>CM028352.1:40915093-41524971 GCA_016618105.1 Dendrobium huoshanense | reverse complement strand
AAAAGGCATTTGGAGACCATTGAGGGTGGTTCCTAGGTCTGGGGAGGTCAAATTGATCAAAATCCCTATTTGAGCCCCTAAGGGCCTGTTTGGTCAACCTGGGTTGACTTGGTCAACCAGGTTGACCCAGGGTCTGGGTTTGGGCTCAACAGGTTTGAAATGATATTTCAAGTCCAAAGGAAGTGGTTGGATGGCCTAAAGAGGTCATTTGGGTTAAAACACATGTTTGGACCCTTAAAGGGCCTCTTGGGTCAAACCTGTTGACTTGGTCAACCAGGTTGACCCAAGGGTTGGAAATAGGTTCAAAAGATTTGAAATGACATTTGAAACTTGTCAAAGGTGGTTGCATTCAATTTGGAGCTCATTTGGTTTGAAATCTCTATTTGAGCCCCATAGGGGCATTTTGGTCAATTTTGACCCATTGATCAACTATGGTCAAAAATGGGTCTGGAAAATGCAGTTTACTGCTCAATGGGTTAAAATCAAGGGTCTGGAAGTGATTGGAGGCTTGGATAAGGGTTCCAAGGTCAAGATCTCAAAGGGGTTAGGTTCAGTGGCATAGGCTGTAAATATCTGAAGGTTTTACAGCCTTTGAATTTTAATTCAGATTCTGGGGTTAGAGACCTCAGAATGAGCTCAAATTTGGAGGGTTGCCTCTAGAGACATGTCTTATCACTTTGCAAGTGATAGACCCTGAATCAGAGACCATTTGAAATGTTTGAAAAACCTCTAAAAATGGTCTTTAGGACAAGGCCTTGAGACTTAGGATTTGAGTCTGGATTTCTGGATTCTGAAATGAATTTTAGGTTTGAATAATTAAAATTGAAATATCCAAACCATTTACAATCATGTTGTGATTGTTAATGGATGGATAGGGTCAAAGCTAGATTAAGGATAGGATCAAAGTCTAGGTTGAAATTTGGATTCTCAAGTGGATTGAGTCAGAGTTTTGATATGTTTGAAATTTGAATTAATTTGGATTTGAATTGGATGGAGTTTGAGATTTAAATTGATCACAAGTAGGAATCAAATTGAAGTTGAAGTGGATCAAAATATAGGAATTAATTTGAGGTTGAGGTTGATCAAGGGTGGAGATTGATTTGAAGTTGGAGTGGTCCTAAGGTCTAGAAGAATTCTAAGATCTAGGATTTAAGGGAATCCTAGGCTCTAGAGTAGGCTCTAAGGTCTTGGATCTAGAAGGATTCTAAGGTCTAGAATGGATCCTAGGGTCTAGGATTAAATCTGGATTCTGGAGGGGTCTTAGTGACCTCATACAAAAATGAGGTCAACAACACAGTGGGTATTCACCTAATTAGTGTGATATATAAGGAAATAATAAAGAAGTATATTTATTGAGTTATGTATATCTTGTAACATAACGAAAGGGCCTAATTGCCATAAATACAATGGAGAATTCTTGTTTAGTTCTATGTTTAAGGTGAGTATCATGGATGAGTTCTTTTCTTTAGAATGCCTAATAAATAAATGAAGACTAGCTTTGGATGAGTATTCACATACTTTTTTTCTTTGGGAATGTTATCAAAAAAATTTCTGATTATATGGTTTTGAATCTGCGTGCCTTGAATAGGTGCTAAATCCTCACTCGCTTGAGTAATCAAGTGGTTATGTAATCAACTTCTTTAAATGGGTAGCTTGGGTAAGAAGTTGTCCTCAGTGGTGATTTAAATAATCCACTATTAAAGACTATATCAAGGTGACTTGTCGAGGTTATGAATTTGAATGGTTTGAAGCATTGGAAAACTTTAAGTACAATGAATCATAAGTCATCACTTAGTTTGTGACTTATTAAACCCAACTTAACCTTGCATAATCACTCATTCAATCAAATCCAAATGAATGTGGGTGTATAAGGAGAGAGATAAAGAGAAGTTGTTGCATAAGTCTTATGGGTAATGGCTATGGCATAAAGGTTATAAAGCTATTTGGTTGAAAGTAATGAGGGTGTAAATTATTCATGTTATAAGGGTTTTGAAAATATATTTTTTGGTAGGATAAAAATGGAAAGCAATATAATGTATAAGTTCATGATTTATAAAAAGTAAACTTAGCAAATTTTGAGTGAAAACCTTCATCACCTCAAGCACGCTACCCTGTTTCCATTGTTCTATCTACATATTGTCCGTCGCCCACAACCCACCATTTCCATCACTGTCTTGATTGACTCCACATAATCTATATACAAAAAAATCTCTATAATATAATACAAGACTATTGATAAAAATAAAATAGAGCATACAATAGCCATGATTGTAAAAAAATGGATAACCAAAAAATACCTATAAAGACTCAGATAGATTAGATAATGTAACCTTAACTACTCAACTATCTCCTCACCCTTGTCATGACCTAAAATAAAATTCATAATAGGTGCGAGTCAACATAGCTAAGTATGTCACACCCATTGATTTGAAATTTAAATACTTAACCAGACATTTATACCTGAATATAGTAATATTAACAAATTACTAAAATAAAATAATAAACAAGCATTTCTAATATCATAATAGAATAATAATTTTTTGTTAGATCCTTTGCCTTCTAATAGAAATAGATATCAAAATTTATGACCTTATTACTCGGTGTGCTAGCATATTAGAAAATAGACCCGTATAGCTCCCAAATGCTTAGCATAATAGACATTCAGAAATTTAGACCCTTATAGATATAAGCGCATTCAGTATTGGGGAACTTCCTCCTTACTAAACTCCTTAAAATCACCCATTTATAAAAAATAAATTCATATATAGTTATAATTCAATAAAATTAGTAGAATTACTCAAAAAATAAAATATCACATAATACCATGCTAGTAGCAAGTATTAATTTACATTTTTGTAATCATATTAAATTATTAAAGAGTCTAAATATTATTTTGATGTCTTAAATATAATGCATCAAAATTTTTTATGTTAGAATTATTTCCTAAGTAATTAAAAATAGAAGACTTTCTAGTCTACTAAGTGAAATTTTTAAGGAAAATACTAAAATATCCAGAATACTCGTATCTATAACTTACAAAAAGTTGCACGATGAAAATTTAATAGATGCTAAGTTATCCTCATTTTTATATTATAATTTATAAATTTAATTAGAAAATTACATAACTCTTGTAGTAATAAAAATTGAGAGTGGCAAAATGCAATCTACCTTGATCGTAACTTCTTGAACTAGGGAAAATGGCAAAAGTTAGACTAAAGTTGCCCTAACAAAACATTCTCTCTTAGGAATGTCTCTTACTCTATCTCTCTCTCTCTCTCTAAAATGGAAACTTAATGGTGTGACTTTGGCCAAAATAAAAATGAAGTGGATTTTGATATTTTTATAAAATATTGGTCTAGCATTACGATGTTCAAAGGCACAGTGCCACATTTCCCTTAATAGAGAGTATGGTGTTGTAGGGCCCCAATCTATCTCCACAATAATCCCCAAATTTTCTTAAAATATATTTAGCTCAATGTCACAGCTCCTACAACAATAGTGTCATGGTTCTCCTATGAGCAAATTTTATATTTTAATTCCATGAGCAATGATAAGTAGAAAAACGGCTTACTCAGTCAATGTATTGATGTAAGAAATAAGTTAAAATTAATTAAATTGTGTGTGTGTGTGTGTGTGTGAGGAAGGAGTTCAAAGGAGTGTGTGCTACTTAGCCAAGTCAATTTTATCCTTATTCTCTAATTTCTACTTTTATTTTGTTTGGTAAAATATAAATGTTTGATGTGTTTAATTTTATCTCCATCTATGGTTAAACTCTTTTATCGAAACTTATGAAAATTCAAGAACCATGTTTTGCATATAGTAGGTTTGTTATTTCATTAATTGATTAACTCTATTTTTAATCCCTCTAAGCCTTATTTAGTTTATATATAGGTCATGCATAAACATAAAACCTATTGTAATTTGGAGCCTCGATGGATGAGTAGAAGTACAATTAGAGGTTTTTAAATGTAATCTTGACATGCATATACATATAATGGACAGGATTATGGGATCCTAAGGAGATAATAATACTTTAATTGGGAGATTTCTTAGAGAGTACTCAAATGAGCTTGTCAGAGATGAAGAGTAATTATGCTTTGATTCATATTAACATTAGGAAGAAATCTCTCTATTGTAGGCATGTGTTTTTAAATATTAAAGGTATAGAATTTTAAAATTTATTTGTATCTATCTTTTGTATCTATAGTTTTTTTTCATAGCTTTTCATTGTAAGATTTTATGTAGTAAATTTATTAAGAAGTGCTAAAGTGAACTTAGGATAAGTACAATCCTTGTGAGAATAATACTCATCTTATTACTTTATTACTTGACATGACACATACAATTATGAAGAATGTGGATTACACTTTAGAATAACAACAATTTTTAATAGACTACCAAATAGTGTCTGCTAAGGGTTTTAATGAAGATATCCTTCATTTGAAATGCAAAGATTTCGTCATTCGTGATAGTTATCGGAGTATTTATTTTAAGGTTAAACCTTTGATCATCAAAGATGGTTGCTTACCAACCATTCATGAATGTGTTCCTATTGAAGGAAAAGGTAAAGAAGTCGTAGCCAATCTGGATGTGAATCACAAAAATGGTTCATCTTCTTCAAAAATTCATCTTTCATATTCTTTGAAGAATGGTATTTCTGGATATGTACCAAAAGTGAATGGCTTTGAAGCATCGTATTCTTCAGGTTTTAATTTGAAAGTTCATCATTTTGTTAATCATTCGGTAGATACGAGAAAACATTTTGTTGGCAGATCTCTTTTCCAATCTAAGATTGATAAATTTTATTTAGAAAGTTTGTTGAAAAGAATATTAATATTTCCATTGGTTCATATAATGGGTTATTCGTTTCTTATTAAAAAGAAGATTCTTTTCAAAAAAGGAATGCTTGGGTGAAAACTCAACATATTAAAGTGAATCTTTTGGAAATAGATTCTGAAATATGTGTGGATGGGAGTGTAGTCAAACTCAATGTGGATAAGGAATGTGCAAATGTCCAAGTATTGAGAAATTCATTGCTTATTAAGGTCCTAGGTAAAAATATGCATTTTTCCTTGTGTAGTATCAAGTTGAGACATAAATGGGGTAAATTTGGTGGTTTACATCTAACTTCTCTTGGGTTAGATTGGATTTTGTGTTCTTTTCATTCGTCTGATGCTATGGAGGAAGTTTTAAGTGGAGGACCATGGTATGTTGGTGAGTTCATAATTGGTATAGAAAAATGGACTCCCTAATTTTATCCTCTTTCTATAGAAGGATTATCTTCACCAATTTGGATTTGTTTGCCACATTTATCATTTCAATGTTGGGATGAAGTTAATATTACCAAGATTGTTTCAAGGATAGGATCCCGAATGTTATTAGATGGCAACATGTTCAAATGGGGTAGATGGGATTTTGTGAGAGTTTGTGTTCGTATTAAATTGAATTCTAAGTTGCCACTAGGAATATGGATAGATGGGATGAGTGGAATTTTATTTTCAAAAAATTGAGTATGAGAATATCTCTTCCTTTTGTTTCAACTGTGGCAAGATAGGACATAATAAAGATTTATGTTCTCAAGGCCACAAGGGAGTTAAAACATGAGGTGTTCATTTGACTGTGCTGGATGCAGTCAAAACAGTCCTAGATAAAGTAATTTATATTGGGTTAGTAAATCTGAAAATGAATTATCTTATGGTCCTTTGATGCATATTAAATTCAGGAATAATAGGAAGACCTACTCAACAATTCAGGGAAAATTTGTCAAAAGAGATGGTGCAGAGTTTAAAATCATAATGCAAAGTCTAATGTCAAAACGTAGTCAGTTGAATTACACAATCAAAAATCATTTGCAGAAAATCAAAATACAAACTTTTTTTATATCTGCTTCAGATTTTTGTTTATCTTCTTTAGATTTGTTAAAAGCTAATAAATTCAATGTATTATCTCATGATAATTCTGCTATGGAATTTGTCGAAGCTGATTTAAATAATGATCTAGAAGGTGCGGCTGCTGAAATGGTTATTTCTTCTGATTTGATAAGTGCTATGGAACTGTGTGATGTGGTTAATGAAGACGTAATAGATAATGTTGTTGCTCGAACTGAAGATGAGGCAATTGGAGCTAAAGTTGTTGTGGGAAAGTTTTTAGCTGAACCTGAAGATATTATTTGTTCCATTTCTGATGTGGTTATTGGTGATGTACCAGTTACTGCTCAGAATGGATCGTGTTCTCTAAGGGATTCTGGAGCTGGAGTAGAGATCAATTTTAAAGATGATGTAAACCAAAATCCTAATCCGAAGAAGATTATTGTAATGGTCTCAGATAAGATGGAGGACTTGAAGTCTATTAGAGCCAAGATAAGTTCAGATACTTCATGCTTGGGTAATTGTCTTGAGAGTGTTAGTTCTTCTAGTGTTAAACAAAAACTTTACAAAGAAATTCAATCTTTAGGACCTATTGAAGAAAGTTCTAGGAAAAGGAAAGCTGACTTAAGATTGCATAGTGGTGTTGGGGATTTCTCCCCGTCTATTTGTTATAAATACGACTTCGTTGATGAGCTTTTATTTGTCTGGTCCAAGGTTTGAAGATGTGGCGATATGGCTACTTGGGATTGTTGGTATCTATAATATATATATATATATATATATATTTTTTGGCATTATGGAATTAAAATAATGCAATTTAAGATTCATCCTATTTTTCATTTTCTTTCTTTATTAGAAACTCCGGGATACTAACCAGCCTATTTGGTTGTTTAATATTTGATGTCCTCATCATCCCAATTGGTTCAAAAGAGTAGTTGATCTAATTTCCTTTATGATTTTTTCTTTTTTGCAAATAATTTTTGCTTTTTTTTTTCTTTTCAATAATGATTACTTTCCCAATTATTAGGAAAGGTAACTTTGTACCTTTATTTCCTTTCTAGTTTGTAATAAAGTAGTGCATGAATAACTTTTGTTAATTTATGGCATCATTTCTAGGGATTGAAATTAATTTCCCTTTCTTTTTCTTTATATTATTGAACAAATTGCTAATTTAATCTTGTCTTTATTTTTAATTTTATGTGCTTTGTTGTGCCACTATTTTTATTTTGTTGGATAAAAGTAAAATTATTACTTTGTTAATTATTAACTTTTTAGGGTTTTACAAATTTCAAATCTTCCCCAACTTTCATAAATTGACTATCCATCCAATTAAAAAAATGAGATAATGTCATTTTTAGCTTTGCTATTTTTATGCTAGAAAAAACTTCGATAGGAACTAATGGACTAATTCATTCCAAGTGATAAATAGCCGGGGTAAGGAATTTAACCACAATATTTTCTTTACCTCTTAGAGAAAATGAGAATAAGAGAAGCCTAACGGCATCATCAGAGACTCCATTATACTTGAATGTTGTGCAGAATTCTAAGAAACATCCTAAATATAAGTTGGGATCCTCATTACGAGTTTCCTTGAACTTTGAGTTCTGAACCATTTGGATAGTACTAGGTATCAACTCAAAGTTATGTGCTTAAATAGCTTGTCTATTGATACTCTAGAGAATTCCATCTATTAAGGGGTTGATATACTCCCTAAGAGGCCTAGTTTGATCCTGATCTTGGTTTAGTTTGGCTATCTCTAGCTTGGGTCTTTTTGTTTTTATTTTATTTTTCTAGTGACCCTTCTAATTTAAATGTCAGATAGTAGAGGTCCCTCAATGGATCTATTACTCATGCATAATCACAAGACATAATTGATATGATGTAATGCAAGCAAAAGTATATTAAAAAAAATTGCAAAACATTGAACAAATATAAGATAAAATTTATAACTAAATAAAATAAAAAAGCAGGATTATATATATATAGCAGCAGTGCCAAAAACTTGATGGGCAGATGTCTCACGGACTCCCAAGCATGATGCATGCAAGTGCACTATTCACCTCATTTCTATATCAAGCGACCTAAACATTCAAATCCTAAACTACAATCAACATGCTCAGAGCACTATTCCACTCAAAACACTGACTCTATGACTTCAATTATTATCCATACGTCACAATTTAAAGCTTCATACAATAAACTCATCAACATTGGTTCCCTAACCTAGTGCCTGACACTTTTGACCCAATAGAGCTAGGTCAACCTAGCCCAATTATTGAAACCCCTATACTAAACTATTATAAACCACAATTTGCTTCAAAACTTTACAAAATCATCTCAAACTCAGCTCCTAGTGGAATAAATATATTTGGTCAATTTGGGTTTATAAAATGTTGATTGGCTCAACTCTACCTGAAACTGGTCAAATAAGATTAATTTTGGTCAAACACCTAATTTCAATCACATCAACCCTCTCAAATACTCATGCTCATTCAATTTGATATCTTTGTTGAACACAAGGCATGGGTGAGTAATCCCAAAGTTAGTTGATTGGTCCAAAATAGGATTGAAATTCACAAGAAAGAAAGATCCAACTTTGAGTTTTGTTATTCCTATCAGAATACATCTTTACCAAATTCTGAAGTATCTTGATGATATTTACATTATTGCCTTCTATGATGATACCTTTATTCACCAACATCCATAAGATATTATGTGTAATAAATTGTTAGGGAAGAGTTCCTGGGTAGGAATATAGTCTAAAAAGGAAGATTATAATGCAGTATTATTTCACTATGTAGGGACCATTAGACCATGTCCAAGCCAACCATATCCATTGGCTAGGTTCAGGAATTGTTAAAAAGTTTCTTCAAAGAATTTGAATAGGCCTGGGCTAGCATGGAAGAAATATGCAAGCATTGGGTTAGTTGACCATTTCATAATTTTTGGATATTTTGACTATATTGATTAGTCAATATAGGTCAAGGTGGCTATGGAACCATGAAGGCTATGGACTCAATCAAAAAATATCTTGATTGAATGGCATATACACCATTAATTAAAACTTCATATCTATGCAAGAAAACCCCTAAACACCATGTAAATAACCTTCATGGATGCTTCATGATTTATCATAGCCACCTTAACCTATATTGACTAGTCATAATATTCATATAAATGAGTTGGTTAGCATATCTAAGGACCAAAGTGTAGTAGATACCAAGTGGATATTCAAAAATATAATAAATGGTTCTTGAACAGTGATTAAAAATAAAGCCTGATTAGTAGCTAAGGGCTACAATCAAATTGAAGGCATTATTGTTTAGCAGACCTTTGCGCTTGCAGCTAGGTTAGAAGCTATTAGACTGTTGTTAGCCTCTGTATTTGAAAATTCAACTTTTTCCAAATCTTGTATATAAATTAAAAAAGATATTATATGGGTTGAAGCAAGCACCGAGGGCTTGGTATGAAATTCATAGCATATTTCTCCTAAATAAATCTTTTATTAAGGGTGGTGTAGTTACCACCCTACTACTAAGGAAGGTAAGAGATGATCTACTCATTATTCAAATATATATGGATGATACATTATTTGGATCAACAAATGAATATCTTTGAAATGTTTTTTTTAGAAACCATGAGTAGAGAATTTGTGATGAGTATGATAGATGAGCTTATATATTTTCTCATATTTAGTGTAAAGCAAAAAAGATGATGGTGACTTTCTGAGTCAAAGTAAATACATCAAGAAAATTTTAAAGAAATATGAGATGGAATGTGCTAATACAAATAATACACCCATGATCTCTACCATTCAATTAGATAATGATGCAAGTGGAAAATCAATCGATCAAAAAATTATAGGGGAATTACAGGATCACTTTTGTATTCATCGTTGAGGCAGAGTACATAGCAATAGGAAGCTATGTTACTCAAGTCTTATGGCTAAAGAAATAAATCCTTGACCTTTAACTATTTATATGGACCATTCTAATCATGTCTGTTAATACTAGTGTCATATACATATCCAAAAATCCAATTCAACACTCTTACACTAAGCATATAGACATTAGAAATTATTTCATTAGATATTATATAGCCAAGGGAGATATTGAACTACATCATGTAGTAACTAAGGATCAACTAGCAGATATTTTCACCAAACCCCTAAAGTATGACACCTTTAACATACTAAGGACTAAATTAGGTGTCATTGATATTCATGCTTGATTTAGCAAAAAAGTGAAATTGACAAAATGCGTAGCTAAGTAGTTTGTGTGTTTTCGTGTTTTTTATGACTTTTTAGTTTATTTTCTCTTTATTTTGGTTTGTTTGTCTATTATTTATAATTAGTAAAATTTTCATGATCATCATGCACCAAATAAATTTAAAACAAAAATTTGTGAAAAATCAAAAAAAAAAAAAAACACATATCATACTGTATGAACCTACGTACTATATGATCCTCACATCTCTACACATCCTCACATTCTTGAAATCAATGGCCCAGATCTTACCAATAATTATTGATTGTACTATATAACTACCTATTCCATACTATACAAACCATGTTTCATTAGTCGTTAAACAAAACTCATTCAACCAGCATGATATTTAGTTCTACATCATTCTGTATGAACACATGTTCATATTACACGATGCCTTAGTCAAAGTTCGTATAGGTTGACTATTCAGAAAGATCATATTGTACAATTTGACATACTTTTTAGACTAATTGGCTTGAATTAATTAACTTTTTATGATCATATTGTATGATCAACTTGAAATTTATTTAAGTAGAGGGAGGTCTAGAGCTTTCAGTCCCAACACCAATCATTTTCATCTCTCATAACCCTTTATTCTTAGTTCTCAAATGGCCAGAGGAGAGAATTCTAAGGATTAGGTAGGCAGCTCTTCCCGATGTCATATAGACCCTCAGTTTCACGAAGCCATTGATGAAGAAGCCAACCACCGACATAAGGCTACTAGGATAACCCCAACTAAAGTCATCAATTAGGAAGTCCTTAACTTTCGGGTTCTAAATCTATTTTGGGCCAACATATACCACTTCATTCTAATCTTAGCTTTTCCTCTTCTACTCTTAATTTCTCTTTAAATTCTTCGATAGTCTTAGAGTCAATATTCAAGTGTCAACTGTTAAATCTTTTATTTGTATTATACCTATAAAAATCACCTATGAGACCAAATATTACATCTCTCCACTATTGGCCTCAAAGAACACTCCATTGCCTTTATTCTTGACTATGACTGAACCCAAGCAAATCAAATATTGATGGATACTCCACTAAATAGACACGCTACTTTAGTTTCCACCCTAATTCAAGATCCCATATAATCCAATATATCCTTCATAACACAATCATTCTTAAAGTTGGTGATATGGTCAACATCATACCCCTTCTATCCCTCATCACATATTTTGTTATGTCCGAACCTGAATTCAATGCCACAAACCTGATTATCCACTACATTAAAAATTTGACAAGCATTTATGATCCCAGGAATAAGAATAAGCAAAATATAATACTACGTCACCTTATTGCTTTTATTTTTGGAATCCAAATGTAACCTATAATAACTTACACCACCCAATCACCTTTCTTTCTTCTACTCCAATAGCTCATTTCACATCTTCCATAGTGATAAATGTTGCAATAGACATTATCTTGAGAATCCAAAGCCAAAGGAGGAAGGTGCCAACACTAGCTTCTACTTACCAAGCTCACATGACTACGACTCAATAGTGGGGTGACTAAACTGCTTGAAACTATAATTGGCGATGTAATATTAAGAGATTAATCAGCATTGGGCTTGGCTTCATGAGCAGCATCAACTTTTTAGACGTAGCATGAGTTGTATCGGCATAAACACCAAAAGATCCAGTATATGTATCAGCAACAACACAACCTACTGCAGTAGCACCAATAGTAAATCCAGTAGCAATGCCAGGAAGATCGATCCTGGTTCAATGACCAATTTTCTACCATTTACCAGTTCTTCTAGCCACCACCACCACCTCTACCTAATCAGGGTCCTTCCTACTTCTGAGTGATCTTGTGTTGTGTGGTATTGTCATTTTCTATTGGTTTGATGTTTGATTTTGTCTTTTTTTTTTTAGGTTGACTTTATTTTCTTCCTTTTGGTGATGTCAAAAGGGATAGTAGAATATTTGTATAATATATCATTATTATTGGTAGAATATTATGTTTAAATCTATTTTTGTATTTTTTCTTATAATTTTTGTATTATATATAACTAACATTAAAAAAAACATCTCTCTATTTTTACAAAAACTTAGGTAGTAAGGGGGAAATTAGGAGATAATCAAATTAACTTAAAAATTCAACCAATAATGTTTTTCATCATAAAAAGAGGGAGATTATTATAATTCAGGATCCTGAGCTCATGATTTTAATAATAATAAACATTATTGGGTTTCTAAATTATTCTCCTGATGTTATTATTGATATTTGGCTTGTGCACACTAATACTTCAGGTACGTTATACACCATGAAAAACACTCGGCTCAAGACAGCATAGAATATGTTTGATGTTTTTGCAAGAGTATGTATTTTGATTAATTTTTTTAATATTTCTTGGGTTAAAAGTTAGATAAAAGGTGTATTCCAGCTTAGCAATCGTATACATACATACTAGGGAGGAAAATTAAATGTTTAAGTTCTTCAAATATCATACTATATAATTTGGATCATATTGTACGATTAGAGTAAAATAGGGACTACCAAAAATTTTAACTAAGATTATCTCTGTATGTACTAATTATATTGTACTATCCCAACTATACAAGACAATCAATATAACCCTCTCCAGCTAATCACAAATAAAATAAAAATTTTGAATTTCAAAATTTGAACTATTTGTACTGTATGTTGTCATTAAATCATGCATAATCTAATAATATAATTAGGCAATTGAATCAGGATAAATTGATACTTCATATTGTATTGTATGATAGCCTACATCGTACTGTATGACTTGATTTTCTCCTAGGATGATAATTAAATGCCACTGAATGTCCTATACAAAAATCCTATTCAATTGAACTAATCATACTAGATGATTAGTTCAAGTATTTGAACTAATTATACATACCCTTTTTCATCATTTAGTACTAATAGGATAAATTGAATTAATTGTATTGTACGATCCATGATCATATTGTATGATCATAAATGGTAGAATAGAAATTTTAAGATTTTTTTTTAAGCCTCGTATTAAAGCTCTCTCATTAGACTTTGTAAAAGTCTTTGGCAATTGAGCGATTTATGTTAGAGTGCTTGAGATTTCTTGGAGCTTTGGTGAGGGAGAAGGAGAAGTTGTGTGAGAGAGAGAAGTGGTGTGAGGGAATTCAAGCGGTTGCTCCAAGTAAGCTTATACCTTGGCTCCTCCCAGTATCTTCATTCATCTTTTGGGTTGCTTTGATGAGAAAGTCTTCAAGGTCAAAGATCATCAGGTTCTTTCCCTACCCGAGATGGAGAAAAGGATCCTTGTTTCTCTTCTTCACCATAAGGGTAGAAAGGATTCATGCTCTCAACCGCACCATAGAAGGATGGAACTATTTTGTGAGGGCTTCTCTGCCTTACTGTGGGAGCTAAAGTAATGTCACTAAATATTTAGTGTAATAAATGGAGAGGACTCTGGGGAGTGGATGTAGATCAAGGTTGACCGAACCACTGTAAAATTTTAGGTGTGGTTGGTCTTTTTGTACTTTTATTTCTTGCATTTTTTTCCTGGGTAGTATTTTCTTGAAATATGAGATGATGATATTGTGATAGCTTTGGATAATTTTTATGAAAAATTATTATAAAAAAATATAAAAAACACAATAAATAAAAATATTTTCTTGTTCAATCAAAAATATAAATTTCATTTTCTTTTTTGATATTTGCTTCCACTTGTATTGTAGCTTGACATAGTTTTGAAATAAAAAATTTTAAAACTTCAATTCTCCCCCATCTTAGAGTATCTTAGGCAGTTCAATTCGATCTAACGACCCAGATTGAACTTTCATTTAAAATATCATAGGTTCAAAACTTTAAAAATTATTGTCTTTATATTTTGCAACTTTATTTCTTATTTTACTTTTCATTCCACCACATTTTTTATTTGTCTGACAAGATAAATATATTTATTTTGTTAATTAGTACTAAAGTGAGCTTAGGATAATTACAATCCTCATAGGAACGATTCTAGTCTCAACACCTTATTATTTTACATAACATATTCATTTGCGTAGAACAAAAAATTATATTTTCGAATAGCAACAATAATTAATAGACCAAGTTGTGTGTGAAATTTACCTACGTCACACACACGCTCCTAGTACATGCTTCAAAATAGAATTCAGACATTCACATGCCTGTAGAACATCCTCAAACTCATACAAAAAGAAAATGAATAAGTTCCATCACACAGACTTACCTGACTTGGTCAAAAATGTGTCACTATTAAGTAGGTATTATACAATACATATTTTAATTGATTTGGTGCAATGAGTTAGACCTTATAGAAGAGTTTCCATGTTATTTCACAAATTATTCTTTAATTTCATTAATTATGATGAAAATTAGGCCAATAAGTTTATTTATTTGAGTTGGCTCATGATATTATTATGCAAGATCAACTTTGATTTTTATGACCCGAATGTCTTCGAAATCTTCTTAAAGTTTGGTCTTTGAATCTAATTTGTAACTTTTGGAAGCCTATTTAAGATGCATTGGCTAAAGATATGGATGGCATATATAAAGCCATGAAGAAACCTTTTTATCTAAAATGAAATAGCATTTGTTCTCAAACGAGCTGATTGATGTTCCATTTGGCAAACTATTCTAAGCTCGTGGCATCTTTTAGATAAATATCTAAGTAAGAAAAAGACATTTGGATAAGCTTATGATAAAAAGTGCCCTCTTAAAATAATACAAATATATTCCTTTACTTATCCTGTGATAAAACATTCTTAATTAGCAAATTGTTACTTGTGTTTATGCATCCAACTCTACATCTAACTGCATCGGCACTTCACACAAAATAATGCAAGTTATTTCACAAAAAATTATAAAATATTTGTTAATTGTTAAGACTTAGATATTTTTCTTATTAAACATTATTTTAGTTTTTTTTTTGTCCTAAAATGGTGAAATATATTCCTAAATTTTTACCACCTAAAATTTGAATTGATTAAATCTTGACATATGATCATAATGTATTGAAATTATTTTGATCAACTTGGTTATCTGAAGTATGTTTGTCAATTTCATTGAATTCATAACACTGAGAGCTTCAAAATATTATTATCTTTCACAAAAGAGATTATCCTAATTTCCTCGAGTTGTTCACTGCATCCAACTTGTTCAAGAAGGGCTATTTGAATCACCTCTAGTATCGTATTGACTCCAAATTATGCAATATCATTCCTTAAATGATAGTACTGCATGCCTCATTTGAAAAGAAGAGGTTGTTCTATAAAAACATCCTCTTGAATAACCTCATTTAAAAAGTCACTTTTTACATCAATTTGGTACAATTTAAATCTTTTAAAATAGGCAAAGGATAACAAAACCTTAGGATGAACGAATGAATTTTCAGAAGCATCTCAATCATCTGTCAATTTCTTTCATTTAATCCTCCTCCTTCAAAGAGAGAAATATCTCAACGTCTCCAAGCACTCACTCATATTGATGTCATATAATTTATTCTATTTCTAAGAGAGAAAATGTAACTATTTAAATTTTCAACCATCGAGAAATTATCCACTTTATGCTACTAATCTTATGATTTTGTCCCTGTTGTATAAATTTTCACAAAATTGCTCATCCCACAAGTGCTCCAATATAAGCACACTTAACAATAAAATTTTAATCTTTACATCAAAAAATATCTTGATGTAAGATTTAGTTTTATTTTCTTAAGGGATTTTACATGAAATGTCTAAATCAGACAAAATAGTCTGCCAACTAAAGGAGGCATCTTTATAACCATATAAAAATCCCCATCAACATCTCTGGATTCCCTTAGCGATCATCCTAATGGGCTTCATTGTGCTTTATATCTTTTACATTATACAAATATCTTCTTTAATTTTGGAGAAGAAATACATATAACTAATAGAAACTATTATAATAATAAAAACTCTCTCTGTTTATCCCATTTCGCTTTTTCATATAAAATATTTTTATCTTAGTTTAATCCATTTATTTATTTTATATATACCGATCACAATTTGAAACTAACCTATTGTGGATAATCACTACAAAGATTTCAGAATTAAAAAATATACGCACGCACGGTAATAATTTGTATAAAAAATATGCAATTTTTTTTAATTAACGCTTTGTATTATTTTACAAATATATGACCAGACCTGCATCATTAAACATAAGAAGATAAAATATTTATGACAAAACAAATATTCATAGCAATAAAATATATCATAAAAGATCAAAGCAGAGTATTATAATCCCAAATTGACAGAATATTGTGAGAATTGATACTCTTCCCTCAATACAGCTAACTAAATTTAATTTTTTTATTTACAAGTTTGATCCGGCCATGGCGGCAATATCTAATTAATATGATTATATATATTATTTGCCATGCAACAACGATTCTGCAAATTACTGATAAATGAGGTACTTTTGTGTAAATAGATTATAAAAATTAAATTAGCTAATGGCCCTCCCACTTGCACGGCATCGTATGGCAGTTTTTATGGAGTTATTATGGAGAAAAATTAGGGGTTTCTGTGCCGATATTCTATACATATATTTATTTAGGGGTGTGATCAAGTTTAGTCGCAGTAGGATTTAACGTTGAGCTGAAAGAAGAAAAAAATTCGAAGTTTAAAAATTCAATTGAAATTTAATCTGGAATTAATGATGATGGTATAATAATATTTATGTGTTAGAAAATTTATAACGGTAGAGACTTTAATATCTATTTTCAGATGAAACGAGCTTTGACATTAGAAAATAGAAAACAAATGTTACGATTCTATAAAATTCATATGAAAGATTAGAGTTTTGAGATAATTTTTGAATTGGGAATTTCTGGAATTAAATTTAGGATCCTTAGAATTCCTTTTTTTTTTTTTTTTTTGTTGGATAACAGAGTCTATAAATGATCCGATTCGACTTCAAATGAACTAAAAAAAAATTACTTGAATTATGTTTGGAAATATCTAGATATAAATTGATGGCCCAAATCATTTCTAATTATAACATTCTTATCAGCAAATCAAGCGGCTCGATGAGACCAATCTAACTAGTCCAATTATAAGAAAATCATGCATTTACAGCAAAAAAAAATCACCCAAAAATGCATAAATCCGCAGGAAAATAACATTTTCGATAGATACAAAATCGTTGCTAATAGGTCCAGAGTAAATACTACTCGTTAGAAACAACATATATCTAGTGGAAAAATCTGTTGGAATATCAATGGAAAAAATCCATCGCTAAAGAATTATTTTTAATGGATTTTTTCAATAAGACGAATCCATCAGATAGATTTGCCAATAAATTGCTGGTTGTACCAGGATGATAGTTAGTCTAAAGGATTTTTTCAAATTCGGCCCACCGAAAAATCAATCAAAATAGTTTTGACAGATATTATTGTTGACCTCATTATTCGAGGTCAATTTCCCTAAAATCAATTTCTAGTGCTTAGGTTTTCGAAGCCTAGTGTAGACGTCGTGTTTAGGATTTCCCTTAGGTGGACACCTAATGACGTAGCACGGACTCAAACCTATCACTCAACTCGAATCGAAATCCATTCAGTCCAATTTCATTTCAATCCCAAACGAACTCAAATCAAGCTCGATTTTATGATTCGTCGATGTCGATCGACTCAATCTAATTCGTTTTCGATCAAATTTATACATCATTGGATTCAATCAATTCACAAATCGAATCAAAATCAAATCAAATTAACTCAAATTGAATTCGATTTCAATGGCTCCGATTAACCCGTTTTGACTCGTCACAAGTATATATATAATAATAATTGATACATCGTCAAAAATTATCTTAATCGGGCACGAATCTCGATGCAAAATCAAGTTTGGAAACTTCAAAAATTAATTCGGAGACCTTCTGAACTCCGATTTCAGCAAACTTATAGTCGAACTGAGCGTCTCAGGAATACAAACCCAACGACACCAAGATCAACCCAATCCGAGCCCAAATGAGTCCAAATTAAGGGCTCAAATTGCTGTTGGAAGGTTCAAACCGCAATTTGAGTGACCAAACGGTCTCCGATTTTGACGAGCTTATACTCGAATCGAACGGCTCGACGAGACGAATCCAACGAGCCCAAGATCGTTAAATTCTGACATCATTAAGCCCTTCAAATGTCCAACGATCGGTCCTCCCCTGCAGTTCGTGAACCACCCAGCCGTTGCCTCTCAGTTCGTGAAATCCCTCTCCTCTTTGCAGTTCCGAACACACGGCAGTTCGCACAGAGCTTCGGCTCTTCCCAGTTCGCACAACTCCTCTCTTTCTCTCTTGCATTGGGACATAGCAAAAAACCGAACTCCAACCTCCCTCAGGACAGTTCATGAAGCCTCCCTCACGCTCTCAGTTCGCATAACTTCCTCTTCCCAGCCGTTCGCAAGCCCCAGTTCGGAAACCGTCCACTGCAGTTCGCACAATCCCTCTTCTTCGATCGCCCTCTCTCATTCACAGGCAAGAACCGAAACTGCTCCCTCTCCGTCTCCTGGTCATTCGCAAGAAACCCGCTCCCTCTCTCGATTCATTCGCAAGGAGCCCCAAGGCAAGAATCCCCTGCCTCGTCTTTCTCTCCTGTCCGTCCTGCCCTAGGGAAGCCGAAAGAAGTTCGCCGGCCGCATCTCTCTCGCGCGCAAGGACTAATCCGATTTGACTCCTCTTTCCTTGGCCGAGAGTTTAGGTATACTTCTTCTTGTTAATTATTTCTCTTCCCTAGTCTATCTCCTTCCTATCTTTCCTCTTTCTCCATCTTTCTATAGATCTTCTTCTTCATTTACATCACACTAATATTAGAAAAAAAAAGGAAGTTAATGACAAATCATGCCTATTCCTTCTTAAAATTAGAATCCAAAGAGAATAGTTATCTTCAAGATGTGAAAATATATATATATATATATATTCAGCTTTCAATATTTTATTCATCTTTATTTTGTAATGAATTGACTATTGCTAGACTTGTTGATGTCTTGATGAAGAATGCATTTGGTTGTATGGGTTTTATAATTCTGACGACATGTTTCTTTTGAAATTGGGACACTTTGTATATGTATCTACGTGATAGTAGAGCTAATAACCTTGTTAATTTCAATGGCATTTTTCCCCAGAGCAAGTTCATTATAGAGTGTTTGGGCCGGATTCTTGTAGAAGTGTTTGAATAAGACTATACATCATGAATTTATTTAGATTAATAAAGTGAAGGTGGTATCAATTGTTCTTTCTCTTTATCATTGTTAGAAGGGTTTATGGAAATTTGTATATTGCAATGATGTTTTCTTTAGTATAGTAGCATGAGTTTGTTTTGAAAGTAAAGGGTGGATGTGAATAGCAAAGTGAAGTTTAACTGTAGGAAAATATTTATGCACTTTATATGTTTAATAGTAAGCAATCATAGATTCAATACAATGAAATTTTTGGTGTTGTTAGAAAGCTTCATTAGATTTGGAAAGGAATGAAGTTGGTTTTAATTCTTTCTTTGAATTGTATTTGACATAAGTATTGAATTGGAATGTGGAAATGTCTAGTTTGTGTAAAGGTGAAAATTGTGGGTGTTTTGGAAAAATGGAAATTATGTATGTTGAAGGATGGGAATAGTATGTATTTTGGAAAAGTGGAAGAGTATGTGTTTTTTTGAAAAGTGGGTGTTTTTGAAAGGGTTAATTATTTTAAAAATAGTGTATGTTAAGTAGTGAAATGTTTTAATTTTGAATAGTAAAAAGTATATGTTTTGAAAATGTAAAAGACGTTGAAAGGTAAAGCGTATACACTTTGAATGGTGAGTTGTCTATATTTTTGAAAAGTAAAGTATATATTTATTTTGAAGGTGTGTGGAATATTTGAGTGAATGGTATGTATATATTGAAGGGTTTTAGATGAGCAAGATAAAGAGTGTGTTACGTTGCTTTGAAAGGTAAAGAATGCAAGAAATTGTAGAATATTTTAGGAAAAGAATGTTCATGTGAATAGTAAAGTGTTTGGTTTTGGAAGGAAAAGTAGAACTTGTGTGAGTTTGGGATAATAGAAATTGTGTATTTTGGAAAAGAGAAGTAAAGTGTGTATGTTGGGTTGAAAAGTAAAAATTAAGTGAAGTTGTATTTTGAATTGTGTAAAAGTAGAGTTATTTAAATTTGTGTGATTTGGAAAAGTGAAAGGTTTCAAAAGCAAAATTGACCTAGCCAGTGCTCAAGCCCGAAGAAAGGTACGTCTTTATTTTCAGTAAATTTCAATTATTTTATTATTAATTATTAAATGTATTTTCTAATCCTTGTTTTCCTTGTTTTTTTCTATTTTATTTGCATAAACTGCGAGGAATGGTACTGATCGAGTGGACAAAAGTACAAGGAGCTAAAGGCGTCAGTCGCCTCTATCCAACCGGGTAGAGGTGCTACGGGCGGAACCACCGGGTCGTAGCCCCCGGTGACTGTGAGTATTTCTAAACTTAGAAAACCTTTAGGGGCCCCTTGATGTGGTATGCGTGAACCATTCCTTTAGGTCCCTGTAGTAACTTCATTTAATTAGGTTTACTTTTTTGCTTTATTTTAGATCCCTAAACCCCTTTTACACACGCTCAAAGTCCTAAGGGTTAGTAATAACAAATTTATTATCCTACACAACAGTAGTGACACTTAAGGACAAAAATTAAGGACCGGGTCTTAGAAAATCTAGACTTAGGAAGCATGTACACTTTATGATAGAAACTTATAACATAGAAAATTTAGTGACATCTCACTTTAGAATTAGTAAATATCTTTAAATTAGAATTCAATCAATTAGAAAGCTTTAGTCAAGAATTCACTTAGGACATTTCAAAACCTCACAGTCTACTGCACACACTTAGATTTGTTTGCTAGGACAACCGACTCTAGTTTTAGGTTAGGCCGGTGTTTATTTCCTTACTGCACTATGACGGGCTTTTTCTCGAGTTTTATTGCATGATGGTTGTAAAATGTTGGTGTGTTTATTTATTTATTTTTACTGCACTCTGTGTTGGTTTGATTGACGATTAGATTACCCATAGGCTAGGAGCGATCTGGATTGTTAATATGATTTTCTGCAGGTGGCCACACTCATGCAGGGCAGAAAAAGAGGGGCTAATTAATTAATAAAAAAATAAATGCTACAGGTGCTTCAGCTGCTTAGCCCCCAAATGAAGAAGAGTGTGGCCAAGTGTGGCTTAATAATTTAAATTCAATTGCATATATATATAACTGTGTGGGATGATTTTTGTTATAAATTGCTTAGGATAACCTTGCAGGCGGTCTAGATTTTCTTTCTTTTTCTATGAAATGTAATGTAATGTAAATGTGTTTATAAACTGTGAAAGTGATTTTGAAAGTGGGATATCTCATTCAATTTGGAATCTGAAGAAAAGAGAATATACCTTAAAGGATTATTCTCTTTTATTTAGAAAGCCAAATTAGAATGATTCAATATCCAAATAGAAAAGAAAATACCCCTATTAGGGATGAGTTTCTTTTCATTTGGATATCCAGAACCCGACGGACCAGAGAAGTTCGTAGAAGAAGAAAAGACTGAACAAGAAGATTGAAGAAAGAAGATGAAGAAATGAAGATTTAAGGAATAGTATATCCCATTTCAAAAATCACTTGCGTCATTCTTAGGATTAGAACTCGGGTTTGTTGTCAGTGGTGCCCGACCACTTTACTTTTCAGCAAATTCTGGGTGTAATATGGACATTGGACATTATATTTGGATTATTAAAATTGATTGTTTACATTGTTTGTGCAGTAGATTTTTTTAGGACCTTGCATGCCGTATTTTGTTTTAGCCTGGATTCGAAACGGAGAGTTTTTTTTCGTAAGGGTACGCTTAAAATTCTTCTACTTGTAATTTTAAATAAAAATTTTTAGGCTCACATAGTAACTCTAACGATCTAAGAAGTAAGCTCGGGACCGCCGAGAGTCAGCATAAGCATATTAATACATTCTCTTCCTTGTTAGGCACCTCCCCGCCTGCGGGTTCTGGCAGACCACTTGACCTATGAGGGTGCAGTTCTGTCAAGGGGAAGTTGTGCAATCTCTAGAGAAAAATCTATTTTCTAAGCCTAAATTTTTTAACTGCTTCATTATCATTTTATGCATTCGAGTCAATTAGCATGCATTGCATTAGATATAAACTAAAAAGAGTCTAAAATATTAATTGCATTTCTAGACATTTATCACCCTACATAAGTTGAGGGGCTAATTAGGAATTGTCTTAGATGTCAGCCCCAATTCCTTAAAACTTAAACAACATCCCTACCCATCTTTCATAAGAGACTGGACACATGGTTTTAAAGCGCCTAGGTGGTTAGCTGGCTCCCCAATCCAGGCCGGGGTAAGTCCAGATTTGCACTTCATTAGTTAGGTTCGGGTCGCTACTTTGTAGTACCCAAATTAGATTTAGGTTCTGAGGCAGATACTTTTTAGATCTTAAGTCCTCGCCCTCTGGGAATATAATCCCAAATTTCTAATAAAATGTCAACTTAAACATAAAATTTTCTCTTAAAATGTAAAGCCCAACATAGGATAGACTGAGGTTGTCTCTGAGCTTCTCAGAATCCGACACCTCCTACTTTTCCTCCATTGACTCGCTAATAAATGTTCAACATTGAGCTTTCACCTTGGAAAATTCCTACTTCTGTTTCTTGTCTTTTACTTTGTAGTCAAAGAGTATGAAATCACTGCTTTAATCGAGAGTTTTCTTAGGAGCATTCCTCATAGGATGTAATTAACTATAGGAGCTTGCTCCTATAGGGATTTGAGGACCCCAGACTAAAATAAACCTTGTTTTATTCTTATAAAACAAGGGAAGAATCTTTGGGAACGTAGATATTTTTAAAACCTTATTTTTAATTTTGAATAGACTTGTAGAATGTTATTATTATCTTTTCAGATAATATAATATTATACTTGTTATATTCAACTTTAGAAATAATGAATTTTATAAAACTCATTCTCGCTTTTGGATATCTTGAAGAATATTATGTTCGTCTTTTAAGATGATATAATATTCTTCTTTCCATATCTAAATAAAAGAATGAATAAACTTTTCAAAAAAAAAAAAACCGTATTTCTATCTTTAAACATATTCTATAGAATTTCATGTTCATCTTTTAAGATGATATGTTATTCTTTGAACTGTTTGATTATAGAAATATCAATTTTCAAAACTCTATTTTGATATTGAATCCATTATAGAATATTGTGTCAATCTCTCGAGACTGTACTTTATTCTCAATGCAGTATTCGATTACAAAATAGGAGAAATCAAAATCTGCGTGGTGACACAATTTTTCCCACCAATTATATTGTCAGAACACTTCATTGATTGATTCTAATGAAAAATCTACCATAAATCAATTGCAAAATAAATAAATAAATAAACCTTTCATATAGTTTCTATTACGATTACTAAAAATAAGCAGCACATAATAACAAATCAATATATCATAACAACATAATATTGAACCAATTAAATTTTGAATAGAAATTTTGACAAAAAAAAAACAACCAATTCTAGCATTATAATTACATGTTTTGGATTAATACATGAGACATGAGATTAAAAATATGAACATATGTATCAAAAGAAGCACATGACAAATTGCAAGTAATTGTCATCCATTTCCTCACTCTTCTCAGTCTCTTGGGCCTACTACTAACATTGCTGCTTCATGAATGCTTTCACATCAGCTAGCATCTGACTTTGCTGAGCTCATATATCAACTTGTGCTTTGTATCAAATTATTATTTTTGTCAAAGCTGTTTCCCTTCAACTAACCAATTCCTCAATGTTGTTAATTATCTGTGAATCCCGCTGAGATGAATGATTATGCTTTATATGTATAGACTTGTGAGTCTAATTTGTACACTCTCGCTTTCTACATACCTCCCATTGCCTGTGATCACATATTGTAGTTTCAGCACTACGATGATCACATAGAGGATCTCTTACTAGCAAAAACCTGTAGCTCAAGAAGCAGTATATAACACTCATAAAACATATGAAACACATATAAAATTCTATATATGTAAATTATAGATGTACAACAACAACAATAACATCAAACATTTATCCCACTACATGGGGTCGGCAACATGAATCATTTTTCTCTATTGTGTCTTATTAAGCGTCAAATTCTCATTTAAATATTGTAAAGAATGTTCATTTAAAATTCTCTAATCAAGTCTTTTTAGGCCTACCTCTACCTTTCTTAACATAAGCCAAATCTAATACATCTACTTTCCTAACCGGCTCATTAGAAGGATGTCATTTTATGTGACCAAACAATCTAAGGCGACTTTCTCTAATCTTAACTTCAAGAAGAGCTACTACAACCCTTTCACATCTAAGAGTAAAGCCGCTCATCCACCTAAGCATCCTCAACTCTACAATGCTTAACTTAATATTACGCTTCTCTTTTAATTGCCAACATTCTATCCCATAAAGCATTGCAGGTCTCACCACCATTTTATAGAGTTTAGATTTAATTTTTAGTAATACCAAATGGATGAAATTTTAAAATGACTGAAAAATTTCAAAGAGATGAATATTTAATTTTAAAAAATTAGAGTGAAGAAAATTGTTGAGAAATTACTTGATCAAATATAGATGCTAGATACAATCGAGAGGCAAAAATGGAGGTTTGGGATCTATTTCACATGAAGTGGGAGGGGGAGATGTCATGGTGAAATAGGGTTTTTTTCTAGGAAAGTTTTTAACAAGAATTAAGTAAAAAGTTTTAGCGAAAATTCTACAAGAGTTTTTTCCAGTTATTAAATAAATTACAAATGAAATTTTCAATGGAACTTTCCATTATAATTTCATTTGGAATTTCCATCTAAAAGGCCTATATCCAATGGTACCGATTTTATGGTCGAAAATTTTATCCACACATAATCCATCGGATAGCTATTCAAAAATCTTTAATTTTCCTGTAGTGCCCAAGATTATTCTATTCAAACATCATTAAAGTATTTAAATATTTGATAAACGATCTATAATCTTGGAGATAAATATAGATCATACGATGGTGTGTTTTGGATACTAGTTAACTTATGCCAAATTTTTCATCCCAAAATGGCTATAAATAAGGTTATATTCTATCTAGAAAGGAAATTTCAAGAGATGAGAGAACCAAAAAGCTCTCTTGCATTTTTTTACTATCTATGTCAATAACCACCTTCAACAATCACTGCTATATACAATCTTTAAACTTCTATCAAAATCTAGCCCTATTGTTGGATTTCTAATAATATGCTTGTAGACATGAATTTTGCAATCCCTATAACAAAAATTTCAATTATAAATAATCTCATATTCTTTAATTGTGAGGAAGAGAGGATTCAAGTATCTTTTATTATATGGTGGATTTGTATAACTATGCCAGACCTTATGATTTTCTCATTTTTCAGAATTTTCACATAAAAATTATTTAATCTTCTATAATTTTTTTCTATGCGTGTTTGATTTTTGTACTATGCTAAGACACTAAATTTCAACTCTATCGCCGCAAACTTTTTAGCACATAAAAATGTTTTTAATTTTATATGAAAATCTAGCATGCATAAATAAATGTTGTAAAAAAATAAAATATTTTACATGAAGACTAAGAACAAAAAAAAAAAAAAAAAATTAGGCGACCTATTCCAATTGAAATGACGCACTATTTATTTGGATGCATATGAAATTATTTTTAATCACTAAAAAAAGGATTTTTTGCATTGGTTCTTAAAATCGGTTTTGAAATCGCTGCCAATACTCAGCTTTTGCACTGGTACAAATTGCACGGATTTTATTAACATTGGTTTTAACTGCAGGTAAAAGCCCTGTTCGTGCCTCTTAAACCAAATCCCTAATTGTCATCCGTGACTCTCCATGTTCTTCTAGATCGAATCGCGCGCCGAACGTCGCAGCTCTTCTCATCACGCGAAGACCCTTCCTGTCCGGCCTTCCTCAGTTTGAGTCTCTTCCCCTTCTTCCTCTTCTTATTTATCTTCTTCATATTCTTCTCCCTCTTCCTCTCATTCTTCTTATTGTATCTTTACATTAATCCCAAAATTAGAAAAGGATGATTTGCAATCTGGATTGCCCAACCCAATAGCCTCTTTGTATTCTGTAATAAAACTTAGCCATACATGATCATCACACTAATGAAGTCCAATCACATGAAAGCTTGCTCGTTTAATATAAATCATCTATGAATATTCTGCTCATTTCGTGATAATTGGTGTTACATGACTTCGCTTCTTGTATCAGATTGAAACCTTTTATTTTATTGTACTGGTTCGAACATGGATGCTCACTATATTTAAGTGTATATTATGTAAGTTCCATTTCTACATATGGCCATGCATATCAAATTGATTTTCCATCAATATTACTGGTTCTTTCATTAATTTCAATTACTGATTTGTTGATCCAAGTTCGTTCAAGTAGTTGGACGAAAGTGTTAAATGGTTACTAGTTTGTTTATCTGACAAAGGGAAATTTAGTTCTCTGTAGTGCATATTGATCTGTAGCTATTCATGTATGTGTACAGCATTCTGGAATGGTGAGCGACAAGGAGCACCTTTGATTTGTGCTGGATTTGAACTCAAGATCTTGACAATAACTTTCAAGATTTTTGTAATGTTCATATAATGATGTAGAAGCTCCTTGCTACGCTTTTATACAGTGGTAATAGATTGACAACTTGATTTCTCAGTTTCATTGTTTAAATTTGCACAAGAGGGGCATCTCAAGGCCCATCTCACATGATTTTTTATCGTTGGTATGTAGAATTTTCTTATCGATGTTGCTGATGTATATTTATATGGGACCGGTTTTGATTAATTAGCTGCTAATGTATATATGTATATTAGATCAGCATATGCATTACTGTTCTGCAATTAAAAAAAAAAATCTAGACTATTGAGATAGTTATAACCTCCACAACATATCAGTTTATTTTGAATATATTAGTGATGGTTATAACCGTTGCAAATCTGTAGATTTGAATCTGTTATAACCGCTGTTAAATCTAGCACTACGTCAATTCTACCCCATTGGATCAGTCCTTAAACTACTGCAGATTGTTTGTTGCAGTGCATAGCAATTACAGTAGGGGTGTAGTGATTTTAAAATGCTGCAAAGAAATTAGTGGTGGTTAAAACCGCCAGGATAACTAAAAAATAGTGTTGCGATAGCCTTATTTTTTTGTAGTTTAATTCTAAAAGATTTGAATTCATATATTGCTAGAGATTCAAGCTAATTAAGTGAATATTCTTGAGACAACATTTGACCCCCTATTTTTTGACATCCAAGCTTGCGTCACATGAAATATTTGTTAAGTATCCAAAAAACTTTACGATGAAAAATTACAATTTTAAAAAAAAAAACTATGAGATGTGATCGCTCCCTCAATATCAACGTAAACTCCTCTTGGGGGTGTGAACAAAGTAAGATTTTTAATTATAATTTCATCTTTCTTTAAATTCGACACATCAAATGGAGCAAATATTTATAAAAAAAAATTACTATAATTTTATTGGATTTGTTTTTCTACATGGATTACTTTATTTTATTTTATTAAGAAAAATAAAGTTATTTTGAATTAGGATAATATAATTCATACAGCTAAACATATTTACAAGAATGGAACAAATAATTAATACACCAATTATATTAGTTTCTCATAAAACAACCATCATTCCTTTGCTATTGTTGACCTCATTTTTCGAGGTCAATTTCCCCAAATTCAATTCTAGCACCTAAGTCTTCGTAGCCTAGTGTAGACGTCGCCTTTAGGATTTCTTTAGGTGGATGCCCACTGACGTAGCGTTGACTCGACCCTCTAATTCAACATCAAATCAACTTGTCTCAAAATCATTAAAATCAAATCAATTCTAAATTCTTCATTGATAAATAAAATGCTAAAATCTTTTAAATAAATTTCAAGTAAATATATATATCTTTAATTAATAAATTCTAGTATAATAAATTTACTAAAAAAAATTCAAATCAAATTATTTATTTTAAAACATTATAATAAAACTTTTAAATCAAATATTTAACCTAAACAAATTTTTTTTTAACACCTAAAACTAATTAAATGGGAGTTTAAAGAATCCTCCCATAATCACTCTCCCCTAGATCGCACAACTCCTCTCCATTCACACACAGGGAAATAAACTCCCTCACAACACGATCTCTCTCTCTCACACACACATAACCGAACCCCACTCTCTCCATCTCCTGACTCCCACGAGCCCTCTCCCTCATATTTCAAAAAAAAAAATAAATAAATAAACCATCCAAACTCTCTCATACGCACAGAAAAAAAAACCCCTCTCCCGTAAAAAAAAAAAAAATGCTCCCTCTCTCTCTCGATCGGTTAACTCCTGCAGTTCTCAAAAATCAGCCCCTGCACCTCACTCGCTCGCGACGAATCCAGGCCAAAGCCACTACCTTCTCCTCTCGACGAGCAGCAGTCGCACCCCGTCGCTTCCTCTGCCCAGGTCGACGTCAGAAATCTTCTCAACCTTTGGTAATTTCTTCTTCATCTTCCTTGTCATCTTCTTCTTTCTCATCTCTTCTAGGTTAAATGTTTTGAAAATCAAGAAAAGTTGGCTTCATTCTGTTTCTTGAATGAATAAAGAGGATTTACTCATTAATTTTCTTAGGAAAATCAGAAGAAATGGGATTTCATTCTTGTTAATCAAAGAGAAGAACTAACTCTAGTTTCTTTCTTTCAGAAGAGAAATTGCAGAGAATGAGTCTGTCTTAAAAATAAAAATAAAAATTACTCCAAGAAAAAATTGTTACAAGTTTTAGCATTGAAAATATTTGGATTTTCTACGTGTTTTTATATAAAAAAAAATGTATACATTTGCTGTAGTTTTATACTAAAGTAGATGGATTTGCTACAGTTTTTTTTTTTTTTTAAATGTACATGGATTTGCTACAGGTTTCATATTTTTTTTTGTCTAAAAAATATTTAGATTTTCTATGTATTTTTACATAAGAAAAATGTATATATTTGCTACAGGTTTTTACTTAAAAAAAATGTATATGGATTTGTTACAGGTTTCATATTTTTTTTGTCTAAAAAAATATTTAGATTTTCTACGTATTTTTACATAAAAAAAATGTATATATTTGCTACATGTTTTTATATAAAAAAAAATGTATATGGATTTGCTACAGGTTTCGTTTTTTTTTTTTTTGTCTAAAAAATATTTAGGATTTCTACATATTTTTACATAAGAAAAATATATATATTTGTTACAGTTTTTGCACCGAAATGGAATGGATCTTCGAGAAGAATGAAGTAGTATCAAATAATCTATTCCGTGATCACATCTTAATATAAATGTAAAGTTATATATATATATATATATATATATATATATATATATATATATATATATATATATATATATATATATATATATATATATATATATGCATGTTTTGGTTTATTCTCCTTCATAGTAAGCTCTCTTTTTAATGTTATTTTTGTGAGAAATTAGAGGTTGCTTAGAGGGAATATACGATAATTTATGATCTCAGGCAAATAAAGGTTGTTGAAATGTTTCATGAGCGAAATATATTGGAAAATGTTTGTGTTGAAAAGAGTATGTGTGTTATAAGTGAACTTGTGTGTTTTGGAAGGTCAAAAAATGAAATGTGTGGTTTTAAAAAAAGTAGTGTTTTGAAGAGTATATTTGAAAAGAAAAAATTGTATATCTTTTGGGAAGTTTTGGAAAATGTAAGTGTGTTTGTTCAAAAATAAAAATGTGAAAAGATGGAGATGTATTTGGACTTATGTGTAAGAGTAAAGTGTGTGTGTGACAATGAATTATGCGTGTATTGGAAAGTGTTTGTGTGTAAGATTGAGTAAAGTGTATGTGTTGGAAAGGTGAAAATGTAGAAAGGTAAAGTGCATGAGTGATTAAATAATGAAGTATAGAGTATGATTTTGGGAAGGGAGAAGTGTGCAAGTGTAAAAGTTAAGGTGTTTGTTTTATGAAAATTGTGTAAGTTTGAAAGAGTAAAATTGATACATGTTGAAAAATTATAAAGTGTACTTCCAAAAGTAAAAGTTCAAAAATGCAAGCAACAAAATCGGTGTCCAAGCCCGAAGAAAGGTACGTCTTTATTTTCAGTAATTTCAATTATTTTATTATTAATTATTAAATATGTTTTCTAATCCATGTTTTCTTTTCTTTATTGGCATGAACTACGAGTAACGGTATCGGTCGAGGGAACAAAAGAACAAGGAGCTAATGATGTCAGTCGCCTCTATCCAACCGGGTAGAGGTGCTATGGGCAGAACTATCAGGTCGTAGCCCCCGGTGACTGTGAGTATTCTAATCTTAGAAAACCTTTAGGGGCCCCTTGATGTGGTTTGTGCGAACCCTTATTCTTTAGATCCCTGTAGTAACTTAAATTTAATTAGGTTTACTTTTTGTTTTGTTTTAGATCCCCAAACTCCTTTTACACACGCGCAAAATCCTAAGGGTTAGTAATAACAAATTTTTCACCCATATAATCATTAGCAACGATTGCACGACAGTGCATTCATTGATAATGATTGGGGAAACCCCATCCGTTGTTTGGGGACCCAATCATAGGCCGCCACATCACATGCCGCCACCGGTTTATTTAAAAATTAGTTTTTTAAATTATTTTAAAACTATTTTAATTACATAATACTTTAAATAATTATTTAAAATTATTTTTAAACCGAAAAAATATTTGAAATATATAATACTTTTCAAAAAATTATTCTCTTTAATTTAAAATTATTTTGAATTATAAATATTATATATTTTTAGAAATATTTTTCAAATAATGATTTTAATTTTAATTTTATTATTATTATTATTATTATTTAATTATAATTACTTTAATTATCAAAATTATTTTTAAAACATTATTATTTTAAATATTAAGTTATTATTATTATTATTATTATTATTATTACTATTTTTTTAAATTATTATGTTTAATAATATTATTTTAATTATTTTTGTAATTATTTAAATTGTAAAATATATATACCTAAATAAATTCAAGAATAATTTTAATAATTATATGAATATTAATTGAAAGTCATTTTAAATTTTTAGTGATCCCAATTTCTTATTTGTGTTAATTTAATAATTATTTTAATTATTAAATTTTTTAAATACTTTAAAACTATTTAATTACCTTTGAACTTCAAAAATTCACCGTAATTCCATTTTATGTCGGATTTTGGCGTATAATAACTCATTATTTTTAGAAAAAATTGTATATTCATATAAATATGTTTTCAACTATCAAAACCTATTTTCTATAATTATTTATTCAATATTTAATTACTTAGTTATTTAAGTATTATTTAAATAATTATTATAATAATTATTTTTAAATTAAAAATTATTTTCAAACCTTTTCAAATTTTTCTTTGGTGGCCAATGGATCTTCCCTATATTTATCTATTATGAATTGATCTATTTTTAATTACATTACTTTCCAAAATTTCTATATTTATTTGTATTTTAAATTATTTTAAAATTACTTATACGATTAAATCCCTAATTTTTACCCTTGAAATTTTAAGCATAGATTCTACTTATGAATAGCATTCATGGGCGAGATTGATTAGTGGATGGTTGAGTTCCAATCATTCACTAATCGCTTTGTTAAGCGTGCTCCTATTTCTTTTACTGTCTTTTGCATATATAGGACATACGAGCACTTAGTTTAGGTACTCCTAGATCTAAGGGCATGGCTAGTTTACTATTTTTATACCTCCCTTGCATGTTTTCCTTAGGGTTAGTCTCAAACTTTAATTTAAACCTATTTAACGTAGTGACACCCTAAGGACAATCAATAATTAAGGACCCATCTAGCAAACTTAAAAAAATTATAGGAACTAGGATGGACCCCTGATTGACATGAAAACTTTAACATTTAAACTTAGTGACATCCTAAACCTCTCAAAATTTTCTAGGAATTTTTAGGAGCCTTTAGACCCCTTAATTAACCAACCCTAATTTACATGTTAATTAGGGCCCGATAACTTTACAAAATTATAATAAATCCATTTTAAATAAAAAATTTACCTATAATAGTTTGAACTCTTCATAATTTAGTCATTAACCTTAGATAATTAGGGACCCTTAGGTTGACCTTAATCTAAACCTTAATTCAACTTTAATTAAAAATTACCATTTTGCCCTTATTTGATAATTAAAAATTATTAAAAATTTTAAATTTTTCCCAAACACTCAAGAACATCTTCTTAGGTAATTTCTAACCTTTGGGGGCAATTCAAATATATTTGGAGCTGATTTGGAGCAAAACCATAATATCATCCCTAATTAAGCAATATTAATAATTCATTATTTGCCTAATTCTTTGGAAATTCATAACTTGGCCTAGAAAACTTCAAATCTAGCAAACTCAAAGCTTAACTACTCCTTGCAAGCCCTGATATTCAATTAAAATTCTAGATCTCTAAAACCTAACCCATTTCATATAGTAACTTTTTAGACCCCCTTAGCCTAGCACCTAGGAGGACCCGAGACTTTCTAAAATTGGCTAATACAACTTAAACTTTAATTACCACTACCCTAAGCATTAAAATAAATCAACAAACTAAATTAACTAAAATAGATCCTAATTCACTAATATTTAAACTTTAAATAAAGCTTTCTTTTCAAACCTTCAATAAACTTTAACTTTAGGTAACTTGAATTAACTACCCAGCTTAGGATCTATCCTAGCCACACAAGACTTTAAATACATGTAGAATTGTTTGCTATGACACAACTTCTAAACTTAGGCTAGGCCAGTGTTTACTTTTCTATTGTGTGCCAGGCTTTTTGAGATTTTACTACATGTTGTGAGCAAAATTGATGTTGTGTTTGCTTACTTTTACTATACTCTGGGAATTGATTTGATTGTGCATTAGTATTATCCATATATTATGATCAATATTTTGATACTAAAAATATTTTCTACAGATGGCCAAGCTCATGCAGTGCTAAATAAAATAGGGGAAATATTCATGATTTAAATACTAATAATGTCTTATGCAAGCACTTCAAAAATTGCTTAGCCCCTCTAAATAAATGAGGACTAAATAAAAAATCATAAATAATAATTACTAATGGTGCTCCAGAGGCTACTTAACCCTCAAAATAATTAATAGCATGGCTAAGTGTGATTGACGTAAGTATTTTTATTTTCATATAAACTGCTTGGGATGATATATTAACTGATTGGAAATTTTTATTCGGATAACCTTATAGGAGAGTCTAGAATTTATTGCTTTCTATTAATATAATCTTTTATAATATTGGCTTGAGTTGTGAAAATATCTTTGAGTTGGGATATTCTCATCCAACTTGAATTCAAAAAGAAGAAAGCATTCACAAGAGGGGGAGTCTTATTATATTTAGAAGATTAAGTTCAGATAACTTTTAGATATCCAAGGATAAAAGGCAACACCCCTTTAAGGGAAATTATCTTTTCATTTGGATATTCAAGCCACGACGAATCCAAGGAGATCGAGAAGGAGAAATCTAAGGAGTCCAAAGAGAAGAAATCCAAGAAGAGAAGATTAGAGAGCTGAAGACCCAATGTCTCACTAAAAGTCATTTGCGCCATTCCTAGGTTTAGAAATCCGGGTTATTGGCAGTGGTGCCTGACCACTTTATTTTCTGCAGACATAATTAAGGGTGGCTATTTGTTAATTTTTTAATTATACTGATGTGTTTTACTTATAATTATTTGCCTCTAGAATTTCTTGTGTTTCTTAGTTTATTAGCTATTTGCATGCCACTTTTATTTTAGCTTGGATTTCGCTAGACTCTCTAAGGACTAAAATATTTTCTACTAATAACTAATTTTTAAAATTTTAAGAATTAAATATCATAGAAATCTAACAACCTAGGGAATTACTAGAATCATCAAGGGTCGCATGAATATTACTGCAATTCTTCTCCCCCCTTACTATGAGACCCTTCCTCGCCTACGGGTAGAGTCTGAATAATATGGCCTATGAGGATGAGGTGTCAGACCTGGGGAGGCTCAGTCTTTTCTAAAAATTAATTTTTTTATAATACTATTTTTAAAATCTAATGCATACATGATTAGGATCTTCTCAACTAGCATGTATTGCATTAAAAAAAATTTAATTAAAATTTTAATTGTATTAGCTCAAGGAGCATTCACCCAACATAATTATAAGACAATTTAGGAAACTCTTTAGACGTCAGACTTAACTTCCAAAAACTAAACCACCTAACTATGTTTCATAAAAGACTGGGCAGCATGGTTTTGAATCAATTAGGTGGTTAGCTGGCTCCCCAATCCATGCCGAGGTAAGTTCAGGTTTTGCACTGTATTAGTTAGGACACATGTGTTAATATTATGCGTAGAACACTAAACCTAATTTAGATTTAGGATTCAAGGCAATTATATTTGGTATCATAGTACGCCTCATCGGTGGGTAAGTTTCTTATTTTTAGGGACTATAAATCCTACCTATCCTTGTCATATGGATGATGCCACCTCTATCTTTCTCTCACGTATGCATGGAGTGCTTGACTTTCTTTTCTCCAATTTCCCCTTTATGCCTTAGTCTCTCCAAATGTTGGTATGAACTGTGTGTGTTGACTAAACTAATTGGTCCTTTCTTTCCCTTGATTAAGAACTTCCTAGTCTCCACCCTTATGTCAATCCCATTCGAAAAGAGAATATAGGATCCTTAATCGAGAGTTTTCTTAGACTCTAGCCTATGATATCATTAACCACGGGGGCTTGCACCCATAGGAAATTGAATCCCATGTCAAATAAACCCTACTCAAGCTGATGTATTGAGTAGGGGAAATCTCATGACTGTAATCTGGTCGTATATATTACTACCCATCGGGGTGCGCTGATAAGAGCTGTTATCCTCAATGGTTAGTCATATGTACGATCTAATCTGCCCTTCTATTAGCCTATTTACGAGTAGCACGGAGGCTTGCAATCATCTCTATCCCTCGGTGGTCGTATGCCCTCTACACTCTGTAGTGTAGCAGTGTCCTTTTAGAGGTCTACAATATCGTTAACCTTTAGCACCATAGTTTTCCCTTTTTTTTTTCTCACCTCCAACAAGTTGTATTTGGTTCACTCATTGCTCGTAAGTAATGAGTGATACAAATAATTTATCAACATAATAAGCATTCAAATCTTTGGATTCAGTGATTGCAGTCATCTTAGCATTATATGAAGAAGGTAAACATCTTAAAATTTTATTAACTTTTTCATAGTTAGTGAGTTCTCTTCCTAAGGCATATAGGTAGGTGATAATTTGTATAAATGTAGTATACATCTCAGATATCGAGTCACTATGTTTCATGCAAAATAGTTCATAGTCATCAAGCAAGATATTCACACTTCATTTGTACCTTTATAGGTGATACAAAATCTATCCCATATTTCTTTACCAGAAGCACAAGTTGAGACATGCATGTAATCTTCCAATTTCAAAGCACAGAAAAAATAGTTTAAGCATTTTGCATTAAAATGTGTTAAATCTCTATCATCAAAAGTCCATTCAGTAAATCGAAGTTCAACTTTTATGCCATTGATTTTATGTGATGGTATAAAATATCCATCCTTAACAAGCATCCACATGCGATAGTCAATTGATTGTAAAAATGTGGTCATGCGAGTTTTCCAAAAATCAAAAGGTATATTATTAAACAAAGATGGTCTAGTAATTGAATAACCTTCTGTTGTATTTTTATTACCAAAGTTAGTCATGGATCAAAATTCAAAAGTTTTCAAAAAGTAGATTTTATGAATCCCACTCTGATACCACTTAAAAGTTTGTTAGGGATGTTAAGCCCTCATAAACTAGCTTAAGTCTAACCAAGAGGGAGGGGGTGAATTAGTTTTTTAAAAATTCTCAAAAAAAAAAAAAAACGATTTAAACAAAATAATCACCCATATAAAATTAAGTGCAAAAAATAACTACAAAAATGCAATAAGAAAGAACACACCATATCTTTTAGTTGTTCGGTCAACTTGACCTACGTCCACTCCCCGGAGCCTCTCCTCTAGGTATTGCACTAAACTCAGTGACTCTCCTTTTGCTCCCATAGTAAGGTGGAGAAGCCTTTTCAAAACTCCTTTTCATTGACTCCGATGAGGTAGAGAAACCAACCTCATTTTGCTTCCTCCTTAAGCAGGCAGAGAAACTTGACATCCTTTCACTTCCTCTAGAAGTAGGCAAATAATCTCAATTGATCTTTGAAGTAGACCTCTCTAGACCCTCCAAGGAAGACAATTGTAGAAGATGACTCGGATCCTTACTTGAAGCAACATTTGTGAAGCCCTCACAAACTCCCCCTCATAAGATCCTCTCTCTTTCTCCCAAGTTTCCCCTCTCCTTCTCTTGGCTCTCTCAGGTCAAGATAATAACAAAAGATATAATCTTGAATAAATAAGAGATCTTATATTAAAGGGATTCAATTTTGCCCTAACTTATAAATAACTGATAAAGATCATCCTATACGATCAATACAAATTCATCTCATTCAACCAGGATGATCTGGGGGTGGCTGTATGATTAGAAGATTTGTTTGTTCTGATTGTCCCATACTATGAGTACATCATTCTGTATGATTAGTTCAAAATGTTAATATAGAGAATCGATCTATTAGGCCAGACTTTACATATTTGATGATGAAAAAATAACTGATCGTTCAGGCTGACTCTTGGATTATCATGTACAATTAGTTCAAATCAATAACTATCATTAAGCATATCATTTTGTTCATCCAGGATGACTCAAAAACAAACTAAGGCTTTTTAACTGACCGTCTAGGACAATCCTGCGATTATCTAGGATAATATGATCGATCAATCAAACCTTAATTGATTTCCTTAACCATTAGACTAATTTAGGCATAATTATAATGCATTGTCTAAGATGATGTCTTGTATGATGTCAAAAAATAATAACATGTCTAAAAGAGTTGGTGACTGATTCTTTCTGATTTGAGCATATCATCTAGGATGATGTTACTTAATTCGACTACCTTAACCAAGATGCCCTAATTAAGGTTTCTATTTTTAACTGATCATCCAGGATGATTTGGGATCGTCCCAGATGATATGATCAAAAACAAAAAAAATTCTAAAGTAGACATAATTTTTTGCCCTTGAGTGTGTGTGTGGGTGTGCAAGGTTACATAGCATTGGGATCAACTTTGTTACATTTGACTCAAGAAAAGGTAAAAACACTTGAAGTATACTTACAGACTGACTTAGTCCTAATCTATCCAATCTTGAAATAGCTTGATTTGCAATTGACCTTATGGACCTGAAATGTTAGTAGGCAGGGAAATAGTAGAGAAACAGAAATGCCAGAAATATTTGCTATCATCTAAATTATAATCATTGAATCTATGTTCGTAACAAAGAGGACTAACTAACATCCCACTTGTCTAAGATAAGATAAATTGGTTGTTGAATTGATTGTATAACACTTGAGCTGCTATAGTTGTCACTGAAAGAATAGAGTTACCATGCTTATAGTAATTCCTTACTTTCGAAAGATAATTAACAGTTGAGAAATACATTCTAAAAATTTCAGTATTCACTTTAGAATTATTCTCTAAATAAATGAAGAAATCTATAAAATTATGGAATACAATAAAATGAAATCCACACTCATTGAAAATTGATATTACATTTTTTAAACTATTACAATTAGTTGTGATATACTCAATATCATCAATCTGATTACAACCTCTTGGATATAAGCTTCCATCTTGCAATTGTTTTTATAAACTAGCCAAGCATTTGTAGGGATTGCATTTTTGCTGATGCTCCACCAAAATAACATCTCCCTTTGTCTTAGCTTCAGCATTTTTATCCATTTCATTATCCTCACAGTAACATAATCTTGTATACAATTCTAAAACAAACTTTCTATGGCCAAGCTATAATGGATTTATTAGAAATTTCCCTCAACAATTCTTGTTGATCTTCTATCAAATCTAAGTGAATATGAATATTTTTAATGCATTTACTCATACTTCCCAAAATGTTTTTTGCAATTCTTCCATTTTACAATGTCTATCAATAACCATAAATTGATCAAGAAAACTACCTTCCAATTCTTGGTAATTGCAATGTTATGGCCACTTCTGAAGATTTCTGTCCCAAATCCACACATCTTATAGGATCATAATATTCTTTTCATTAGCCACTTTCCACTTGATAATTCACTGTAGAAATTTAGTTCCATAAACCAAAGGTTTTCCATATATGCAAATCCACTCTCTTTACTTCCCTATTCCAAATATTTTGCATTAATCACCCTGCTCAAAATAAATCAAGTTTTTGAAGAAAATTCCAAGTAAGATGAGCCCTTAAAGGACCTTACCTAGCCATCATTGAATAAACCCTCCCAAATTAATTAGCATACAATGGTCTTCCCAAGTTACATAATGCATACCCTATATACCGTTATTCTTATGCCATAAAAATCTTCTACACAAATTTTCTATATCACTTAATAATCCTCTAAGCACCAAAGAGTGAGTTATAAGAAAGGATGGAATCTAAAGAAAATAAAATTTAATAAGAGTAGCCTTACCAGCCATTCAAAGATATTTACTATGCCATGTATTCATCTTTTTCTAACACCTTATCAAACAAAACTTGGTAATCTGAAGCAATCATCCTTCACAATGAAATTTTAACACCCAAGTAAGTTAGTCCATGAACTAATTTTAAACCTAATTTTCTAGAAAACTTTGTCTAACTAAGAGCTCCCACTAGCTTCCTAAACATTATCATAGATTTGCTGGAATTGATTTTTTGACCTATCCACTGACAATATACTTTCAAAATTCATTTGGTAGTTCTTATTGATTGATGAGTAACTTCAGAAAATATAAGAATTTCATATGCATATGGAAGATGTGTTATCCTTTGAGCTTTAAGGACCACCTTGATACCCTAATTTTCTCCATTCATATGAATTTCCTTCGATGACATCAAATATAAGAATGTCATCTGCCTATAGAAGATGTGTTATTTAATAACATTCTTTCTTCCACCTTGTATAATGTTTGACAAAGACTTATAAGCCTAAACTTTGAAGGCTTTATAGCATTCGAAACTTTGGGAATAAGCACCACCAATGTATTCTTCCATGTTTTTGGTATAAAACCAATATTAAAAAAATAACAAATAGCTTCCCATAGGTTTATTTTATAATTTCCCAAAAATTTTTGATGAATTCGACTGCCACTCCGTTAACACCTTGAGCTTTATTGCTTCTCATATTCGATACTTGCTCCCACAACTCCTCTCTAGAAAATTCTTCATCTAGTAATTTCTTCTTTACTTCATACAACAGATGCTCCAATCTGAATTCAAGCTTGCTATATAATACTCCAATCCTTTCTTTCCATTTGTTCAAAAAGTACTAGAATATCACATCTTGTATTTCTGAAGGATCTTCAACCAACTCTCTTGACTTATTTTTTTTATCTGGTTGATCAAATTAGAATTCCTTCTTGTCATTTCAACAACATGAATGAATTAAGTTTTTGCATCTCCCTCTTCCAACCATCTTGTTTTATCCATCTTCTTCCACCGAGTGGAAATTTTAGTAAGAGTAGAATTCAATTCTTTAACTTTCCACCTTAGCTCCAATAGTTTTTTCGGTTCCACCCCCTTCTCCATCTCTTCTTCTTCTTCTTATAACAAAATCCCTTTTTTGTAGATTATCCTTCAACCGCATCAGTTCTTTATATTTATTCCTACTCAAGAAATGTAAATTTCTGAGTGATCTGGTCATCTTCCTTTGAAGTACATCCTAAGTATAGCAAAAAATATTTTTTACTCCATTCTTTTCTAACAATAGTCCAGGAAGCATGATATGAGGCCCATACATTTTCATAACAAATAATTCTTCTCTGATGATACACCTCTTTTATCATGTTAATCATAATAAGGCAATGGTCAAAGGCCACCCTAGGTAAATTAGTAACAGGAGGGAAAGGAAAACATAATAAAGCTTTTGAGTTGAGTATAATTTTATCCAGCCTTTCCCATATTCTAGCAAGAGCCTCCATATTGTTATGCCAAGTATATTGATGTCCCCCAAACTCCACCTTATGATGGTCATTTTGTTAATAATGAATTCTTTCGTCTCTTTGGGAACTTAAGAAAATATAATTATCTTTCCCCCTCTTCTCCTTCTTAAAGATATTATAATTAAAATCACCTCCCCCTATAGTAGGTTTGCCTTTAGAAATATGTCCTTCAATGAAATCCCATAAGGATCTCAAGATATAGACATCCTTATTTCCATAAATAATGCCAGCTTTGAATTGGGTAATTTTAGATTACCAAGAACACATTGATTATTAGCATCAGTAAAAATAAAGGTCATATCCTTTTTCCATAAAGTTAAAATCCCACCTGATGTTCCATCAACAGGATAGTTATAGTAATCCCACTCTTCCCCAATAATTCTATCAATTTCCCTCTTATCTAAATTAGATAGCTTAGTCTCCACTAACCCAATAAAATAAGCTCCATTTTCTTTTACAAAACTTAATAAATATAGGGTTGATTCCTTCTTCGTTGCCACCCCTCACCCTACAGTTCTATAACACTATAGGATATATTAATCATGAATAGGGGAAAGGTCCCAACCTAAAATAATGCAGCCAATTTCAATCTTCCTTTTCCTAGGAACTTCTTCAATAGGACCTAACATTTTCAACTCCTTGTTAAGTCAAGTTTTATGATAAGAAATTCTACCATCTATAGAACTTTCTACTTCCTTCATACCCAAGGCTCCTTATCCTGAATCTCCAACAGAACTCCATAGTAAATTATTTATAACTTTAAATTCTCCAACCTTCTTTATTACAGAGCATGACTGTAATGTATTCATTTCATCTTCTTATCTACACTCATTAATTGCATTTTTTTTATTAATAAGATGATACGAAGGACTTACATCACAAAATTTTTGAACTAGATTCTCAGTCACCTTATCAACATCCTTGAATTTATCTTCTTCAGCTCCATCTACCTTACAATGACCACAATCTTCTTAAATAATCTTAGCATTCTTTGGCTCTAGATGATTTCTAGTGTTAACGACCTCCATCAAAAAAACTGGTTTGAGCAACCTATTTTTTATCATCTAATTTTGTCTCATCTTTTCTTTCACAATATTGTCCATTTTTATTAGAAACATAAAATTTTATGACCACATTATGACCTACTATGATAGCAAGCTTCTTTAAATGAGCTTTCTGATTAACTTGGAAAAATTTTACTTGAAATTTTTTACCTCTCTATTTATTCCTTGTTACTAGAGTCCATGGCCCAAAAGAATCTTCACTTTGCTTTACTTCATTATGGACATTAATCCCTCTCATTCTTCCCTTATTTGATGGTGCCACATTAATATTATTACTATCTTCCTTCATCTGATTACTTTGATCCTTCATCAAGTAAGAATTCACTTATATTCCTTCATTAGGATCCACTCTTAAACAATAATTTTGCTTATGTCCTACCATTCCATAAATAAAACATAAATTTGAAAGCCTTTCATTCTCTACCAGTTGAAAAAATATCCCATAACCATCATCAACCCATACTCCAATAGGCATTTTAGCAAACGAATTAACTCTAACCCAAACTCTAACGAATTCCTTTTTACCCCAATTGAAAGATTGGGTGTTAATTATCATAGGTTTTCTTAATATGGATGCAATCCTTATAATATTTTTCTCATCCCATCACTGGAAAGAAATGACTAGAAGACGAATCCACATAGGGGAAAAGGAGCTCATTACATTCCTAGAAGAGAATCTTGGGTCCCATTTATCAATGCCAATCAAATAGCCTCCAACAAACCAATGACCACCTCTAAGTACTCCATCTTTGTCTTCCATTATTTTGAACCCACACAAAAACTAATCTAAGTCAATGGAGGTAATTTTGTAGCTAAAAAATTGAGACCATTGTCTATTGAGTTCTTGATATAGTAATGAAGAGGCATTTTTTTATCGAGAATCTTAACCACTACCAAGTTCTCCAATCCTTTGATGTTTTCCACAACATTACCTAGGTGCAATTTATTTGAAGTGGCATCTTCATAATAACAATCTTCATCTTTTGGAATAACATCCTTGTAGTAGCTTGGCCTCTTCTAAGCATTAAATAGTCTTTGAAGAACACTTCTATGCTTTTTACGACAAACAATTGCCTTCATCCTGATCTATCTTACTAACATCTTCAAGGAACTTTTGTAGATCAACTTGAGGGTTTAAAAATTTCAGGAACATCAAGCTTCTTGGAACATTGAAATTCCACATTTTCCTCATCTAGAGCAAAATAAAAAATTTTAGATGAAGCTTCTCCCTTATCCAAAAAGATCTTACTATCAACTAGCACAACATCAACCAAACCCATATGATTAGATTTTTCATCATCTGATTCCAATTCCATTAAAACATATTTTCCTTTTCCCTCACACTCAAAATCCTTTCCTCGAGATATGACATACACGACCTCCCTAAATACCATAGCAAAACTTATAACTCCTCTATGACCTTCCAGATTAATAACATATCTAAGGGGTTTGCCCCATCCTATTATCATGACCAACTTTCCTCCACCACTAGCCGGATTAGCCCTACCCCTCGGTGGTAGTGAACATCAGTTTCCAACCACAATAACAAATCCACCACTAAAAATGCTCTAACATAAATTTAAATTTCCTCCTAATTTATTTTATTCTTAGGTTATCTATTTCTAAGAGAAGGGTTACTGAGCCCAAAGCTCTCTCTCCTTTTTCATTAAACACTCACAACATCATTTAATCATAACTGAGTTTATGAGTGTGTTTGCAAATTTTGTTGAAAAGTGCAAAGCAATTGTAATTATATTTTCTTTGAAAAAAATTGTATATAGTCCTTTTAAATTTAAATTTTTTTAATTTTATAGTCAAACACATTATTATGAATGATATATCACCTTGGGTGGTAAGAATATCAATCCCTAATGGGTTCAGATTCTAAAATTATAAATTTCATCATAACTATCATAACCAAATTTAAGAGAGAACTGCATAAGATCCTAGAGGGTTAAAATGATGTTTAATTAAATATTTAACTATGATAATCTAGATGTGTTATTATTAATTTCATATTCAAAGACATGTTGATAAATGTTATATCTCCGAGGAAAGAAAATATCATTTATGATTTTAATTTTCCCAAAGAGAATAACTTATTTTCCCCATTATATTTAATTTTCCCAAAGAAATTGGAATCTGATTATTTCTAAGATCTTAAATCTCATGGAGAGGTAAGCCTTCATGGTCAATTACATCATAGGAGTTTTGAGTTTCCAAAGAAAACTCTCAATGTAAATAATGGTAAAAAATTTATTTAGAATTCTCACTGAGTGATATGAAAGGTGAGATGTTGGAATTTTAAATGGGATAGGATTAATTTGAGCACTTATTTTAGAGGCCAATGAAGAAAGAGCAGGAGATATTTTGGAATTCTAAAGTAATTCAAAAATGCCTAAATTTATCCTATGTTGGGCTTTAATTTTTGTAGAAAAGAAAATCTTAGTTTGAGTTGCTATTTTATTAGAATGTTGGGATTAGATTCCTGAATTTAGGGACTTATGATTTTGGTGGATCCTAAATCTATATTGGACACGAAATGATAGTAACCCTAACCTAACTAATAAAATGCAAATTTTGGGCTTACCTCGCCCTGGATTAGAATGCCAGCTAAAACCACCTTGGTTTTTTAAAACTATAAATCTTGTCTATATGAAAGATGGGTAAACTATTATTTAAGTTTTGGAAAATTAGGACTGACATCTAGAGAAAGTCACCCCTTTACTTACATATGGTGGGATTTATACTCCTTGCAATTAAAATTTTATTTCTTTAATTGGTTTCTGATGTAATGTATACTGATTGACTCTTATATGCAAAAATCATAATGATAAACTTTAAAAATTTGGCTTAGAAAATAGGTTTTTCCTAAGATATGCATAACATCCCCTAGACAGAGCTGCACTTTAATAGGTCAGATAGTCTGCCATGATCCATAGGTAAGGAGGTGCCAAACAAGGAGAGAAGGGAATAAGATTGCTTGAGAACTCCTGAGCATCTCCGGGCTTACTTCTTAAATATCGCTTATATTTCTATGTCCGGATTGTTAAGAAAGTTGTTATTAGCATGTTTTACATTCTTGCAACTTATATTGTTTTTTGATGATTCCAAATATTTTTTTATGTATAGATATCTCCTAACACATTTTAGATGAATTATTTTTGCTCTTGTGTATACTAACATTTCAGGAAAATCAAACTCCAAACCAGAAAGACTTCAAATAAAAAATCAGCATACAATCCTTTGTAATTGAAGTTTTAAATTGTTCTTTAAATTGAGAGGGAGTGATTGTAATCGAGTAAATAAAAATACACACACACACACATAAGGAGATTTTACATAAGTTGTACTGATCGTACGGGACGAACCTAGTTCGTACAGGACGACCAGGTCAGTTGTCTCCTCTTACGAGCAATGGAACAATCAGGAATCGAGAAAATTTTTCTAAGTACTGATCGTCCAAGACGAAATTATTTTTGTCCTAGGACGATTTGGGCTCTGTAAGAATTTCGTTCAGATGAAGTCTATAATCATTCCAGGATGACTTGGCCTCTGTAAGAATTTCGTCTTGATGAACTAAAAAATCGTCCCAGGATGATTTCCTCTCTGTAAGAATTTCGTTCAGACGAAATTCATAATCATGCCAGGACGAGTTCTCCTCAGTACAAATTTCATCCAGACAAAATCCTGATCGTCCCGGGACGAAGTGAATCAACACTTCACATTCTGGCGACGATATGCACTTTTTGGGAACCGACCTATGGAATAACTGATCGTCCAGACGAACTTAGTTCGTACGGGACGATAATCGTGTACAAACACAATTCATACCAATATTCATACGGATCATTTCCAACACTTTAAGTAAAATCGTCCGGGATGATCCACGATCGTACGGGAAGATCCATTACATGATAACTTAAAAATTTTGCAGTTTTGGATGGTTTTTCTTGTCTCTTCTATATAAGGTCCAATTTTTACTGTCACCCAATCTTTTTGCTCATTGATCTTCGTGCTTATTGGAAGAAGACTTAAGGAGAGAGTTTAAGAGAGCATTCAAAGTAGGATTCCTACCATTGGAGCGTGAAGGCTTCGCTTGATGTTCAATGGTAAGATTTCCTACTTGTGATTTGAGATTACTTCACTCTTTTCTTTCTTCCTTTTAGATTTCTTATGAGGAGATATGTCAAGGAGATCGGGTTCTCTGCCCACACTAGGAGAGTGTGAAAGGATGTAGGGTTCTCTGCCCACACTAGGAGAGTGCGAAAGGACGAAGGGTTCTCTGCCCACACTAGGAGAGTGTGAAAGGACATAGGGTTCTCTGCCCACAATAGGAGAGTGTGAAAGGACAGACGGTTCTCTGCCAACATTGGGGATAGTGTAAAAAGGACGACAGTTCTCTGCCAACACTGGGGATAGTGTAAAAGGATGATGGTTCTCTGCCGCACCGGGTAGTGGTGGAAAGAGTGTTTGTAAAGGCTTCTCCGCCTTGCTGTGGGAGCAAAAGGAGAGACACTATTGGTATTAGTGCAATACTTAGAGGGTGCCTCTGGGAGTGGATGTAGGTCTAGTTTAGACTAAACCACTATAAATCTTGTGTCGTTTATTTTTACTGCTTTTTACTTTCTACATTTTTCTGTTTTAAAAGTTATGGTTGAAAAACTTTTTATAAAAAATTCATTAAAGTTTATTTTCGGTTCAACTCATCTAAAAGAGGGATAATTTTTAAATTACCAATTCACCCCCCTCTTGGTAGCCTTGGGACATTAACTTAGGTTTAACAACCTATTCACTAGACTCAACACGGATATCTAAATGAAAAGAACTCCTCCCTAGTGGGCTGTTTCTCTTCTCTTTGGATTTCAAACTTACCCAAATTTGGGTCTCCAAATGGAAATAACACCCCCTAAGAAAACTTTCCTTCCTTTATAGAATCCAAATTTGGGTATTAAATATCCCACTCTAAGTGACTTTCACAACTCTTAAATTTACAATATATATAAAAAATTTAAAATGGTTCTATACAACCTGCACATTATTATAAGCAGCTCATAGAAAATCATCAAAAGAAATCACAAGCAGTTATAAAAAATTCATAGCTCATTTTTGAGCAAACACATTCACTTGGTCATGCTCTTTTATTTTTTAGGGGGGCTTAGTATATTTAGTGCATGTAGAAACTTTTATTGGTGAAATGTTTTATTTACCCCCTTTTCTGTAGTCCTGCATGAGCATCGTCACCTATAAAAGATTTTGTTACATCCAGATTGTTCATATCCTAGGAGAAATTTGGTGTCCATCACATCATATAACAAATACTTATAGCTGAAAAATTACAATAAGAAATCACAGAATACATGAAGCTATAACAATTAGCATGTAATGAAATCCGTGAAAAATTTGCATCACATTGAAAGCAAGTGTAAGAAACAATAGCCTAGCCTAAAACTAGAGTTGGTTGTCCAAAGAAGTCATCTATAATGTGTGTGATGGACTGTATGGTTTGGATGTATCCTACATGGGTTGTTGTTTTAAGTTCTCTAGTATTTTCTTTTGGTATATTATAGGCCAAAGGAAATTTTATTGAAGTTTAAGTATAAATATTTTAGTGTTTATTTCAGGATGAGTTTTAAATATTAGAGTTGGTTAATTTTTGGTTTTCTAAAGTACTAATTTTTAATTATATGTTTTAGTCCTTAAGCCTCAAAAGTTAATCCACTTATGCTCCCCAAAATGGAATCTACATAAGTTATGAAGGATTCCATTAATTAGTGATTTAATGTTAATTATTTAGATTAAATAATAACTATCTTTATTTACATCATGACCGTGAGATTTATTTCACTCTTTTTGGGGCTAAATTAATAGCCTCATAGGCTAGCAGTTAGCTTTGGGATTAAGTTTGATTTATTTTATTGGTTAGTTATCTAGATTATGATTATTCTACTAATATTTTTTATTTTGATTATTAATTTATTTTCATCAATCAGATTGTTGCATTGTCAAAACCGACACGAGGATAAAGGCCTCCTTAGGACACAAAGCCCCACATCTTGAGGTAATCTAATCTAAAAACCTTTTTGATGTAAATGCATTAAGGATTTTAACTTTTTTAATTAGTTGATTTTTGAACAAATTAATTTTATAATTTATGGTTTACACTCCATTGAATCCGTTTGTGGTATTGTCATAATGGGCACGAGGACCATGATCTCTTCAGGGCATGTAGCCCAGCATCCTGATATATTCCATCCTAAGAACTTATGGTTTGCATTCCACCAAATTCATTTATGGCGTTGTCACAACGGGCTCAAGGACTAAGACATCCTTATGACACGTAGCCCCGCAACTTGAGATAGTACATCCTAAAAACTTCATTGGTGGAATGTTAGCTATGTATTTTAATGTTAGTTATATAATTTGATTGGTTAGATTAGTGATATGCATAAATTTTGTTGGTTTATTGAATTTTTATATATTAGGAATATTTTAATGTGTTAAATGAAGGCTGGGGGGGGGGGGGGGGGGGGGGGGGGCGTGGGGGGCTTCAGCTCACTAACGCTCTAAAGAGATACAAAAAAAAAAAAAATCCTAAGAGCCATAAATCCCCTCTAATAAAAATTACAAGATAACCTAATAACATGCTTGGGTGGTCATTAAGCATCACCTAAAAAAGAAAGATAAAAATGAAGCAATTAAGCACAATCTTTTTGGAAAAAAATTATGAGCCATTCAAACAAAATTAGGAGCCAAAGCACCTATAAAACATGAAGGCTGCAAAACAAAACATTGACTAAAATAATATAAAAATAGTAGATTAAAATGACATATTTCATATAATAAGCATAATAATAACTGCCATAAACAGATATGCACTGAAGTAAGATCCCACAACACCTCCACCAAGTCAAAGTTATCAGAAAGGAATTACAGTGGTAACAAAGAAAAGCATCCTGATGCTAATAGATATAATAACAAAGGATAAAATTGTGAGGATAAAACCTATTCAAAACCTGGAGAGGGCATAATCAATTAATCAAAACATTATTGATACCAACATTACAGGACACATAAAATGTTTCGTTAATATAGGATCACCACCATACAAAATAGAAATTTACATAAATGAGATGATACTCCCAAATATTATTATTAAATATTAGCCACCAAGGATGACTCTCCCTCCAAATATAAGCTAAATAACCACTAGAGGAGAAAGCCCTGGGCACAATGTCCACACCATAACCATAACTGCAAGCATAAATTAAATTATGTGCAGCATAAAGGTCAAAATCATAGCACATAAAGAACCTAATCCCAAGCCAACAACAAAAGAACTTCCCAACTTTCATGGACATAAAAGGAGCATTATCAATAATAGGATGAAATCTAGCAATATCAACATAAATCACAAGATAAAACCCATCTAAAATATAACATTTAACAGGAAAATGCTTGACTATTGAATATTTCCCATAACTGGAGCAGCTACCCTATAAAATACTAATCATATGATAACTCAATAGCCCAATAGTAGAACCCAAAAACAAAGAAACAGTGGGACTAAAAATGCCAACAAGTAGACTGAAGGTATACCAGCTTCTAGAACAACCGATGCCATAATTAAAAACAAAATAGAACATCCCGATAGAACCCCATCACCCCCCCCCCCCCCCCCCCCCCCCCCCCCCCCCCCCCCCCCGCGGAACATGTGAAGGTATAGGCCATAGAAGCTAAAGATTATAATATCAACGTTCCTCTCATGAAAACACCTAATTGCCGCTCAAATATATCTGTAGACCAACCCTGGACACTCCAATTTCAGGACCCGAGAGGGAAAAAAAAGACAAAATAGAAATAACAACTATAATTCATGATCAAACCACCACTAACAACCCTTAACCATACCCAAAGATAGAGGCATCCAGTAGGGATGAACCCAACAGAGAGCAAGACTGAGATCCTCCAGAAAGTAACTCCAAAATATGTAGAGAAGACATAACAAAGTTCTCATAGGAGACCTATAGAACCTCAAAAGCCATTAAAAAGTGCTCTCTACAGATCCAAAAAACCCCAAGAGTACTAGAAGTGATAAATGAGCAACACTTAAGGTGTAGATCAAGAAAATAAAATGTGCAATCAAAGCAATTTTCACATATAATTTTTTTTTTCTAAAAAAATACTCTTTATCATGCAAGTTATATGCCTTGGAAAACAAATTTTTAAGGGACATTTAAGGATAATAATTAAGTCCTAAGGGTTAGTAATAACAAATTTTTCACCCATACAATATTAGTGACATTTAAGGATAATAATTAAGGACTGAGTCTCAGAAAATCTAGACTTAGGATGCATGCACACTTTAGGATAGAAATATATAACATAGAAAACTTAGTGACACCTCACCTTAGGATTAGTGAATATTTTTAAATTTAAATTCAATCAATTAGAAAAATTTAGCCAATAATTAACTTATATAGGACATATCAAAACCACACAACTCGTTGCACACACTTAGAATTGTTTGTTAGGACAACTAACTTTAGCTTTAGGTTAGGCCGGTGTTTATTTTTTTACTACTGTGTGACGGGCTTTTTCTCTGTTTTCACTACATGCTGATTGTATAAATTGTTGGTATGTTTGTTTATTTAATTTTACTGCACTCTGTGATGTGATTTGATTGACGATTAGATTATCCATAGGTTAGAAACGATCTGGGTTTTTAACACAATTTCTTGCAGGTGGCCACACTCATACAGGGCAAGAAAAAGAGGGCTAATTAATTAATAATTTTATAAAATGCTACAAGTGCTTCAGCTGCTTAGCCCCCAAATAAAAAGAGTGTGGCCAAGTGTGGCTAATTAATTTAATTTAAATGCTAATATATAACTACTTGGGATAATTTTTATATAAACTGGTTAGGATAACCCTGTAGGTGGTCTAGATTTTTTTTTCTTTCTGTGAAATGTAATATAATGTAAATGTATTTGAAAAGTCAAAAATTGTGAAAGTGATTTTGAAAGTGGGATATCACATCCAATTTGGAATCTAAAGAAAAGATAATATACCTTAAAGGATTATTCTCTTTTATTTGGAAATCCAAATTAGGATGATTTTAGTATCCAAATAGAAAAGAAAATAACCTTTTTAGGGATGAGTTTCTTTTCATTTGGATATTCAGGCCTGGCAGATCCAAGAGGTTCATAGAAGAAGAAAAGCAAAAATGAAGAGATAGAAGAAAGAAGACGAAGAAATAAAGACACAAGAAAGAATATATTCCATTTTAAAAATCACTTGCGTCATTCTTAGGATTAGAATCCGGGTTTGTTGTCAGTGGTGCCCGGCCACTTTACTTTTCTGCAAATTTTGGGTGTAATTATATGGACATTGGACATTATATTTTGGATTATTTAATTTGATTGTTTATATTGTTTATGCAGTAGCTTTTTTTAGGGCCCTTGCATGCCGTATTTTATTTTAGCCTGGACACGAATCGGAGTGCTTTTTTTAGTAAGGGTAGGTATAAAATTCTTCTATTTGTAATATGCTTATGCTGACTCTCGGTGGTCCCAAGCTTACTTCTTAGATCGTTAGAGTTACTATGTGGCCTGCGGGTTCTAGCAGACCACTTGACCTATAAGGGTGCAGTTCTGTCAAGGGGAAGTTGTGCAATCTTTAAAAAAAAAACCTATTTTCTAAGCCTAATTTTAAAAGTGCTTCATATTCATTTTATGCATTCGAGTCAATTAGCATGCATTGCATTAGATACAAATTAAAAAGAGTCTAAAATGTTAATTGTATTTCTAGATATTTTTCACCCTACATAAATTGAGGGGCCAATTAGGATCTGTCTTAGATGTCGGCCCTCAATTCCTTAAAACTTAAGCAACATCCCTAACCCATCTTTCATAAGAGTCTGGAAACATGGTTTTAAATCGCTTAGGTGGTTAGCTGGCTCCCCAATCCAGGCAGGGGTAAGTCCAGATTTGCACTTCATTAGTTAGGTTCGGGTCACTACTTTGTAGTACCCAAATTAGATTTAGGTTCTGAGGCAGATTCTTTTTAGATCTTAAGTCCTCGCCCTCCGGGAATATAATCCCAAATTTTTAATAAAATGTCAATTTAAACATAAAATTTCTCTCTTAAAATGTAAAGCCCAATATAGGGTAGATTGAGGCTGTCTCTTGGCTTCTCAGAATCCGACACCTCCTACTTTTCCTCCATTGACGCACTAATAAATGTTCAATATTGAGCTTTCTCCTTGGAAAAATCTTTACTTCTATTTCCTTGTCTTCTACTTTGTAGTCAAAAGGGTATGAAATCACTGCTTTAATCGAGAGTTTTCTTATGAGCATTCCTCCTAGGATGTAATTAACTATAGGAGCTTGCTCTTATAGGGATTTGAGAACCCCATACTAAACTTATTTTATTCATATAAAATAAGGGAAGAATCTTTGGTAATGCAGATATCTTTAAAAACTTCATTTCTAATCTTAAATATGTTTGTAGGATGTTATTATTGTCTTTTCAGATAATATAATTTCCTACTTAATATATTCAACTTTAGAAATGATGAATTTTATAAAATTCATTCTTGCTTTTGGATTTCTTGAAGAATGTTATGTTCATCTTTCAAGATGATATAATATTCTCCTTGCTATATCAAAATAAAAGAATGAATAAATTTTTCAAAAAGTTTATTTCTATCTTTAAACACATTATTAAGAATTTCATGTTTATATTTCGAAATAATATGTTATTCTTTGAACTGTATTTAATTATAGAAATATCAATTTTTAAAACCCTATTTTAATATTGAATCCATTATAGAATATTGTGTCAGTCTCTCGAGATTGTACTTTATTCTTAATGCAGTATTTGATTACAAAATAGGAGAAATCAAAATCTGCGTGGTGACACAATTTTTCCCACCAAGGTTTTTTTTGGCGACTCCGCTAGACTACCTTTCTTCCGCCAGTTCTTTTTTTCATTTCATTCTTAAATAATTTGGCCGGTATCTAAAAAATTTTAGAGGTCTTATTTTGGACCCCGTTAGAAAACTAATGAGTTTTATTATTTTCTAAGAAAAGAAAAACAAAATTTACAAAGGTTATCATTTGTTGACCTCATTTTGAAGGTCAATTTCCCAAAAGTTCAATTCTAGCACCTAGGTATTCGTAGCCCAGAATAGACATCACCCATAGGATTTCCTTTAGGTGGATACCTAGTGATGTAGCACTGACTCGACTTTCCAACTCAACCTGACAATCTGATCCAAAATAAACTTGAAATCAACTCGTCTCAAACCCACTACTTTAAATAAAATTTTACAAAGTAAATTGACATGAAACCAAATCAAATTAACTCAAGTTGAATTCGATTTCAATGGCCCTGATTTGTCTGGTTTTACTCGTCGCGAGCTAATGACATTAGTTAATTAAATAAATGAATGCAAATTAGTTTAATTTAAAATATTCGCTAACTTTGTTTAGTTTAAATATATCCATTTTTATTAAAATAAATTACCTATATTTTAAAAATAAAATGTCATTTTTTTATTATAATTAAGATATGTCATAATAATCAACTCAAATTATTTTAAATCAATCCCTAAAATCCTAGCCACTAATTTGAATTGAGAGAGAGTTTTAGATTTAATTAGATCAGCCTAATCACCCACACTCTCTCAGATTCGCACTGCTCGCTCTCTCTCTGGATTCTCTCACGAAGCTCTCTCCCCTCAATTCTGAAATCTCCAAGGAAGAAACGAACTCCTGCTCTCTGCCCGCACATAACCTCCCCACTCTCTACAGTTCGGCAAAAAGCATCCCAGCCCCCACGATCCCTCATCTCCCCACTCATTCGCACAGATAGAATGAACTCCCCTCTCCTCTCTATAGTTTGCACTACCCAGCACGTCGCCCCTTGTATTCGCATGAAGCCCGATCTCCTCCCTACAGTTCGCGATCTCTCCCAGGCAGTTCACGAAATCCCCTCCAGCCATCTCTCCCTCTCCATTCCCACGCATAGTTCCGAACTCCCGCACTCTCTCCATTCGGAAGAAGCGAAATCCCTCCCAGTCGCACGAATCCCCCTCCGTCACTCATTCTCTGGACGACCCCATCTCACTCTAGTTCGCAAGAATCGCCCAGGCGATCCCAGTCCGTCTCCTACCACTTCGCAAAAGGGCCTCCAGTCGGCCTCTTCTCTGTTCGCACAACCCAGGCGAAAACCTCAGATCTCTGACGCCGATCGCTAACCCTAGCTGAGGATCTCGTCGCTTCCCCTTATTCGCGTAGATAGCAGCCTAGCCCCAGCCCGTCGCTTCCTCTGCCCTGGACTACGCCAACATTTTCTAAATCTTGGGTAATTTCCTTTACATCTTCATCTTCTTTCTCTTCCTTTTGGCAATCTTGATGATAAAAAAAAAAGATTTAGGAAAGTTTATCGCTATCACCTTCTTCTTCTAAAGCTTTCTCTCTACATTGTTATGTCTTTGTTGGATATGGGTTTTCTTTGTCGAATTGGTTATAAGACTTAACGAGTATGAGTTCTTAAGAAAATATCTACATGCATTTGAAGGAGTTTGAGTTGTTTTATATAGTATTTCAAAATTCACTGCATATATATTGCCTTTATAGAAATACATTTTAGTCTCAAGAAATCATTAATGATTGTAACATGCTTATGCACATTCTTGAATCTTAAATATTGTACTGTGACTTGATATCATGTTATGTGAAAGCTTGTGGGTGTGTTGAAATAACTTTGTCTGTTAGTTTGTTTCAAAGCCTGAAAGTATATCAATTGAATATGAAATTGTCTTGTTTTCATTGGAAAGTCCTATATTTTTTTTTTTTTCTTAAAAGAGAATGAAGTTTTCCAACTTCTCTTTTTCTTAATGTTATTTTTTTTTTTTTGGCATAATGATTGAGATGAAATGAGTAAATGGGGTGGTATCATGATTGCAAGAAATGCATCTTTTTCATTTTATTTAATGATTGTAGCATTCACGGTCAAGGTTATCTATGTTGGTTGCTTTAACTTTAAAGGGAAAGTTGGAGGTGTTATATGCATGTTTAGTTTCCTTCTCCTTTAAAGCAATAACTTCTTGTTTGAAATCATGATTTATTCTTTTCATAGAAAATGTGTTTGTATTAAAGGCAAAGTTTGAGTGAATTTTGGAAAAGTAGAAAATTGTGTGATTTAGAAAGGTGAAAAGTTTATATCTTGAAAGGTGAATCATGTGCTCATGTGTTGGAAGGTAAAATGTATGGAAAAATGCAAAAGAAAGTGTATAAAGGAATGGAAAGTAAAGTGTTTATATGTTAAAAAGTGAAAATGGGTGTATAGTTTAAGAAGTGAATTTTGTGATTTTGAAAGGTGAAAAGTGAAACGAGTTTAGTGTTTAAGTTTGAAATGTAAGAGTAGGATAAAGTGTGTGAACTTTGAAATAGTAAAATACATGAATTTTAAAAAAAGTATAACTTGTGCGAGTTTTGAAGATGAAAAGAGTATGTGTGTTATAAATGAACTTGTGTGTTTTGGGAAATGAAAAGTTAAAGTTGTACGTTTTAGAGATGGAAGTGTTTGTTAGGAAGAATTGTGGAAGTGGAATATATAGTGGAATGAAATGTGTAAAGGTGTATTAGTGAAGTGTTATGTGTAGGTATAAAATGCAAGGGGAAATGTGAAGTGCATAAATGTTTAAAGAGTACATTGTGTTGTTGTGTTGAAAGATAATAACTATGTGTGAAATTGTAATGTGTATAAAGTAAGGTGTGTGTTTGTATCTTTTGGAAGATGAAAATATGTGAGTTTGTGGGAAGTAACTTGTGTATTATTTTTGAATGATGACATATGTACGTTTTGAAGAATAGAAATGAATGTTAGGAAAATATACAATATGCTTACAAAGTAAAGGTTCCAAAAGTGCAATCAACAAAGACAGTGTTCAAGGCCGAAGAAAGGTACGTCTTTATTTTAGTAAATTTCAATTATTTTATTGTTTATTATTAAACATGCACTAATCCTTATTTTTCTTTACTTTATTGACATAAATTGTGAGGAATGGTACCGGTAAAGGGAACAAAAGGACAAGGAGCTAATGACGTCAGTCGTCTCTATCCAACTGGGTAGAAGTGCTACGGGCGGAACCACCGGGTCATAGCCCCCGGTGACTGTGAGTATTCTAAACTTAGAAAACTTTTAGGGGCCCCTTGATGTGGTTTGCATTAACCCTTCCCTTTTAGGTCCTTGTAGTAACTTCAATTTATTAGATTTATTTTTATTTTATCGTAGATCCCTAAACCCTATTTATACGTACGAAAAGTCCTAAGGGTTAGTAATAACAAAGATTTTCACCTATATAACAGTAGTGACATTTACGGACAAAAAATTAAGGACCGAGTCTTAGAAAACTTAGACTTACGATGCATGCACACTTTAGGATAGAAACATAAAACATAAAAAATTTAGTGACACCTCACTTTAAGATTATTAAATATCTTTAAACTAAAATTCAATCAATTAGAAAACTTTAGTCAATAATTAACCTATATAGGACATATCAAAACCACACAACCTATTACACATACTTAGAATTGTTTGTTAGAACAACCGACTTTAGCTTTAGGTTAGGGCAGTGTTTATTTCCTTACTGCATTGTGACGGGCTTTTTCTCGAGTTTTATTGCATGCTGGTTGTAAAATTGTTGGTGTGTTTGTTTATTTATTTTTACTGCATTCTGTGTTGTGATTTGACTGATGATTTGATTACCCATAGGTTAGTAATGTTGCAGATCTATTTTTCATGTCTTATGTTTTGATGATTGACAAACACTAAACATAAATCGGACAATAAAAAAGGAGCCAAAAATGCGTAGGTTTAGGGTTGAGTAGTCTGTACTTTTGTTTTTTACCTTTTGAGTCCACTTTCAAAGAGACTGATGCTTTGTAACCCTTCAGTAAATAGAATTTCTGTTTTTACTTTCGGCCAGGAATTTCTTTATCGGCCTGGACGAATAAAACAAAAAGTCTAATTAAATCAATTAAGGCAGCCAAGAACGATACGTGTTCGGCCAGGACGATAGTCAATAATTAACCTATATAGGACATATCAAAACCACAGATCGTCCAACCTATTAGTCAAAAACTTAAGTTATACTTAGAATTGCTATTTCAGGACGTTAGAACAACCGACTCGTTAGCTTTAGGTTAGGGCATGCTCTGGCCGATCTTCATTGTGTACTGATCGGCCAGGCCGATGTATTTCCGATATTTCGGCAACTGCATTGTGACTATTTAAGAGCTCTTGCTTTTTGCCTTGACCGAGTGTGAGGGGGAGCTTTGAGGGGTTTCACAATTGCATGTTGGTTCGGTAGAGGTAAGGAGTTTTTCTTTTGGTTCTGGTTCTCTGCCATTGATGAAGCAAAAGGAGATGGTGCCGGGGTGGCAAAAAGGAGGTTTGAGGGTTTATTTATTTTTACTGCATTCTCAACCGAACCACTATAAATTTCTGTTGTCCGCATAAATTCCGCATTATTTTCGTGGTGTGATTTGTTTATGTGATTTTATTTCTTTGTTTAAAAAGAAGTTTTTAAAATACCAATTCACCCCCCCTCTTGGTTAGTTTGGGACCATAGGAACTTTAGGAATGATCTGGTTATTAACAAAATTTTATGCAGGTGTCCACACTCGTGCAGGGCAGTAAAGGGGGCTAATTAATTAATAATTATATAAATGCTACAGGTGCTCCAGTTGCTTAGCCCCCAAATAAAAAGAGTGTGGCCAAGTGTGGCCGAGTGATTTAATTTTAATGCTTATATATAACTGCTTGGGATGATTTTTGCTTAGGATAACCCTACAGGTGGTCTAGATTTTCTTTTTCTTTCTGTGATATAAATGTGAATGTAAATGTAATGTATTAAAAGTCAAGATATGTGAAAGTGGTTTTGAAAGTGGGATATTATATCCAATTTGGAATCCAAAGAAAAGAGAATATACCTTAAAGGATTATTCTCTTTTATTTGGAAAGATAAATTAGGATGATTTTAGTATCCAAATAGAAAAGAAAATACTCCCTTTAGGGATGAATTTCTTTTCATTTGGATATTCATACCGACAGATCCAAGGTTTTTCTGGTGACTCCGCTGGGGATCAATCTTCTCTCCATCTTTAGCAGTGTTTTATACCATTTAATCGGTAGTATACTTATGCTCGGCATAGGTTGTAACTACCTTTCTTTCGCCGGTTCTTTTATTCATTTCATTCTTAAATAATTTTGCTGGTATCTACAAAATTTTAGAGGTCTTATTTTGGACCCCGTTAGAAAACTAATGAGGAGATCCTTTATAATGACCTTTTTGTAAAATAAATCCTTGTGCTTATTCGAATGTTGTAGTTACATTTTTCTTGTAGCTTGATGTTTGAGTTAGCACTGGGTCCAAAATCTCAAAGTTATAATTAAATCACTAAATAAAATTTACTCTTATCCCAATATTATATATTGCAGTTATATTTTTATAACTCAATATGTATGAAATGAGATAGGAATTGATTTATTTAGCTGGATTAATTAAGCTTTTGAAATTTAAATAAATTATTCAGAGTCTAATTAAAATCTCTTTTAAATTTCAGGAAAAATGACGGGTAAATTAATCTTTTCCCTGTCTGATAACATGAACCTGTCCTACAATCCGTTTGCTGATGGTAGTATAATCAAGTTTGGAAAAGGGTTTGAGGATTTGCAGTTGTCTGTTAGTCGACCTGAGTTCACTATTGTTCCACCTAGTGAGGGTGCGAATCAGAAACCTATCCTAGAATTCACTTTGGGATGCGGGTCTCAAACTGCTCCTGTAGACCCTAGGCCCTCTGTGTTTACTAAGATTGAGCAACCTAGTCAAGACCAGAAACTCAAGTCAGTTGTTGTGGTGAATAGTTCAGTTTCCTTCAGTGCACCCAGTCAGTTTGAGATTGGATCTTCTTCTAATTTATCGACGATTATGACCAAAACTCAAAGAAGGAATAAAAATCGTTGTATAAAAAGGAGAATGGAAAAATTAGGAATGTCAAGGAAAAACGAGCTTATCCCTACAACCTCTCCACATCTTAGTGGTAGCAGGTTCCATCTCCTCTCCACTGCTGATGGAGAGGAAGATGCGAAGTTGATTGCTCGATCAGCCCCTACTACTGTTAAAAAGTCTGTCATTGAGCCAACAAAAAGTAAGGAAACACACGTTCAGAATTTGGTAAAGGCTATAGTACAAGATTGTGCAGATGGTCCTCCACAGACTAGAGAAGAATTTTTAAGGAAAATGAGAAGATTGATCAACGATAGACTTGAAGAAGAAACTTTAAGGAAGAAACTTATTGAAACTAGGGTAGGAGGTCAGTCGAGAGCAAGAGATAGTAAAAGAAAATTCAAATCAACTGCAATTTCTGCTCTCACTGATGGATACCCTAGGGAGCCAAGGAGATCCAGTAGAACGACATACAGTATTGTGTTGACTGATGCTTCAGTGAAATTTAAAAATACTCAGCATGTTCCACAGAAAGTTAGTCGTCAGTTGTCCCCTTCTTCTGCACCACCACAATGTCCTAGTAAAATTCAACGTAATTCTCGTACCTATTCTTCTCCCCAGATAGATAGGCACCACTCTACGAGTCCTTCTTCGTCTTCTTATTCTGATGTAGAGCGGTTGGAATCCTCAAACCAACCCTCTTCGACATCTGATGAGAAGAAGGTTTGGAGACCCAAAGAAAATGCTACTTCTTCTGTAGTAGCTTCACCTGAGAAGCCTATAGAAAGTGAACTTGAAGAGAATGAGAGGGTTGAGAATACTATTCCAGATCACATGGACTGTGAAAAGTATGTTCCCGTCGATCCCCACTATGTTTCTGGAAGATCTATAGAGGAGATGATAGGCGAACTAAAGGATAGTATCAAAAATCTGGACGATGAAGAGGCTTTAAACTTTGACTTAGATGGAGATGATATGTTAGATGATACAGTGGATGATGTCTTTATTGTTGAGACAAGAACAACGTCTTATAATGAGCAGATTGAGGATGCTATATTACAAGATGTTGCAGTTGAGGAAGGTATAGCGTCGGACTTAACTCAACGTCTTGTACAGCAATTAAAGCAAAAGGATGAGCAGATTTCAAATATAGAAAGGAAGATAGAAGAAATGATGGCCACTATGGCTTCTTTCCAAAGTCAGGGTCCTTTACCACCACGAGCAAAGGTTGAGTCTTCTCAACCCAAGCCTGTTCAGGTGGTAGGAAAGAAACAAGTGGTTGAGACTACAGAAGAGCACCAGCAAGATCCAGAAATAAAGGCTTCTCAGTCTAAAGAGTTAAAGCAAATGATAGAAAAGAAAGTAAGGGAGGCATTAGCAGAGTCTCAAGGTGCGCCATATACTCCAAAAGGTAGACCTTATCCAGAGGAGTTTGATGCAGTTCCATACCCAAAGGGGTTTTTCCCTCCCTCCTTTAAGATCTTTGATGGTACTGAAACCCAAGACAACACATAGCCTACTTTAGAGCCAGTTGTTGTAACGCTGGGGGTAGTGATGCTTTACTTTTCAGACAGTTTGTCAGTAGTCTGTCAGGGGTAGCATTTGATTGGTATGCAGATCTTCCAAACGGTTCAGTACACAGTTTTACAGAGTTAGAGAATATGTTTGTCAAGAGATTTGCAGGCAGTAAGCACCACATTACAGTTGGAGATCTAGTGATAGAGAAACAAAAGCCTGGAGAAAAGCTAGTTGATTATATACTTAGATGGAGAAATTTGAGCATGAAATGCGAACCTCAATTGTAGGAGCAACATGCGATTGAGATTTTGCTTAAAAACATTCATGGATCGGTAGAATTTCTTTTAAAAGATTTTACCATTAAAACATTTGAAAAATTGCTCAATAAGGCCTCCAGTTTACAAGAAGAAGCTTCACAGCTCTCCTTCCTAGTAAATCAGTCCTCTTCAGACCCTAAGAAGTTGAAACCCCATAAGGTCTTTGAAAAGAAATCTGGGACGGTGTCAGCTGTGGATAAGGGAAAGCATCCAATGAAAGTTCAGACAGAAAGGTCACCTCCTCAGTTCTATAATCAGCAGTATCAAAGGCCGCAATATCCGCCACCACAACACCCGTCACTTTAGATTCAGCCAGAATTAAACCAACAACGACCTTACCTTACACCAGAAAAAAGAAATGAAAAGTGGGAAAGGTTTAATGCAATGGTTGGTAAGACTTATCCATTTAAGGAGGCTTTGAAGAAGATCTTCAAAAATCTTCTTAAAAAGCCAGACTTTAAGTTACCTGCACCTAAAATGCCAAATGAAGTGGGTAAGTCGGATCAACCTAATTATCGCCCCTACCATTAGATGTTGGGCCATCAACTTGAAGATTGCATCACTTTTAAAGAATGGCTTGACATAAATATGAAATTAGGAGCTGTAGTGATTCCCAAGGAATACTTAGTGGATACGGGGCAGGGATCAGCTAAGTGTGTGACTGGTGAGCCTATCGTTCCTACTTCTTTTTCAAATTTTGATTCTACTTGTGATATAATTTTATCCCGTTCTTCAAAGAAATATCTAAACAAACTTTACTTTTCTTCTCTTTAGGAGTCTTTGGGAGCTCAGAAGCCTCTCCAGGTTGATCTGATAGTTCCGGAAGATGACGTAGAGATGACTCCACCTTCAGAGCTAAAGGAAGCCCGAGTCAGACAGGGTCCTATAGTTCAGGAGAAGGAGGACACTAGAGATCATTTTGTTGCTTTTAGTAGTGTTGTTTGTGATGTATCTAGTAGAATTGTGTTTTCTTCGGATGGGGAGACTGTTATCCTCAATCCTCTTATCTTATATGACTTTTATTTTGTTCAGTGTGATGATATCAAATCAATGAAAAAGGATTCTGCTTATATCTTGTCTATTTCTGATAATGATGTTACGGATGACTTAAAAATTACACCTGAAAATGATTCTCTGCATGATCAATTTAATTTTGAAGAATTAAAATATTCTCTTGGTTATTATTCAGATAATGATGTCCCTGCTCTTGATTTGCAGGGTATGCCTATCTGTATTGAAGCCGAGATGTCTGATTCTGAAAATTTAACAGAAGTAAAATCTGAATTAGCTGAGGTCGAAGAAGATAACCCGCCTGTCACTTCTTCTGAAGAGATAGTGGAAATCAAGCTTCGTAGTGGCAAAGTGTTACCACCTCACGCTTCTTCTGAAGACAAAGGGAAGCAAGTTGTTGATGAGCCAGAATCTTCTCTTCCACCTCAACCTGTATCTTTTCAGAATCCAATTGAGAGTGGAATGCCCAAGGTCGATTACAATGTCCTAGCTCATCTCAGAAAGCTGCCTGCCAAACTGAGTATTTACGACGCCTTGATTCTTTCCAAAGAAATGAGGGAAATGTTAATCAAAGCATTGTTAGATCCAGATATTTGCATGGCCCAGTTAGCAGCTGCACAGCCTGATGAAGCTCTTTGTTCCATAGGAGTTCCTGAAATTTCTTTTTCTGATGAAGATCTATGTTTAGGGACGGCTGATCACAACCATCCACTATACATAACATTAAACATAGATAACTTCAGATTGTCATGTATCCTTGTAGATCCTGGTGCATCAGTTCATATTAGGACTCTAAGAACGCTTGCCTATTTGAGAATAGACGTCCGTAAGCTCAGGTCAGATAAGATGATCTTATGGGGTTTTAACGAAAATGGCGAGAGGGCTTTGGGTTCAGTTACTTTGTTGTTAGAGAATGAGGATTTTAGAACTGAAGCAAAGTTTCATATTATAGATGCTCCAACATCCTTTAATGCTCTCTTAGGTAGACCCTGGCTTCATGAATATAGAATGGTTCCTTCATCCCTACATCAGTGTATCAAGTATATCAGAGATGGTACTGAACACTGTATTAAGGGAGACTTGCAACCATTCTCGATTCATGAAGTAGGAATTTATGAAGATGCCGCCTATTATTTGCCTAAAAAACAAACAGTTATTTCCAAAGATCTTAAATTGGCCAAAAATGAAATTGCACTTTAAAAGAAAAATGAAAAAGAAAAAGAAGAAAAAACAGATGAATAGTATACCTGTCTCGAAGATAGCATTCGTTGACATCCTACTCCTCCCTCACAAAGAGGTGGTAGGATGACCCAACGAGGGCAAGGTAGAGGCAGAGGATGGAAAAATCATGAAAGTGCAATGTATGAAAACATACAAAAATAAAACCCTACGATACACATCGATTTAGAATCTGGTTCAGAGGATGAATCATGTGTACCGAAGGATGAAAATGGTAATAAAAGTCCAAAATTTGAGATCTCTTTGGAAAATGACAGTGATGAAGACAAAATTCAGGCAAATATAGAGGATGATTCAGACTTGTCTACCTATGAAAGCCTTAAAGGATATGTGAAGAATTTAGCTCTAACCCCACTATCGCAAGATAGTATAGCCGGGTTGGCAGTTAAAGTCTCACCTGCTTTGAGCGATGATTGTAAAGTTGCTAAGTTTATTCCTTCTTCTAGCAAAAATGTTGAAACTGATGTACACATTGATGATCCTTTTATGAATGAAATAGTGGAACTCCCTTTTGATTGGTATCATTATGGTGTTAAAAATTTAATTGAGCAAGGTCTAGCCCCATCTACTTGGACCAAACGTCAAGCTCAGTCCTTTGAAAGTCTTTGGAATACGAAATTCCATAAACCAATGTCAACAGCAGGACTGGGATTTAATACTCTTTGTCCATTTGATGATGATGATTATTGCTTAGTGATTACTAACAATGTAGGAGCTGATCATCTTTTTGTAAAAGACATTGAAAATCTTAATGAATTTTGCTTAGAAACTTTAGATGATTCGGATGACTTTCATGTTAAGGAGGCACCTCCTGAACTTGAAGAGGAAATCCAATCAACTATTGATGAACTAAAAGAAATTAACCTTGGTAATGAAGAAAATCCACGTCCGACGTTCATAAGTGCCTTATTGAACGAGGATGAGTCAAATAACTTAGTCAAGTTACTTTCAAAGTTTAAGGATTGCTTCGCTTGGAATTATGACAAAATGCCCGGATTATCTCCAGAAATAGCAGTCCACAAACTTGAAATTCAACCTGATATAGTCCCTGTCAAACAAGCCCCATGACGCATGCGTTTAGAAATTGAACAACAAGTGATAACAGAAGTTAAGAAACTGATCGATGTAGGCTTTATTCGAGAGGAGAAATATCCCTCTTGGTTAGCTAGTGTCGTCCCAATAAAGAAGAAAAGTGGTCAAATTCGTGTATGCATCGATTATAGGGATCTGATTAAGGCATGTCCGAAAGATGATTTCCCGTTACCCATACCAGAACTCATGGTAGACATTGCCTCTGAGCATGCAATTTTCTCTTTTATGGACGATTCATCTGAATATAATCAAATCAAGATGGCTCCTGAAGATGAAAAGTTTACTGCATTCAGAACACCTATAGGGGTCTTCTGTTACAAAGTCATGCCCTTTGGACTTAAAAATGCTGGTGCAACATACCAGCGAGCTATGACCCGAATCTTCGATGATTTAATCCACCAACAGGTGGAATGTTACATCGATGATTTGGTTGTCAAAAGTCATCAAAGGGAAGACCACCTTCATGATCTGAGAATCATTTTTGAAAGGTTGCGCCGCTATGACCTAAAGATGAACCCCTTGAAATGTGCTTTCGGAGTTACTTCAGGGAAATTCTTAGGGTTCGTGGTGAGACACCGAGGTATAGAAATTGATCCTTCCCAAATAAAAGCCATCTTAGATATGCCCCCTCCTAAAAGTCTAACCCAATTAAGATCTCTTCAAGGTAGGTTGGCATATCTACGAAGATTTATTTCTAACTTGTCTGGTAGGTGTCAACCATTTGCTTCTTTGTGTAAGAAAGATGCCCGATTTCATTGGGATGAAAAGTGTCAAAACATTTTTGAAAACATAAAACAGTATTTGTTAACACCTCCAGTCTTAGCGGCTCCTATTCTGGGAAAACCCTTAATACTTTACACCACATCTTTAGATAGTTCTCTTGGCGCCTTATTAGCCCAAACTAACGAGGAAGAAAAAGAGAACGCACTTTACTACTTAACTAGACGACTCTTACCAACTAAAGCTAATTACCCACCTATTGAGAAACATTGTTTAGCCTTGATTTTTGCTGCCCAGAAATTAAGGCATTATATGTTAGCTCATAAAATCAATCTCATTTCTAGAGTCAATCCACTCCAATACCTGATGACTCGTCCAACGTTGTCAGGACGTTTAGCAAAATGGTCAATGTTCTTACTCCAGTTTGATATCATGTTTATACCCTTACGTGCTATCAAAGGTCAAGTCGTAGATGACTTCTTAGCAGCACACCCGATGCCTACTGAGTCCCCTCTAAATGATGATCTCCCTGATGAACAAATTATGAATTTAGAGGAGCATGAAGGAAATACTTGGAAATTATATTTTGATGGTTCCACATCTTCACAAAAGATTGGGGAACCTCAGGAAGTAATCCCAGGGAAGGACGGTATCGGGTTGGTTTTCATAACCCCTGAAAAAGGATTGTTGCGTTATTCTTATCATTTATTAGAGCCTTGCACTAATAACGAAGCTGGATATGAAGCTCTAATAACTAGTTTAGAATTAGTAATGTCAATGGAAATCAGGGAAATCAAGATCTTTGGGGATTCTCAACTTATTATCGATCAAGTTGTTGGTATCTACAAAGTCTTGAAGCCTAAACTTCTTCCGTACTATCAATACACTATGAAGCTTCTCGAACAAATTTCAAGTGTAACTTTGTATAGGATACCCCATGGAAGAAATTCTTTGGCGGATGCCCTTGCAAAACTTGCAAAAGAGTTAGCTTGTATAGAAGAAGAGTCAATCTCTATAGAGGTTCAAGGTCGCAAAATCTTATCTCCTATAGACTTGGAATACATCAATAAAATTTTTCCTTCTAAGGGTGAGATTGTTCTTGCTATTAATGATGAAACGGTTGACTGGAGAAAACCTTTCATTGAATACTTGCAATAAAACAAACTCCCTCAAGAGAAATCTACTGCATATCAGATTAAGAGAAGGGCTCTCTCCTATACACTGATAAACGACACTTTGTACCGCCGGTCTTTTGATCAATTGTGGTTGCGTTGTCTTAATAAATAGGAAGCCCAAAAGATCGTGATCGAGGTACATGCCGGGTTGTGTGGCGCTCACCAATCTGGTCCTAAAATGAATATGAAAATTAAGAGATTAGGATATTACTGACCCTCAATGATTGACGACTGTATATCTGTTGCACATCGTTGTCACCAGTGCCAAGTGCATGGTGTAGCCCTACACCAACCTCCTAATGTCCTACATCCAATAATCGTTTCATGGACTTTTGAAAGTTGGGGCACGGATATCATTGGCCTTATCGATCCTCCCTCTTCTAAAGGTCACCGATTTATTCTAGCAGCAACATATTACTCTTAAAATGGGCGGAAGCTGTTCCACTACGAGAAGTCAAGACTCATAATGTTCTCCAGTTCTTTAGAGACCATATTGTATATCGATTCGGCATTCCTCGTCAAATTATATCTTATAATGGTCCCTCTTTCAAAAGTACCAAAATGAACAATTTTGCTAAACGTCACAATATCGATTGGAGATACTTCACAAGCTATTACCCACAGGCGAATGGATTAGCGGAGGCCTTCAATAAGACGTTGGTAGGAATTTTAAAGAAAATCTTAGAAGACAATAAGCGACAGTGGCATGAAAAGTTGGGTGAGGCTCTATGGGCTTATCGAACCACATATAGAACTCCAACTCAGTCTACATCGTTTGCTTTAGTCTTTGGGGCTGAGGCTATTCTCCCTTTAGAGGTACAACTTCCCTCTCTAAGAGTCGCAATTAATAATAGTATCACATCTGAACAGAACGTCTGACTTCGACTAGAAGAATTCGAAGGTTTAGAAGAGAAGCGATTGCAGGCTCAGCAGAACCTCGAGTTATATAAATCCCGTATGGCTCAAGCACATGATAAATTGATCCGCCCTAGAACCTTTCGAATAGGAGAGCTTGTGTTGATCTTACGTAGACCTATCTTGACTCATCGAAGGTTCGAGGGTAAATTTGATCCCAGGTCCTTTTGTGGTGGAGAAAGTCTACCAAGGAGGATCTTACCAATTGGTAGATTGTAAGGGTGATCATCCTATGTTGCCTATCAATGGGCGTTTTCTTAAGAAATACTATGTGTAATGATGTTGTTATGAAGATTTTGCAATAAAATTATAAATTTCTCAGAATATACGTTGTTCTCAAGTTTTTGAATATGACATATTGTACTGGGTCCAAGTAATTTGTGTACTTTTGAAAATCAAAATTGAAAGGTTTTTCAAGATTTGAAATAATTGAGATGTTCTACAGTATTACTGTAGAATTGTCCTTTATTAATTTCCCTTTTTCACATATGATGATCCAATATAAAAATATAATCCCTAGTGGAATATATGTAAGTTATAAGGATCATCTATAAGTGAAGAAAATGACAAATTTCAATATAAAGAATTTCAAGATTGTCAATCTTCCAAATTTATATCTCTATCCGAAATCAAAATCTCAAATCACATCAAACTCAATAAAAATTCAAAGTTCAATTCCATTTCAAACCAAAGAAGAAATTTTCTAGTCTTTTAAGGTTAGGTGTGTGTCCCCACACTTAGGCATCATTTCCTTACAATCATCCGCTAGAGTTGGAGAACGCCCCTCGTGGCACCATCCTAGTGTAAATTTTAAATCTTAAATCGATCCTCTATGATTAGGTGTGAGTCCCCACACTTAGGCTTCCTTTTCATAAAATAATATCTTAATAATTACCTTTTATTTTAAAATTCAAATAATTTTTTTTTGTTTTAAACAAGAACCATCTCCTCTCCACTGCTGATGGAGAGGAAGATGCGAGGTTGATTGCTCGATCAGCCCCTACTACTGTTAAAAAGTCTGTCACTGAGCCAACAAAAAGTAAAGAAACTCACATTCAGAATTTGGTAAAAGCTATTGTACAGGGGTGTGCAGATGGTCCTCCACAGACTAGAGAAGAATTCTTAAGAAAAATGAAAAGAATGGCCAGTGATAGGATTGAAGAAGAAATCTTAAGGCAAAAACTTATTAAAACTAGGGTAGGAGGTCAGTCGAGAGCAAGAGATTATAAAAGATAATTTAAACCAACTGCAATCTCTGCTCTCACTGATGGGTACCCTAGGGAGCCAAGGAGATCCAGTAGAAAGACAGACAGCATTGTGTTGACTGATGCTTCAGTGAAATTTAAAAATACTCAGCATGTTCCATAGAAAGTCAGTCGTCAGTTGTCCCCTTCTTCTACACCACCACAGAGTCCTAGTAAAATTCAATGTAATTCTCATACCCATTCTTCTCCCCGGATAGATAGGCACCACTCTACGGGTCCTTCTCCGTCTTCTTATCCTGATGTAGAGCAGTTGGAATCCTCAAACCAACCCTCTTCGACATCTGATGAGAAGAAGGTTTGGAGACCCAAAGAAAATGCTACTTCTCCTGTAGTAGCTTCACATGAGAAGTCTATAGAAAGTGAACTTGAAAAGAAGAAGAGGGTTGAGAATACTATTCCAGATCACATGGACTGTGAAAAGTATGTTCCCGTAGAAAATAAAAAAATGAAATTTATGTCATCAAAGAGAATGAAGTTTTCCAACTTCTCTTTCCCTTAATGTTTTTTTTTTTTTTGCATAATGATTGAGATGAAATAAGTAAATGGGGTGGTAACATGATTGCAAGAAATGCATCTTTTCATTTTATTTAATGATTGTAGCATTCACGGTCAAGGTTATCTATGTTGGTTGCTTTAACTTTAAAGGGAAAGTTGGAGGTGTTATATGCATGTTTAGTTTCCATCTCCTTTAAAGCAATAACGTCTTGTTTGAAATCATAATTTATTCTTTTCATAGAAAATGTGTTTGTATTAAAGTTAAAGTTTGAGTGAATTTGGAAAAGTGAAAGTGAATATTAGGAAAATATATAATTTGCTTTCAAAAGTAAAGGTTCTAAAAGGCAAGCAACAGAATCGGTGTCCAAGCCCGAAGAAAGGTACGTCTTTATTTTTAGTAAATTTCAATTATTTTATTGTTTATTATTAAACATGCTCAAATCCCTGTTTTCTTTTCTTTATTGGCATAAACTGCGAGGAACGGTACCGATCGAGGGAACAAAAGGAAAAGGAGCTAATGATGTCAGTCACCTCTATCAAACTAGGTAGAAGTGCTACGGGCGGAACCACCGGGTCATAGCCCCCGGTGACTGTGAGTATTCTAAACTTATTAAACTTTTAGGGGCCTCTTGATGTGGTTTGCGTTAACCCTTCCCTTTTAGGTCCTTGTAGTAACTTCAATTTATTAGATTTATTTTTATTTTATCGTAGATCCCTAAACCCTATTTATACGTACGAAAAGTCCTAAGGGTTAGTAATAACAAAGATTTTCACCTATATAACAGTAGTGACATTTAAGAATAAAAAATAAAGGACCGAGTCTTAGAAAACTTAGACTTATGATGCATGCACACTTTAGGATAGAAACATAAAATATAGAAAATTTAGTGACACCTCACTTTAAGATTAGTGAATATCTTTAAACTAAAATTCAATCAATTAGAAAACTTTAGTCAATAATTAAACTATATAGGACATATCAAAACCACACAACCTATTGCACATACTTAGAATTGTTTGTTAGGACAACCGACTTTAGCTTTAGGTTAGGGCGGTGTTTATTTCTTTACTACATTGTGACGGGCTTTTTCTTAAGTTTTATTGCATGCGGGTTATAAAATTATTGGTGTGTATGCTTATTTATTTTTACTGCATTATGTGTTGTGATTTGACTGATGATTAGATTACCCATAGGTTAGAAACGATCTGGTTGTTAACAAAATTTTATGCAGGTAGCCACACTCGTGCAGGGCAGTAAATGGGGCTAATTAATTAATAATTATATAAATGCTACAGGTGCTCCAGTTGCTTAGCCCCCAAATAAAAAGAGTGCGGCCAAGTGTGGCAGAGAGATTTAATTTAAATGCTTATATATGACTGCTTGGGATGATTTTTGCTTAGGATAACCCTGCAGGTGGTCTAGATTTTCTTTTTCTTTCTGTGATGTAAATGTGAATGTAAATGTAATGTATTAAAAGTCAAGATATGTGAAAGTGATTTTTAAAGTGGGATATTACATCTAATTTGGAATCCAAAGAAAAGAGAATATACCTTAAAGGATTATTCTCTTTTATTTGGAAAGCTAAATTAGGATGATTTTAGTATCCAAATAGAAAAGAAAATACCCCCTTTAGGGATGAATTTCTTTTCATTTGGATATTCAGACCCGATGGATCCAAGGAGTTCGTAGAAAAAGAGAGAACAAAATGAAGAAATAGAAGAAAGAAGATGAAGAACTGATATATCCTATTTCAAAAATCATTTGCGTCATTCTTAGGATTAGAATCTGGGTTTTGTTGTCAGTGGTGCCCGGCCACTTTACTTTTCTGTAAATTATGGGTGTAATATGGACATTGGACATTGGATATTATAATTTTAAATTATTTAATTTGTTTGTTTGCATTGTTTGTGTAGTAGCTTTTTTTAGGGCCCTTGCATGTCGTGTTTTGTTTTAGCCTGAATTCGAATCGGAGAGATTTTTTTTGTAAGGGTACGTATAAAATTTTTTCTACTTGTAATTCTAATAAAATTTTTAGGCTCGCATACTAACTCTAACGACCTAAGAAGTAAGCTCAGGACCGCCGAGAGTCAGCATAAGCATATTATTACTTTCTCTTCCTTGTTAAGCACCTCCCCGCCTGCGGGTTTTGGCAGACCACTTGACCTATGAGGGTACAGTTCTGTCAAGGGGAAGTTGTGCAATCTCTAGAGAAAAACTTATTTTCTAAGCCTAATTTTAAAACTGCTTCATATTCATTTTATGCATTCGAGTCAATTAGCATGCATTGCATTAGATACAAATTAAAAATAGTCTAAAATATTAATTGCATTTCTAGACATTTTTCACCCTACATAAGTTGAGGGGCCAATTAGGATCTGTCTTAGATGTCGGCCCCCATCTCATTAAAACTTAAACAACGTCCCTACCCATCTTTCATAAGAGACTGGACACAAGGTTTTAAAGCGCCTAGGTGGTTAGCTGGCTCCCCAATCCAGGTCGGGATAAGTCCAGATTTGCACTTCATTAGTTAGGTTCGGGTCACTATTTTATAGTACCCAAATTAGATTTAGAATCTGAGGCAGATTCTTTTTTTAGATCTTAAGTCCTCGCTTTCCGGGAATATAATCCCAATTTTCTAATAAAATGGAAACTTAAATATAAAATTTTCTCTTAAAATGTAAAGCCCAACATAGGATAGACTAAGGTTGCCTCTGAGTTTCTCAGAATCCGGCTCCTCCTACTTTTTCTCCTTTGACTCGCTAATAAATGTTCAACATTGAGCTTTCTCCTTGAAAATTCTTTACTTTTGCTCCTTGTCTTCTACTTTGTAGTCAAAAGGGTATGAAATCACTACTTTAATCGAGAGTTTTCTTAGGAGTATTCCTTCTAGGATGTAATTAACTATAGGGGCTTGCTCCTATAGAGATTTGAGAACCCCATACTAAAATAAATCTTGTTTTATTCATGTAAAACAAGGCAAGAATCATTGGGAATGCAGATACATTTAAAAACTTCATTTCAAATTTTAAATATGCTCGTAGTATATTATTATTGTCTTTTCAGGCAATATAATTTATTGCTTGTTATATTTAATTTTAGAAACGATGAATTTTATAAAACTCATTCTTGCTTTTGGATGTTCTTGAAGAATTTTATGTTCGTCTTTCAAGATAATATAATATTCTCCTTGCTATATCTAAATAAAAGAATGAATAAATTTTTCAAAAAAACTTATTTCTATTTTTAAACACATTCTTAAGAATTTCATGTTTATTTTTCGAAATAATATGTTTTTCTTTAAACTGTGTTTAATTATAGAAATATCAATTTTCAAAATCCTATTTTGATATTGAATCCATTATAGAATATTGTATCAGTCTCTCAAGATTGTACTTTATTCTTAATGCAGTATTTGATTACAAAATAGGAGAAATCAAAATCTGCGTGGTGACACAATTTTTCCTACCAAGATTTTTCTGGCGACTCCACTGGGGATCAATCTTCTCTCCATCTTTAGTAGTATTTTATACCCTTTAATCGGTAGTATACTTGTGCTCAGCATAGGTTGTAATTACCTTTATTCCGCCGGTTCTTTTATTCATTTCATTATTGAATAATTTGGCCGGTATCTAAAAGATTTTAGAGGTCTTATTTTGGACCCCGTTAGAAAACTAATGACTTTTTAAATTTTGTTTTTCTTTTTTTTTTGACATAAATTATGAGGAATGGTACCGGTTAAGGGAACAAAAGGACAAGGAGCTAATGACGTCAGTCGCCTCTATCCAACTGGGTAGAGGTGCTACGGGCAGAACCACCGAGTCATAGCCCCCGGTGACTGTGAGTATTCTAAACTTAGAAAACTTTTAGGGGCCCTTGATGTGGTTTGTGTTAATCCTTTCCTTTTAGGTCCTTGTAGTAACTTCAATTTATTAGATTTATTTTTATTTTATCGTAGATCCCTAAACCCTATTTCTACGTACGAAAAGTCCTAAGGGTTAGTAATAACAAAGATTTTCACCTATATAACAGTAGTGACATTTAAGGACAAAAAATTAAGGATCGAGTCTTAGAAAACTTAGACTTAGGATGCATGCACACTTTAGGATAGAAACATAAAACATAGAAAATTTAGTGACACCTCACTTTAAGATTAGTGAATATCTTTAAATAAATTATGTCAAAGATGGTAGTTACAACCTATTCATTTATCTGGATAATATAATTTATATAATTATAAATGAATAAGTTTAATTTGAACCAGCGGAAGAAAGATAGTTACAACTTATGTCTTTATTATTGTCTAATAAAACATTGTGTCAAAGAAAAAACCTTGGTGGGAAAAATTATGTCACCACGCAGATTTTGATTTCTCCTAATTTGTAATCAAATATTGTATTAAGAATAAAGTACAATCTCGAGAGACTGACACAATATTCTATAATGGATTCAATATTAAAATAGGGTTTTAAAAATTGATATTTCTATAATCAAATATAGTTCAAAGAATAACATATTATTTTGAATGATAAACATGAAATTCTTAATAATGTGTTTAAAGATAGAAATAAACTTTTTGAAAAATTTATTCATTCTTCTATTTAGATATAGCAAGGAGAATATTATATCATCTTGAAAGATGAACATAACATTCTTCAAGACATCCAAAAGCAAGAATGAATTTTATAAAATTCATCATTTCTAAAGTTGAATATATCAAGTAGGAAATTATATTATCTGAAAGGATAATAATAACATCCTACAAACATATTTAAGATTAGAAATGAAATTTTTAAAGATATCTGCATTCTCAAAGATTCTTCCCTTGTTTTATATGAATAAAATAAGGTTTATTTTAGTCTGGGTTCTCATATCCCTATAAGAGCAAGCTCCTATAGTTAATTGCATCATATGAGAAATGCTCATAAGAAAACTCTCGATTAAAGCAGTGATTTCATACCCTTTTGACTACAAAGTAGAAGACAATGAAATAGAAGTAAAGATTTTCCAAGGAGAAAGCTCAATGTTGAACATTTATTAGTGAGTCAATGGAGGAAAAGTAGGAGGTGTTGGATTCTGAGAAAGACAGCCTCAGTCTACCCTATATTGGGCTTTACATTTTAAGAGAGAAATTTTATGTTTAAATTGACATTTTATTCAAAATTTGGGATTATATTCTCGGAGGATGAGGACTTAAGATCTAAAAAGAATCTACCTCAGAACTTAAATCTAATTTGGGTACTACAAAGTAGTGACCCGAACCTAACTAATGAAGTGCAAATCTAGACTTACCCCGGCCTGGATTGGGGAGCCAGCTAACCACCTAAGCGCTTTAAAACCATGTTTCCAGTCTCTTAAGAAAGATGGGTAGGGATGTTATTTAAGTTTTAAGGAATTGAGGGCCGACATCTAAGACATATCCTAATTGGCCCCTCAACTTATGTAAGGTGAAAAATGTTTAGAAATATAATTAATATTTTAGACTCTTTTTAATTTATATCTAATGCAATGCATGCTAATTGACTCGAATGCATAAAATGAATATGAAGCAGTTTTAAAATTAGGTTTAGAAAATAGGTTTTTTTTCAAAAGATTACACAACTTCCCCTTGACAGAACTGCACCCTTATAGGTCAAGTGGTCTGCCAGAACCCACAGGCGGGGAGGTACCTAACAAGAAAGAGAAAGTAATAATATGCTTATGCTGACTCTCGGCGGTCCCGAGCTTACTTCTTAGATTGTTAGAGTTACTATATGAGCCTAAAAATTTTATTAGGATTACAAATAGAAGAATTTTATACGTACCCTTACTAAAAAAAGCACTCTGATTCATATCCAGGCTAAAACAAAATACGGTATGCAATGGCCCTAAAAAAAGCTACTGCACAAACAATATAAATAATTAAATTAAATAATCCAAAATATAATGTCCAATGTCCATATAATTACACCCAGAATTTACAGAAAAATAAAGTGGCCAGGCACCACTGACAACAAACCCGAATTCTAATCCCAAGAATGACGCAAGTGATTTTTGAAATGGGATATATTCTTTCTTGTGTCTTTATTTCTTCGTCTTCTTTCTTCTATCTCTTCATTTTTGCTTTTCTTCTTCTATGAACTTCTTGGATCCGCCAGGCCTGAATATCCAAATAAAAAGAAACTCATCCCTAAAAAGGGTATTTTTTTTCTATTTGGATACTAAAATCATCCTAATTTGGCTTTCCAAATAAAAGAGAATAATCCTTTAAGGTATATTTTCTTTTATTTGGATTCTAAATTGGATGTGATATCCCACTTTCAAAATCACTTTCACAATTTTTTACTTTTCAAATACATTTACATTATATTACATTTCACATAAAGAAAAAAAATCTAGACCACCTACAGGGTTATCCTAAGCAGTTTATATAAAAATCATCCCAAGCAGTTATATATTAGCATTTAAATTAAATTAATTAGTCACACTTGGCCACATTATTTTTATTTGGGGGCTAAGCAGCTGAAGCACTGTAGCATTTTATAAAATTATTAATTAATTACCTCTCATTTTTTTGTCCTGTATGAGTGTGGTCACCTGCAAAAAATTGTGTTAACAACCCATATCGTTCCTAACCTATGGGTAATCTAATCGTCAATCAAATCACATCACAGAGTGCAGTAAAATTAAATAAACAAATATACCAACAATTTCTACAACCAGCATGCACTGAAAATAGAGAAAAAGCCCGTCACACAGCAGTAAAAAAATAAACACCGGCCTAACCTAAAGCTAAAGTTAGTTATCCTAACAAACAATTCTAAGTGTGTGCAACGAGTTGTGTAGTTTTGATATGTCCTATATAAGTTAATTATTGGCTAATTTTTTTTAATTGATTGAATTTTAATTTAAAAATATTCACTAATCCTATGGTGAGGTGTCACTAAGTTTTCTATGTTATATATTTATATCCTAAAGTGTGCATGCATCCTAAGTCTAGATTTTCTGAGACTCAGTCCTTAATTATTATCCTTAAATGTCAGCGTGGCAATGATTATGCGCCACTTAACCACATGAGCGAAGCTCCGTAGCCGTCGGATCTTTCGTGATTTCAAATGAACTATTACGATCTCGCCGGACGGATGACAGGGCCGTAAGATCAAACCGCACTGTCGATCTAAGCCGCATAATGGATCAATTGGGACCATTGATCGCATGATCAATGGTCCTGATCGTTCCTTAGCGGACCGAAGGCGTAACCCGAGGTTTGAAATGATATTTTTTCTCATTCTCATGATTTAGCCAACCAAATTGAATGAAATTTTAACCATGGATTCCATGAGTGAAGAGCATCATTGGGGATGTGATTTCACTCCTTGAAATGCGTTGAATATAAAGCTATTTAGACCTAGGTTTTTCTAATTAGGGTTAGGGTTATACCTCAATCTGATGGATGATTCAGTAGATCTTAGGCTTGTTGCACTTGTAGACTATCCACGCTCCTATTTGTAAAAGACTCTATGAGCCCTCGATGCCTAGATCGCACGTAATATGGCTTGGAACGTATTTTCCCTCGGTTGGTCAGAGATCTCACCACCGGCAAGGGCTTGGCGATGAGGTTTGACTTGGAGGAGGTGGAGAAGGATTATTGGAGCTCGAGAACAAAATCTCTCTGGCTAAGAAGACTTAGGGAAAGAGAAATCACAAAAGATCCCTAAACAAACCCTAATTTATCCTATTTAAAGCTCCTAGACCCATCATGGACGGTTGGGATGAGATTAAGAGCAAAATAGAAGGGAAATAAGATGATTAGCATGGAATTTTGAATTAGAGATCATTAAGAAAGAATTAAATGCATTAAATGGGCCTAAATAAGTCATTTTGACCTAATTAAGACTTGGGTTGACCAAGTCACTGATTGACTTGGTCAGCCTAGTCATATAGGTCCAAGATATGGGAGTTTGTGCCTAGAAGAATTTGAAATGGGTTTGGAATTGATTTAGGCTCAAAATGGGTTTAATTGGGTCAATTTGGGTCAACCAAGGTTGACTTGGTCAATCAGGTTGACCCAAGACCTAGGTCTAGGCTTAATAGACTTAGCTTGACTCCCTGAACCCATTGGAAAGGGTCTTGCGTGTTGCATATCTGTTTTCATGATTTATGATCTTTTTGATAGAAAACACTCTTATTTTTCTATGATTGCCTTATCTACTAACATTTCAGGGTCACAACATTAGACTGCAATTTGGAACGAGCTCAAGATTGGGTAGACTTGGTTTGAGTCAGTTTGTATCCTTTTTTCTTTCTTGAGTCTATTGTATTTGGTGTGGCTCCTGTGCTATGTAACTTTGCACACACACACCTTGAAAGATTTTTTGACTGTTCCCTAGAGTTTACTATTTTTGGTAACATCGTCTTGGATGATATTTATATCGGCCTGGACGATCGGTTCAAAAACAGAAACCCTAATTAGGGCATCATCCTTGTTAAGGCAGCCGTCATTAAACACATCGTCATGGATGATTTTGTATTGGCCAGGACGATAGGCTCAAATCAGAAAGAATATATCGCCATATCTATTTAGGAATTACTTATTTTTAGACATCCTCCTGGTGGATCAGCCTGGCCTATCAGGATCAGCTTGGCCGATCTAGCATAATTTTTCTTAAATAAATCTCGCAATAAGGAAAGCAATTAATGGTGATTTGGATGATCACATTGTTTGGGCCGATCGCAGGATCATCCGGGATGATTTGACATCGGCTAGCTTCTTTTCAAGGCGATGTTCATGATGATTTTTCTTATATTTTGAACTAATTGTCCAGGACAATATCATATCGGCCTGAACGAGATGACCAAAAATCTTCTGATCATCCCAAACTGACCGGGCTGATTGAGCGTAATTTATGCTGATCGGCCAGGCCGATATTTATATTGGCCTGGATGATAAAGTTGGCAAGTTGCATTAATGAGCTCATTTTGAGATCTTCTATTTAAGCTTTGACAAGGCACTTTATAAGTGTCTTTGGTAGCCATTGTAACTTCGTTCTTTTTGGGGAACTTGAAGAGAGAGCTTGAAAGGGAGTGAGGAATGGGTGAAGTCTGAGAGAGGGAGAAGATTCTATGAGGGGGGACTTAAGGGAGTGTGGAGAGGGATTCCACATGATTGCTTTGGCAGGCTTTCACCTTAATACCATTGGATTCAAGGCTTGTCTTGAGAAAAGTTCACAGAAGAAGAAGATCTCTTTGGTGTCAAAGGACCTGGCGACTCTACCACACCGGGGAAGGTGAAAGTGATTTTATAAGGGCTTCTCTGCCTAGCTGTGGGGGCTAAATGAGAGACACTTAGTTTAGTTCAATACTCAGAGGGTGCCTCCAAGGAGTGGACGTAGGTCAAGGTTTGACCGAACCACTATAAATCTGGTGTGTTCTTTCCTTTATTATTTTCGTATTTAATTTCTGCATTATATTTTCTTTATGGTAAATCTTAGTTTTGGTTTTAACATTATGTTTGTTTTAAATACCGATTCACCTCACTCTTTTAATTAGCCTTGGGCTGGTTCATAGGGCTTAACATGCCTAACAAATTTTTTAGTGCCATCAGAGCACCTTCAAGTGGTATCAAAGCGGGATTCATAAAAATAAGTTTTTGAAAACTTTTGAATTTTGATCCATGGCTAATTTTTTAATCGTAATATTGCGGAAGGTTATTCAATCACCAGACCACCTTTGTTTGAAAATATTACATTTGATCTTTGAAAAATTTGCATGTCTATCTTTTTTGCAATCAATTGATTTTTGAATGTGTCATATGATTTTAACTAGTTATTCTATACCGTCTCATATTTTAGATGTTATTAAAAATGATATTTCTTTTAATCAATGGAGTAGAGAAGAGAAAATTAATACTTAATTAAATGCAAAATCTTTAAACTATTTTTCTATGCTTTAAATTCTGAAGATTGTATGTTAGTTTCCACGTGCACTACTGGTAAGAAAATTTGGGATAAACTATACACCATATACGAAGGCACTACTGAAATCAAGCAATCCAAGTTGAATATGTTAATGCATGATTTTGAACTTTTTTGCATGAAATCTTATGAGACGATCTTAGACATGTATACAAGATTTACTCAAATTGTTACATCATTACATGCTTTAGGAAAGGAGTTATCAAACTTTAAAAAAGTCAATAAAATTCTACGTTGTCTACTTGATAAGTTTGATGATAAAGTTGTTGCTATTTATGAATCAAAGAATTTGAATGAATATTTTATTGATAATTTGATTGGCTCACTCATTGCCTACGAGCAAAGTTTGGGTCAAAGACTTTTGGATGCATGTGAAACGATAGTGCTAAACGCTGAAAATATGGAGGAAAGTGGCTTAATTGGTGACGAAAATAATGACTTATCAAGAAAATTAAAAAGCTCAGCAAAGCATAAGCCTCAACAAAAGTGGAATAAAGGTAAAAATGGTAAGAATGTTAACATTAATTCTAACATTATTTGCTTTGGATGTAGGAAACTTGGACATATGAAAAATCAGTGCCCTAAATTAATAGCTCCTCCATGAAAAGAAAAGGTAAAAGTAAAGCAAATTTTAAAATTTCCAAATAATGAAAACCAAAAAATCTCTTGGGCAGACTTAGCTTCTGAATCATCTGATCAGGAGCAAGATGATGTTTAAACCATTGATAATTTTTTTTGTGTTTTTCGTGTTTTTTTTTTTTTTTATTTTTTTTCATTCTTTCTTTATTTTCTTTTCTTTTTCTTCTTCTTTAAATTTTAATTGTGTCTTTATATTTTCTTTTTTGTCAACACACTCATCACCATCCTTTTAAAATTAAAAAAAGGGGGATTAAAAATTTTAAAATGAAAAATCTACCTCATATTTTTCTTGAATTCTTATGTAAGTTGTGGTTGGCTTCTCTAAAAACAGTCAAAGGAAGGAAACTCATGATTTTGACTCTCAAACTCTGTTTCTTAAAAGAGGTTATTCTACTTTTAATTTAAAATCTTCAATATATTTTAAATTGGATTTTGAAACTGAACCTTTTCATCTACCTACATTTTATCTATCGTATAAAAATCTTTTGCAAGTTATTGATTCACCTCCTAATTTTTCTAATCAAGTAGTTTATTGTGTCAATAGAATGGGTTTATTTTTGTTTTTAAAATTTTATAAAGGTAGCATATTCAAAAAAAAGGTTAATGATGCCAAATCAAAAAAAAAAATCGCCAATGACGCTAAATCAAAAGATACGCAATGACGTCAAATTGAGAAAGATACACAAAGTGTATCAAAAGAAAAAAAATGTGTAAAGTGCACTAAAAAACTGACAAGAGGCATAAAATGAGCCCACAAGGAGTATGCTTATCTTTTTTATTTTATTCAAAGCTTAAGAAAATCCTTGATATTTTTTATGCTTGAATTTGAAAATCATGATTCCTGATTTAACAATTCGTGCATTAATCTTCTATTAGATAATTTTTTGGAAGGAGTTTTGAAAAATGACTGTTTCTTTCTCTAATATATTCCATGATTTAGATATTAAATTAAAAAGTTTTTTAGCCTTTAAAAAGAACTAGAGTTTGGATTATCAAATTCTGAATTTCTAATATTTTTTGGGCTATACGTTGTCAATACAATTCTACTAAGTTTTTTATTAAAACCAAGATGTAACTTTCTCATTTTAAGAGTATTTGTTTTGTTCACTAGATCAAGGATCATTTTTGTCATTTAATCGTCTTGTTCTTATTATTTGTGCCCCTTTTCTTTTTGATAATATAAAAGGGGGAGAACGTACTGTTGAAACGTATTGTTGAATTTGTATCATTTGTTTCGGTATTTTTTCTTTCAAAAAATTAAAAACAACAAATTTTTTTATCTCCCCTATTTTTAAAAGTTTTAATCTAGTGAGGGGGAGATTAGAAGAAAATGTTTTCTTCCTTGCAAATCAAATAACAATGTTTGTCATCATCAAAAAGGGGGATATTGTTGCGGATCTATTTTCATAGTTTATGATTTTGATGATAGCAAACACTCTTATTTCTCTACGATTGCCTTATCTACTGACATTTCAGTGTCATAAGATCAGACTGCTAATTGGAACTAGCTCAAGATTGGGTATACTAGGTCTAAGTCAATTTGTACCCTTTTTCCTTTCTTGAGTCTATTGCATTTGGTGTGGCTCCTGTGCTATATAACTTTGCACACACACACTTTGGAAGATTTTCTAACTGTTCCCTAGAGTTTACTATTTTTGGTAAAATCATCCGGGATGATATTTATATCGGCCTGGACGATCGGTTCAAAAACAGAAATCCTGAGTAGGGCATCATCCTTGTTTAGGTAGCCGTCATTAAACACATCGTCCTGAACAATTTTGTATATGTTGAAACTTGTTCAATATGAATTAGGTTGTTAGACCTAAACTTATATCCCAGCGGCTAACCAAGAGGGGGGTGAATTGGATATTAAAAATTTATCCCTCTTTTTAAAATTGAATCGATAATAACTTTAGTGAATTTTTGTAGAAAAGGCTTTTCAACCACAAATTAAAAAGTAAAAACAAAAGCAGCGGAAAATAAAAAAAATACAAGATTTATAGTGGTTCGATCAAACACGACCTACATCCTCTCCCCGGAGGCACCCTCCGAGTATTGCACTAATATTACTAGTGGATCTCCTTTTGCACCCACAGTAAGGCGGAGAAGCCTTCACCAAAAATCTCTTCCACCACTACCCGATGCGGCAGAGAACTGTCATCCTCTTACACTCTCCAAGTGTTGGTAGAGAACCGTCCGTCCTTTCACACTTTCTAAGTGTGGGCAGAGAACCCTTCATCCTTTCACACTCTCCAAGTGTAGGCAGATAACCCTTCGGCTGTACACACTCTCCAAGTGTAGGCAAAGAACTCTTACACTGTTCACACTCTCCAAGTTTAAGCAGAGAACCCTTTGGCTGTTCACACTCTCCAAGTGTCGGCAGAGAACCAGATCTTCTTGACAGATCTTCTCACAAGAAATCTAGAAGGACGAGAGAAAAGAGTGAAGTAATCACAAATCATAATTAGAGATTCTTACCTTTGAGTATCGAGTGAATCCTTCACGCTCCAATAGTAAAAATCCGTCCTTCAAACACTCTCTCACACTCTCTCCTTCACTCTCCCTTCAGTATACACGAAGAATAGTAAGCAAAAAGATTACAAGATGGTTTTAAGTGGACTTTATATAGGAAAGAAATGAAAAATCGTCCAAAAACTACTGACTTTCAAGTCTGTACACAGTAGATCATCCCTGACGATTGTTAGATCATCTCATACGAATAGTGTTAAAACATTTGCATACAAACCCAATGTATATTGGTATGAACCGACTTCATACCTGATCATTGTCTCGTACAAAATAAGTTCATCCTAGGACAAACAGTTATATCAAGGGTTCATTCTAACGAAACTGCATGATGATCCCAAATTTTCAAGGAACAAAAGGACTTCGTCCTGGGACGAACATGAATGTTCGTCTGGACGAATAGTTTAAGTCATGTGTCCAGAGAACTTCATCCTGAGACGAGTAAGATGAATTGTCTCGACGATTAGTTTAACCTATGTGTCCAGAGGACTTCGTCCTGGGACGAACGGGATGAATCGTCTGGACGATCAGTGCAACTCAAGTGTCCAAAGAACTTCATCTAGGGATGAATGGTACACTTCGTCTGGACGACCAGTTCAAAGTGAGAATCTAGAGAACATCATCTAGGGATGAATACAAAAATTTATCTGGACGATCAGGACTTAAAAAAAAAATCTCACTTCCTGTTCATTCCATTGCTCATCCGAGGGAATAACTGACCTGATCGTCCCGTACGAACTTGGTTCATCCCGTACAACCAGTATGATTTAAAAAAAAATCTCCCCAAGTGTGTGTGTGTGCTAAGCTACTCAATTACAATCACACTCTCTAAAACTCAATACAATGGAAAATATAAAGTTTAATTTAAAAACTATCTCATGCTGAATTTAATTTGAAGTCTTCTTTAATCTGGAGTTCAATTTTCCTGAAATGTTTGTCCACACAAGAGCAAAAATAATGCTTCCAAAAAGTGTTAGGAGAATATAATACTTAAAACAATAATATTTGGAATCATCAAAACTATACAAGTTGCAAGAATGTAAAACATGTAAATAGAAACTCTCTTAACAATCACTCCCTTTTTATGATGGAAAAATAATTATTATTTGTATAATTTTCAAATTCTAAGAATCTCCTAAACTCTCCCTGAATTGAAAAACTCCCCCTGAATGGAAAAACATGTGAGAATAAGGAGGTTTGTATGACAATTGTATCTCTTTCTTTTTATTTTATTTTTTTTTAAATTACAAATATATACAATACGAAACAAAAATATGATATAGAACAAAAATACAAAATTGATACAGAACAAAAATACAAAAAAAATATAAACAAATAATATTTTGTCCCCCTTTTTGACAATAACCAAAAGAGAAGAAGAAAAAGAACAAAAAAAAATGTGAGATGTCATATGATAATCCTTTTATAAGTGATCCTTGAAAATGATTGAGATAAATTTACAAATAAAATTAAAAATCATTAGGGAAATAAAATGATTCGTTTGATTTAAGAAGAGATATAACATCGATAATAAAAAGAATTATCATAAACATGAGTCAATTTAGACATTGAGATAAAGAATATCATTATAAAAAGGATGAATATAAAATTTATATTCTTCAAATTTTCAATACCAAATAAAATCATACAGAAGATTAATTTGAATTAAAAGATTGAAAGATTAAGGAAAGAAATAATTACCACATGTGGCGCTTTGCACATCATTTTTTTTTAATAGTTGTGACATATTTTTGTGCATCTTTTTATTTGTGAGCTTATTTTGTGCCTCTTTTTCAAATTACGAACTATTGCGCATTCTTTTTGATTTTCGTACATTTGTATATTTTTTAAGAGTAATCTTGATCTTTCCATAATCAATAATAAAAAGTTTCAAATTTCTCTTAAGTATAATAATATTTCTATTGATAATAGAAATATTAAATAAGAAAATATCACAATTGCAATAATAATATGAAAATTTAAATTAGTCTAACAAGAGACATGAGAATGACATTCTTAATTACATCAAGTTATAAGCACAACTTAAATTTAAAAAAATTTGATTTTCTAATGAATTCAATTTTGTGTTGCAGTTCAAGGTATAACACTTGTAAGATAAAAAAATTTAGGGATTTTCATATAGGCTAACACATATTTCAAAACTAAATTAAAAAGTAAGACAATATAACTTATATTGATATGAATAATATTACACTTAGTACAAATGATATCAATACATTCACAATCTAAAAACACACAAAACATAAAACACAAAATATAACATATAAGCATAACTTCTAACAACACATCACATCACATTGAAAAGCATAAAGAACTACATTGATCACTCAGAAGGACCCTGATCTAGAGGAGGTTGCTGATTGTAGAAATTAAAATAACTGCTCATCATAGTCATATTTGAGTTTATACCATCAATTTGCTCTCGCATCCAAGTCATATCCTGATGGTACTAAGCATCCTGCATTTGTAGATGAGTTTCAATTTGATCAAAGCATTGATAAAAATGAGTCTCTAGACGATCAAATCTGTGAACCAAATCTTGATAATTTGATTCACCAGTGGGTGCAGGTGGAGGTTCCTCCTCTAAGTCACTTATAACATGTTGTTCACGTGGTCCATCGTTGAAGTAGAGAGGTTCTTCGAAATCTTGAACTGGATAAACTAGATCATATTTCTTCTCCAAAATGTAAGTCACAAGATGTCCTAAGGCAATGTTTTTCTTTCTCTTATGGGAGACATGACCAATCTCAGAAAGTCCATAAATGTAGTCAATGAGAAGTTGGGCTTCATCTATAGGTTGGCTAGTCATGATTAGATAAGTCACAGTAGAAAGAAGTGGAGTAATATTTACTCGATCACCAGCTTTAGGTATAATAGAGGTACAAAGTACATGCTGGATGATTCGGGCGTTCTGATTTAGAGTGGCTACCTTAGGCAAATGACTTACTACTCTAATTCCTTTACGGACATTATTTATTTCAGATCAATAAAAATCAGAAGTAGTGGTCAAGGTATGGGCTCTAATCCCTTGAGTCCTTAAGTTTAAAAAGATTCCCATATCCTTTTTAGTAATTTCTACTTTCTTCTTAAACACATAGGATCTAATCACATAATGATCATAGTTAAAGAACATGTTCGCAAGAAAGTAGTGAAAGGTCTCCTTATTGTAGAAGTGGACAAGAGTGAGAATGAGGCCAAATTGAGTAGAAGCAAACATATTCATTACCTTAAAATTGATTTGCTCTTGTAGAAGGACTCTAGATGGAGTGATTTTGGCTGAAGCAAACCTATGGAGGGACTCTTCATTGGCCTTGGACAGGAAGTTTTCACTAGAGTTTTTGGGTGTTCCCTTAGCTAGTACCTTTTGCCTTTTGCTAGAGCTAGTCATGGAGAAGCTCTAGTTGAATAGGGGCTTGAAAGGGATGTTTGAAGTGATGACATTTGAGTTCAAAAGCATTCAATTTAAAGAAGAAATGAGTTTTTATACAAGCAAAATTAATTTTATCCCGTACGAATTTGAGTTTGTATGTACGAATGAATTTTCATATGGACGAACGAATGAGTCCAAAAATAAAATGGCTTTCATAATCACACAAGTTATGATGCATCCTTTCATACAGACTTTTGACTAAGATTATTGTACAGACGAATAGGTGTTCATCTTGGATGATCAGACATTTAAGATCATTTTTATGGCAGTTTAAATCATCCCCCACTTTGAAATGCCACATATTCGTATGGACGAACCAAAGGTTCGTACGTACGATCAGGAATAATTAATTTGATCTTATCAATATAACTTCCTTCATGCGTACATATGATTGAATACACATCATCTGGACGATCATCACGATCATACAGATGAACAGTAAAATAAAAATTGAAAAACTGTATGCAAATCGTTCAAATCCGATAGTTAATATACTATACAATTCATCCTGTACAAAATGAATTTTGTCCCCGATGATTTTCACTTAATTTTCAAGCATGCATTTAAAATTCTAGATGTGAGAATTTTTCAAAACTAAATCACAAACACAATAAAAAATTATACAAAATACAAAAAATCACAAACTCAAATACAGAAAATCACTAACTCAATAATACATAAAACACTAACTAGAAAAACACACATCATTGTTGCAGAATCACTTTAATTAAGCATTCAGATCGATCACACCAAGTCTTGTTCTTAATGTACTGAAAGTATCAAAGGCTAGTGGTTTTGTAAAAATGTCTGTAAGTTGATTTTCTGTAGAAGCATGAATGAGTTCAATTTCTCCTTTGGATACATTATCCCTTATGAAATGATGCCTGATGTCTATATATTTGGTTCTTGAATGTTGAATAGGTTTTTTAGAAATACAAATAGCATTAGTGTTATCACAATAAATGAGAATAGTGCCTATAATTAATCCTAAATCAACCAACTATTATTTTAACCAAACTACTTGTGCCACACAACTTTCTAATGCATTGTATTCAACTTCAGCAGTAGATAGAGCTACTGAATTTTGTTTTCTACTGGACCAAGAGACTAAAAAATTTCCAAAAAACTGACATGTTCCAGAAATGCTCTTTCTATCAACCCTACAACCTGCAAAGTCATAATCTGAATAACCAATTATTTCAAATGAAGAGCTAAACTTAGGATACTAAATTTCTAAATTCTGAGTTCCTAACAGATATCTTATAGTCCTTTTTACTACTGTCAAATGTGATTCTTTTGGATCTGATTGAAATCTAGTACACAAACAAACACTAAATATGATATTGGGCTAGCTAGCTGTCAAGTAAAGCAAAGATCCAATTTTTCCTCTAAATTTCTTTTGATCAACAGATTTTTTTCTTATGATCCTTATCCAACTAAACTGAGGAACTCATAGGTGTATTAACAGGTTTTGCATTGTCCATTTCATACTTTTGTGGATGTCCTTAACATATTTTAACTAACTAAGAAATGTACCCTCCTCAAATTGCTTAATGCTAAAGCCTAGAAAGTAACTTAAATTTCTCATTAGACTCATCTCAAATTCACTACTCATTGTGTTAGAAAAATCATCACAAAATTTTTTATTTGAAGATCCAAAGATGATGTTATCAACATAAATTTGTACAATGAGTATATCCTTTTCAATTTTCAACAAAAAGAGAGTTGTATCCACACTTTATTTTTCAAATGATCTTTAAAGTAGGAAGATGCTCAATCTCTCATACCAAGCCCTAGGTGCCTATTTCAATCCATATAATGCCTTTTTCAGTTTGAAAATATGATTAGGTGTTTAGAATTTTCAAAATCTTGAGGTTGTTCTACAAAAATATGCTCTTGAATTACCTCATTTAAAAATACACTTTTTACATCCATTTGGTACAATTTAAATCCTTTAAAACATGCAAAGACTAACAAAACCCTAATTGCTTCAAGTCTAGCTACAGGGGAAAAAGTCTCCTCAAAATCAATCCCTTCAATCTGATTATACCCCTTAGCTACTAATCTAGCTTTATTTCTAATGACTACTCCTGAGTCATTCATTTTATTTTTTAATACCCACTTAGTTCCAACTACATTTTGATCCTTTGGCATTACAATTAATTTCCAAACTTTATTTCTTACAAATTGATTTAACTCTTCTTGCATAGTCAAAATCCAAAATTCATCCGAAAGTGCTTGAACAATATTTGTGGGTTCTATGGTTGAAATAAAGGCTGAATGATTGACTTCTTTGTTTAGTCCAAGCCTAGTCCTTACACCCTTACTAGGTTCACCAATAATCAATTCCTTTGGGTGATTTTTAGAAAATCTCTAGGCAAAGAGTTTTCTTTCTCCAAATTTTCTTCTAAATTTTTTTCCAAATTTATTCTATCAATCTTTTGGGAGTTAATCTCAATCTCATCTTCTATAACATTTGGCTCTTCCAAATTTTAAATTCATCAAATACAATATGTGTAGTATTCTCAATTATCAAAGTTCTTTTATTGAATACTCTATAAGATTTTCCAACACTTGAGTATCCTATAAAAATTCTTTCATCTGATTTTGGATCAAATTTTCCTAAGACAGATTTTTATTATTATGAATAAACACCTTACATCCAAAAACTTGCAAATGTGACAAATTAGGTGTTCTTCCTTTTAACAACTCATAGGGTGTTTTATTTAATTTTGATCTCATATTCACTCTATTCAGAACATAACATGTAGTGTTAACCACCTCAGCCCAAAAATATTTAGGAAGTGAGTATTCTGCCAACATGGCTCAGGTGGCTTCTATTAATATTCTATTTTTCCTTTCGACTATCCCATTCTGTTAAGGGGTTTTAGGTGCATAAAAGTTGTGATCAAATCCTTTCTCCTTATAAAAATTATCAAATTTTTTATTCTCAAACTCTCCTCCGTGATCACTTTGAATAGTCATAATTTCACATCCTAGCTTCCTTTGAATCCAAGTCAAAAAGTTTCTAAATTTTTCAAATGATTCACTTTTATAAAATAGAAATCTAACCCATGTGAATTTAGAGTAATCATCCGCAATCACAAATCCGTATACCTTCCCTTCTAGACTTACAATTTCAACTGATCCAAAAAGATTCATATGCAAAATCTCCAATGGTTTACTAGTTCTTAGATCCTTATTGGACTAAAAAGAGGACTTCAGCTATTTTTTTAATTGACATGCATCACAAAGGTGGTCCTTAGTAAAGTTTAGTTTTGTTATACCTCTTACTAGGTTCTTTTGGATAATTCTCTTAAGGTTTTTCATACTAGAGTGACAAAGTCTCCTATGCCAAAGCCATGACTCATCAGAATAGTTTTTAAGCAAAAAGTAGTAGGAGTTTTAATGTAATTCAAGTCTAGCATATACACATTGTTTACCCTTATACCATTCAAAATATCATTTCCATTTAGGCTTAATATGCAACTAGTAGGAAAAAATTTTACACAGTTTCCCTTATCACATAGCTGTGTTATACTTAACAAATTGTGCTTTAAGCCTTCTACCAATAATACATTTTCAATGAAAAAATTCTTAAGATTTCCAATCATACCTGACCCAACCACCTTCCTTGTGGTGTTATCTCCAAGTGTAACCTTGCCTCCACTCCTGGCTTCCAGCGATATGAATTATGCAGTATCTCTAGTCATTGCTTTGAGCATCCACTATCTAGGTATCATATGCTCTCACGATGTCTTATTTGAGAGCGACCCTGCAAATTTATCAAATGTTAGACCTAGTAACCCAAACAAGTTTGGGTTCTCCTTTGGCAATTTATTAATATATGTATGTATGATATGTCTAGGTTTATGCTTCTTAGGTTTTCACACCAAATACATTTTCTTCTTCAAAGTACAGGTATGAGCTATATGTCCATCAATCCATAATTATTATATTTGATTTTAGAAATGTATTCCTAAGTCTTCTATTATTCATCTGTCTAATAAGGGATTGCATAAATTTAGGATATAAAATAAGATTAGTGAAATCTTCAAGTCTAGGGGGTATCCTACTATCCTCGAGAGCTTTTATCTTTAATTTATAAACTGAATTCATATCTTCCAAAATTCAATTTGTATAATTGATTCGATATATTTTGCTCTCTGATTCATCCTTATTATTTTTTATTTCAATTTGAAGTTCTGTCAAAGTTGTTTTTAACATTTTATGTTTTTTATTTAAGTCATCAAATACATCAAGTAATTTCATGTGGTTGTCATCTATTAAAGTATGATCTTTTCTAAGGATTTCATGTTCCTTTTATAATTCCTGAAATTCTAAGCTCAGACTAGTATGCATTTTTTTTTAATTTTCTATATGCATCATGCATGTGTTCAGAAACTTTAAAAAGTTCATTATAAGTCAAGTCACATACCACTTCTTGATCTAACTGATCAAGTTTATCGGCCATTAAGTACAGATTAGTGACTTTCTATTCCTTTTCCATCTATGACGAGTCTGAAGCTGAGTCCACCCAAAAAGCTCTTTGGAATTTTTGCTTGCCCTTCTTTACAATTGATTTCTCCACTACCTTCTCCTTGCTAGGAGTGACTTTGAGTTTTAGGCAGTCTGTCTTAATATGTCCAGGTTTTCTGCACTCATTGCAAATAACATCATTTGAAACCTTTACATTTTCATTAAATTTACCTCGATTCCATTGCTGACATCTCTTTTGCTTCCTCTTCAGAAAGCTTTTGAATTGTTTAGTCATCAGTGCAATGTCATCTTCATCCTCAGGTTGTGAGTGTTCACTCCCTGACTCCTCCACTTTCAGTTCTATGTTCTTCTCCCTTCGTGGTTCACTTGCATCAATCTTTCTTTGGCTAACTCCTTTCTCGTAGGCAATTAGCGATCCAAGAAGATTGTCAATAGAGTAAATATTTAGATTTTTAGACTCTATAATTGTAGTAATTTTAGCATCATAAGTAGTAGGTAAACAATAAAGTATCTTATTAACCATTTCAGGATTCATTAGTTCCCTACCCAATGCATGTAAAGAGGTGACTATTTGTGTGAATCTTGTGTACATATCAAAAATGGATTCATTTGATTTCATATGAAATAATTCATAATCATGCAACAACATATTAAGTCTAAATTGCATAACCTCATTAGTCCCCTCATAAGTTATACAAAGTCTATTCCATATGTCCTTTCCACTCTTGCAAGTAGAAACCCACATGTAATCTTTTAATTTAAGAGCACAAAAGAAACTATTCAAGCATTTGGCATTTAGTTGTGCTAAGTCAAATTTTTCTACTGTCCAGTCCACAAAAGGTGTTTCAACTCTAACTCCGTCAACTAGTCTAGTTGGTTTTATATACCCTTCCTGAACTAAGATCCACATACGGTAATCAAGTGATTGTAAAAATATAGACATGCGTGTTTTTCGAAAATCAAACGGAATATTGTTGAACAATGGAGGTCTAATTATAGAGTAACCCTCAAGTGAATTTTGGTTTCCAAATGTAGCCATCTACGTTAATAAAAAAGTAGTCTAAACTTATAATTTTGAAACAAAGCTCTGATACCACTTGTTAAAACTTGTTCAATATGAATTAGGTTGTTATACCTAAGCTTAAATCCCAGTGGCTAACTAAGAGGGGGGAAAATTGGTAATTTAAAAATTATCCCTCTTTTGAAATTTAAACTGAAAAATAACTTTAGTGAATTTTTGTAGAAAAGGTTTTTCAACCACAAATTAAAAAGTAAAAACAAAAGCAGTGGAAAATAAAAAGAAACAAGGTTTGTAGTGGCTCGGTCAAACACGACCTACATCCACACCCCGGAGGCTTCCTCCGAGTATTACACTAATACCACAAGTGACTCTCCTTTTGCACCCACAACAAGGCGGAGAAGCCTTCACAAAAACTCTCTTCCACCACTACCCAGTGCGGCAAGGAACAGTCATCCTTTTACACTTCTAAGTGTTGGCAGAGAACCATTAGTCCTTTCACACTCTCCAAGCGTGGGTAGAGAACCCTACATCCTTTCAGACTTTTCAAGTGTAGGCAGAGAACCCTACGGCTGTTCACACTCTCCAAGTGTCGGCAGAGAACCGGATCTCCTTGACAGATATTCTCACAAGAAATTTAGAAGGACGAGAGGAAAGAGTGAAGTAATCACAAATCATAATTAGAGATTCTTACCTTTGAGTACCGAGCAAATCATTCACGCTCCAGTAGTTAAAATCCTCCTTCAAATACTCTCTCACACTATCTTCTTCACTCTCCCTTTAGTATACACGAAGATTAGTAAGCAAAAAGATTACAAGATAGTTTTAAGTGGACTTTATATAGGAAAGATCAAGAAAAACCATCCAAAAACTGTTGACTTTCAAGTCTGTACACAATAGATCATCCCAGACGATCGTCAGATCGTCCCGTACGAATAGTGTTAAAACAGTTGCATACGAACCCAATGTATATTGGTACGAAATAACTTTGTACCCGATCATTGTCCCGTACGAATAAGTTAATCCTGGGACGAACAGTTATATCAAGAGTTCATTCTGACAAAACTGCAGGACGGTCCCAAATTTTTAGGGAACAGAGTACTTCGTCATGGGATGAACATGAATATTTGTCTGGACGAATAGTTTAAGTCATGTGTCCAGAGAATGTCAACCTGAGATGAGCACGATGAATCATCTCGACGATTAGTTTAACCTATGTGTCCAGAGGACTTCGTCCTAGGACGAACGGGATGAATAGCCTGGACGATCAGTGCAACGCAAGTGTCTAGATAACTTCGTCTTGGGACGAATGGTACACTTCGTATGGATGAACAGTTCAAAGTGAGAATCCAAAGAACATCGTATAAGGACGTATATGGAAATTTGTCTAGACAATCAGGACTTAGAAAAATTTTCTCACTTCCTATTCGTTCCATTGCTCTTCCGAGGGGATAACTGACCTGATCGTCCCGTACGAACTTGGTTCGTCCCATATGATCAGTATGATTTTTTTTTTAATCTCCCCAAGTGTGTGTGTGCTAAGCTACTCAATTACAATCACACTCTCTCAAACTCAATATAATGAAAAATACAAACTTCAATTTACAAATAATCTCATGCTAAATTTGATTTGAAGTCTTCTTTAGTCTAGAGTTCGATTTTTCTGAAATGTTAGTCTACACAAGAGCAAAATTAATTCTTCCAAAAAGTGTTAGAAGAATATAATACTCAAAATAGTAATATTTAGTATCATTAAAACTATACAAGTTACAAGAATGTAAAATATGCAAATAGCAACTCTCTTAACAGTATCGGCCAGGATGATAGGCTCAAATCAGAAAGAATCTACCGCCATATCTATTTAGGAATTTCTTATTTTTTGACATCATCCCGGTGGATCGGCTTGGCCTATCATGATCGGTTTGTCCAATCCGCACCATTTTTCTTAATTAAATCTGGAAATTAAGGAAAGCAATTAATGGTGATTTGCATGATCATATCGACCGGGCCGATAGCAGGATCATCCAGGACAATTTGATATCGGCCAGGTTCTTTTCAGGGCGATGTTCAGGATGATTTTTTTCATATTTTGAACTAATCATCCAGGATGATATCCAATCGGCCTGGAAGGTAGGACCAAAAATCTCCTGATCGTCCCTGACTGACCGGGTTGATTGAGTGAAATTTATGCTGATCAGCCAGGTTGATATTTATATCGGCTTAGATGATAAAGTCGGCAAGTTGAATTAATGAACTCATTTTGAGATCTTTTATTTAAGCTTTGACAAGGCATTTTATAAGTTTCTTTGGCAGCCATTATAGCTTTGTTCTTTTGGGGGGCAACTTGAAGAGAGAGCTTTAAAGAGAGTGAGGAACGGGTGAAGTCTGAGAGAGGGAGAAGATCCTGTGAGGGGGGACTCAAGGGAGTACGGAAGGTGATTCCACACGGTTGCTCCGGCAGGCTTGCACCTTAATACCATCGGATTCAAGGCTTGCCTTGAGGGAAGTTCATAGAAGAAGAAGATCTCTTTAATGTCAAAGGACCCGGCAACTCCGCCGCACCGGGGAAGGTGGAAGTGATTTTGTAAGGGCTTCTCTCCCTAGTTGTGGGGGCTAAATGAGAGACACTTAGTTTAGTGCAATACTCAGAGGGTGCCTCTGAGGAGTGGACGTAGGATAAGGTTTTACCGAACCACTATAAATCTGGTGTGCTCTTTCCTTTATTATTTCTGCATTTAATTTTTGCATAATGTTTTCTTTGTGGTGAATCTTGGTTTTGGTATTAACATTGTGTTTGTTTTAAATACTGATTCACCTCCCTCTTTTAATTAGCCTTGGGCTGGTTCATAAGGCTTAACATCCCTAACGAACTTTCTAATGCCATCAGAGCACTTTCATTGCGGTCTAGCCTGGTCAAATTTGACCAGGTCAACTCTTTGACCTAGGTTTGGGGGAAAATCAGGGTCAACAGATACGGATATTGATTCTTACAGGACTGAAAGTGATGATGTTTTCTTAATCACTATGCAATTCAAAAGCTTTCTAAGGAAAATAAAGTACCATAAAAAATGAAACAAAGGTAAGGGTAGCAAATATTTTCAAAGTTCTGTTAATATGATTTATATTGAATGTAGGAAGTTGGGACATGTGAAAGCTAATTGTCCTATACTTAAGGCTCACCCAAGTAAGGAGAAGGGTGAGCAAAAATGAAAGTTCAAGAAGGATAAGAAGCGGTTTCAAAAGGCATTCTAGGCAAATTTTACATCTGACTCCTCTGAGACTAAAGTTGAGGAGGAGAATACAAACTTAAATTTAATGGCAGACGATCATCTTGTTCAGTATGGCCAACAAGAGGTATGTGAACTAACATACAATAAATAACTTAAAGTTTTTGAGAAAATTCATGCATCATATAGAAAACTTAAGGAATTGCATGCTAGCATGAAATCGAAATTTTTAAATTTATAAAAAGAGCATGAAGTTTTACTTAAAGATCATTTTACACTTGAAAGCAATCACATGATTCTTTAAAGTCGTTGCATATTGAGTTAGAAAAAGAGTTTAAAAAATTAAAGGAACTGCATGGGAAATAGATAATAATGAACATCGACTAAAAGTGAAAGTGGTAGCTTATGAATATGAAAATAAAGCATTGAAAGCAAAAAATCATAACATTTGAAAATGATAAATCAATATTGTATGCATCACACAACTTTAAGAAGAGACATCACCACCTGAGTAAATTAATAATTCCTTTTCCTGGTGTTAGATATTTTTCATGTGGCATGCTAGGATATATTTCACACAATTATACTATTCACCATAGTACGCATTGAGTTTGGAGACCCAAATTACCTGATTCACAGCATAACACATATACGTTGTATTCTTCTTTTTATAAGGGACCCAAATTTATTTGGGTTTCTAAATCTAATAATTGATGATTTTGTAGGTGTACTCTGAAAGTTCGTTAGGGATGTTAAGCCCTATAGAACTGGCCCAAGCTAACCAAGAGGGGGGGGTGAATTGGTATTTTAAAAATTCTTTTCAACAAAAGCAACAAGATCTCAAACCAAAACCAAATCACACCACAAGACAAAAATAATGCAGAAATTAAAGTGCGAAAGGAAGAAAATAATAACACAGAAATTTATAGTGGTTCGGTCAACCTGACCTACGTCCACTCCTTGGAGGCACCCTCCAAGTATTGCACTACAAAACATGTCTCTCCTTTAGCCCCCACGGTTAGGCGGAGAAGCCCTCACAAAGAAGTCCTTTTTGCCACCCCGGCAAGGCAGAGAACCTATCTCCTTTTACTTCCTCTTGAAGCTGGCAGAGAACCACAATCTAGTGCTGAAAACCTTACCTCTACTGACCCTTCCACGGACAAGAAACTCTAGATGAAGAAGAAGCAGATCGATCCTTGAAGCACCCTTGTGAATCCCCTCACAAGCTCCCCCTCACAAGATCCTCTCTCTCTCTCTCTCTCTCTCTCTCTCTCTCTCTCTCTCTCTATCTCTCTTTCTCTCCTCAAGGCCTTCTCAGGTCAAGACAGCAGCAAAAGATTGTTCAAAATATTGAACAAGAGCTCTTAAATAGAAGAGCTTCAAAGGAGCTCATTAATTGCAAGTTACCGACTATATCGTCCAGGCCGATATGGACATCGGCCTGGCCGATCAGTACAAATCTCAGAAGATCGGCCAGAGCATTGCCTTGAATGCAAACTGGATGATTTAAAATTGGCATGATCATCCAGGCCGATCTCACGATCGTCCCAGCCGATTAGTTCAAATTAGAGGAAAATCGTCAAGAGCATCGCCTTGAATACGAGCTGGCCGATATTTATTGTCCTGAAGCAACTAAGGTTTTTGAATAGATCATCCTGGCCGATCCTGTGATCTTCCAGGATGATATGATCGTATCAATCATCTTTAATTACTCCCTTGATTTCCTGATCAATTAAGGCTAATTTGTGAATATCGTCCAGGCCGATCAATGATCATCCTGGCTGATTATTAAAAAATATAGTATACCTTAATTATCTATGGCAGCAACTTCTTTCTGTTTTGAGCATATCGTCCTGGCCGATACACGTATCATCCAGGACGATCTATTAATGACGGCTGCCTTAATTAAGAATCCTTATTTAGACTTTCTGTTTTTAGCCTGATCGTCCAGGACGATGTAATTATCGTCTTGGCCGATATGAGTAAAAATAGAAATTCTAAGTCTATCAAGTGTGTGTGTGTAGGGTTACTTAGCATCAGTCTCTTGAACATTACAAATAGACTCAAGAAGAGAAAAAACAAAGTACAGACTAACTCAACCCTAAACATATGCAATCTTGAACTGGCTTTATTTGTTCGTCCGATCTTCGATTCCTAAAAAAGTTAGAAGTAACAGGAAGTCCAAGAGAATTAATAGTATTTTTCAATCATCAAAACATAAGTCATGAAAATAGATTTGCAACATACTCTCACTAAAGATCTCGTGAAAGCATGTGGTACCTGAACAGCTGATGCTCATGACACATGACTAGAGATGCTAATATTTTCATTTCACTAGAGGCCAGGGCTGGAGGCAACGTCACTCTCTGAGATAATACCACCAAAAAAGTGGTGGGCGTAGGTATACTCAAAAACTCTAAGAACCTTTTGATAGAAAATATTTTGCTTGTAGATGAACTGAAACACAACTTGCTTAGCATCAATCAGCTTTAACATAAGGGCTTTATCATAATTTTTTTGACAAACACATGCATCATTAGCTTGAATAATAATATTGTTTTATAGGAAAAAGGATTAATAATATTTATATACTTAATTTAAATAATATTGAATATGCTACATCTTTTTATTTAAAAATTATTGTTGATGAATCTTGGTTGTGGCTTATGAGGTTATATCATGCCAGCATGAAAATTCTTGAAAAGTGGCCCAATAAGATCTAGTTAGAGGTTTCCCAAAACTTAAGTTCACTAAGAATCACCTATATGCTGCTTATTAACTAAGGAAGCAAGTCCGGTCATCTTTCCATTCCATTAAGGACATTAGCATCTCTAGACCTTTAGAAGTACTTTATATGAATTTGTTTGGACCCATTAGCACTATCAGTTTAGGGATAGAAGTCTATGTATTTATGATTATTGATGGCTACTAGAGATTTACTTGGATGAGATTTTTATCACATAAAAGTGAGTTTTTGATGAATTTAAATCCTTCTCCACTTGGATTCAGAAAACATTAGGTTGTGAGATCTTGACCATCTATAGTGGCCATGGTGGAGAGTTTAAAAATGAGAGATTTGGACTTTTATAAGGATAAAGGAATTAGTCATAACTTTCTCAGCTCCTAAGACCCCTCAATAGAATGGGATAGCTGAAAGGAAGAATATGACCTTAGTTGAAGTTACTAGAGCCATGCTTGATGAGTATTCACATCCAATATACTTCAGGGTTAAAGCAGTAAACACAACTTGTTATGTGTTGAATAGGGTGAATGCTAGATCCCAACTAAATAAGACACCCTATGAGATCATTACGGGTAGGACACCCAACCTTTCCCACCTCTATGTCTTTGGCTATAAGGTTTTTATTCTTAACAATGGAAAGTCACCCTTAGGAAAATTTGTCCTAAAATCTAATGAATGAGTGTTCTTAGGATATTCAAGTGTGGAAAAATCCTTTAGGGTGTTTAACAAAAGGATATTTGTGGTGGAGGCGACTACTCATGTAATGTTTGATGAATCTAATCCTAAGAAATCTAGAGTTGATGAAGAAGATTAAGTTGGTGAGATTACTTAAGGAGTTAAAATTTTAGAGAAAAGGGTAGAGCCTCAAAACATTGAAGGAGTAGATGAGAATATTCAAGGAGTATAAAATATAAATCTGGAGGAAAGAGTGGAACCTAAACACACTTTGCCTAGATATTAGAGATATTCTTTGAGTCATCCTAAACAATTAATCTTTGGAGACCCTTCTGAAGGTGTTAGAATTAGGCATGGACTTAGGAAAGAAGTGAACCACTCTGCTTTATCTAAATGATTGAACCCACCAACATCAATCAAGCCTTTTTTGATGAATTTTAGATCTTAGTTATGTAAGAAGAACTTGCTAATTTGTGAGGAATGATGTTTGGGTGTTTGTAGAAAGACCTAAGAATCAAAGTGTGGTAGGAACTAAATGGGAATTTAAGAATAAAATAAATAATTTTGGTGTGGTGGTTAGGAATAAGATAAGATTCGTGGCTAAGGGGTACAACCAAATAGAAGGGAATGATTTTGAGGAGACTTTTGCCCCTATAACTAGATAGGAAGTCATTAGAATGGTACTAGCATTTGCCTATTATAAGGGATTTAAGCTTTTCTAAATATATGTCAATAGTGCCTTTTAAAATACGGTGATATAAAAGGATATGTTTGTAGAGCAACCCCTATGCTTTGAGAGTTCCCAATTTTAAAATCATGTTTACAAATTAAAAATGCCTTATATGGATTAAAACAGGCATCTAAAGCTTGATATGAGAGGCTAAGCACATTCCTACTATAGAGGGAGTTTGTCAAGGGGAGCATAGATACATCTTTTTTCTGAGAAAAATAGGATATGAGTTACTCATTGTTCAGATCTATGTTGATGATATACTTTTTAGATCTTTTGATAAAAAGTTATAAGATAATTTTTCTAAATTAATGAGTAAGAAATTTGAGATGAGTATGATGGAAGAGTTGTTGTACTTTTTAGGGTTTAGCATAAGAAAATTAGATGATAAAAACTTTCTAAATTAAATAAAGTACATTAATGACATCTTGAAGAAATATGAAATGAATAAAGTCAAGCCAATAAATACTCCCATGAGCTCTAGTTTTCAGTTGGATAAGGACTCAAATAAAAAATATGTTGATAAAAAAAAAGTATAGAGGAATGATTGGATCACTGCTTTACTTGACTGCTAACCGACTTAATATAGTATTTAGTGTTTATCTTTGTGCTAGATTTCAAGATTATCCAAAAGAATCCCACATAACTGCAGTTAAGAGAATCCTTAGATATCTCTTAGGGATCCAAAACTTAGGAATCTGATATCCCAGGCACAACACTTCTTTTGAGATTATATGATATTTTGATTCTGATTTTATAGGGTATAGGGTGAATAGAAAGAGATCTTTTGGAACTTGCCAATTCACAAGATAGTCTTTAGTCTCGTGGTCTAGTAGAAAACAAAACTATATTGTACTTTCTACTGCTGAAGCTAATTACATTGTCTTAGAAAGTTGTGTGGCCCAAATCATTTGGTTGAAGCAATAAATTCTGGATTTAGAATTACTCGTAGGCATAATTTCAATCCTATGTGAAAACACTAGTACCATATGTATCTTTAAGAATACTATCTAACATTCAAAGACCAAACACATTAACATAAAACATCACTTTATTAGGAACCATATTACAAAAGGAGACGTTAAGTTACACCATATGGTAATTGAGAATCAACTAGTTGACATTTTTACTAAACCACTGTCCTTTGACACATTCAGCATTTTAAGGATCTGATTGAGTGTGATTGACATAAATGCATAAACTTGATGCTTTTTGAACTCTGAATTTTATATCTGTTATTTGTTGTTATTTTCTATTCTTTTGTTACTAGTTTTTAAGTGTTGATTTTTATTTGGTGCTATTTTCCATGTTTTCATTTCTGATGTTTCAACTATTCTTTCAGTTTTTCTTTTGGTCACTACTGAAATGATATTTTATACCTTATTTTTATTTTTGAAAATTTATAGTCAATAATTAACATCCCTAAATCAATTAAAATTAAGAAACATCATTGAGTGTTTCCCTTCCTCTTATTATGAAACTAATTTTAGAAAATATAATTTTGATGATAACAAACATTTGTGATACTTTAGTTTTTCTACGACTGTCTTGCTTACTAATGTTTCAAGTCCACAAGATCAAATTTTAAATCAAGCCAGCTTAGGATTAGGTAGACTAGGGGTGAGTCAATCTGTAAGGGGTTTTTACCTTTCCTTGAGTCAATTGTAAATAAAATGGATCCTAATGTTAAGTAACCTTGCACATACACACTCGAGAAAAATTTTGTATATTTGTTTAGAATTTTTTGTTTTTTGATCACATTGTCTAGGACAATCCAAAATCATCCTGGAAAATTTGTTAAAAATAAAAACCCTAATTAGAACATCCTAGTTTAGGCAGTCACAATTAAGCAAATTATCCTAAACAATATTATCATTGTCCGGGATGATAGGCTAAAAATTGAAAGAATCACCCGCCAAATTTTTTTAGCCATATTTTATTTTTGGAGATCATCCTGGATGATGCAGTGAAATTATGCATAAATTAGTGTCGTAATTAATGAAAATAATTAAGGTTTGATTACACGATCATATCTTACTGGACAATCGCAGGATAGACTAGGACAATCAGTTAAATAAATCTTAGTTTCTTCTTGGATGACCAGAACGATGTTCTGGACATTATGTATTATTTTTACACTAATCTTCCAAGATGATCCCAAATCATCTTGGACAATCTGTTATTTTTCCATCATCCAGACATGCAATCAGGGTGATATGCTGGACGATATTTATCATTTTGAACTAATTATCTAGGATGATCATGAAATCATCCTAGACGATCAATTTACTTCTCCAACATCCAGACATGCATTCAGGGCAATGTTCTGGATGATACTTAATGATTTGAACTAATCACCCTGAACGATAAAGTTGTTTTGTTGCAATTAAGAGTAAATTTAGAGCTCTTCTATTTAAGATCTCTTATTTACCCAAGATTGTATCCTCTACTGTTGTCTTAACCTGAGAGAGCCAAGAGGAGAGGGAGAGTAAGGGAGAGAGAGAGAGAGGATCTTATGAGGGGGAGTTTGTGAGAGGTTTCATAAAGGTTACTCCAAGCAAAGATCTGAGATGTCTTCTATGGTCATTGTCTCTTATTCCTTGGTTGTTCTAGACATGTCTACTTCAATGATTGATGGGGTTCTCTGCCTGCTTCAGAGGAAGCAAAAGGAGTTGAGTTCTCTGCCTCACCGTTCTTGGTAAAAAGGAGGTTTTTATAGGCTTCTTCACCTTGCTATGGGAGCAAAATGAGAGTCACTGAGTTTAGTGTAATACCCAGAGGAGAGGCTCCGGGGAGTAGATATAGGTCAAGTTGATCAAACCACTATAAATCTCTGTGTTCTTTTTTACTATTTTTCCACAACTAATTTCGACACTTTCATTTCCTTATGGTGAATTTTGGTTTGATCTAAGATTATGTTTTTAATTGAGAATTTTTTTAAAATAACAATTCACCCCCCCCCCCCCCCCCTTAGTTAGCTTGGGCTAGATCACAAGGGCTAAAAATCCCTAATGAACTTTCAAGTGGTACAAGAGTGAGATTCATAAAATCGAGTTTTTGAGAACTTTTGAATTTTGATCCATGGCTAATTTCGGTTATCATAATACTACGGAAGGGTACTCTATTATCAAACCACCTTTATTTGATAATATTTCTTTTGATTTTTTGAAAACTAAAATATCTACAATTTTACAATTGATTGGCTATCGTATGTTGATGCTTTTTAAAGAAGGTTTTTCACTTTCGTCTCATGAAATTAATGGGATTAAAACTGAACTTCCTTTTACTGAATGGACTTTTTATGATAACGATTTAGTGCAACTTAATGCAAAATACTTGAATTATTTTTTCTGTGCTTTGAAATTGGAAGATTATATGTGTGTTTCAACTTATGCTATTGGTAAAAAAATTTGAGATAGATTTTGTATTACTTATGAATGAACAAATGAAGTTAAGCAATCTAAGTTGAATATTTAATTGTATAACTACAAACTTTTTTGTTTGAAATCTTTTGAATCAATTTCTGAAATGTATACTAGGTTTACTTAAATTTTCACCTTACTACATGCCTTCGGAAGAGAACTCACAAATTATAAAAAAGTTAATAAAATTTTGAGATGTTTTCCTACTTCCTTTGATGCAAAGATTAATGCAATTATTGAATCTAAGGAATTGAATATGTATTCTATTGATAACTTACTTGGATCATTCATTTCTTATGAGCAAGGGGTGAACCAAAGACAACTTGATGCAGGTGAGAAAAAGAAGGAGAAAATTGTGACGCTAAAGGCTAACGAGATGGATACAAATTCTTCCGAGTCTAAAAGCAAAGATGTTTCCTTAATCACTTGGCAATTTAAAAGATTTCCAATGAAAAATTACCAACACCATCAGAAGTGGAAAAAAGATAAGGATAACAAAAATGTTAAAAGTTCTGATATGGTTTATTTTGAGTACAAGAAGCCAGGACATGTACGAGCTAATTGTCCAACACTTAAGGCTCACCCAAGCAAGGAGAAGGGTGAGGAGAAACCTAAGTTCAGAAAGGACAAGGATAAGAAGTAATTCTAAAAGGCATTTTAGGTGGATTCTGCATCTAACTCCTCTGAGACTGAAGTTGAGGAGGAGACTACAAACCTGTGCTTAAAGGCGAACAATCATCTTGGTCAGTCTGACCAAGAAGAGGTATATGAACTAAGCTATTAACAATTAATTGAAGCTTGTAAGAAACTTCAAGCATCATATAAGAAATTAAAGAAATCGCATGCTAGTTTGAAATTGAAGTTTTTAAATTTTAAAAAGAGCATGAAGTTTTATGTAAATATCATGCCCAAATTGATAGCAATCACATGTCATTACTTGATGAGTTAAATAAAAAGAATTCTAAGTTGATCATTGAGCATGATTCATTGAAAGCATCCCACACTACACTTAAAACTGATTTTAAAACATATATTTATGAATCTGAAAGTAGGGAACACTATTTAAAGGTTGATAATGCTATTTTAAAAAGTGTTAATTTGAGGTTTAAAGCTGAATTAAAAGCACTTAAAGAAAATAAGACTACACCCACACCTAATCTAAAAGTTTTAAAACCTAGGAAGAGGCACTATAACCTAACCAGATTAATAAACCTTTTTCCTAGTTTTAGATATTTTTCATGTGGCATGTTATGACACATTTCACACACTTGCACTATTCACCATAGTACACATTAGGTGTGGAGACTCAAATTGTATGATTCACAATATAACACACATAGATCATTTTATTCTTTCTATAAGAAGGGACCCAAACCTATTTGTATTCCTAAATCTGACGTTTGATGATCTTATAGGTTTGCTCTCACAAAAAGCCTCATGAGGGCATGTGGTACCTGGATAGCAGAGGCTCGCGACACATAATTGCATACACTTGTTGCTTAACAAATTATGATTTGCATGCTTTCTGATCTATTACTCGTTGTTTTTTTTCTATTTTTTATTTTTAGTTTTGAGAGTTGATTTTTTATTTGATGTTATTTGATAGTATTTTTATCTCTGATGTTTTTTTTTTCTTTTTGGTCATAGCTGAAATTATATTTTATGCCTTGTTTTTGTTTTTAAAAATTTGTAGTCAATGCCTGACATCTCTAAATCAGTTAAAAGGGGAAACATTGTTGATTATTTTCCTTCCTCTAACCTCTTTTAGTGGTGCAATTTTTTTTCTAAATAAAAGCCTATCCCAAATTAACAATTGGACTTTACGATTGAGATCTTTTCTATCTTGCTACAGTAATCTATCTTATATATATAATATTCAAAGTCTTTATACTACTTTCATAATCTTGTCGTTGTATTTATCATATAAATTTGATTCGGTTTTATAGTTTATTCTTCCTTATATTATAGAGTGAATTTTTCTTCTCTAATATCTAGAAGATATACTCACAACTGAGAATATTTAAGAGTTTCAAAAGGGATCTAGCTTGAAAAAACGTCAAGGGCATAAAATGAGACCAAAAAGAAGAAATACTGAAAAGAAACACAATGAACACCAAAAAAAATTGAAAGATACACAAAGTATATCAAGTACGTCAATAAATTGAAAAGAGGCATAAACTGAGCCCACAAAAGGATGGCTTTCTTTTCTTTCAAAATTTTTAAATCTTAGAAGAATTTATGTGTCACTTGATATCTTCAAAGGCTTTATTTTGAATTTCATGATTGTGATAAATTACTTTGGTATATTATTCTATAAGATATTTTTCTGGAACTAAGTTTTGAACGTATCTCTTTTTCTTATCTAATTGGTTTTTCTGAGTTAGATCTTTGTTTTCAAAATATGATTTGCCTTGAGAGAAGTCCAAGTTAGGGCTAATTAATAGGATTGGTTATTCTACAATTTTTTGAATTTTAACGATATTAACTTATTGATTTTTACAAATTTTTAACTCAATCACATGGAGAATTTATCATATTCGTGCATTGATTCAAAAAAACCTTATTTCATTCTTTTTGTCATTTTTATCATCTTTTTTATTATTTTATTTTTATCTTTCTTATTAGTTTTAGTGTTTTTAGGCCTTCTCTAATCATCTCCATCCATCTCCAGAATTTCAATCTTTGGTCACATCGTCCTAGTTAATATTCATATCATCATGGACGATACCTTCAATCTACTTTTAAAATTCCATCTTACGGTTGATATGACTTCTCTGTTCATGATCATCCTAGAAAATCCATTATTGTCTTGGATTATCTGATCGTCTTCTGCTTCAATTACTTGAGATCGTCATGGACGATCTTCCTCATCCTGGATGATCTTCTCTTTCTCTACTCAATTATTGGTGATCATCCTGGGCAATCCATCTATTCATCCTGGATGATCCATGTGGAAGAAGTTGTTATAATTATTAAATTTGGCCGGTATGATCCATTATTATCGATTGTCCTGGATGATCCATTTAATTGGCCTGGATGATCTAATTTCTCAACGGTCATCCAGAATGACTCCTCGGGACGATTGCTAGGTCTAATCATTCCAGACGATATTACCGCCTTTTTGACCAATCGTCCCGAATGCAATAATTTCAACTGATTGTCTTGGATGATTTTTTTATCATCTTGGATGATCGGTCCATTTCTTTATAATTAGAGGCTGTAAAATAGTTTTTCTCACCCAAACTCCTCCATTCATCCTTACTCTCACTGTTTCTCTATTTTTCGTGCTCATGGCTGGTGGAAAAAGATCTCGTATGCTTGCTGGGAGTTCCTTGAGGGTTAGTCTTGACCCTTGTTTCATTGAGGCGGCCGACCAAGCCACCTATCTGTTTACAAGACAGTCAGGATCACCTTATCCCAGACTGTCAACCCATGTACACTTTCTTACCTTATTCTCAACCTTTTTGCGCACACCTCTCTGACTTTTATCCTTACACTTGACATTCCCTTCAATTCCGAACTGCTTTTCAAATTTTTTTTCTAACCTCCGATTCAACTCCTCATTCACTTCACTTTAGTCTTATGTGAATAAGCATCCTGTTGAGATCACATATCAAGATTATCACGAGCTCCTGTAATTATCCATCATAAAAGATAAGCTTTACCTCTTGTCTCAAGATCCCGATTATGCTAGGCTCCAGCTAATCACTTTCTTAGAAATACTCTTATCTCATATCATATTGGGGAGTCAAGTAGTTTACTCAAAGATGCTAGGACAATCTAGCATGTCCTTCGTACATCAGTTATTTTAAAAGTTGGTGATCGTGTCCACATCACTCCACTCCTTTCGATCATGACTTTCTACATCATCACCCATTGTGAATTCAATTCTACTGATCTTATTTTCCACTACATTAAGCACCTCACTAGTATTAGGGACCCAGGGCATATAAGAAAGCCAAATCTTGCCTTAGGACACATCATAACCTATGTCCTGAAAACAAAATAAAACCTTCAATATCTTCACCCTTCAAACTTTTAGCCTACCTTCTACGCCAACAACTCTTTTTATATTCTTCACAGTACTCATCTCCACCCAGAGCACGAGGAAGCTGAGGGAGCTGAGGAGAAGGCGGCTCTTGAAACTATTCTTACACCTGCTCCACTCTACTAGCACTCATAGTTGGATCAGCTGGTGGAGTAATTTGGCTAGTGGGAGACTCAGTTTGAGTCTTATATTGCTACATAGGAGCAGCAATATGTAAATAATATTGCTCACTTAGACTCATATGTAACTCACCAGTAGCGTTAACACGACCAGGACATGGCCTGGTTTGGGAAGCATTTTGCTACTATTTCTAGCTTTTTTCATCCACCACCACCACCTCCTTCGGATAATCAGGGGCTTTCCTACTTATAGTTTGTTTTATTGTGTTTTTTTCTATGATGTACTTTATTCCTTTTTAGTAGTTTCAAATTTTTTTTTTTAGTTTCCTCCACCTTTTTGTGATGTCAAAAGGGAGTAGTTGTACTATTTTTATATTATTTAGTTATATTGTGTTTATCTTTTAGAAAATTTTGAACTTCATAATTCACATTATTTTCCTTGTGATGTTTCAACTAAATTGCTTAAATTATTTTTTTCCATCATAAAAAAGAGGAGATTGTTGCAAATCTAATTTCAAGAAATATAATTTTGATGATAGCAAATATTTCTGATACTTCTATTTTTTATGACTGTCTTACTTACTAACGTTTCTGGTCCATAAGATCAAATTGCAAATTAAGCCAGCTCAGGATTAGGTAGACTAGGGGTGAGTCAGTCTGTAAGGGGTTTTTATCTTTTCTTGAGTCGATTGTAAATAAAGTGGGTCCTGATGCTAAGTAACCTTGCACACATCGAGAAAAATTATATCTATTTGTTTAGAGTTTTCGTACTGTCATTTTGAACTAATCATTCAAGATGATCATGAAATCATCATGGATAATAAGTTTACTTCTCTATCATCCATACATGCATTCAGGGTGATGTTCTGGATGATACTCAATGATTTGAACTAATCATCCAAGACGATATGAATATCATCCTAGACGATAAAGTCGATTTGTTGTAGTTAAGAGAAAATTTGGAGCTCTTCTATTTAAGACCTCTTACTTACCCAAGATTATATCCTTTATTATTGTCTTGAACTGAGAGAGCTAAGAGGAGAGGGAGAGTAAGGGAGAGAGAGTGTGTGTGAGAGAGAGAGAGGATCTTGTGAGGGGGAGTTTGTGAGAGGTTTCACAAAAGTTGCTCCAAGCAAAGATCTGAGTCGTCTTCTCCGGTCATCGTCCCTTATTCCTTGGTGGTCCTAGATAGGTCTACTTCAATGATTGATTGAGTTCTTTGTGTGCTTCAGGAGGAAGAAAAAGGAGTTAGGTTTTATGTCTGCTTTAGGAGGAAGCGAAAGGAGTTGGGTTCTCTGCCTCACTAGTGTTGGTGAAAAGGAGGTTTATATAGGCTTCTCTGCCTTATTATGGGAGTAAAAGGAGAGTCACTGAGTTTAGTGTAATTACCGGAGGAGAAGCTCCGGGGAGTGGACGTTGGTTAAATTGATCGAACCACTATAAATCTTTGTGTTCTTTCTTACTATTTTTTTGCATTTAATTTCCGCAGTTCGATTTTCTTATGGTGAATTTTGGTTAGACTTCATATTGTATTTTCTATTGAGAAATTTTTTAAAATACCAATTCACCCCCCCCCCCCCCCCCCTGGTTAGCTTTGGGCTAGTTCATAAGGGCTTAACATCCCTAGCGAACTTTCACCTCTAACTCCTTTTAGCAGTGCAATTTTCTTTTCTAAATAAAAGTATATCTTAAATTAATAACTGAGTTGGCTAGGGATGTTAAGCCCTTGTGAACGAAGTGTGCCAACCACTTTATAAGAGGCAGAAAATGATCCCACAAGAAAGCAAGCTTCCTTTCTCTTTCAAACTTTTAAATCTTAGAAGAATTCATGTGTCACTTGATATTTTTAAAGACTTAATTTCAAAATTCATGATTATGACTAATTACTTTGTATTATTGTATAAGTTATTTTTTTGGAAATAAGGGTTAAACATATCACTTTTTCTTATCCAATTGCTTTTTTTTAGTTAGATTTTTATTTTCAAAAGATAGTTTGACCTGTAAGAAGTCATAGCTGGGGTTAACAGGACCGTTTGTTCTACCATTTTTTAGATTTTGATGATGTTAACTTATTTTCGTACAAATTTTTAATTCAATCACATAGAAAATTTATCATACTTGTGCTTTGATAAAAAAAAGTTTTTTTGTAGTCTTTTTTATTGTTGTTTTTTTTTTCTACTATTTTTTCTTATTTTAGGGCCTTCTCTGATCACCTTCATCCATCTACAAAATCATCAATTTATTATCACATCGTCCTAGATGATATTCCTATCATCCTGGACAATATCATCACACCACCCTTCATCTTCCATCTACGACTGATTTGAGTCAAATATTTGAGATCATCTTGGATGATCCTCATCATCCTGAATGATCTGATGAAATCCTGCTCAATTATCTATGATCATCCTAGATGATCCATATCATCTTAGACGACTTGATCAAACCCTGATTCGATTATATATGATCATCTTGGATGATCCACGTGGAAAAAATGGATACATGTTTTAAATTCGACTGGTACGATCCATTATTATCGATTATCTTAGATGATCCACCTAATCGTCCTAGATGGTCTACTTTTTCAATGATCATCCAACATTTACTCCTCGAGACGATCGCCTGAGTCTAATAATCCTGGATGATATTTGATCATCTTGGACAATCAGACCGCCTTTTTGACTAATTGTCCTAAATATCATAATTTTGCCTGATCTTCCTGGATGAATTTGCGATTGTCCTCAATGATATAGTCAATTCTTTATAAACTACCAACTTCAACTAGTTTTTCCACCCTCAAACCCTTTACTTCTTCATTCATCTCCCTCAAGCTCTAATTTTCTTGTCCATGGTTGGTGTAAAATGATCTAGAATGGCGACCGGTAGTTCTTCGAGGGCCTTTGTCGATCCTTATTTCACTGAGATGGCTGACCAAGCCGCCTATCTTTTCTATAAGACTGCTTGGATCACACTATTCAAGAATATCAACCCTCGTACAATCACTTATCATGTCCTAAATCTTTTTGCTCACACCTCCCTCATATTCATTATTACACTCTCCTTCTCTTTCAATTATGAACTCCATTATGAATTTTTTGCGATCATTAGGATCAAATCTACTTACACTGCCCTTCAGTCCTATATAAACAAATGACCTATAAAAAATACCAATTAGGACTACCATGAACTTCTCCAACTGTCTACTACTGGAGACAAGATTCACCTCTTGTCTCAAGATTTTGATTACGACTAGGCTCCTGCCAATCACCTTCTGAGGAACACTCATTCTCCTATCATAATGGGGTGTTTAGCACCTTAGTCAAAGATGCTAATACAATCCAACATGTACTTTGTACCTCAGTAATCCTTAAGTCTAGTGATCGTGTCCAGGTCACTCCTCTTCTTTCAATCATCACCTTCTATATTGTGGCCCATATAGAGTTCAATGATGCTGATCTTCTTTTTGATACATTGAGCATCTGACTAGTATTAGAGATCTAGGGCATATAAGAAAGCTTAACCTTATCTTAAGACACATCATAGCCTATGTCTTGGAAACTAAATCTAATCTTCAATATCTAGCCCCACCTAATTTCAGCTTGCCTTCTATACCAATAGCTCCTTCAATATTCTTCACAATACTCATCTCCACCCAGAGCATGAGGAGACTGAGGGATCTTAGGATGAAGTTGTTCCTACACCTACCCTAATCACTATAGCACATACAGCTGGATCAGTTGGTGGAGCAGTTTAACCAGTATGAGGCTAAGTTTGACTCTTAAGTTGATGCACATGAGAAGCTGCACGTGGAGGATGTCACTAGATTTGATACGTACGTAGCACACCAGCAATAGCACCATGACCAAGATATGGCCTGGTTTGGGGAGCAGTTTACTGCTATTTACAGTTTCTTTCAGCCACCACCCCCACCTCCTTCAGATGATCAAGGCCCCTCGTACTTATAAATTATTTTCTTGTGATGTTTCTATGATGTTATTTGTTTCTATTTTGTATTTTCTATTTTATTTTCTTTTATGTTTCCTCATCCTTTTTGTGATGTCAAAAGGGGGAGTAATAATAGTGTTAGTATGTTTGTGTTGTTTCATTATTTTGTTATTGTTGTTTAGTATTTGTACCATCTTCCTAATTTTATAAAATTTGCATTACTTGGTTCACACTGTTTTCCTTTACATTATTTTTCAATTAACTACTTAAGTTGAATTTCCTACCAAATATTTTCCATCATAAAAAAGGCGAAATTGTTCAAACATGGATTTAATGATTATAATTTTGATGATAACAAATATTTCTAGCATTTTTATTTCTCTATTATTGCCCTGCCTACTAATACTTCAGGTCCACAAGATCAATTGCAAATTATGTCAGCTCAAGATTGGGTAGATTAGGATTAAGTCAGTTTGTAAGTGTACTTCAAGTATTTTTATCTTTTCTTGAGTCAAATATAATAAAGTGAATCTTGATGCTAAGTAACCTTGCATACACACACTAAGGGGAAAATATTCTATTTATTTTATAGTTTTCTATTTTTGATCATATCATCTGGGACAATCTTAAATCATCTTAGATGATCATTTAAAAATGAAAACTCTAATTAGGGCATCTTGGTTAAGGAAGATGAATTAAGCAGATCATCTTGGACGATATTAACATCGTCCTGGATGATATGCTTAAATTAGAAATAATCAGCCGCCAACTCTTTTAGGCATGTTTTTATTTTTAAATATCGTATAGGACATCGTCCTAGATGATTCATTACAATTATGCCTAAGTTAGTTTAATGATTAAGGAAAGCAAATAAGTTTTGATTGATCGATCATATCATCCTAGACGATCACAGGATCATCATAAACGGCCAGTTAAAAAACCTTAATTTCTTCCTGAGTCATCCTAGACAAACAGAATGATATATTGGATGATAGTTTTTGATTTGAACTAATTGTATAAGATGATCCAAGAATCAGCCTAGACGATCAGTTATTTTTTCATTATCCAACATATAAAGTCTGGCTGAATAGAGCAATACTCTGGACAATACTTAACATTTTGAACTAATCGTACATGACGATATGCTCATCATCCGGGACAATCAAAACAAATAAATTTTCTAATCGTCCAGCCACCCCCCCAGATCATCTTGGCTGAATGAGCTAAATTTTTATTGATCATACAGGATGATCTGTCGATCATCCTAGACGATCTTTGTAAGTTAGTTGAAATTTAGGGAAAATTTGAAGCCCTTCTATATAAGATCTATTATTCACTCAATACTGTATCTTTCGCTACTGTCTTGAGCTAAGAGAGCCAAGAGAAAGAGATGGAGAACTTGTGAGAGAGAGAGAGAGGGGATCTTGTGAGGTGGGGTTTGTGAGGGCTTCACAAAGGTTGCTCCAAGCAAGGATCTAGGTCATCTTCTCTAATCATCATCCCTGTTCCTTGGAGGTTCTAAAGAGGCTTACTTTAGAGATCAATTAAGGTTCTCTACCTACTTCTAGAGGAAGCAAAAGGAGGTCAAGGTTCTCTACCTGCTTAAGGAGGAAGAAGAAGGAGGTCGGCTTCTCTACCTCATTAGAGTCAGTGGAAAGGTGTTTTGTAAAGGCTTCTCCACCTTGTTGTGGGAGAAAAAAGAGAGTCATTAAGTTTAGTGCAATACCTGGAGGAGAGGCACCGGGGAGTGGACGTAGGTCAAGTTGATCGAACCACTATAAAATCTGATGTATTCTTTCTTATTGCATTTTCACATTTAATTTTTGCATATTATTTTATGTGGGTGATTGTTTGGTTTAAATCATGATTTTTGTTTGAGAATTTTTAAAAATGTAATGCACCCCCCTCTTGGTTAGCCTCGGGCTAGTTCATACGGGTTTAACATCTCTAACAAACTTTCACTCTTGACTGAAAAATAATTCTTGGCATCGTCCTCTTCCTATATGGATAAAGTTAACTATTGATGATTCTCTACTTTAGAATAATAAGGCAAGTATTGTTGGAGTAATAAGGGACTAGAAAGGAAGCTTTCTAATGGCATATGGGAAGAAACATATGCATTGGGATTTGGTTGTGTTGGAATTACATGTTGCTATTTCTCCCAAGGCGTAACTAAAAGATTGGATGCTCGAAATGGAAGGATTGGTCATTGAAGGACATAATGTTAATATTATGAAGAAGCTTCAAGAATTTATGGAGAAGATCAAATGGAGATGTAAGGATAAATTGAAAATTCTTTTATCTTTTCTTGAAGTTTTCAACAAAATATTTTCCATTTTCTATATAAAATGTAATAAATGGCTAATTTTTGTGCCTCATATGCTATCTTAGGAGATTTTTGTTGGTATAATATTGATGCTAATAAATTTCCTTCAACATTCTTTTCATTGATAAGGAAGGAATGTGATAGTTTGTCTATCACTTAGTTATCGTGAACTTTTTTTATTATTAATGCAATTTAAAATTATTCAAAAAAAATCTTAAAACTCCAAAGCTGAATTCCATAAAATAGTCTTAAAGGTTTCTTTCAACACTCTTCTAGGTAGACCCTGGCTCCATTAATATAGAATGTTGCCCTCCGCCCTTCATCTATATATCAAATACTCTCATATAAGAGTTGAACAATATATAAAGCTGATTTGCAACCATTCTCAACTTATTAAGTTGGTATATATACAGACGCTTCATATTATATGTCTAAAAAGCACACATTCTTCCCTAGAAATTTTAACTTGTTGTAGTAGAAGAAAAAGAAAAAGAAAAGAAAAGAAAAAGAAGTAGAAAAGATCTCAAACATGATGTTCATTGGCACCCTCCTCCTTCACAAAGAGGTGGTAGAACTACTCAGCAATCTAGAGGGTAAGGTCGAGGATGGTAAAATGAAAGAGTAAAAGAAAATGAAAAAGAGTATATATAAATAAAGGTGGTTGTAATACATATTGATTTGAAATCAAGTTCATATGATGAATTATATGTGTTTGGGAAAAACCATCAGCTTGTAGAATATAGAAATACTATCGAACAACCAGTATTTAAAATTTCAATGGAAGTAAATAGTGACGATGATAGGTTCCAAGTCACTAAGGGAAGATAATTTTGGTATTTCTATCATGGAAAGGTTAAAAAAATATGTAGAAAACATAACTCCAACCCCCTTATCCCAAAAGGATATAATGAGGTTGGTAGCAAAAAACTCTCCTACTATGTACCTAGATTATAAAGCCAATGCCTTTGTACCCTCCACTAGTAAAAATATAGAAATCAATGCAATACTTGATGATCCATTTACCAATGAAATAGTAGAACTACCTTTTGACTGGTACTCCAATTGTGTAAATAACTTTGCTAAGCTAGGTCTAACACCATCAACTTTGACTAGAGGCTATGCTTAACCGTTCAAAAACCTATGGAATACTAAATATTTTAAACTAGAATCAAAATAGATGTTGACTTCAATATTCTTTGTCCCTTTAAATATGATGAATATTGCTTAGTTATAACTACTAATCTAAAGTCTAATAGTCTTTTAGAAAGGGATGTTAAATCTTTTAATAATCTTTGTTTGGAGACTTCATATGATCGGGATGACTCTCATGCTAGAAATGAAACCCCCCCCCCCCCCCCCCCCCACTCCCCCTTCAAACTTAAAAAGGAAATTAAATCTATAGGATTATCTTAAAGAAATAAACTCAGGCAATAATGAAGACCCTCATCTAATCTTTATAGGTTCTTTATTGAATGAGGATTAAATAAGTAAAATGATTGATTTACTTGAAGAATTCAAATATTATTTTTTCTAGAGTTATAAAGAAATGCTTGAATTATCTCCAGACATAGTAGTCCACAAGCTAGAAATTTAGCCTAATATAGTCAAGCACCCTGATTTATGTGACTATAAATCAAATAACAAGCAGAAGGTGTGAAGTCAAGATATAAATAGAAGTTGATTTCATTATAGAAGAGAAATATCTAACCTAGTTAGCCAGTATTATCCCAGTAAAGAAAAAGTGATCAAATTTATGTTTATATCGATTATAGAGATTTAAAGAAAGTTTATCCTAAAGATGAGTTTATGCTTCCTATACCATAACTCATAGTAAATATTGCTTCATCATATGAAATTTTTTCCTTTATGGATGACTCATTTGGTTATAATCAAATAAAAATGGCTCCTAAAGATAAAAAATACAACTTTCAAAACAACGATAGGAGTTTAGCACTACAAAGTTATGCCCTTCAGATTAAAGAATATTGGTACAACATACAAGTTGTTAATCATATTGAAAGAAAATATCATTTAAATAACCTGAGAATTATTTTTGAAAGATTATTTTAGTATAATCTTAAAATGATTCCTTTGAAGTGTACTTTTGGCATTACTTCAGGAAAATTCCTAGATTTTGTAGTTACACCATCAAATCAAAATTGATCATAGTAAAATTAAAGCAATCTTAGAAATTCCATTATTGGTAAGTCTTGCTCAATTGAGATCCCTTCAAGGTTGGTTAACATGTCTAAGATGATTTATATTAAGTTTTTTCAGGTATATGTCAATCATTTATAATCTTGTGTAAGAAAGATGTTCGTTTCTAGTGGGACGATAGTTAGTAGAAGGATTTTGAAAATATTAAAAATTATCTGATGAATCCTCCAATTCTAGTTACTGCTACCCCAGGAAGCCATTAATCTTGTATACAACATCTTTAAGAGAATATCTTAGTGCCTTGTTAGCTCAAGTTAACGCGAAAGGGAAAGATAATGCACTTTATTACATGAGTAGGCAGTTGCTTCCAACCAAATAAATTTTCCTCCAATTAAGAGGCATTGTCTAGCCTTAATCTTCAATGTTCAGAAGTTGAGGTATTATATGTTATCTCAAAACATGATTTCTAGAATAAATCCATTTAAATATCTAATAACTCATCCAACATTATCAGTTAGATTGGCTTAGTGGTATATGATTATCTCACAATTCAACATAACCTTTATTATCCTACGTGCTATAAAAGGATAAGCACTGGCAGACTTCTAAGCAGTACACCCAGTTCTAGATGATTATCTAATAAATACTGAATTAGCAAATGGGCAAATACTAAATTTACAAGAAAAATGAAACTTCCACCAAGAAATTTTTTTCAATGGTGCCACATCTGCTCAAAAAGAAGCATCACATTATACTTCCTCAGGGAAAGTTAGAATTGGTATAGTATTCATTATTCTAGATAAAGGCCTGATGTATTACTCCTATCACTTATGAGAACCCTACACAAATAATGAAGCTAAGTATAAAGCATTGATAGCTAGTTTAGAGTTGACTATTTTAAATGAAATTTAAGAAGTTAAAATCTTTGAAGATTAGTAGCTTCTTGTCAATCAGGTTGTACGGATCTATAAAATGTTAAATGAAAGTCTGATTCTATATCACCAGTATATAATGAAGACTTTAGAATAGATCCCAAATGTAACTTTGTGTAGGATACCACATAGAAGAAATTCCATAGCAGACTCTTGAGCAAAGCTTGCTCAAGAATTAGCTTGTCCACAAAATATTATATTATGATAAAAGTTCAAGGTTTATAGGTCTTATCACCTATAGAATTTGAATATATAAACAAAAATTCTTTAATCGAGGTGAAAATTATTTTTAAGATAGACTAGAGATAACTCTTCATTGACTAATTAAGAAAAAATAAGCTCCCTCAGGATAAATCTATTGCATATTAAATTAAAAGGATAACTTTATATTATAGCTTAGTCAATAAAACTTTATAAAGAAAAACTTTTAATCAAATATGGTTGCATTGCCTCAATAAACCATAAGCTCTGAAGATAGTAAAGGAAGTACACGCTGGACTATGTGGCACATGCCAATCCGAACCTAAAATGAAAATGAAATTTAAAAGGATGGGATAGCCATCAATGATTGAAAACTACATGAATGATGCATTTAAATGTCATAAGTGTTAGGTGCTCAGTGTAGTTCTACATCAACAACCTAGTATCCCACATCAAATGATTGCTTCATGGCCTTTCGAAAGTTGGGGTATTGATATATCAATTTGATTGATCTACCATCTTCCAGAGGTCATAGATTTATACTAGTTGCAACAGATTATTTCGTGAAATAGGTAAAAGTTGTTCCGTTAATAGAAGTTAAAGCTCATTATATTATAAACTTATTTATAGACCATATCATATATTGATTCAAAGTTCCTCATCATATCACATTTAATAATGGACCATCATGTAGAAGCACTAAAATAAATAACTTTGCCATACGTCACAATATCACTTGGAGATATTCAATAATTTATTACCCTAAGGAAAATGGATTGGCTAAGGCCTTCAATACAACTTTGGTAGTGATTTTAAGGAAAATGTTACATAAAGATAAGTGTCAATAGAATGAAAAGTTAGGAGAAACTTTGTGAGAATATCAAACCACATATAAAACTCTGACACAATCTACATCATATGCTTTAATCCTTAGAGCAAAAGCGATCCTGTCTTTAGAAGTACAATTACCATTACTCAAAATTGTAGTAAATTATGGTATAACTTCATAAAAATTTTCTAAACTCTAGTTAAAGAGCTTAAAGTCATAGAAGAAAAGCATTTGCAGGCATAATATAACCTTGAGCTAGATAAGGTAAAAATTATTTAAGCCCACAATAAAATATTTTGTCCAAGAACTTTTCATGTAGAAGACTTGGTTTTGGTTTAATAAAGACCATTTATAACCCATCGAATATTGAGCCAATCTAGGAAGGTCTGTTTGTGGTGGAGACATTCTATCAAGAAGGATCTTATAAGCTGGTAGATTATAAAGGAAATTGTCCTATGTTACTTGTAAATGGATGATATCTTAAGATGTATTATGACTGATGATGCATTTAAGAAAATTTTCATTAAATAACGAAAATTTTGAAACTTAAATTATCAACACGATTAAAGTTTCATAACAAGTTGGGCCTAGATAATGAGACTAGGTAAGGAAAACTATACTAAAAACTAATGAGCTTTAGGTTCTCCAAAGTTTGTTTTAATTTGCTTGATTGTTCTTAAGGATTGGTATAAGTATCCCCAACGACATCCTTTATTTTTGAATTTTTGTTGATTGGTAAATATGATACGTAATATTGTCCAAATCTAATATAATAAATATGCTCATTTAGGAGAAACCTCCCACATAAGTTTTTAGTTAATCTCCTCATTCAGAAGTGATCTTCTATTTGAGTATCAAGTAAATCTGCTCATTTAGGATTGGCCTCCCATATGAGTATTCAATAAATTTATTCATTTAGGAGAGATCTCTCATTTGTATATGAAGTGAATATGCTCATCCAAGGGTTACCTACCATTTGAGTATCTAGTAAATCTCCTTTTTTGGAAGTGACTTTCCATTCAAGTCTAAATTTTCCTCTTTCTCTATTTTGATATGTCCAGGCGAATGTTGGATCACTTAAATTTTCTACTCACAATTTTGATATGATCAGGTGAGTATTAAATTTTCCTCCTTCATTATGTTGATATGGTTAGGCAAATGTTGGATCTCCCAAATCAATTATTTCACTATTATGATATGGTCAGGAGCAAACACTAAACCTTTCTAAAATTTTCATTTATTGTTTTGATATGGTCAAGTGGAATTAAACCCTACTTTACTATTTCAATATAGCTAGGAAAATATTGGATCCATTAAATCTTCTTCTCACTCTTTCAATATGGTCAAGTGAGTACTAAATCTTCCCCTTTTATTGTTTTGATAAGGTAAGGCCAAAGTTGGATTTCTTAAAACTATTATCTTATTATTTCAATATCGTCAGGTGGATAGCAAACCATTCTTTTTTTATCATTATTTCAATATGGTCATGCGAGTATTAAATCTTCTTATTTTGTTGCTTCGATATGGTCAAGGGAATGTTGGATTTCTTAAAACTATAATCTCATTATTTCGATATGGTCAAGAGAATAGTAAACCTTAATAATATTTACTATTTTGATATGGTCAGGTGAACATTAAGCCCTCATTGTTTGCTATTTTGATATGGGCAAATCAATATTTGATCCCTTAAATGTTTTTCTCACTGTTTTGATATGCTCAAGTGAGTATTAAATCTTCCTCTTTTGTTGTTTTGATATAGTCATACAAACATTAGATTTCTTAAATCAATTATTTCGCTATGTTGATATGGTCAAGCAAATAATAAACCTTTCTAAATTTTATGTTCATTGTTTTGATATAGTGAGGCTAACATTAAACCCTCCTTGTTTATTGTTTAGATATGGTCAAGCAGAGCTTAAATATTTCACTCTTCTATCTAAACATCCACTTAAATTTACTTATTGGGGATAGATCTCCCATTCAAGTCATCCTTACATCATAAATGTGTCTGGTAAGCACTATTTTCTTTCAAGTATACATCAATTAAATTCCATTGAATTTAATTGATCATCTTGATCAACACCAACATGTGTGATTTACTTTTAATTTCATTACACCTATATTGGGTCCATTTGTTTATTTCATTTTTCAGCTAAGGTCATTCAAACCCTAGATCCTTGAACATATCATCTTATCTTGGATTTGATGCCCTAGATTTAGCTAGTGAACCCAAAAATCCTTAAACTAAAGTCAAACACCTTGAACCAATTTGAAACCCTAATTCACATTAAATATGCCTAATGTGTTGTAATTTGCATCACATTGGCTCTTTGACCTCATACCTTAGATGAATATATATCATAGGAGCTCTATAGAGTAAACTCATCACTTCTAGCTTCCCATGCTAGAGGTTGACCCATTTTAACTGATTCAGCTAGTCCAAGCTAGCTCAATTGATCAAACCCCTATATTAAACTATTATAAACTCCACGTCTCCACCAAACCTCACAAAATCAACTTAAATAGTGCTCATCATGGTTTGGACTTGATTGGTCCACCTTCCCTGGTCAAAGGTTGACTTGGTCAACCCAATCCAAGTATGGTCAAACCAATCTTAGTTTAATAAAATTCTTACACATGGATAATTAAACTTCATACATTGCTCAAACTCAATTCCATTGACTTCCTAAATGTGCCTAAGGCATAGTTGATTCAAGCCATGGTGAGTTGACTTGGTCAACTAACCTAAGTTTTTTCAAACCATTGCATATATGGCCTCCCCTATTCAAACACGAACCTAATTACTCCAAACTCCTTAGACTTGACTCAAAATAGTACATAGAGGTCTCCCATAGTCCATCCCATTCAGCTTGACCTGTCTTGACTAATCAACTAGCAAACTCAGTAAAAGACTATAAATGGTTAAGCCCTTTAAAACCGATGCATTCAACCCATGCCATCTAACTTGGTCTGTTCAGACCCATTTTAGAATGTTCCTACACAACTCATGAATACAATCCACACCTTAGTTTAGCCCAGACCAGACCTAAGTGTCCCCCCTTTTGAAAATGAAACCAAGTCATTTTCAAGCTTTTCAAATCACCTCCTTACTCCAAAAGGCCTAGAATAATTAGAAAACATCTAAGCAACTAGCTTAAGGGATCTTAGCCCTTGGATTAGCTACCAAGACATGAAATAGTGCAAACCTAGGGAAACCTTATTAGATGAACTATTCCTTCTATAATGCCTTTCTAAGCAAGCTTGTATTTCATTTTTGGCATTTCGTATCTTTACTTATATTCTCTAAGGAAGCTAGTGGTGAGTTCCAGTAGTGGCCATCAACTATTCGATCCTAAACAATATAACTCTTCATCTAGCTAGCCTCTAGCCTCAACTTCATTTGTTCAATTATTCCTTAAGAGCTAATGAATAAAATAAAACCTAGATTGAGCCTAAATATTAAGCAAACTCAAATAAATCTTAAAACTTAGTTTGTATTTATATTGTTCTCTAACTCTATTATATGAAGCTTCTAAACTTCATATAATAGTAGTTTAGACCTAATCCACTTCTATGAGTGAAATGGAGAAATTAGAAGCATCATATATTAAGCTTAAAATGTGCTAAAAAATTTTATCCGCACTATCTCAAGGAAGAAGATGAAATCAGGACCTTCTAGACCTCGTGAAATCACTCAGACAGTCCAAATATCATCATATTATATGTCATATCTTACCTTCTAAAATTTAGGGTCAAAGAGATCAAATCATGGTCGTTCAATCTGTTGAGATAGTTGTTATTTGCATGTTTTACATTTTTGCAACTTGTATAGTTTTGATGATTCCAAACATTATTGTTCAAATGTGTAGTTATCTCATAACAATTTTAGAAGATTTGTATTTGCTCTTGTGTGTACTAACATTTCAGGAAAATCTAACTCCAGACTACGAAGACTTCAAATCAAAATTCAGCATGAGATACTTTGTGAATTTGAAGCTTGTATTTTTCTTTGAAATAAACTTGAAAGGGAGTGATTGTAATTGAGTGCATAAAAACATGCACACACACACATAAGGAGATCATATAAAATTTATACTGATCGTGCGGGACGATATCAGTTCATACGGGACGATCAGACAGTTATCTCCTATTAAGATCACTTTGAATGAATAGGAACTGGGCAGAAAAATTTTCTAAGTCCTATTCATCCAGGATGAAATTAAATATCATCCAGGACAATCTGCTCTCTGTAAGATTTTCGTCCAGACGAAATTAAATATCGTCTAGGACGATCTGCTCTCTATAAGATTTTTCCAGACGAAATTAAATATCATCTAGGACGATCTGCTCTCTATAAGAATTTCATCCAGACGAAATTAAATATCGTCCAGGACGATCTATTCTCTGTAAGATTTTCGTCCAGACGAAATTAAATATCATCCAGGACGATCTGCTCTCTATAAAAATTTTGTCTGGACGAATCAATTTTCGTCCAGACGATACAACTGACTTAGAACAGTTTTTTCTGCAATTTTCGGAACCGACCATATAATAACCTTTCGAATCAGACGAACTTGGTTCGTACCGGACGATCATCTTGTACGAAAAATATTTCGTACACATATACAAACTGGTTCGTTTCAAGGCTTTTAAGTAATATCGTCCAGGACGATTCACGATCGTACGGGACGATCAACTGCGTACAGAATTGAAAACTTGCAGTTTTTGGGCAGTTTTTCTTGTTTTTTGTATATATAGTCCAAATTAGACTGCCAACCAATCTTTTTGTCATTTGATCTTCGTGCATCTTGAGAGAATAGCCAATGAGAGAGTGTAAGAGTGCATTCAAAGGAGGATTCCTACCACTAGAGCGTGAAGGCTTCACTTGGAGTTTAAAGGTAAGAATCTCTACTTGTGAATTGGGATTACTTCACTATTTTCTTTCTTCCTTCTAGATTCTTGTGAGAAGATCTGTCAAGGAGATCCGGTTCACTGCCGACACTTGGAGAGTGTGAACAGCCGAAGGGTTCTCTGCCCACACTAGGAGAGTGTGAAAGGACGAAGGGTTCTCTGCCCACACTAGGAGAGTGTGAAAGGATGAAGGGTTCTCTACCCACACTAGGAGAGTGTGAAAGGACGGGCGGTTCTCTACCAACACTATGGATTGTGTAAAAGGACGACGGTTCTCTGCCGCACCGGGTAGTGGTGAAAAGAGTGTTTTGTAAAGGCTTCTCTGCCTTACTATGGGTGCAAAAGGAGAGTCACTATTGGTATTAGTGTAATACTCAGAGGGTGCCTCTAGGAAGTTGATGTAGGTCTGGTTTAGACCGAACCATTATAAATCTAGTGTCATTTACTTTACTATTTTTACTTTTCCATATTTTATTTTTTGTTTAAAAAACTCTGTGGTTGAAAAATGTTTTATATAAAAACTTAATAAAAATTTTTATTTCGGTTCAACTTATTTTCAAAGAGGGTTTAAATTTTTAAAATATCAATTCACCCCCCCTCTTGGTGGCCTTGGGACATTAACTTAGGTCTAACAACCTATTTACTAGACTCAACAAGTGGTATCAGAGCGTTGTTTCAAAATCATAAGTTTAAACTACTTTTTGATTAACGTAGATGGCTACATTCGGAAACCGAAATACACCTGAAGGTTACTCTATAACTAGACCTCCACTGTTTGATAATATACCTTTTGATTTTTAGAAAACACGCATGTCTACTTTCTTACAGTCACTTGATTTTTGTATGTGGATCTTAGTCCAGGAAGGTTACACAAAACCAACTAGATTAGTTGATGGAGTTAGGGTAGAAACACCTTTTGCAGATTGGACTATAGAAGAACGTGACTTAGCACAACTAAATGCTAAATGTTTAAATAACTTCTTTTGTGCTTTAAAATCTGAAGACTACATGCGGGTTTCCACTTGCAAAAGTGGAAAGGACATATGGGATAGACTTTGTATAACTTATGAAGGGACTAATGAGGTTAAGCAATTAAGACTCAATATCTTGTTACATGACTATGAATTATTTTACATGAAACCAAATGAATCTATTTCTGACATGTACACAAGATTCACACAAATTGTCACTTCTTTGCATGCACTTGGTAGGGAATTAACTAATGCTGAAATGGTTAATAAGATTCTTCATTGTTTACCTACTGCTTATGATGCTAAAATTACTGCAATTACAGAGTCTAAAGATCTAAATATTTATTTTATTGACAATCTTCTTGGTTCACTCATTGCTTATGAGCAAGGAGTAAGTCAAAGAAAGATTGATGCAGGTGAACCACGAAAGGAGAAGAATATTGCACTGAAAGTGGAAGAGTCAGAGAGTGAACACTCACAACCTGAGGATGAAGACGATATTGCATTGATGACTAGAAAATTCAAAAGCTTTTCAAAGAGGAAGCAGAAGAGACACCAGCAATGGAATAGAGGTAAGTATAACAGAAATGGCAAGGTTTCTAATGAAGTGATTTATTATGAATTCAGGAAATCAGGTCATATCAAGATTGAATGCCAAAAACTCAAAGTCACTCCTAGCAAGGAGAAGGTTGAGGAGAAACCAGTTATAAAGAAGGGAAAAAAGAAGTTTCAAAGAGCTTTCTGGGCGGACTCAGCTTCAAACTCATCTGAGACTGAAAAAAGAAGAAGAAGTCACCAACCTTTGCTTGATGGCAGATAATGTTGATCAATCAGATCAAGAAGAGGTATGTGACTTAACCTATGATAAATTATTTGAAGTTTCTGAACACATGTATGATGCATATAGGAAAATGAAAAAGATGCATGCTAGTGTAAGTTTTGAATTGGAAGAGCTTAAGAAGGAACATGAAATCCTTAGGAAAGATCATGCATTAATAGATAACAACCACATAAAAATTCTTGACGAATATGATGACTTGAATAATAATTTTGAGAATTTAAAATCATCCTATGCTAATCTTGAAAAAGAATTTAAAAATTTTAAGGATGAATCTGAGAGCAAAACATATCGAATCAATTATACAAATCGAAACTTGGAAGATATGAATTCATTTTATAAACTGACAATAAGAGCTCTTGAGGATAATAGGAATTCCCCTAAACTTGAAGATTTTACAAATCCTAAATATTATCCTAAATACATGAAATCCCTTAGAAGACAATCAAATGGAAGAAAACTTAGGAATACTTTTCCTAATGTTAAATGCAATAATTGTGGATTTTTGAGACATATATCTCACACCTGCACTTTAAAGATGAAAACTAATTTGGTGTGGAGAACTAAGATGCATAAACCTAGATATATCATACATGCATCTGATTATAAATTTTAAAAGGTAAACCCAAACTTGTTTGGGTTCCTAGGTCTAACATTTGATAATTTTTGCAGGGTTGCTCTCACACAAGAGCTCGTGAGAGCATATGGTACCTGGACAGCGGATGTTCAAAGCATATGACTGGAGATACTGCTCAATTCATAAGGCTGGAAGCCAGGAGTGGAGGCAAGGTTACACTCGGAGATAATACTACAAAGAAAGTGATTGGATCAGGTATGATTGGAAATTTAAAAAACTTTTTCATAGACAATGTGTTATTAGTTGAAGGCTTAAAGCATAATTTGTTAAGCATAAATCAGCTATGTGATAAGGGCTATAATGTTAAATTTTTACCTACTAGCTGTATATTAAGTCTAAATGGGAAAAATGTTTTAAATGGAAAAAGGGTAAACAATGTTTACATGCTAGATTTAAATTGTATTCAATATCCTACTGCTTTTTGTTTGAAATCTGTTTCTGATGAATCATGGCTTTGGCATAGGAGACTTTGTCATTCTAGTATGAAAACTCTTAGGAGAATTACCCAAAAGAACTTAGTGAGAGGTATACCAAAACTAGATTTTACTAAGGACCACCTTTGTGATGCATGTCAATTAGGAAAACAAGTGAAGTTCTCTTTTAAGTTTAATAAGGATCTTAGAACTAGTAAACCATTGAAAATTCTTCACATGGATCTTTTTGGACCTGTAGGAACTGTAAGTCTAGGAGGGAAGGTATACGGATTTGTTATAGTGGATGATTTCTCAAGATTCACTTGGGTTAGATTTCTTTTTCATAAGAGTAAATTATTTGAAGAATTCAAAAAAACTTCGACTTGGATTCAAAGGAAATTAGGGAGTGAAATAATTTCTATACAAAGTGATCATGGAGGAGAATTTGAAAATGAAAGATTTGAAAATTTTTGTAAAGAAAAAGGGTTTGATCATAATTTTTCTGCACCTAGAACCCCTCAACAAAATGGGGTAGTTGAGAGGAAAAACATAACATTAATAGAAGCCGCCCGAGCAATATTGGCAGAATACTCACTTCCTAGATATTTTTGGTCTGAGACGGTTAGCACTTATGCTATATTCTGAATAGGGTGAATGTGAGATCAAATTTAAACAAAACACCCTATGAGTTGCTAAAAGGTAGAACACCTAATTTGTCTCATTTGCATGTTTTTTGTTGCAAGGTGTTCATTCATAATAATGAAAAATCTGCCTTAGAAAAATTTGATTCAAAATCAGATGAAGGAATTTTTGTTGGATATTCAAGTGTTGGAAAATCTTATAGGGTATTCAACAAAAGAACTTTGGTCATTGAAGAAACCACACATGTTGTATTTGATGAATCTGGATATTTGAAAGAGCCAAATGTTATTGAAGATGAGATTGAGGAAAACTCCCAAAAGATTGATAGAATAAATTTGGAAGAAAATCTGGAAGAGAATTTGGAAAGAGAAAACCCTTTGCCTAGAGATTTGAGATTTTCTAAAAACCACCCAAGGGAATTGATTATAGGTGAACCGAGTGAGGGTGTTAGAACTAGGTGTGGATTAAACAAGAAAGTCAATCATTCAGCCTTTATTTCAACTATTGAACCCACTAACATTGATCAAGCACTTTCTGATAAATTTTAGATATTGGCCATGCAAGAAGAGTTGAATCAATTTGTAAGAAATGAAGTTTGGGAATTAACTTCAAGGCCAAAAGATCAAAGTATTATTGGAACCAAGTGGGTGTTCAAAAATAAAATGAATGACTCATGAGTAGTCATTAGAAATAAGGCTAGATTAGTTGCTAAGGGGTATAATCAAATTGAAGGAATTGATTTTGAGGAGACTTTTGCCCCTGTAGTTAGACTTGAAGCAATTAGGGTTTTACTTGCCTTTGTCTGTTTTAAAGGTTTTAAATTATTTCAAATGGATGTCAAAAGTGCCTTTTAAAATGGGGTAATTGAGGAAGATGTTTTTGTAGAACAACCTCCAGGTTTTGAAAATTCTAAATACCCAAATCAAGTTTTCAAGTTAAAAAATGCATTATATGGATTTAAACAGTCATCTAGGGCTTGGTATGAGAGGTTGAGCACCTTCCTACTTGAAAGATCTTTTGAAAAAGGAAGTGTGGATACAACTCTCTTTTTAAAAAAATTTCGAAAGGATATTCTCATTGTTCAAATTTATGTGGATGATATCATTTTTGGATCTTCAAATAAAAATCTTTGTGATGATTTTTCTAAAACAATGAGTAGTGAATTTGAAATGAGTCTAATGGGAGATTTAAATTACTTTCTTGGTTTTAGCATTAAGCAACTTGAGGAAGGTACTTTTCTTAGTCAAACTAAATATGTTAAGGACATTCTCAAAAAATATGAAATGGACAATGCTAAACCTGTTAGTACACCAATGAGTTCCTCAGTTCAGTTGGATAACGACATTAAGGGAAAATCTGTTGATCAAAAGAAATTTAGAGGGATAATTGGATCTTTACTTTACTTGACTGCTAGCCGACCAGATATTATATTCAGTATTTGCTTATGTGCTAGATTTCAATCAGATCCAAAAGAATCACATTTGACAACAGTGAAAAGAATATTAAGATACTTACTAGGAACTCAGAACTTAGGAATTTGGTATCCTGAGTTTAGCTCTTCATTTGAAATTATTGGTAATTCAGATTCTGACTTTGTAGGCTGTAGAGTGGATAGGAAAAGCATTTCTGGAACATGTCAATTCATTGGAAATTCATTAGTTTCATGGTCTAGTAGAAAATAAAATTCAGTGGCCCTATCTACTGCAGAAGCAGAATACATTGTATTAGGAAGTTGTGTGGCACAAGTACTTTGGTTAAAACAACAGTTGATTGATTTAGAATTAACTATAGGCACTATTCCAATTTATTGTGATAATACTAGTGCTATTTGCATTTCCAAAAATCCTATTCAACATTCTAGAACCAAACACATTGACATAAGACATCATTTCATAAGGGATCATGTATCCAAGGGAGAAATTGAACTTACTCATGTTTCAACTGAAAATCAACTTGCAGACATTTTTACAAAACCTTTAGCCTTTGATACTTTCAGTACATTAAGAATAAGGCTTGGTGTAATTGATTTGAATGCTTAAATAAAAATGTTTTTGCAACATTGATATTTATGTTTTCGTAGTTTATGTTTTTATGATTTTTGTTTTTGTGATTTTTTTTTGTGTGTTTTGAGTGATTTTATTTTTAGAGTCTGTGCTTTTGTCATAGTGTAGTGTGATTTGTGTTTTGTTTTATTTTCTTTAATAAAATTTAAAAAATCCAAAAAATATGAAAATCATCCGGGACGAAATTTTTCGTACGGGACGATGTGTGTAAAATTCAGTTTGCGTGATATAAAATATCTTGAGAGCAGTTTTTAATGTAGTTCGTCTGTACGATCTGATGATCGTCCAGGATGAATTTTTTTTTCTTTTCTCAAATGTCGGGACGATTGAATGCAGCAGTTGAATGGATAAGGCATTTTTAATTGTGAACTTTGTCCGTACGAACTTTTGGTTCGTCCAGACGAACAGACGTCGATTCATAGCGGGGGACGATTTTCAACTGACATTAAAACGAATTACTTTTGACCGTCTGTACGAAATTTTTTCGTCTGTACGATCGGTCAAGTCAAAAAGTATGTACGAAACGACGTATCGTAAATTATGTTGATTATGAAAAGCTGTTACATTTTGGACAAATTTAATTGTCTGTACGAAATTGTTTCGTCTAGACGAACGATAATTTTCGTCCAGGATTAACTTTTTCGTCTAGGATGAACGTATCATTTTCTTTAAATTAGAAGGCTTTCTAACTCAACAATCACATCTCCAAACATCTCTTTCAATCCCTTTCGACTTCTAAATCAAAAATGGCCTCATCTAGCAAGCGGCAAAAGGTGTTAGCAAAGAAACCACATAGGAATTCTTCTGAAAACTTTCTTTCAAAAGCAAATGAGGAATCTTTTCCTCAATTTGCCTCTGTAAAAATCACACCTTCTCGCATTCTGATCCAGAGCAAAATAAACTTCAAGGTAATGCACCTTTTTGCTTCCACTCAGTTTGGATTTATCTTATCTCTCGTCCACCTCTATAACAAACAAACCTTTCTTTACTTCCTAGCCAATATGAGTTTCAACTCCGATCACTCTTCTGTTAGTTCTTATGTGTTTAAACAAAAAGTTGAAATCACTAAGCATGACTTAGGTGTTTTTCTTAACTTAAGAACTGAAGGTCTTAGAGCCCACACCCTTATGAACGATAAACCTTCAAGTGGTATGAAATCAATAGGGTGATTAGAGGAAATGACTTAAATTATCATATTGCTAGAGTTTCTGAAATGACCAAAAAATGTTCGAATCATCCAGCACATTCTTAGATCTTCTATTATTCCAAAAGCTGGTGATAGGATCAATATTACTCCACTCCTTTCTGTTGTGACTTTTTTTATTATGAAAGGTAGTCCTACTTGTATTAGTGTTTATTTTAGTTTGTTTTAGTTGTGTTAAAAGTTCAGTGTATTTTTTTTTTGTATTGATAATATGAAGTGATTTTTGTAATCTTTTTCATTAATATCAATATATGTTGTATTTGCTTTAAATTTGAATTGTTTTTGAAATGTGTTTAGTTTTTATGAATTTCATTAGTCTTTTTAATCTTAATTGTGTTTAAATTAGATTGTAATTTGAGATTAATTTCATTAGAAAATCTAGTCTTTCTAAATTTAAAATTTGTTTATAACTTGTTATAATTATAATTTTTAATTTCATGTCTATTCATTTAGACTACATAAAAATTAATATTATTATTGTAATTTAGATGCTTTCTTATTTTATATTTCTTTGCTCAAGTGATATTTATGCACTTAGAAAAATTTGAAATTTTAGATTATTGATCTTGGAAAGAATTAGTTTCAATTACTCTTGAAAATTGTACAAAGAGTACAAAAATCAAAAGGAATGCGCAAATATTCTCAAATGTGAAAAAGAGGCACAAAATAAGCCCAATGTCAAAAGATGCACAAAAAGGTGCCACAAAATTTGAAAAAGATGCTCAAAGTGCCACATGTGGTAATTCTCTTCTTTCCAGATTCTTTCAATCTCTTAATTCAAATTGATCTTATGTTCATTTATATTTCTATTGAACTTTGAAATATAGAATTTTTATTCATCTCTCTTGTAATGATTTTCTATATCTCAAATATCTAAATTAAATCATGTCTTTGATAAATTATTCTTACTTACACTGTTATATCACTTCTTAAATTCTATGAATTTCTATGATTTACCTAATGTTATTAGTTTTAGATTGCATACCTTATGTCAATCACTCTTTAGATTAAATTTTCAAATGGATTTCATATAATTACATATATTTCTTGTATATTTCTTCTTCACTTTTTGTTGTTGTCAAAAAGGGGGAGAAATTATTGTGTTTGTTTGTATTTTGATTTTGTGTCATTTAGCTTGTGTTATTGTCTTGTATTTTTTATTTTTGTTTTTGTTGAAAATTTTTTGAAAAACAAAAATATTGTTCTTTAATTCAAAATGCCTCCTTATTTTCATGTATCCATCAATTCAGGGAGAGTTTAGGAGACTTTTTTTTTTAATTTAAGATCATACAAACAATAATTTTTTTGCCATCATCAAAAAGGGGAGATTGTTAAGATAGTTGCTATTTACATGTTTTACATTTTTGAAACTTGTATAGTTTTGATGATTCCAAACATTATTGTTCAAATGTGTAGTTATCGCCTAACAATTTTAGAAGATATGTATTTTCTCTTGTGTGTACTAACATTTCAGGAAAATCTAACTCCAGACTACGAAGACTTTAAATCAAAATTCAGCATGAGATACTTTGTGAATTTGAAGCTTGTATTTTTCTTTGAAATAAACTTGAAAGGGAGTGATTGTAATTGAGTGAGTAAAAACATGCACACACACACATAAGGAGATCATATAAAATTTATACTGATCGTACGGGACGATATCAGTTCGTACGGGACGATCAGACAATTATCTCCTATTAAGATCACATTGAATGAATAGGAACTGGGCAGAAAAATTTTTTAAGTTATATTCGTCCAGGACGAAATTAAATATCGTCCAGGACGATCTGCTCTCTGTAAGATTTTCGTCCAGACAAAATTAAATATCGTCCAGGACGATCTGCTCTCTGTAAGATTTTCGTCCGGACGAAATTAAATATCGTCCAAGACGATCTGTTCTCTGTAAGATTTTCGTCCAAACGAAATTAAATATCGTCCAGGACGATCTGCTCTCTGTACAAATTTTGTCCGGACGAATCAATTTTCGTCTAGACGATACAACTGACTTAGAACAGTTTTTTCTGCAGTTTTTGGAACCAGCCTTGTAATAACCTTTCGTACCGGAAGAACTTGGTTCGTACGGGACGATCAGCTTGTACGAAAAACATTTCGTACACATATACAAACAGGTTCGTTTCAAGGCTTTTAAGTAATATCGTCCAAGACGATCCACGATCGTACGAGACGATCAACTGCGTACAAAATTGAAACCTTGCAGTTTTCGGGCGATTTTTCTTGTCTTTTGTATATATAGTCCAAATTAGACTGTCACCCAATCTTTTTGTCATTTGATATTCGTGCCTCCTTAGAGAATAGCCAAGGAGAGAGTGTAAGAGTGCATTCAAAGGAGGATTCCTACCACTGGAGCGTGAAGGCTTCACTTGGAGTTTAAAGGTAAGAATCTCTACTTGTGAATTGGGATTACTTCACTCTTTTCTTTCTTCCTTCTAGATTCTTATGAGAAGATCTGTCAAGGAGATCCGGTTCACTACCGACACTTGGAGAGTGTGAACAGCCGAAGGGTTCTCTGCCCACACTAGGAGAGTGTGAAAGGATAAAGGGTTCTCTGCTCACACTAGGAGAGTGTGAAAGGACGAAGGGTTCTCTGCCCATACTAGGAGAGTGTGAAAGGACGGACGGTTCTCTGCCAATACTAGGAATTGTGTAAAAGGACGACGATTCTCTGCTGCACCGGGTAGTGGTGAAAAGAGTGTTTTGTAAAGGCTTCTCCGCCTTGCTGTGGGTGCAAAAGGAGAGTCACTATTGATATTAGTGCAATACTCAGAGGGTGCCTCTAGGGAGTGGATGTAGGTCTGGTTTAGACCGAACCACTATAAATCAGGTGTCATTTACTTTATTGTTTTTACTTTTCCACATTTTATTTTTGGTTTAAAAAACTCTGTGGTTGAAAAACGTTTTCTATAAAAACTTAATAAAAATTTTCATTTCGGTTCAACACATTTTCAAAGAGGGTTTAAATTTTTAAAATACCAATTCACCCCCCTCTTGGTAGCCTTGGGACATTAACTTAGGTCTAACAACATATTTACTAGACTCAACACAATCAATTCGACACAGGATCAAATGACTACTAGACTTGTCTATATGTATGAGTGGTGATCACCTCCAATCCATGCAACCAACGATGCTCTGTCATGTGTAAAGAGCATACCATGGCGGTGTCATAATCTAAATTCATTTTAAATTTAAATATTAAATACATTTGAATACCAAAACTTTGGAAAATCAAAGTAAATCACACATTAAACCAATATCTTGCATATAAGGGTTATATGGCTTCAAGATAATAAGCTCTATTAAAAAAAATCGAACAGTTTAGATGAGTATATATTATTTAATTTGATTTAGAATGCCTAATATATTTCATTTATTAAACCTTATGTAATCATATAATTGATTTGAAATTAGGCTGAGTAACAGTATGTAATCTCCTCACTATCACATACTTTTCTTAGGCAAGTTTGAAGTCCCTACTATCTTGACTTGAATGTTCAAATGCATAGATCATGATTTGACCTAAATAATTAGAAATTCATGGTGATCAATCTATAGAGCATTAGGATTTGAATTTCTTGTGGTTTTTTTTTTTTTTTACTTTTATGCAAGGGTTAGATGACACATGATTACAAGCTTAAATCAATAATAAAGACACCTAAGTAAATCAACTTAGGGTTGTGTCTAACTAACTTAGAAAAATTCTAAGGAATTCAATTCAACTCTAACAGAGATGAAACTCAAACCTAGTAAACTTAATGACATCATAATTTTTTTAATTAATTTAATATTAATTAGGTTTCATTAAGTTTCTTAAATCATAAACCCTTATTTCAGCCTCTAATTTGATGATGAAATTTCAAACAATCATCATAAATTCAATAATAAATCCTTAAAATATAAAATAAATTGCAGTACAACCTAAATCAAACCTATAATCAAGGAAAAAATAAAAGCCCTATCAAATTTCAATTAAAATAATATTAATTATTATATCCCTTAATTAAACTTTAATTAAATAAAATAATATAAAATTAATCTTTGATCCAATTGCCCCCAAAATTTTAATGATTTTTTAGGTTATCCACAACCTATGGCATCAATCACTTGATCATTTGAAACCGTATGATCAATCAATTACATATGTCAATTTCCTTCTATAAGTAAGGAAATTTAATAAATCAAATAAATTTGATAAAATTAAATAAAACTAAATAAACTTTATATAAATCAAATTAAAATATACAAAAGTTAGATAAAAATTTAAAATAAATAAAAATGAATTAATTGATAAATTTTTTGAAATAAATAATAAAAATTTAAATTCAAATAAAATAAATAAAAATCATAGAAAATTTAAAAAAATTAAATCAAATTAAATAATTAATAAAGTTAAATTTAATTTAACTAAATTAAATAATCAATAAGTTAATAAATATTTAACTAAAACTTAAGGCCATTATGCATATGCTTGATTCCTAAGGGAGGGAAGAAACACATTAAGTTGATAGGCCTAGGATGTGTTGATTGAACACTTCAAAGTAATTTGGAATATTTGGTTAACATATTCTTTATATAATAATCAATAAATCATTAAATAAAACTCAAAGGGCTCTATGCAATCATTTTATCCTATATGAGAGAATAAATGCATTATAATTATATGCCTTAAGATTTGATGATTATTAACCCCATACTTCAATTAGGGTCATTAATTATCATGATTCTTTATAACTTAAAATTAAATAATTTAAATCCTTTAAAATAAAATCCTTTTAATAAAAGAATAAAATATCAAAATTTAAATTCAAATTAAAATATCTTTCACCTTAAAACAAATAAATGTAAATTATAGATAACTTTAAATAAAAATAAACCTAGAATCCATCCAAGCCACTCAGCTTTTGTACACACTTTATAGTTTATTAGGACCAACTCTAGCCTTGGCTAGGCTGGTAGTTTGTTATGATTTATTGTGATTTGAGTACCTTTATTGGAGGGTATTCTTATTTTATTTATTTACTTTTGCTTAATGATTACTTTTCTTGTTGGTGCACCTTAGCTTTTACTAGGTTGTATTTGCAGTGCAATAATTCATATTCCGAGGCATCTTTTTCTATACTACTAGAGTCAAAGTAGAATGTTCCTTGGCTCAAATGTAAATGTAAAGTTGTAAATTCTTGTAGTAGGTAGATTGAGTTGTAAAAATGTAAAGAGTTATAAGAGATATAAAATGATTGCTTATATATAATTGTAAATTCCAAAAAGAAATGATTCTTCTTCTTTTGAAGATCATTATATTTTGGAATTATATAAAAGATCCAGGTGCCAGAAGATTTAAAAATTGAAGTAACAAACATATTTAAATCTATATTATATATGTGTAGAAATTCAAGCATGTGGTGGAGCTTATCCATCTTTTTCTTTGCTTGTGCTTTGTCGATCGATGGTGTGTGATGAAGGCGACGAGATAGGCCGCATGCGAAAGTGACAACAAAAATATGATCTATGGCGTGCAAAAGTATGTGAGATGGGATATAAATTACATTTGGGGATATATGATTTTTTTTTGTTTAAATTTCAAGTGTTATGTTGAGTAAATAATAAAAGTTAAATGTTAAGTTAAGGTTTCATTTGAAATAGTTTTTTATCATTAATTTTTTTCACTATTTTAAAGAAATTTTAAAGCTAAAAAGTTGTTGTAGGAAACAGTTGTAAGAAGCAACAAAAAAATTATCTCAAACAAACTTAAATATATAAATATTTTCTTTTGAATGCTAATGTTAATAAATCCTCTTATATTTTAGCACAAATCTAACTCAAATGAATCTAACACAAATTGAGTTGAAGAAATCAATTTAGGGGCTGTTTGGTTGCCTGAAAAGAAAATACATTGTAAAGTAAGTGCAATGTAAAGTTAATGTAGTTCATTCCGAATACTTTGGGCCAGTTTGGTTGTCTGCAAAATAAACGCAGGAGAATTGTTTTCCTTGTTTGGTTAGGTAGATCGAGAGTAATTTAAAAGCGATTTTTTTGTAATAATTTATTTTGACATTACAACTAGTGTATTTATAATAATTAGTATTATTTGGTGTTATAAAATAAAATCTATGTATTCATTTATTGCACGATCTTATTATATTATTTTTTAGATTATAAGATATAAAATTCTGATGTGTATTAATTTAACAATGTGCTGTAATAGACGAAAATATACTTGTGATAGAAAGAAATTTTAATTTTAAATTCTTTGAAAATTTAAAATTTTTATTTTACATGTAATATTTTTACAAAAAAAATTGCAGAAAATTAACTTGATAACTGGCATATGATCAGGCCATCCCATTTCCTAATTGCAATATTTCTTTTAATTTATTTTTGAGTTGTTTGTTTTAAAAAATATTGACAATAAAAGCACTTCGAATGAGAAAGAGGCAGGAAAAACCTCATATCCTAATATTCTGAACAAAGAAAGAGATAAGGGAGAAAACTTAAGAGAAATCATAAACGTCCACTCCATATTTAAAAAGAAAAATAGAAATTCATAATGGTAAGCAACCTTCAAACAAACTCATAATAGATTAATGCAACATACACCAGAAAATTAACCATGTATGCCATAAATTCAACCCACGATCAAGAACGAGCTCACTAGAACTGGAATAAAAAAAAACACGGCTAGGAAACACCTACAAAATTAACTAGATATAGATCCAAGCATTGAGAGATATCTCACGTCTAGAGCCAATCCCATTACAAAATAACAACAACAAAGAAATTAAATTCCTCATAATCATGTAATTCAGATCGCAGATCAGACTGAAGATTAAATAAGCTCTTGGATAATCGACAGAATCGAATATGTTCAAATTTTTATAGACATCTCAAACTCGATCTAGCACATGATGCAACCAAGCCTGAAAACCGAGCACGAAAAAAATCCATATGGACATCTCACGTCTCTAATTATGTGTTGAACTTTCATTATCTCTACTTTGATAGTCGGGCGAGTTAGTTCTATGATTATTTTTTGAACTTTCATTATCTATACTTTGATAATCGGGCGAGTTAGTTATATGATTGGTCTTTCATCAAGATTTCGGTTTAAAAAAAGCATATTAGCAAATTTGTATTAATATCTATATAATTAAACACAAACAATTTATCAAATATATAATTAAACTAATTACTTAGTATGTTAGGAGGATTTAGGCTGAACTGTCGTCGGGAAGGAAGATTAGAGCTAGATTTGAGGAAAATGGTTAGACCTCACAGCGAGCTAAATCCTCCTTCTTTCTCTTTTTATAGTAAATCCCGGGTTTACAAAGTCCTGTAGTTCGACGATTTTACAGGATTTGGCAGAAGAAGCTCACGGAAGGTAGAAAGTTACCTTCACAACGTGCGGGCTCCCATGTAGCTTGCAACAAAAATGTTCTAACTTTCGTTCTGATCAGGAAGGGAATGTCGTCGACGGGGTGAAACTGACCAGCAATGAAGGTGGCAAAGAGGCGTGTGACTAGGGTTTCCCAGTGAGCGAACTCTCGTTTGGCCTACGATCAAAATGTCGTATCTTCCGATCTGATCAGAAAGGGACGCCATAAAAAGAGCGAAGTCGATCAGCAACAAAGGAAGCATAGAATAGATGGGAGCTGGGAGAGAAGGCTTCGGCTTTGCGAGAGGGAGAGAGCTTCGATTCTGCGAAACCATCGTGCGTGGGAAGAACGGAGAAGAAGAAAGCACTTATAAGATCAGATTATGTGAAACCATCACGCACATAGGCTGGTTCGCATTTTTTCACGCGAGAGGATTTCTATCCCGCTCAATTTGAGTGGGTTTCGATGTCGCACGAACGACTGTCTGTAATACACTGCTGATACTTCGGAGGACTTTCTTATGTTCAACTCAAAATCAGCTAAACGACCTAATTTAAAAAATGCATGAAATTAATTTAATTTACATTCCTATTTCTGCATACCAAAAACCCCTTAGCCATTTTACAACATCGGCCAATACGGTCATAATAATGATAAATTATTATGTGCAGAATCCGATTGTATTCGGATTCCAATCACAACTTGCCTCGAGCCTAGTGCATCCAGTGACTTAAGCCCGCACTCAATCTAACTTCTGAATTTACGCCTGTAGTTTTGGTCCTCGATCCATTTCGTTTTCTCGAGGGACTCTCTCCGCCGAGCACGAGCAAAGATAACTGTACTCGCCTCTCCGCTGTCCTTCACTTCTTCCTCTACCACTGCTTACCGTCTTACCCCTCCAATTAGTCGCCGCCGCGCCTCCGCTCTCTACTACTGGGATGATGGGCCCGGAGACGGCCTCCGGTTTCGGTCCCCCGCTCCCTTCCGAGGTCAGGGCGTCCCTCCCCCTCTCCTCTTCTTCGTCGTCCTCCTCCTCCCCTTCCATCTACCGCAGCGCCGTCAGTGGCGATCCTTTGCTCTTCCCATCCTCCGCGTCTTTCTCATCTTCATCGTCCTTCGTCGATCCCCCTTCATACGCTGACGCGATCTTCCGCCCCGTCGAGCCACAGAACGGAATAGATTCTACTTCGGGAAACGCTACGGCTTTCTCCAGATCCGGTCGCGCCTCCACGTCTGACTATCTCGAGATCATCGTCACCGACCCCCAGAAGGAGAATGATTCCGCAACCTCACTCGTTCCCGGCGGTGGCGCCTACGTAACATACCTCATCACCACCCGCGTCCGCGTAGCCGCCACCGCGTACAGCGTTCGACGCCGATTCCGCGACGTCGTCACCCTCGCTGACCGTCTCGCGGAATCCTACCGCGGCTTCTTCATTCCGATCCGCCCCGATAAAAACGTGGTCGAGAGTCAGGTGATGCAGAAGCACGAGTTCGTTGAGCAGCGGCGGGATGCTTTGGAAAAGTATTTGCAGCGCCTTGCGACGCATCCGGTCGTTGGCTGTAGCGAGGAGCTTAGGGTTTTTCTCCGAGCGCAGGGAAAGCTGCCCCTGTCAGCAAAGACGGACGTGGCTTCAAGGATGCTTGACGGGGCGGTGCGGCTACCAAGGCAGTTATTTGGGGACGGAGCGTACGGCAGCGTGGCACCACAGGAAGCGGTGCAGCCCGCGAGGGGTGGAAGGGATTTGTTGAGGATGTTTAAGGAGTTGAAGCAGTCTGTCACAAACGACTGGGGAGGGACGAAGCCATTGCTAGTGGAGGAGGATAAAGAGTTCTTGGAGAGGAAAGGGAAGATACAGGAACTCGCACTGCAGCTCAATGCCACCTCAGAACAGGTATTCAGATTTTAGATTATGTTTAAATCTTATTGTTAAGCTGGTGTATTGCTTTGCTGCACAAGTTGTATGAGTTATGGGCTGATTGGTTTAGCAGCCTATGCTTGCTTTCACCCTGTCGGTACAAACTTGCAAAGTAGTTGTCTGGATATGAGTATGCATAAGATTACAAATTTAACCAAATTTTGAATAGTTTTCTGCATTCTGGCTAGAAATTCTTTGCCTAAATTAATACTGTGAACCAGTGGATTCATGGAAGAATTTCTTAAGAATGAGCAGATTTTGCATTTTGGATTTGATAGACACCCATCTTAATAAACTTCAATAGCCTTATCGGTTCATCCTAAGCTAGCTCAGGAACATGTAATTGATGTAGAATTATAGATGCAAGTTATGTTGATTTGAAAATTACACATGCTTAAATAGAGCTTAATAATTTATTAACTCACAATGAGCTTAAGCAATGACTTCAGCATGCAAGGGGGCAATCAAGTTTACGAAAACAATCACATGCTAATGGGAGGACCATTAAATAACAAATTAATTAATAACATGCTCACGTGGTGTTTCAGAGACAATCCCTAAGTTAACAAATAGATTAGCCACTACAAAGGTCCACTCACACAATGCTCTTGGTGTGGGATTAGCGGATAAGCTTTCACAATAAAACAATGCCACGATGGAGGAGGGATCAAAAAGATTGGGGGGGGGGGGAGTTTACCCATATGGAAGAAATAGCCACAGTGAAGTTGTTGGGCTGCCTATGTGGAAAGGATAACAATACGACCCTCTTGCACGCCCGAATAACACTCTAACGTCTCAGAAAATTTTGGACAACAATTTTGTGGGAGCCAAATCCTGGAACAACTGGTAGTAGGGCCGGAAAGTGGTCTGATATTGTATTGCAGCAGTAGGTGGCCGAAAGAATGATTTGAGAGAGAAACAACAAGCTCCTGGCGTGAAATTTTTTTTTTTGGGGGCTGGCTGGGGGGGGGGGGGACAAGCACTTAATGATTAGGGGCTGATTTGGGGTCTTAGTGAAGTTGACAACTATAGTTTACTAGTTAAGGAAATAAGAATTAATTCAGCTTTTCAATCAATACTCAGATTTGCTGATGAGGATATCCTGTTAGACCGATCCACATGGGACCGGCTTAGGAGGACAGAGGCATAACTCTTTCGCCTCCTTGTACGCGCCGACCTAACTGTAAATCCCACTGAGCGATTGAGTAGATTTTTGAGGGAGTTGGGAGGGGAATTTGAATATAGGGATCATTTAGAGATTTTCTTTTGGATTGTATGTATTAAATAGTTTGTTTTCATAGGGTTAGGGCATCTTAAATTTGGCTAAAATTTTATATCTTTTAGTTTCTTTGGGCCCTAGCGGCGTCTAGAGATTTGGGAGAGATAGATCCTCCTCTCGAATAGAGGATTGATTGTATCATGTTATTTTATTCCATTCTATTTAATTATTGCAATAAAATTACTGTTATTCTGGTTTTCTTTTGGAGGTTGGAAGAGTTTTTCTCGCTATTTTTCTAAAATTGATAGGAAGAAATACTAAGCCACAGTGAAGTTGTTTGGTTGCCTATGTGGAAAGGATAACAATACGACCCTCTTGCACACCTAGACAACACTCTAATGTCTCTGAAAATTCTGAACATCAACTATGTGGCTGCCAAATCCTAGAACAATTGGTAGTGGGGCTGGAAAATCGGTTGAACTTGTATTGCACCAGCAGACGGCCGTCTTTGGGATGATTTGAGAGGGAAACATCAAGCCCTTAGCGTGAAATTTTATTGGGTGGGGGGGGGGGGGGGGGGGGGGGGCAAGCACTAAATGATTAGGGGATGATTTAGGTCTTAGTGGAGTTGCCAACTATAGGTTACTAGAAGAATTCATTCAGATTTTCAATCAATACTCTGATTTGTTGAAGGGGATATCCTGTTAGACCGATCCACATGGGATCAACTTAGGTGGACAGAGGCGGAAATCTTCCGCCTCCTTGTACGCGCCGACTGAACCGCAAATACCACGGAGCGATTTAGGAGATTTTTGAGGGAGTTAGGAGGGAAATTTGAATGTAGGAACTATTTAGAGATTTTCTTTTGGATTGTATGTATTAAATAGTTTTTCTTCCTAGGGTTAGGCCATCTTGAATTTAGCTGAAATTTTAGATCTTTTAGTTTCTTTGGGCTCTAGCTGCGTTTAGTGATTTGGGAGGGATAGATCCTCCTCTTGAATAGAGGATCAATTGTATCGTGTTATTTTCTTCCATTCTATTTGATTATTGCAATAAAATTAGTGTTTGTTTTTTTGGTTTTTTTTTGTAGGTTAGAAGAGTTTTTCTCATTGTTTTTTAAAATTGATAGGAAGAAAATACTAAGTACTTTATGTGGAAAGGACAACAATACGACCCTCTTGCATGCTCGGACAACACTCTAACATCTCCGAAAATTCTGGACAACAAAATGTGGGTGCCCAAAAAAAAAAAAAACTGGTAGTGGGGCTGGAAAATGGGTTGATGTTGTATTGCAGCAGTAGGCGGCCGTTTTTGGGATGATTTGAGAGGGAAATAACAAGCTCCTAGCATGAAATTTGGGGGTGGAAGGGGGGGGGGGCAAGCACTAAATGATTAGGGGTTGATTTGGGGTCTTAGTGGAGTTGCCAACTATAGCTTACTAGTTAAGGAAAGAAGAATTAATTCAGATTTTCAATCAATACTCAGATTTAATGATGAGGATATCTTGTTAGACCGGTCCATTGAATTGGTCCACACGGACCAGCTCAGGCGAATAGAGGCGGAATTCTTCCGCCTCTTTGTACGCGCCGACCGAACTGCAAATCCCACGGAGCTATTTAGGAGATTTTTGAGGGAGTTAAGAGGGAAATTTGAATGTAGGGATTGTTTAAAGATTTCCTTTTGGATTGTATGTATTAAATAGTTTGTTTTCCTAGGTTTAAGGCATCTTGAATTTGGCTAAAATTTTAGATCTCTTAGTTTCTTTGGGCTCTAATGGTGTATAGAGATTTGGAAGAGACAGATCATCCTCTCGAATAGAGGATCAATTGCATCATGTTATTCTCTTCCATTCTATTTGATTATTGCAATAAATTTATTGTTTTCCAGTTTTCTTTTGGAGGTTGGGAGAGTTTTTTTTGCTATTTTTCTAAAATTGATAGGATTTTAAATCTTCAAGTGTTTCCTATCAAATTGGTATCAAAGCAAGTCTTGGAATAATCGGGAGTTGATTTTTTTGAAAGTTCAGTGGCGAAATTTCATTTGGAGGAAGGAACTCTTGCTAAATTTTGGATCATTGATGTAGACAAAGGGGGGGTCAATTCATGTAAAAAATAATTAGATTTTTGGCTTCCCTTGAGTCTACTAGCTCAATCAAAATTGAGCTGAAATTTTAGCTCATTTATGAGCTGGTCTTTAGTTCACTTATTGAACTAAGAGTTAGCTCATCATTAGCTATGATTTTAGCTCATAGTTATCTTATATTAAATGTTCTTTTTATGCTTTTTATGTTTGTAATCATGTTTGTCTCTTGGAATTCCAAACCAGCCTTTGGAATTCCAAGATTTACTTTTCCCATGAGGTGGCTCCTTGGCTTCCTCCATGGCCTTTAGTATTTTGTGCATTTGCCCCCTTGGATTCCGGCCGGCTGCTGGTTTTCCCGTGCCTGGGCTCTTTCCCGTGACCGTGCCCCTTGGTTCCGGGCGGTCTCCTTGGTACCCATGGATGCCTCTTCGGTTCCTTGGCTTGGGGTGTGTTTTTTCGTGCAAAGCATTTGGGATTAATGCTTGTGATGTTTAGGTTCTTGTGATAATTTATTAGAAGTCTCTTTGTATTCCCTTTCATACCTATATATATGGGGGATTTGTAATATTTTAGAAAAGTGAATGATATGTTATTTTTGGAAAAGCTATAACCTGTGGGTTTGCTTAGGAAAACCTGCGGGCTCTTTCCACCCTTCTTTCTCATCCCCTCCAAAAATCCTGCGGGCTCTTTCCAACCTTTCTTCTCGGGCTTCTAACCTCTTTCATCTCTCCGCAAGTGCCACTCCACCTGTATCCTTCTTCTATAAGTGAAGCAACTTTAGGGTGTCGTCAAGTCTGTAAGTCGGTTAAATTTTGTAAGAGTCATTGTTGTAAGTCTTTTGATTTCTAGTTTTTACATTTTATTTGAAATGTAAGAGTTTGTTCGTCCTTTTGTCGTCTTTAGTCATTTTCGTCGGTAGAAATCCAGCCTCTTAGTCTTTGTTTTTTTTGTGGGCGAAGGGTATAGGCACCCCTATATTTTTTGCCCGCATCAATCATCTGATAAAAAAGAGTCATCTCTAATACTTTTTATGCAAGTCATTTTAGGTTTACCTCTACTTATCTTAACATAGACTAGATCTAATACATCTACTCTCCTAACAAGGTCATCGGAAGGAAGACATTTTATGTCACCAAAACATCTAAGGCGACTCTCTCTAATCTTATTTTCCACTGGTGCTACTCTAACCTTTTCACGTATATACTTGTTTCGTATTCTATCTGTAAGTGTAAAGCCACTCATCTACCTGAGCATCCTCATCTCTACAACACTTAATTTCATGCTTCTGTTTTAATGGCCAATATTCTGTGCCATAAAGTATTGCCAGTCTCACCACCATCATATAAAAATTTTCCTTAAGTTTGAAGGCTACGTTTCTATCACACAATAGGCTTAAAGCATTCCTCCACTTCAACTATCCAACTTGAATTCTACTAGTAATAGTGCCATCTATTTCACCATCGCTTTGAACAATAGACCTTAGATATCTAAAACGTGCACTCTTTTTTAATGACTTGATCACCCAAGATCACAATCCCACCACTAGATCTATTACTACTAAAATTATACTCCATGTATTTGGTTTTAGATCTGCTCAAATGAAAACTCTTAGACTCTAAGGCTGACATCTATACAACAACAACATCATCAAGCCTTTATCCCATTACATGGGATCGGCTACATGAATTCTTTTTCTTCATTGTATTTGTTAAGAGTCAAATTCTCATTTAAATCTAATAAAGAAAGATCATTTCTAATATTTTCTAACCAAGTCTTTTTAGGTCTATCTTTACCTTTCTTAACATAATTCAAATTTAATACATCTACTCTCCTAACTGGATCATCGCAAGGCCGTCATTCGACCACTTGGTAAGTTTCATGTAATAGTTATAAACCAAGTAAGATCCACGGCAAAAAACCCGACAATAATCAAGATTATTTTTGAGCTTAATGAGGATATGTGTCAGGTCCAGAAAAGTAACTAAAAATTCACCATTCAACTTCAGATTAAAGAAAAATTGGCAGCTAGAGTCCAAGGATGGCCGTTTAAAAAGACTACCAAAGAAAACTGGAAAGGCGCAGCTGGCGCTAAAATTTCTTGTCCCGAGATCCAAAGAGAGGGAATACGATAATATTTGATTGGGATTACAGGTTTACCTCCAGATTATAGAGAGGTATTCAATAGGGATTGTGATGAGGACATCGGAGATCAACGACTACGATTTTTTTTTAGTTATTTATTTATATGTTTTTGTACTAATTTATTTTATATTGTTGTTTTTCCCTTTATACCCTTATGGGTGGTCATGTAGTGTTGTAGCCCGAAGGGCATTTTAGTCTTTGTTATTTTTTTTCTCATGAGGCCTATTTATAGGCTAGCTTTCTTGTATTGAGGGATGATGATTTTGGAATGAAAAATTTGGCTCTTGTGATCTCTTTGTGAGTTCCGTCTTGAAGATCTCTTAGTGAGTTCTTTTCTCCTAGATCTCTGTGTGAGTTCTATGGAGAGCCCAAGGTGAGGGCAAAAGCGATACCCGCCAGTCGTTGGAAGAGTCTGCGGCTCGTGGTTAAATACTTCTATCTTCTTGTTCGTGTTTTCCTCCATCTTCTTCCCCTCCACCATAAGAAAATCCCTTCCAAAACCCTTGTTGCCGCGCCCCCTGGGAAGCTTGCCGCCGGCCACCTTGCCGGCGACCTTCCCCACCCGTCCAATCCCTCCTTCCGCAAGTTTCAAATTTGAAATTTGAATTTCAAACTTCAAATTCTTTCCTAATTGGGATTTCCAATTGGATTTATTATTCACTATCCTCAAGTTGAAATTTGAAATTCAAATTTCAAAAACTTTCCTTATTTGCAAATCTTAATTAGGATAGTGTATAACTCCAAGTCTATTTGAATTTCAAATTAGATTTGAGTTGTCATTCTCATTCCTAAATGACATAAATTGATTTGGAAGTTACAAATCCTCTCCCTAAATCCCTCCCTCTCTCTCTCTCTCTCTCTATGGCCGCCCATTACTCCTCCCCTTAATTAGGAGCTTAACTCATGGCTCCAAACAAGGGTCCATTAATTCCCACTTTAATTTGAATTCAAAATTCAAATTAAATCCCGCCAAATCCACTTAAAATCTGAAATTAATTTCAGATTTTTTATTAATTTTCCTCTCTCTCCGCTTTCACTTAATGCTCCCAATTAATGGCAATTCAAATTCAAAATTTAAATTTGAATTAGCATTAATTACTCCTTAATTTCCTCTCCCCATCTCTCTCATTTTTTTTAATTGCCACTCTAATGGTAATTAACCCTCCCTCCCTCACTTCCGCATGCTGTCCCTTCCTTTTCCAGCAACTTTCCTCGCTGTCCTGCCTCCCGGAAAGCCACAAGTTGCTGCCCAAAGTGTTCAGCAGCACCACGAGCAAGCCAAATCCTTGCTGACCCTGATTGGGTGCTGTCCAGGGTATGTCCAAGACCAAAAACTGCTGCTGTCCAGGAATTTGAAGATAGGAATTTGCTGTCCAGACAATTCCGGTTGCTGTCCAGAATTCTGGGAAGTCAAAACTGATGTCAAATCCCTCATAGTGGCTATCCAGTCACCCCTAGTGCTGTCCAGCAAGCCCAGCAGTTTCCTGCTGTTATCTCGACGTCCAGAAGACCTCCAATCGCCAACAAGAAGGTTCCCAATCCTTGAAAGTTGCTGCCCACTCTCTCAAGCACCTAAACGATCACCTCGGGGCCTCGAATCTACTTCCTTTGGGTAAACTCTTCCCCCGGATCTTTTATCTTCGTAGTGACTCTCAATTGTGGTCTACTAAATTCATGACGATCATGTTAATGCTTATCCGCTAAAACCTAGCAATTAGAAGAGTTGTGTGAGGGATCTTTCATAGACTAATCTTATTGTTAGTATTGGAATTTACTGTTGGAACAATCCATGTATGCAAAGTAAGATTTATTTGACTATTTAATGATCTCAACCTCTATGCATGTGAGATATAAATCTAAGCTCGGTACCACTTTAATATTTATTTTATCGTTCAATTCCACATAAGATCTTGTTTATTATTACCTCTAAATCTAAACGTGCAAACTTCATTAAGAAAATCATTTTCGCATGGGATTGATTCACATCAGATTGGGTACAAAGTTGCACATGGCTTTTCATTCGCAGACAGACATACAGTCCAAAAGAATTGTTCAGGTACTAGAGGATCTTATAAGATTGTGTTTTGGATTTTGGGGGTGATTGGGTGGATCATATTCCGTTGATAGAGTTTATGTATAACAACAATTATCAGTCCAGCATAGGTTTGGCTCTTTATGTAGTTTTATACGGTAGGAAGTGTGGGACTCATTTTACTTTGATAGAGGTGGGAGATAGGTGATAGATTTAATTATTGTAGATGACATTACAATAAAGATCCATTTGATCGAAGAAAGCTTGAAGTCTGCATAGGATATATAGAAGTACTACGATCAGAAACATAGGTTGCTTGAGTTTCAGATTGACGAATTAGTTTATGTCAAAGTCAGCCAGATGAAAGGTGTTAACAGATTTGAGAGAATTAGCAAGTTATGTTCAAGGTACATTGGACTTTCAAGATCATTGAGAGGATTAATAGTTTTGTTTACAAGTTATTGTTATATGATCATATGTTCGATATGCACAGTATGTTCCATACAATTTCTTTGAGAAAGTGGATATATAATTATGGGAAGAGATTATTTGCTGATAATATTGAGGTTCATCCGAATTTGCACTATAGGGAAGAACCAAACAGAATTTTGGCATATGATGTGAAAAAATTGAAGATGAAATAGATTCCTATGGTCAAGGTGCATTGGACACATAGGACAACCAGAGATACTACTTGGGAGAAGGAATTTGAGATGAGACAGTTGTATCCTTATTTATTCTGACTTATTCTTATTTGGAAATGTCGATGACGACATTTTTTCTTAAGGTTGGTAGATTGTGAAAGCTCTTAGTTTTTTTAAGAAATTTTTTGACCTATAACAATAAAAAATTATTTAATGAGTCATTATAAATTCAAATCACAAACTATCTTTTGCTAGAACAAATATAATGTAGTGCTTTAATTTTTTTCATATGTTTTGGGCACTAGTGAAATTTTTTAAGAAATTGAGATTTATGAGAATTTTGGGATCGTTAGACATTTGTTTTGCAAACCGATTTCACCAGAGCATCTTGAACGTGATTAGCTAATTTATGAATATTTTTTTTATAATTTTTGGATTACCATTTTTTAAAGATATCAAAAAAATTTGAGCTAAATTTAAATATTTAATATAATTATGTTTATATCTTTTAATATTTTATTATAATTAAAACATTAAGCCATAACAACTTATTATTAAATGCATTTTTATGATTTTCGTTTCGCCCAAAACAAAGAAACTATAAAGAAAAGGAGGGGAAAACCTAGTTTTGAATGACTTTGAGTCATTTTCGTCTATCTGCTTAGTTGGAAAATTTGTATGTCTCGAGGTAGGTCACATTAAGCCTGTCTCAATTTTTAAAATACAAAGTCTTTATCAAATTTTTCATCAAATTTTTTGATCCAATTTCTGTTTTCATTAGAGAAAAAAGCAGATAATTTTGCACTAGTAAAATTTTCACCCGGTAATTTTTAATATGTTATAAAGATTACGATTATGCATATTTGTATATTTTTTGGAAATTTCACAAAGGGGGTTTTGAAATTTTTGGAGTTTTAATTGAATAGAAAATTATTTGGATATTGAAAAATAGTGTTGTAGTATGATAAAAGTCTTAAAATATTATTTTACACAATCCCTGATAATTTGGTTATTTTCTGAAAATATATGTTTTTGTCTAGTAGGATTTTCCATTACCAACCATTATAGAAAACTATATAATTTTGACACATGCTCAATCACTCTTTAACTGCTATAATGTGGTGATATATTTGCATATGTGATTAAATTATATTTGTTGAGAGCCATAAGGGGCCAGAATTCTTTGAGTTTGTCTTTGTTAGAGAATATTCTGGTGCTTATAAGACATTATGGTGGCTATAAGCCATATTATGGTGCCTACGAGCCTGTTCTATTGCTATAAGCATAAAAAGGAGTTATAAGTGGCCATAATTTTTTGAGATTCTGTCTGGGTTTGAGAAATATGATAGAAACTGCTTTATGATATGCATTGCAATTTATTTATCTGCTTAGTATTGTTATCTAAATAATTGGATAAGTGTTATGTTCTTATTATATTTCATAGTAAAATGATTTATTAGATTGCATTTAACTGCTTTTAAATATTCAACAAAATATTAAAAAAGAATTTGAAAATTTTGAATTGGTTTGTGTGGCCTACTGAGCTATTATAGCTCATTGTGTGTTGCTTGTGATTTTCAGAATCTAAGAAAGAAAGATAGTGTCAATTAGTCGTTTATGATCAAATATAAAGTTATAGGTATTTCTCTATTTTGAATCTTGTGCGGTTATGATTAGTTTATTATTCAATTATGTAGCTTAGCCATGTATATATATATATATATATATATATTGATGAAATGAAAGAAACCTAGCGGATGAGTTTATTTTTAGTACTTGGATGTTTTAATAGTTTTGTAGTCTGTAATGAAATTTGGAGAATCTCTCGCTAGTTTTCTTAAAACAACAACTTTCCATACCTGCAAAGATATAATGACTTTCAAAACTACTAAAATAAAATATATTGAAATATAAACGAGATAGTTATGAGCAAATTATACCTCTTTCATACTTCATATCACTTGTTCTTAAATAAATATATTGTGATGCAAAACTTATGCACAACAATGAGCTACTTGATTGCATTTTGTCAAGTCAATCGATTACGAGGCCCTCATGTATTAAACACACAAAAGTGAAAGGAGAATCTAATGTTATTATTTGTAAGAAGATCATTATTTAAGACAAGTTAAATATACTATTTTGAGAAATTTATTTGCCCATAGCTATGATGCACCGACACCTCTCCTCAAAGAGGTATGCAATATCTAACATGTTTCAGGCACGACATGCGTCTGTGACGCCTCCGACACATGTTAAACATGCCAAAGACATGTCCGATTTAAAAAATATTAAAAATAATTTGGACATGTCTTAAATATTTATGAATTTTTTGAAATATAATTTCTTTCACAACCCCAAATCAATCGCCCATACTTAATACCTCATTTCGCAAACATTTCTGTTTTCATTTCTCTAGTGGGTTACAACTAGGATTTCACAATAGTGCATTATGCTATCTCAATATCGATGTTCGACGCTGTCATAAAATTAATATTTCAAAACTATCTTAACATCGAAGTCTAATGATTTCTTGACATTGATACTGAATGTCAGTAATTTCTACACCCACATTACGCCCCCGTGTCACCTCATCATCTCATCCTTATTCAACGTCATCTCAACTTTGATGATCGACGTCATCTCGACATCGAAGGTTGACGTTTTCTCGGCATCAATACCCGATTTTTGATAGTATTTTCGTCTCCCCCCTCAATGCTTGACACGACATCCATGTCCGACTCTTGACATCTTAATATTGATCATTTTAAACACATCCTAGTTAAATGACTTATTATTTCTCAATTATTCTTAATTTTCTATTTATTCTATTTCTATACACTATTGTTAATATATAGAAATTATAATACCGTGTCTAACCATGATTGTGCCATATATTTTCAATAATTGACATGCTCTGGTTTGTATCGTGCCATGTCCGTGTCTCCGTATCCGTATTTGTGCATTATAGGCCCATAGTAATATGTATTGGATTCCTCTTTTAGGATCATAATGTGTTATACCCCTCCCATCATATAATAAGGCTTTATAAGCATACGAAAAATGAGTGGTTGTCTTCTCGCTTCATTAGCAAGATAAAAAAACATTAATTTTTGCAGTTAAAAAAATTTAGTAAATAAAATAAAATTAAATATTAATATATGATAAATTCACTTTAATTACATTTACTGCTTAGTTTAATTTCTTTTTTGATACATTTTAGTTTAATTAAATATTTTTTAATTATTTCTTTCAAGAAAATTTTTATTAAGTGAAAATAAATTTAATAAGCAACATTATCTTTATTTAAACATATCAAATATAAATAATTATATCTTCTTATCAAATATTATTTTACAAAAACTTTTAAAAAAATTCTTATAATATTAGATCTTTTATATGTTTAAAAGAAATGAAAATATTATTTACAAAATATCATATAGAAAAAAAAAGTTGTAGCAGAAAATACAAATATGGATTGCTTTTCTTAAAAAAACGCAAAAGCAATTTGCATTTTCTATAAAAATACCAAACCATTTACGTTTTTGCTTCTTAAATTATATTTATATTGAGTTCTTTGAAAATTTTAGTGAACTAAAAATTCTCATAAACAAACATGTGGAAGATATTAATTTAAAATTCAAATATACAATATAAATACACACGCCTACTATTGTCAAAGACAAGACATACAAAATGTGATAGTCCTATAGAATAAATGTATTAATGTCAATTAATTGAACTTCTATGAAAATGTATTAATGTCAACTACATTCTGAATGATTTTTCACTGAAAGATACCACATAGGCACACACACTTGCAATCAATTAAATTAATTCGACAAGTATGATACCAATTAATTGAACTATGGTATAGACAAATGATTAAACTAGCTAGTGAGTATACTTGTAAGTTTAGTCCTAATGATTAATTTAAATGCACAAGCTAAAACAAAAAATATGCTAAACACCGAAGTCACGAAACTCAAAAATACACAATATGTGATAATTACAAAAATTTATGCCACATGATAGTTATAACCTTATAAGCATGAGTAATTTACTCTATATTAGTGCTCAAGAGCATGTACAACAATAACCAAATTAACAATCAAGCTCAAACAATTAATTAAGTATGCACAAACAAATAAATTATAAAGATTTAGATACTATGAAATGTATATATAATTTTGACAGTTGGAATCGATGCTCACTAAAACTTCTGCCCTCTTTTCTTTCTCTGCCACTATCACCTCATTGATCTATGGGACCTTTACTGTTTACTCATTAATTCATGGACTACACACTTATAATGCTAACTCATCAATTCGTGGATTATTATAATTATTCTGTTATTTATATTCTATGATTTTATATGTTTATTATTTGAAGCTCTCTTAGGATTGTTTAAACCATATATTGGAATGAAATGCAAATTTTTTTTTTTTTAATTTTTGTTATAAAATCAGAGCTCTCTAAACTTCATTTCCATTGCAACAGCCTTCATAGTTGCACTACCATAATCTTATGGCTTTCATTATTGCAACCTCTTTCATTTCTACATTTTTTATATTTGCAATCTTTATCGCTGCATTGCTACAAATATTTCATATTATTATAGCCTTCATTATTGCATTGCCACAAATTAATTCCATTTTTGCAGCCATTTTTGTTGCATTACTTATTTTCTGTTTTTTTTCCTATGATCAAAATCACGGTTTCAATCTCTATAAACAACAATAATAACACTTTGTTTCGATTTCTCTTGGATGTAAGTCTAAATCTCATGGAAGAGTTCCGACATATCCATTCAATGTGTCAATTGAATAAAAAGAATTATATAAATTGATTGTGATTAGTTTGTGGATTGTTAAAGATATAAGAAATTTGGGCCAATTACAAGGCACATAATGACAAAAATGCTTGCTAGGGGTACATGAAAAAATATCTATAGCAAATACTTGTACTCCTAACTTCTTTAAGTACTACCTTATCTCATGTTTTTAAACTCTCAGAGATGCCCATTTCGAGCACCTGGATCATTGATTTAGTAGCTACATTTCATATGACAAACTCTTCTCATAAATTTATTTCATAGATCTCTTATCCCGGCAAAATAAAAATAAAAATAAAATAATAAGTATGGTCGATGGATTATTGACCATTGTGACTGCTCAAAAAGATATTATTATAAACAAATCTTTCACACTCCGAAATTTCCTCCATATATCTAAATTATTTAATAATTTAGTATCTATTTAATTAAAGCTTCTCAGTGTAGTGCTGTGTTTTTATCCTTCATATTGTGTCTTTCAGGAGTGGGCATGAGGTGGACTATTAAGTTTGCTAAAGAAGAGGATGATCTTTATCACCTCCTTAAGGAATTCAATAATAATAATAAAAATTCTATATTACTTTCAGGATTATCGTCTCTCTTAGAAATTCTTAAATCCAGTAAGAAAAAAATATGGCTTCAACACCAACACCTTGAGCACACATCATTTATTATTCCCAAAATTATGTTTACTTCATTATTCAAAGGAATCAATATTAGAGAATTTTTTTGTAATGTTTGTGAACTAGCAAAATAAGAAGAATTATTATTATTTTTTTCTCTAATTCATTGTGATATATATGGACCATCCTCTACACTTGTTATCTCTAGGCTTGGTGATTTGTCCTTTATTGATTATTTGACCCATACATTATAGATCCTTAACACATCTTTCCTAGGTTTTTAAATATGATCAAAAATCAATTTTGTGTTGAAATTATAAGATTCAGATCCAATAATGTAGACTACCCAACCATTATATATTTGCACTCAAGTTAAGCTTATCCTATGAGTCAAATTAGAAGAGTCACTCCAAATGGAGCTTCTTTAAGAATCATTTTCAACTCAACCATTATATGTTTACTCAAGAGGAAGGCATCTCAATCTACACAAGTATTAATCAATCAAATCAATTTCCATTACTAAATCTGTTGAGGGAACTATTGAGACTACTAATAAAGGTACAAGAACTTCCAATAAACATATATTATATTTTTATTATATGAAAATCTTTCTCATAATCACCAATTCTTTCTTACTAGCTTAGTATTTTTATCCATAAAATAGTCTCTTTGGTTTTAAATCATGTGAATTGGAATAAAGCTATGAGGAAAGAAATGAATGCTCTTCCAAAACAGGGGGAATTGGTGAAATACCAAAATGAAAGAAAAAATCATGTTGTTGATACGTCTTTACTATAAAATATAACTACGATGGTTTATTAGAAAATGTATAAAATTAGACCATTGGCCAATTTCTATATTGAAATATACGGGATTAATTATGTGAAAAATTTGCTCCTATCATTAAAATGAATGCTATTTAAGAGTTCTCTTATCTTAGTTGCTAATAAGGATTGAAAGATACAATAACTTGAGGTAAAGAATGCCTTCTTATATGGTGAATTGAAAAAGAAAGTATATATGGAGTTACCATCGAAAGTTGGCTCAATACAGAGCAACATGTCTTTAAGCTAAAAAAGGTATCATATGGGTTGAAGTGTTCAGAAGATTTTTCAGGATAATTCTTAACATGCGATACGAATAAAGTGAAGGATATCATATATTCTTTGTGAAACACAAAGCTCTAGGGAGTCTGCATACTACTAATTTATGTTGACAATATTATCATAATAGTTAATAACTTTAGATGGAATGAAGAATTCACAGAAAAAAATTATTCCAAGAATTTGAAGTAAAAAAATTAGGCAAGCTGAAGTATTTCTTTCTTATTGAAATTGTACACTCTTGACATGAAATCTTTATATCATAACAAAAATAATAATAGAGCCCTGGAGAAAAAGGATGCAAACTTCTCGAAAGCTTTATGCAATTTAATCCTTGAAAATGCTCTAGAGACACAATAGTAAAAAAGAAATCCTATTAGAGATTGGTATGAAAACTCCTTTATTTATCATATATGACTAGACATTGCCTACATTGTTAGTGTGGTGAATCAATTCATGCATAATCCTATAAAATCACAGTTTGTGGTAGCATGTAAAATTTTATAATATTTAAAGGGAACCCAATGCAAAGGAATTTATTCAAAGAGTGGGATGATTTGACTCTCAATGTATACACAAATGCAAATTATGTGGATTCTATGATTAGCATGATGTTAATTTCAAGTACACATTCTTAGGAGGCAATGTTTGTTGATTCCAGATAGGTTGTTAGACCTACGCAATTGTCTCAATGTTAACCAAGAGGGGGGTGAATTGGTAATTTTAAAAACTCTTGGTGAATTTTAGAAAACCGATTTATAATTTTATCGCAAAAGAATTTTCAACCATAAAACATTAAAGTGTGTAAAATAAAAAAGCAGAAAATAAACGAGAACAGAAGAACACCAAGTTTTATAGTGATTCGATCCAACTAGACCTACATCCACTCCCTGAAGACTCCCTCTTCAGGTATTGCATTATACCAAAGTGACTCTCCTTTTTCTCCCACATCAAGGCCGAGAAGCCTTCACAATTTTCCTCTCTTCCACCAATCCCGGGTGCTGCAGAGAACCGTCGTGCTTTCACAACCTCCAATGTCGGCAGAGAACCTCGTCCTTTCACACCCTCCAAGTGTCTGCAGAGAACCGTCGACCTTTCATACCCTCTAAGTGTCGGCAGAGAACTGGCGTCCTTTCACATACTCCAAGTATCGGCAGAGAACTAGCGTCCTTTTTCACCCTCCTGGTGAAGGCAGAGAACCCACGACTGATGTTGAAGAACTTCACTCAAGAGCCTTCAGAGGAGATGGGCAGAAACTTGAAAGAAACAAAGAGATCCTTGCTTTGGGTAACCTTGTGAATCCCTCACAACCCCCTCACTTGATCTCTCATACTTCACTCTCACAATCTCTGCTAAACACTCAAGAGAAATTCACAACAAAGGCTTTTTGTGACAGTTTTTAAAACTCGTTATATAGAAAGGACATGAAAACCCGTCCAAAAACTCAAAATTGTAAGAAAACCATCCTACGATCATACTGTATCATCGCATATCGTCCCGTACGAATGAATAGTGTGAATCATCCGTACGAACGCATAGTGTCCCGTATGAATACCATTCATCGTACAATACGAACAGTTCATAAAAATCTTCGAAATCGTCGGGACGAAAAGGGACCCGTCCAATTTGTACTCTGGACGTCGTACGTACGATGACGACATCGTACGATACAATCAGTTACGAAAATTTTCAAGTTTGTTTAACTGCTCGTAGGAGTTTATAACTAAATAAATTGTCCCGTACGAAATGAATTCGTACAGTACGATTAGTTTAAAAATTTTGCAAATTTTAAACACTCGTCTAGTATGTGTGTGCACAGTTACTCAATTACAATCACTCTCTCAGACTCAATAAAATGAAAAATACAGACTCCATTTACAATGAACCCTAATCTATTATGATTTGAAGTCTTCAACAATATGGAGTATGATTTTCCTGAAATGTTAGTATACACACAAAACAAGTATAGAATGAAAAATACTATGAAACATAAAGATGTGAGCCACAATGTTTGTTGTCATAAAAAATATAAACTCGTGAGTAATAAGTCGCAAAAATGTTGTGGCTTTGAGAAATTATAAAAAAAAAAAAAAAGTGAAAGCAAGTCTAGCGTAGAAGCCAAATTATATACATAGCATTGGGAATGTGCAATTGCTATGGCTAACAATTATTATGAAATATTTAAAGGTTGAATGGATGGTTCTATGTGACAATATTGTGATAATAAATTAGCCATCTGTATTGCAAATAATCTCTTGCAACTTGATCGTACCAAACATATTGAAGTTGGTAGGCATTTTATAAAAAGAGAAGTTTAACAATAATATAAACTGTACTCTTGTAATCACATGTGAACAACTTGCTAACATTCTTATCAAAGGATTATCAGGGCAGTCTCTAAAAAACTATTAGACAAGTTTGGAATAAATGGCATATTTTCATTCGCTTGATAGAGCGTCTGAAACAGCTGAATACTTTTCATCCGTTGGAACCCAATCTTACCAAAAATTTCACCTTCTTTTTTCCTTCTGCTATCACTCAATTGATTTGTCGGATCTCTATTGCCTACTCATTAATATGTGGACTATTGTAATTATTTTATAATTATTGTTATATGATTTTTTTGCTTTCTATTAAAAGCTTCATAGGAATATATAAATGCTAATAAATACTGGAATGAAATATAAAAGTGATTCTCTATAATTCTTGTTATATATAATAGATTTTTATATACTTTGACTCTAAATTAGCATATATCTTTGCCTAATCACTGCTCCAATTACGATTTTGCTTATCGGCTTACTATCGTAAATATAACTACTTTAGTCAATGAGTAGGTGGAAAAACATTCACAACTTATACATTCTCCTTAATACATGAGTACAACTCAAAACCTAAATTGGATGGGCAAGGAAACCCTATACTAAGTAAAATAGATTCACAAGAAAAACCCAAAGCTCTCTTGAATTTTGTTCGTGATTCAAAGGCTTTTACTAACTAATATAATACAACCAATCTCTGATACAAGTTGATGATATACGATGTGAAAATCAATTTATAAAAACTTAGATATTGAATGATAAAAGATATTACTACTGCAGAGCCTCAAAGAACTAGATATAGGATGAACACATTAGGTTTCCTCTTGAATTTTCTCATAAAAATCTTTAGAATTGATTTTGTAGTAATGCTTATAAATCCATTAATTTTCTACATTATATTTGTAGAATAAGAATCCTCTTTAAATAGTATCAAAATAACTCTTAATATATTCACAAAATCTCCTTAAAATTAGCATCTAAGAGCCAAAATACATAATTAAGAAATTTTGATCAATGCATCTAAGTTCATTTTTTTAATTAAGAAAGTAATTACATAATAAACATATAAATGCATAATTGGAAAAATAAATGAGTATAATGTTAAATTTAGATTTACGTTTGCTTACACAGATATCATCAAATTTGATTATTATCATAATGATGAGCAATTAAGCAGATGATCTTAAATGATTTGCATATTTAAATAAATTATTTGAAAATTGAAAATTGTGATGGTTTTTGCATTATTTAAAAATAAATTTTGAATGAATCTAGAGAAAATTTAATTATTTTTAGTTATGCTGCGTAATCAATATAACAAATACTAATAAAAACTCATTCACTTGGTTATACCGTAACATTGAAGTATTGATGCTTCACTTGAATCTTTCATGAATTGTACAATTAACCTCATTCTCCAAGTGACCAGCCTTTAAGTTAGCTTAACAAAAACATTATTCATCTTTATGATTGCTAGAAAATAATTAAACCTGAAATAAAATATTTGGCAAATCTTTAGATGACAACATACAATTTTTGTTATCATCAAATTTATAATGAGCTGTACGAGAATCATCTTGGCATATATAGAAAACATCTATATTTTCATACCATGTTATGTGACAAGCCACATATTGAGCATTATGCATATGTGAAACTACTTTCTTTTGCCCTCTCACTTTCTCTCTTGCTTTTATTGGTTATTAGATGTTCATACGAATACTGAGCCACTACCCTTTTTTTTAAACTGGTGTAAGTTCTTCATAGATCAACAAACATGATGCTAACTACCATCTAATTTCACTCATTGTCATCTCTCTCTCTCTCTCTCTCTCTCTCTCTCTCTCTCTCTCTCTCTCTCTCCTGCTGCTCTTCTCCTTCTTTCTCTTTGCCCCCTTTCTAGCTCACTCTATTTATACAGAAGGTTGATATTGTAATCACATTATGGTTGAAAGGAAAGTTGAGCTAACGAAGCATGAGCTAGATTTAGTAGTTGTGGAGTAATTTGTTGTATACGGTGAAGATAAATACCTTTGCATCGTGAAGCATTTCTTATATCAATCTTAAATGTGATTATATAAAATATTCAAAGTGTTTTATTTTGATATATGCTAATGAACTAAAAAAAATTAGTTTATTGGAGAAAAATTAAAAATGATATTTACTTAAAAAATAAGCATTATTAGAGCAAAGATTGAGTGTAGATGATAAGCCTAAGTAGTTAGTTGCCTCCATTGTGATCTAATGGTCACGAGTTTGAATCACTTAAATAACATCTTTGCAATGTATGGATATGGTGTGCATCTTCCCCACCCTAGACCTTGCATTATTTGTAGTGTGATGCACAATGTATGCCCTTTTCTACAATAAAGTATGAGTGTCGTAAAAGTTGGAACTAAATTGTATATAATAATTATATTAAAGGTTGTGCGCCATAAGTGTCAAGTTTATGAAAAATTGGCTTAGGTAGTTTAAGAATGTATGCTGAGTAGAACATGCATTATAGGATTGTGAGGTAGTTTTAATTTGAGATGAATTGAAAGTTAAAATTGATTTACTATTCGTAATATGAATTGAAGTTGTGCAAAATGACTTTCCTGATTAGAGTTAGCACCATCAGAATACCCCAACAAGAATGAATAATGAAAAATAATTTATACAATCTTGTATTGTTAAAAGCACACTTTAGGAGTGAAATGAAATGAAAAACTAGCTTTGCACATCTATTGCCAGTGAAGTTCAAGTTTTAAGCAAAGCGCATGTGTCGCAACTATTGTTTGATTTTCCTTATTGTTTCTCATAGTGATTAAGTTTTCGCCCATTGGATTTCTATTCTCTCCTATTAAAGCTACGAATTTTTGTGGATCCTTTCTTCATGCCTACTTCCATATTTATTCTTATTGTTGATGCTAGTAGCTTCTCTCTGATAAGCGTTTTTGCAAGAATGATTCTCTTTGCCTTGTAGGCACATTCTTTTGCTTCACAGTGCCTTTGCTTCTTACTCTCTAGCTAGTCACTCAATCTTATGAGTATATTCTTTATTTTGAAGTATATTCTTATATTACTTATTATTTTTATCACTTGTCTATGTTTTTTTATCTTTTTTGGCTTTCAGATAGTTGAAAATTATTTATATTAAATTTATTATTATTTTTGCTAAAACTTTATTACTTGATGTAATTTAAGTTTAAATTTGATTAATTAAATGATTATTATATACGCATAATATATGTATATGTGATTTACAACTCATGAGCATTTCAGCTACTTAAACGCTTCACTTTGTGGTTTGCGTATTGAAGGAAAAAGAACCCTTGCGTATAACATTGTGCTTAGCGTTTTAAAACACTAATGAAGTTAACTAAAGACATTTTTTACATAGCTAATGTCGATCATAATGATAGTTCATTTATTTCTTGAGGTGCATATGATGGAGTTGCTTAGCTAGATCTTGTTAATTAAATCACCTTTGAAGAAGAACCATCAAGGTTTGCATTTATTCTACCAAATTGTGGTCGATGTGAAATTATTTTAGGTCAGGGTTTACTAGTGCAAGTAGGATGATGTAATGTATCTACTATCTAGATCACACAATGAAATTTAGTATTCACAGATCACATCCTACTTCATATGAAATTATAATGTAATGATTTTTTTTTAAAGAAAATAACAAATATTTTGAATTATGATAAATCAACAAGTAATTTTAATTTAATAGCCGCAATTAAAATTCAAGTTGTGCTAAATTTAAACAAAATGAAGTTAATTATCAAGCTAATAATAAAATATATAAATTAGATTAAGAAAATAGTTCTTCAAAGTAAGAATTTTAGATGTTACATTGATATATAGAGCTGGTTTCTTTTAAGGAATAGGTGGTCACATATGTTCTATACTTGAAGGAATGACATATCTAACTTAATATAATAACATATCTAACATATATAATATTAAAAACTAGAATAAGGAATTTTTAATCAATCAAAATACATCTGTTTCATATTTCAAAATATCTATTTATAGATTATTCATCCCAAAATTTAGTAGATTTGACTAGCATAAGATTAACCTATTTTAATTCTAGATAATCATTTTTTTCAAACTTTAATTTTTTCTGAAAGTCAAATCAACAAAAAATAAATCACAAGAGATATAATCCCCATGAATAGAAGTTGGTGCCCTTCCAAAGCTGAAAAACTCGGCAACCCTTCCACTACTCCCCAAACTGCGATATTGAAGGAATAGAAATGTAAGTTGAGTTGAAAAAGAAATACCGTAAAGCCGCACAAGCAAACCTGCTAGTACCGCATAGTCGTGTATTCATTTAAGGCCCCAAGATGCAATTCTGGGAGTGGTGGGTAACATGTAGTGACAATCTCTAGCCCGTGCTTCCACTATGTGGCATTATTTATTTTGAGGTGCATATGCTGAATTTGCTAGGATGAATCTTATAGATTAAATAATTATTTAAACTTCAGAGCTATTAGGCCTTGGTTGACGTTGAACTAATTCGTGAGTGAGGAATTTATATTATACAACACAACTTATCACAATATCTCCAACTAAGCCTTAGTTAAAATATAGAAGGCTTGTGAAAACCATTACAGAATTAGGACTTTGCATCACAGTCAGATTTATTTATTTATTTATTCTACTTCTTTTTCGATTGAGTTGCCTGCAGGAAGCACAACATATCAAACCAACACAATCATCTTTTAAAAATTTGCCAAACTAATTAATGATCTATGATGCACTGACATTTCTCCTGAAAGAGGCATGTACTGTCTAACGCGTATGCGACATGACGTGCATTCAACATGCCTCTAACACGTGTTGGACACGCCAAAAACGCGTCCGATTTAAAAAAAATATTAAATACAAATTGGACACGTATGTCCAAAATGCATGTATTAAATATTTTATGAATTTTTTAAATATAGTTTATTATATTTAAAAATTTTATTTATTTAAAGTATATAAACTAAATTTCTTATTTCATATCCACAACACCAAATCAATCACTCGCACTCAATAACTCATTCATTGAATATTCTCATTTTCATTTCTCTTTGGTGTGTCGCAACTTTGGTTTCACAACAATGCTCAATGTCATCTCAACATCAAAGTCCAACGTCATTATAACATTGACATTTCAAAATCATCTCAACATCAAAGTCTAACATTGTCTTTACATTGATGCTCAACGCTAACAATTTTTACACCCACAACTTGACAACTCATCTTTATTCGATGTCATCTTAGCATCAATGACAAACGTCCTCTCAACATCGATGCCTGATACTTACCGCATAACATCGATGCTCGACTCTTGACAGAACTGTCGTCTCCTCTCTCGATGTCTGATATACGACATCGACGCTCAACTCTCAACATCCTAATATTATTACTTATTATTTTTAATATTATATTTAATTTTTATACACTATTTTTAAAATATAAAAATTATAATGCCGTATCCAACCCGTTTCCGTGTCCTCTATTTTCAATAATTGATGTATCTCATTTCTATGTCGTGTCATATCTGTGTAACCATGTTTGTGTGTTAATGATTTAGGTGTATAGGGTGAATTAAATTAGCTAAACTTAATAAAAAAACTCTTACTAGCCTCATGCATAGGATTCTTTAGCATACAAAATAGTTTATGTTATCTCAACTTGGAACATGATTTGTGCTTGTCTATGTTTTTAAGTTTATTTTGACGTTTACGTAATCGCCTACTTAAGCATATGTCCAAACTTTCCATCCAACCAGACGGCCAAATCTGCATACTCTACATTTGTGGACCAAGCTGAACTGGAAAAAGACAACCCTATGTAAATGGAATTCACAGAATCTTAAAGTGCATGTATTACATTTGCATGCAGCCGAACTGCTATACTTCATTTATGTTAATGGTCTTGGTGTTATCACTATGTGGGAGGATATAGTTGTAGGCTGGGGGAAAATATGATTTAGTAAGCAGGAAAATTTTCAATTAGGAGTCAACCATTATTGGTATTTTCTTAGATTTGACATGCCCAATGATTACAAATTTTTCCTCAAGTTTATGGACAATTTCACTGTTTTAATGACAGAAAATTTAAAGCAAATGCAGTTTAAGTATACTTCTCATTAAGGGTATGAAGACTTTTTAGTATGTATTGTTTGAAAAGTCTTTGCTTAGCTCAGAACTTATCATTTGGTTTACGCTTAACCTATTATTCATCTATACCTGCTCCTTATATTCTTTGTTTAATGCAGGCTGAGGCACTAGTTAAAGCACAACATGATACTGGAGAAGCACTGGGCGAGTTGGGTCTGGCATTCATTAAACTGATTAAGTTGGAAAATGATGAGGCCATATATGTGCCTCAGAGAGTGGGAGCTGCTAATACCAAAATATTGGCAACTGCCGCTGTTAAAGCAAGCAGATTTTACCGAGAATTGAATTCTCAAACAATTAAACACCTGGTAATAAAGTACAAAATATGTTAAGAAGATTCATGATATGTGTATTGCTGAAATTTTTTGCATATCTACTAATATTTCCGCAACTTTTTAGCAGGACACTCTGCATGAATACATGGGATTGATGTTAAGCATTCGTAATGCATTCTCGGAACGATCTGATGCTTTATTGACAGTACAAACACTTCTATCAGATCTTACTTCTTTACATGCTAGGGCTGAAAAGCTTGAAGCTGCTTCTGCCCGGGTATTTGGTCGTGATGATTCAAGAATTCAAAAACTAGAGGAGATAAGAAGAGCAATAAAAGTTACAGAAGATGCTAAAGATTGCGCTACTAGAGAGTATGAAAAAATAAAGGTAATACCTTCTCACCCAAATTAGCTATATGATAGCTTTAAAATAGCTTAAATGATTTCTACCATACTGCTTGGGACTGAATGAAATTCCATAACTCATATTAGGCTTGAAGTCTTTCTCTTTAAGTAATAAACTAATGAAGTGCAAGTTATCAAGCTGAACGGATGCTGTGTGGTAGTTGAAAATTTAGCAATTTGATTGATTAAATCGATCTATCGATGCTACTATTAAAATGGAGCCTCGAACTTTTAATATAAAATAAAAACCTTCTATTCTATCAGATCTATAAATGTGAACATGATAACATATTCGTAAGGACATCAATGGAAAAATGCTGCATCATTTTATCACGATCTTTCCATCGACGTTCAGTTTTTTTTTTATCTCACCGTATGTTAAGCCTTCGTCCTCTTCTTCCTAATTCTGTTGGGTAAGCCACTTCACAGAACTGATTGCCATGCATTAAATCACCGCCCTAACTGTTGAAGTTGGCTCCTTGTTTTCTATGAGAATGGAACTAACTTTTTCTTGTCAAGTGATTCCTCCTTTAAGTGAAAATTTCTTTGATTGCCATGCATCTAGACCTTCTTACCACCTAGCATTTATCATGTCGCCCATCTTTTATTTTCTTTATAGATATGTCGACGCTTCTCAAATTATCCATTCATTCATTGCGCATGGGTTAGGTTTCCATCAGTTGTCATTTCTTTCCTGTGTCTTTTTTTGCTTGTGAAATTGCTTATTCCTTTCTTATTTTAAATTTGTTGTTATTTGTGCTTGCAATCCGGGCATATGCTCCCATATTACTTTTAAATTGTGCTATAAGTAGAAACACTTATTTGTTCTAGCTTTTTGTTCTTATGGTTCCTGAAACTTTTAGGAAGTAAACTTTCATAACGTGAGAGGGCAGAGTCCTTTGCGTTGAATATGCTGTCAAACTCTATGAGCGATGGAAGTTGGAGCCAGTTGCTCTTTGTTTAGCTTATGACTTGCTTTATGTTTTTTTTTTACATTTTATTTATAATATTTATCACAAGAAATCTCGAATTTTTTAAAAAATTCGGATGTAAGCACAAGGGTATTTGTGATTCTTTTCTTAATATCTTTAAAAGTATGATTAGTAAATTTTGTCCAATGAAAATCTTGTTTTAAGACAGTTGGTATTATGCGTCCTGATAATTGTAAAATGTTTAATAAATATTATACAAAATGTATCCATAATATAAAAACTTTAGAATCCTGTGAATTTTAATAGGTTTGTCCATTCATTAATTCCTTTCACTTTAGCACGATCAACTAAGTGTTCCTGCACTTAGTGATACAAATCTCAAAAATATCACATAAGATCATGAAACAGAAATTTTTTTATTCAAATATAAATTTTTAAAAACTTCAAAAGTTCTTTTAACATGAGCCAAATTATCTTCTACAGTCTTCTTATTTATCAATATAAAAGTATGTGACTAGAGAATTTTAATGAAAAATCGAAGTGCATGATGCATAGTTCTTATAAACGTGATAAATGCATCAGATAATTTGATAGGCATGACTGATTAATCATAGTATTCATCCTTTGGTTTTAAACACAATTTTTTACACATTTCCTTCTTGCATATCTACTTGATGATAATAAAGTTCTAAAATAAAATTTCAAAAATACTATAGGTTCAAAAATCATATCAGTATGTATATCATCCAATCTACGAATGATATATCATTTTTTTATTAGAAAAAAACAGTATATATATATATATATCATTTTCTTATGGCATTCTTATTTATAACCCCACTATTTACACATATACGCTAATTTTCATTTTTCTTAGTTGGAAGAAATGTAGGAATTGTACATGCACTTAAATTCTCTTTAATAATTATTATTTTTAGTAAATCATCTGGATGCCTTCAAAGTTTTGCATTTTTAATTGAATTTATTTAAATATGTTAAAAATATGATGCAGAAATTAAATCAATACTATCTTTTATGTCTTTTGTGGTGGTAATTCATTTGAAAGATTATTATAACAACATCAAGCCTTTATCCTCCTTATCTGGGGTTAGCTACATAAATCCTTTTTCTCCATTTTGTCCCATTTAGGGTCAAATTCTCATTTAAATCTAATAAAAAAAAATCATTTCTAATATTTTCCAACGAAGTCTTTTTAAATATCATTTCATAAGTCAAATATAGTACATCTACTTTCCTAACTAGATCATCGGAAGGCCGTCGTTTTATGTGACCAAACCATCAAAGACGACTATCTCTAATCTTTTGTCTTCCACTGGAGCTATTCCAACCTTTTCACGTATATGCTCATTTCATATCCTATCTCTAAGAGTAAAGTCACGCATCCACCTGAGCATTCTCATCTTTGAAACACTTAACTTAATATCATGCTTCCCTTTTATTGGCCAACATTTTGCACCATAAAACATTGTAGCTCACCACCATCTTATAGAATTTTCGCTTAAGTTTGAGGGAGACTTTCCTATCACACAACAAGCTCGACGCATTCCTCCACTTCAACCATCCGACTTGGATTCTATTAATAATATCCCCATCTATTTCATCATCACTCTGAACAATTGACTCAAGGTATCTAAAACGTGTACTCTTATTAATGATTTCATCATCTAAAATTACAATCCCCCTATTGGTTCTATTATTACTAAAATTACATTCCATATATTCAGTTCCAGATCTACTTCAAATGTAAGCCTTTAAATTTTAAGGTTGACCTCCATAGTTCAAGTTTACCTTCAACTCCCTCTCTAATGTTTTGAACAAGAAGAATATCTTCAGCAAAAAGCATACACCAGGGTACAACCTATTGCAATTGTCTAGTGAGAACATTCATGGGTAAAGCAAAAAGATACGGGCTTAAGGTGGATCCTTGATGTAATCCAATTGAAATAGGAAAATACTTCGTCGAACCACCTTGTGTTTGAACACAAGTAACAACTCCTGCATACATATATTTAATGACTTGAATATAAGCATTATTAACCCCTTTCTTTCTTAACTCTCCATGGCACTTCCCTTAGAACTTTATCATATACTTTCTCTAAATCAATATATCATATGTAGATCCTCCTTATTCTCTCTATACTTCTCCGTCAACCTCTTAGTAAATGTATAGCTTCCATAGTAGACCTACTCGGTATAAATCCAAATTGATTTTGAGAAATATTAGTATCCCGCCGCAACCTATGCTCTATAACTCTCTCCCATAGTTTGAAGGTATGACACATTAACTTAATTCCTCTATAATTCCCACAATCTTGTGCATCACCTTTATTCTTAAAAATATGAATCAACACACCGATTCTCCATTTATCTAGCATATTTTAGTCTTCAAAATAATATTAAAAAATTTAGTAAGTCAATAAATTCCTTCATCTCCTAAGAATTTTCACATCTCTATTGGAATATCATTAGGTCCAATAATTTCTCCACATTTCATTTTCTTTAATGCCTCTCTAACTTTGGTTTTACGAATACGCCAATAAAAATAAAAATCTTTAGGATGCTAAGGTCATTAAAGTCAATTGCATTCAATCTTAATTGAAAAATTTAGCCATTAAAGTCAATTGCATTCAATCTTAATTGAAAAATTTAGCAAAATATCTCATCAACCTTTGTTGAGTGTCCTCTTCTAATAAAAATATTTTTTTATCTTCATCTTTAATACAATTCACTTGAACTAAATCTTTACTATTATCTCTTTGTTTGATATATATATATATATATATATATATATATATATATATATATATATATATATATATATATATATATATATATATATATATATATATATATATATATATATATTTCACTCTCCTTAGTATCTAATATATTATATAAATCATTAAAAGCTTAAATTTTTGCATTGTGTATTCATTTATTAGACCTAAAAAGACTTGTTTAGAAAATATTAGGAATGACCTTTCTTTATTAGATTTAAATAAGAATTTGACTTTTAATAGGACACAATGGAGAAAAAGGATTCATGTAGTCGACCCCACGTAGTGGGATAAAGGCTTGATGTTGTTGTTGTTGTATTCATTTATTAACTCCTTATAAGCCTCTTTTGATCTTTTCCAATTATCATAATTTTTACATATAAACTAATTTTTATAATAATTTTTATTTATTTTTTATTTTTTCTTGTATATTTTAATTCCACAACCTACCATTTTTACTATTAAGAGATTTTTTTTTTTATACTTCAAGCATATCTTTTGTAACATTCTTACTATAACTTGTTACTTTTTCTCATATAACATTATCTTTTTTATGCACAGACAAAATCTTAAGACCTACAATCATACTCTCAAAATTATTTTTGTTAATATTCTTTAAATACTTCTGTTTAATCCTAAAACAACGTTTTACTTTATTTGAAAGATTATTATGATATTAAAATTTAAATTTGATAATAATTTGACATCATACTCAAGTGTAATCAAACTTTCAAAAATATCATCTTTAGATTCTAGTCTCTAAAGCATAAATCACTAACTTTTCAAAGCATCTTGATTTAAGATATATAATGATTTTCTCAATTTATTAGGAGCATTATATTCTTTTATAAATGAAACAATATAATATTATAGATAACTATTTGGGCCCAAGTCCTCTTAATTTCTTCAATGCTTTTATCAGTGTTTTCTAACTCCTCCTTTAGAATCTATGTTCTCAAATCATACATGATTAGAGGCTTGAACCGTCTCCCAAATGCTCCAACTGAACGAATCATGTTGTAATAGGCAAGTGATGTCGCAACTTTAAATGGAATTGAATTTTCATAGAAGAATCTGGCTATATCCTTACACACTCTTCTCCGTTATTCTTTTGCATTTTATGGGGCCATCTTCTATATAGTAGGAGGCCTATCCTCTGATGTGTCCATCATATAATGATCCATAGGCCCTATAGCACCCCTAGATGAAATGGGCTTCATCGAAGAAAATGAATTCCTAACGCTGCGCTCACTCCCGTAGTAAGAGCCAGCATCAACTCTGTCCTTAAACTGCTTCAGTGCAAGATGTTTTGATGTGGTAGACTTATTCATGTATGACTTTATCTCCTCACTTACAGTATCATAAACTTTGGAACATGGAGCAACAGTCTTATTAGACCCTGAAAGGTGATCCTTAATCCTAGTCACACCACCCTTCACAATTTTGTCACAATAATTGCATTTTAGATAGATATATATTTTGTCACTTTCCCCTACATCAACCTCAGTGCTATGTTTCCATGTTGGATCTTTTCTGTGACCTGATGCAGCTTTATCCTTACTTCTGACCATCCTTTATGAGAAGAATAAATTAGTGCAATATATCAAACCTCTAAACATAATGCTTCACTTATTCTACATTAAGAAAACTTATATAAAGCATGCACTTATGAAGAGGCAGACTAACACTAACAACTAATACTAAAGATGATGAATACAACAATATGCCGTTCAGCCAGAGGTCCAAGGGGGCGTTGCCCTCTGGCGGGGTTCATCTTGTTTATTTTTAAAGTTCGTAAGTCGTTTGTATGAAAATATATCGAGCGGTACCGAGCATGTACCTAGTGGTACCTAGCATTGTTATACCGAGTGGTACCGAGCATGTACCTAGTGATACCGAGCGATACTGAGTAGACAGAACGATTGTGGAATTTTACTCAGCATAATATGGAGGTTCTTATGGTAGAACAACCGATCTTGTATTTCATAATAAGGTGATAGATGGAACCACGAAGAAGAAGAGCTTTCAATAGTCGGTCGAAGGAGACTCCATCCCAACTCGCGGTAGAAGAGAACTTTAAGCAACATGCGAAGAGCAACTCACGGTGGAAGGAAGCCGACGCTGGTCGAATGGAAGGAACTCAGGAAAAGTGGAAAATGTCGCTCGAAGAAAAAGGGAGAATAAACCTAGTTTTGGTTTAGAAATGATCGAAGACGCACGGGGGTGGGGGGCCAAACCGAATAGATATATGTTAGGTTAGGATTTTTTTTTTTTTTAATTTTAAGAAGTGGACGCCTCTAAAACATGAGGCGAGGAGGCGCACCTCAGTGAACTTGAGGCTTACGCCTCAATGCCAGCTCTCATTGCGTAGGCTTTGAGGCTTAAAAGTTTAAAATTGCGCTAAGGTGGGCGCGCCTCTTATTGCACAATTTTAAACCATGTGTTGTTGTTATTGTTATAGAAATTGAAGCCTTATCTATACATACATACATTATATGGTTGTCGATGTGATTTAGGTTTTAAATACACACAATTAATAGCTGAAGTGGCCACAAATTCAATATACTTTTCACCATCGTATGATAAGCTTATATATATTTTCATCATGCTTAAAATAAGTTTAAAACATAGTTATTTTCCAATCAAATTTAATTTTGGTCTGGGCATAATTCTCTTATAGCAATTAAAGGATGTTTCAATAATGTATCTTAAGAATCTCTTATTTCTTTTTCAAATTCATGCATTTCATCTCCTTTAATTTTTCTCACAATTCGTATCTTTCACTTCATTAAAAAAGAAGCATAATATTAAGTTAAGTGTGGCAGAGATGAGGATGCTCAGGTGGATGAGTGGCTTTACCCTTAGAAATAGGATACGAAATGAGCATATACGTGAAAAGGTTGGAGTAGCTCCAGTAGAAGATAAGATTAGAGAGAGTCGCCTTAGATGGTTTGTTCACATAAAACGGCGGCCTTCCAATGACCCGGTTAGGAGAGTAGAGGTATTAGATTTGACTTATGTTAAGAAAGGTAGAGGCCGACCTAAAAAGACCTGGTTAGAAAATATTAGGAATGATATTTCTTTATTAGATTTAAACGAGAATTTGAACTTTAATAGGACACAATGGAGAAAAAAGGATTCATATAGCCGACCCCACGTAGTGGGATAAAAGCTTGTTGTTGTTGTTGTTGTTGTCATCGTCGTATCTTTCACTTCAGTATGTAAAGAGATCTCATCTTTTAGATTTCAAGTTAATCAAGGAATTAAAAGTAAAAATAACACATTCAACTAAAAATTTTATTCAATTATTAAATTTTGTTTGAGTTTTGTGTAAACTTCAAATCATAATTTATAATCACAAATCCTGTTGGTAATCCTGTTGGTATTTCATTTCCATCCATCACAACAAGCCAAAAAATATTGAGGATCACACATGAGTTGGCCGCAGGAAATAAATTCACTGAAGAATCCATCACTAGAGCTTCCATAGCTTTAGAAAAGGGAAGGAAGCTCCAAAGGCTCGTTAACAGAGGAAGTCAAAGACAAATTGAGGCATTAGCAAATGACCAAAGCTGATGCGAGATTTCCCCTGACGGCTGGAGGAAAATTTCCTTAGAGAACTGCAGGGATAAAGGATAGAATAAGAATTCCACCGTAAAAAGCTGGGGAAGAGTTGCAAGCAGGAATGTTTTCTGTGTCAAATTTGGTAAATAGGCGTTTAGGCTTGTTTTTTGGTCAATTGCTGCACTCTGGTTGAAGATTAATAATTCTTGCTAAGTATATTTTAATTTTCCTAAACAGAATTTGTAGTAATGACTTTAAAAACTTCATTTTTTTTCCATATAAGTGTTGTTAAAATCGCACTTTATGTGTGAAGCAAAATGACGCATTCTTGTGAATAGCAAGCTCGCAACAAAGCGCATGTGTTGCGCCGCTTTGCTATATTACGTTGGAGTGTTGGGCATTTAGCTCCTTTGTTTGACCAAAATCTTAATTTGTATTTGATTCAATTTCTACCATAATGACTAGACATTATTATTTGCTTTTCCTCATTGTTTCTGGTAATGATTGAATCTGTCTTGATTAGTTTTCTGATCTCTCCCACTGGAGCTTGTCATTTTTTTTGTGATTCTTTTCCTGTTCACTCCCCCGTGAGTTTTTATACGTTTTTCATTAGTTCCTGTTGTTGGTGTAATAGCTTCGTGCATAACTTCATTATTTGTATTATATATATTTTTTTGGCTTTCAAATAGGTAGAAATTGTTGCTATTGATGTCCAAGTATTTTTGCAAAAAAAATCGATGCCTAATGTGGTTGGAATTGATTAATTAAATAAAATTTGTCTGCATAAAATATCTGTTTAAGCGTTGCTTCACTTTACATTTTGTGCATTGAAGTAAAAAAGAATCCTTATGCATCGCATTGAACTTAGTACTTTAAAAACACTGATAATATCATTTATTATCTTAAAAAGCTGTACATTCTGTAACGTTTAGTCAACAGAAATGTATGATAAAATTTCCTTCATCATGATTTCAGGAAAATAACAGTAATGAACTTGAAAGGTTTGATAACGAAAGGCAGGATGATTTTCTAAGCATGCTCAGAGGATTGGCAATAAATCAGGTATCACTCATTCCTTTGCTTCTCTTCAAGATGTCAGAAGCTTATCAATATTTCTTTTTGTCTGTTTTTTGAAATGGATCATAGCTACTACTTTTCCCCTCCTTAACATTTTGATGCTAATATATAGATCATGTTCCTATGTAATTATGTTTTATAATGTCACCTAATAAAACAACCTCTTTATATTATATATATATATATATATATATATATATATATATATATATATATATATATATATATATATATATATATATATATATATATATATATATATATATCAAAAATATATTGTTAAAATAATTTTTAAATATTTGGTATATTTAGGATTTATATTGACCTGCAATTAAGATTCATTTAGAACAGCTTTTGATGATTTGTTTTAACAATTTTAAAAAAAAATGTACTACAAAGTTGTTTTAAAAATAGTAAGAATAATATTATAAAGAAAGCCTAAATCTGTTTAGCAAATTATTTTTGTAGTTGCTTGAAGAAGGAATCAATAAAATTATTTAACCCAAAAAAAGATATTGTGGCATATTTCTATCACAAAAAAAAAAAAAAAAAAAAAAAAAAAAAAAAAAAAAAAAAAAAAAAAAAAAAAAAAAAAGTAAAAGAAAAGTGGATGACACGTTGTGGAAATGCATTTTAGTCCTAACTTAGAGTTTCTAAGTTCCATGTCTTCTGTTTTTAACAGGCAGGGTATTTCGAGAAAATTGCGGATGTGTGGGGAACTGTTGCCAGGGAAACAAGCCATTATGCGAAAGAGAATTGCTAGGAGGTAAAACTACGAAGCTTTCTCTCAAAAAACGCGTGTTCATACATACAAAACACTTTATAGCATAATATGAAAACTTCTGCTGGGGATTGTTTTTTGGTGCACACATTTTCATGAAATAAAAAAAAAATAATAATTGGGTAACGATATTGGACCCAATTTTGATCGTAATGGGTTTAAGACATCATAAATGTGTATGATATTATGCGATTTTAATTTGAAGATATATTTAAAATTAATGAAAATATCTTATTTGAAATGAATAAGAGATTTATATGAAATCAAAATTAATGAAAATATCTTATGTATCTTGAAAAAATTGGTTTAAAGCATTTTGGCCTTTTTTAAAATAATTAGGGAAAAATATTAACTAAATTTTGGAGAAAACAACATTAGGATGAATTTAGAAATTATTTATTTATTTTAACATTATTATAATATGAATTCAACATATATAATATTAATTTTAAAATAAGCTCAATCATTTTTAAATCCAACATATTACAATCTATATCAAGATAGTTTGACACTTTCTGAAAATTTTGGTATAAATGGGTCTTAGTACCGGTGATTTATTTGAGATGAGTATTTTATAATATTTTATTAATTATTTATGCATTATACTCATTTGAAAATTAATTCAATTATTTTGAGATTCCGGCCCTTTTTCTTTTTAATTTCTAATCACTGTTTTTTAGAAAAATAGCAATATAAATCGTTTGTAACCCTTACTGATCAGATCTGAAGCAATTGTTGTCGCAGCATTCAGGGATTGGATGGATTCTCGCGTCAAATCCTTTTTTTGTTTTTGTTTTTTTTGTTTTTGTGTATGCCAATGCCATGCTTTTCTTTAATTTGAAATTAGAAGAATTCTCTATCTGGATTTCTTAATTAAAAATCAGTCCTGATAAATTTTAAAGCTGTTGAATCTATTTTAAAATAAACAAATTATATTTTATAAAAAAATTATTGTATTGTTTTAGAATTAATATAATAAATTGAAAACTTATTTTGATAAAAGTTTATTAAAATATTTCATACAATTTTTTAAAAATTTATTAATCATTGTACACAGAATAAAGCGTAATTTTGTATCTACATTGGCTGGGGTCAAACTAACTAGGGGTGAGATATTTGTCAAATGTGTTCTCGTTTGGGTAAAATAATTTCCTTGAGAAAATTAAACATCCAAAATTGCATCCATGGATTCTCAAGTGACTTTTTTTTTTTTCTAAATAATATTAAAAAAATATTTTAACACTATTGTTGTTAGGTCTCAAGTCTTGGATGTTGCATTAGGTAGTCGACAACCAGCGTAAAATTTGTAGAATATTCATGTATCATATATTAATTTATAATCCATACATTAATTGAGAGGTTTGATGAAGAAATATAGAGAGAATAAGGAGGATCTACATGTGGTATTTATTGATTTAGAGAAAGCACATGATAAAGTTCCAAGATAATTATTATGGAGAGTTTTTGAAAAGAATGGAGTTAATAATGCTTATATTCAAATCATTAAAGATATGTATGCAGGAGCTATTACTTGTGTTCAAACACAAGGTGGTTTGACCAAGTATTTTCCTATTTTGGTTGGATTAGATCAAAGGACCAACCTTAAGTCCATACCTTTTTTGCTTTAGTTATGGATGTTCTTACTAGACATTTGCAAGAGGATGTACCTTGGTGTATGCTTTTTGTTTTTGATATTCTTCTTATCGATAAGACTAGAGAGGGAGTTGAAGGTAAACTTGAATTATGGAGGTCAATCTTAGAGTCTAAAGGTTTTCTCTTGAGTAAATCTAAATCTGAATATATGGAGTTGAATTTTAGTAGCAATAGACCTTGTGAGGAGATTGTGACTTTGGTCAACTAAGTCATTAATAAGAGTACACATTTTAGATATCTTGGATCTATTGTTCAGAGTGATGGTGAAATAGATGGTGATATTATTAACAAATTAAAGTTGAATGGTTCACTACAAGAAAATACGTTATTACGGGTGGATGGAATCCGGTGGTAGCATTCAAAATATGCCTAAAATATCATATTTCCAGTGCATTTCCGACACAAAATTGTCCGACGGTAATTCACGCGCCAGAAAAAAAACATTGACGATTTTTTTTTTGTCGGAAATATTTCCTGAGATTTATTGGAAAAAAAGAACATTCGACGCTTTATTCATTGCTATGTTCCGGCATAAGACGCGTCAGTATTTGCGGCGGATAGTATACGCCGGAAATAATAGAAAATAATTCGCCGGCTAATAGACGTTGTTCCGTTGCCGACATACATTACCGTCGCAATTTTCGCCAGAATTAACGGCGTACATTTTTGTCGGAAATATCATTGTATCATATTACCGTCATTGTTTCCGGCGGATAATCTGCCGGAAACCTATAGTATAAACAAAAAAAATCTTCCTCCTTTTAAAATTGATTTCCACAATTATGCTTGGATAGAGAATAATACAACAACACTATATACATTCATACAATCACTTCAGATCAAGAACATCACCAATTATATTATCAAACATAAATATTTAAATAATAACATAAATAAGAAGATTATTAGCAACAAATATCAAATAATAAAAAAAAGTCAAGATGTTTAATAAACAAATAACTAAACATGTCCAAAATATATAAATATTGATGTCCATATCAGTAAAATAAATAACATCTACTCTGATTGAGTCTCCTCCTCAATTGATGTTGTACTCCTCCCACTACTCATATGCTCCCTCATCTTTCGCATTTCCTCTAACATTTGAGCTTGTTGTATCTGCATCTACTACCGCATTTCCAACTGCTGCTACTCCATCTGCATATACGATTGTTGCATCTGCATCTGCCAGCCAGGTTGTACTTTCCTTACCTGTTTTAGCTCGATTTTAAGGGCATCTATCTGTTGAGTATATAAAGACTCCTGGGTGTTAGCCGAGAAATTGGAGCTACCAGATGTCTACAACTCATATGCATCCGCTTGCGAGCCTAAATCGTATACTCTGACGTGCTGCATTCTTTCTATAGTTTACAACCAAGTGCGGTAGTCAGAATATTCTATTGATCCACCAGAAGAACATTCACCTGCTGCAGTATGACTCTCTCAAAGCCCTGTATACTCCTCCTATGAAAGTTAATAAAAAATTAAGCAATTTATATATAAAATCACAAAAATTAAACTTATATACTTAAATAGGCTTTCATGGCACGCTCATCAACCCATTGTTGATCCTCCTGCCGCTTGGGGGTATGACTATGCAATTCAATAAAAGTCGGTTCTCTACCTAGTACTTCTTTTTGTAACAGACATATATTAGTATTCTTCTTAAAGTAAATTATTCAAATATTTTAAAATTCCTTACCAAATGTCTGAGTGGTGCATCCCTTCCATATTAGTTGTTGGGAAACATACAACAAATCATAAAAATTTTGTGCTTCTTTATTAGGTGACTCATTTGTATATTGTTTAGATTGTGCTCCACTTACATCATGAATTAAGTACTCAAGATTAGGTAGGATATTTCCTTTCTCATATATATTAGCACTTGTCGATGGTCCTCATCGAGAATTGAAATATGATTCATACTCATCATGAGAAGTTCAATACCAATATTATGGCATGAAGCCTCGATGGTATAGATCAATAGTTACGTCATCTGGGCTTATATGCACCTGATTTTTATGTTTAGAATATGAGAAATGAAACTTTCCATCTGAGATAAAGCTGGGCAGTTGAGAAGCTTTTTGAATGAAAATATTCACCCTTATAATGAACTCATTTGTTAATGTCTTTCATTCTTACGCCAATCGATTATACATCCAACTTCTTTGAGTTCTGATACATAATATAACATACATATAATATGGATATATTAGATAATTTTGAAATATTTATTGAAGAAAAATGCAAAAAGTCTTATCCTACTCAGAAGGCCATCATTTTAAGTGACCAAACCATCCAATGAGACTTTCTCTAATCTTATCTTCCACTGGAGCTACTCTAACCTTCTCACATATATGTTATTTTCATATCATGTTTATAATCAACTATGCCAAATGCATTCCTCTATGTTAATACAACAACGCCCAATGCATTCCTCTATGTCCACACAATAACGCCCAATGCATTTTACTCAATGTCATGAGATATATATTTTCCTATTATTTTTTTTATTAATTTATATTTTTTAAATATAAATATTTATTTTAAAAACAACAATCCGAAACAAAATTTAAATTCTAACAATAACTGTTGCTAACCGGGTCAAATTTAGTACATCTACTTTCCTAATCGGGTCATCAAAGGCCGCCTTTTTGTATGACTAAACCATATAATGTGACTCTATCTAATCTTATCTTCCACTAGAGCTACTCGGACCTTTTCATATATATGATCATTTCATATATTATCTTTAAGAATAAAACCACTCGTCCACCTGAGCATCATCATATGTGGAATACTTAACTTAATATTATGCTTCTCTTTTTATGTCCAACATTCTGCATCATAAAGCATTGTAGATCTAAACACCACCTTATAAAATTTCTCCTTAAGTTTAAGGGGGGCTTTTATATCACACAACAAGCCCAATGCATTCCTCCACTTCAACCATCCAAATTGAATTCTGATAATAATATCCCCATATATTTCATAATAACTCTTAATAACATGTATTTTTATTAGTAACTTGATCATCCAAAATCACAATTCCCTCTCTAAAACTATTTTTTTTTACAAAAATTACACTCCAAATATTTAGTTTTAAATCTACTCAAATTAAAGCCTTTAGAATCTAAGGTTGACCTACATAACTCAAGTTTACCTTCAACTCCCTCTCTACTTTCCATAAATTACACTCCATAATGTATACACCAATATACCTTCTCTTGCAAATATATAGTAAGAACCTTCAAACTCAAGTTGATGAGATAATACCTTCCCTGACCAATTGTATTCGAGGCTGCTTTTGGCGAAAGTCGGCGAGGGTTCGATCGGGGTAGCTCTTAGACACGACAAAAAAGTGCTCGTCGGGGTAGCTCGCAGACTTGAGCGAAGAGAGGATGATTTCAAGGCGTCTGGGACTTGAGTGAGGAGAGGGTGATAACACGTCATCGGCTCAGCTCTTAGACGCACAGTAGTTCTCCGATGTGAGAGAGAAAGAAATGAGAAGTCATTCGACAGATTCATCGAAATAGGGCTTTAACCGGTGTATTTTCCAGTGCATTATCCGCCAGTTACATCACCGGTGGATAATACACCGATAATGATTCATCAAGTTTAAGTAAGCTGGTGAATATGCATCGATAATGCTGCCATTCGTTATCGGTGGAATATGCGCCAGACACCTAAGAAATGCTGGCAGAATGTGCGCCAATATTTTTACGGCAGATATTTTTCCAGATAATTCACCATTAAATTACCAATGCAAATTGTGCCGGCACGTGTGCTGGATTTACCGACATAAAATATTTCACCGGAAAGTCCGACGGTAATAATGCATTTTCTTATAGTGGTTGAAGTGGAGGAATGCACTTGGCTTGTTATGTGATAGAAAAATCCCCCTCAAACTTAAGGGAAAATTTTTTAAGATGGTGGTGAGACCCGCAATGCTTTATGGTGCTGAATGGTGGCCATTAAAAAAGAAGCATAATACTAAATTAAGTGTTGCAGAGATGAGGATGTTTAGGTGGATGAGTGGCTTTACCCCTAGAGATAGGATACAAAATGAGTATATATGTGAAAAGGTTGGAGTAGCTATATTAGAAGATAAGATTAGAGAGAGCTTCCTTAGAGATGGTTTGGTCACATTAAATGCAGGCCTCATCATCTTTTACAAAAAAAAATCATAAAAAAAGTAGTAAAAAAAAGGAAAAATAGCGCAGGCCTTTCGATGACCCGGTTAGGAAAGTTGAGGTATTAGATTTGACTTATGTTAAGAAAGGTAGAGGTAGACCTAAAAAGACTTGGTTAGAAAATATTAGAAATGATATTTCTTTATTAGATTTAAATAAAAAATTGACTTTTAATAGGACACAATGTGGACCTCTGAAAGGGATCCGCAGCTACAGAGTAGAGGGTATACGACTGCACCGCCCTGAGGGATAGAAATAATCATAGGCCACCACGCTCTTCGCAAGCGGGCCAACAGAAGGGCAAATTAGATTGCAAATATGATTAACCATTGAAGATAGCAACTCTCGCCAACACACCCTGATGGAATATAATATGCATGTCCTGATCAAAACAACAGGTTTCTCCCACTCGATACATCAGCTCGAGTGGGGTTTATTTGATGGTGGAGTTTCATTTTCCATAGGCACAAGCCCCGGTAGTTAATTACATCTCAGGTCAGAGCTTGAGAATACTCTCGATTAATGATCCGATATTATTCTTTCTAGAATAGGGATTGGCATAAAGGGGAGACTAGGAAATCCTACTCAAAGGAAAATAAAGGCTTGAAGTGGGCTTAGTCATCATGCACGGTTCATACCAACATACGGAGGGACTAAGGCATTGAAAGGAGACTAGAGAAAGGAAAACTATACACTCAAAGTGTGCAGAGAGAAAGGATGGAGGTGGCATCATCCATGTGACGCTGATAGGTAGGATTTATAGCCCTAAAGAAATGGGTACTTACCTACCGATGAGGTATACTACGAGACACCAAATGTAATGGCCTTGAACCCTAAATCTAGAATGGGTTTAGTGTTTTACACCTAACACGAATACCCGTATCCTAACTAATGTATCTAGGCTTATATATTGCCTAAAAAGGAAAGCCAGTTAACCACCTAAGCGCGTAAAATCCATACTGTCCAATCTTTATAAAACATGGGTAGGTAATTTAGTTATTGGAAGTAAGGCCGATGTCTAGAATGTTTCCTAATTAGCCTTGGACTAATATAGGGTGAATACTCCTAGATATAATGCAATTAAAGTTTAATTTAGTTGATTTTAAATGCAATATATGCTAGTTAAGAGGTCTAAATTAGACATGCATAAAAATTTAAAGAGGCTTTAGAAAATAATTTTAAAACTACCAATTCACCCCCCTCTTGACTAGCCGTGGGACATTTACTTAGGCTTAACAACCTTAATTACTGGACTCAACAAGATTATCCGGACTCTACCCGCAGGCAGGGAAGTGTTATATGGAAGGAGAGAGAAAATACATTATTATGCGTGCGACCCCGGATGATTCCGACTATTCCCTAGGTTATTAGATTTCTAAGTTATTTAATTCTTAAAATTTTAAATCTTAGTTATGAGTAAAATTCTTTTTATCCTGGAGAGCATAACGAAATTAGGCTAAGCACATGCAATAAAGAAACTTAGAAAAAGCATATAATTTCTATTACGCAATCAATGCAAACAAATCAATATAAATAACCCAGTAAAGTAAAGAAAGAAAGTCCATGGAAAGTGCTGTATAAGTACAACACATGGTCTACAAAAAGAAATGGTGGTCACACATCACCGATCATAACCTGGATTCTAATCCCACTGAATGACGCAAGTCTTAAAAGCAAGGCATTTCGTCTTCAAGTCTTCATCTTCAAGTGGATCATCTTCCTCCAGATCGTCTTAGTTTGGATCACCTTATTCTGGATCATCTCCTTCGGATTGTCTTTGTACAATTCGTCCTCTAGAAGGGTACCCAAATGAATAAAAATTTCTTATAAATGACTTTTCTTTTTTTCTTTGGGAACCGAGTGTTGAAATACCTCACTTTTAAAAGGCTTTCGCAACTCAATATAAAATTTAACAAATTACATTATGAAAAGAAAATTTAGACTCTCCTACATGGTTATCCTAATAAAAATATTTCAAACAGTTCAAATATTTAACATCCCAAATAGTTTATATATATGTAGAAAAATAAAGACACTTTGCTATGCTTTTTTTTTTAATTTAGGGAGGGGGATTTAGCAATTTTTGAAGCACCTGCAAAAAATATTGTTAGTTTTAAAGCTTAATGATTATTGTCCATTCTATTAGCATTGTACGAGCGTGACCACATGCATAAGATATCGTTAGTATCAAAAACGCCCCTACCCTATGAGTAATCTATCACACAAATCACATCATAAGTAGAGCATAGAAATCATAACAATAAAATAAAGATCAATCATGGCATAATAGAGCAAAACAAGTCAACCAATCACATGTGCCACATATAGAAGTATCACAACATAGAAAGTAGAAAAGGAAAATCACCGGCCCTAATCCTAGGGCTAGAAGTGATGCCCTAGCAAATCTATGTGTGTGTAGTAGGCATGTGCGGCTTTGGATAGTTCCTATGTCGGGTAGTTAATTTAAGTTGCTTTGCATTCCAGTTTATTGAAGATCAAAAGGGGAAATTTTAGTTAAGGTTTAAGTATTAGTGGATTTAGGATCCATTTTAGTTAATTCAGTTTATGAATCAGTTTTAATACTTAGGGTAATAATAATTGAAGTTTAAATTGCATTAACAAATTTTAGAAGGTCCGAGGTCGTCTAATATGCTAGGTTAAAAGGGTCCAAAACATCACTATTAGAAGTAGGCTAGGTTTGGGGGTTCTAGCACTTTAATTAAATATTAGGCCTTAAGGGGAGTAGCTAGACTTTTAGTTTGCTGGATTTGAGATTTTTTAGGCAAAGTTATGAATTTTTGATGTTTCGGGCCCTAATTAATGAACTATGGTTGATCGAAGAGTTGACTTTTTGATTTAAGTTGATTTCTTAAAACCTAATATTTTTATAAGTACTAGATTTTAATAAGAGTTAAATACCTTTTAGTTTGCCTAATTTGGAATTTTTTGAAATTAGTTATAAATTTTCAAAGTTAGGATAATTAACAAATTATTTAAATTATTTTATTAAGGACATTTTAGGAGTTTTGATCCAAATCAGCTCCAAATTGCTTGGAATCACCCCCGAGGGTTTGAAATAACCTAAAAAGTTATTTTTAAGTGTTTGGGAAAAAATTGAAATTTTTAATACTTTTTAATAATTTAATTTAATAAAAAGGTGATTTTTAATCGAAATTAAATTAAGATTCAGATTGAAGTCTGTTTAAGAGGGTTTTAATTTTTTGAGATTAAGCATTGAATTCTAAAGAGTTCAAGGTATTACGGGTAATATTCTGAGTTTATGGTTCCAATGGACAATTTAGATTGAGTCTAGGGTGAATTAGGAGGGAAATAAGAGTGATTAGTCATGAGTTTGAATGAATCCAATAATAGGAAAGATTTAAATGCATTCAATGGGCCTTTATTGGGCTTAAATGGGTCAAATTGACCCATTATGACTTGGGTTGACCAAGTCAAAGGTTGACTTGGTCAACCTGGTCAATTAAGTCCAATAGGGTGAGGGTTGAGTCCAAGGAGCCATTGAATAGATTGGAAATTAATTTAGACTCCATATGGCTTAATGGGTAAACTTGGGTTGACCTGGTCAACCAAGTTGACCTAGAGTAGGGGTCTGGGCCTAGTAGGATGGGTCTGACCTACTGAGTCCAAGGGAAGATAGATTTGAGCCTAAGAAGCATTGGAAGAGATTTGAAATCAAACAAAGGAGGTTTGGGTCAATCTGGGTCAACCTAGGTTGACTTGGTAAACTAGGTTGACCTAGGGCCAAGGTCTGAGATCAACAGACCTGGTTTGACCCAGTGAACATAAGGGAGGTGGTCTTAGGGCTTGGCTTGGTCAATTTGACCAAGTCAACCTCTTAACCCAAGGTTTTGAGGCAAAAGCAAGGTTAACAAATGGACCGCCAACATGTGTGATGAATAATTAGTGAATCGCTCGTATTGGCGTTGATCGAGTGTGATAAGAACATAATAAAATAAAGAATCAAGTAAAAGATCACCAAATGGTGAAGAAGTAAGGAGGATTCTGTTCTTTCCCTTCCCTATAGCAAGGGCAGAGTCCGGGAGAGAAAAAGGGAAATAGGGTGCCACTAATCCACCTGACCATATCAAAACAGTGAATGTGGACATAATTAATATTCACCTGACCATTTTGAAATAGTGAAATAAAGAGTAAAAGTAGTGAAGGAAAATAAGTGAAGAGGTCACCAAAAGGTGACAAAGTATGGGGGATCCTCTCCTTGCCCTACCTTGTAGCAAGGGAAGAGCTGAGGAAAGAATAAAGAGCAAAGCAGAAATGTAAACTAACTACCTTCCTGATCGTACCGAAACAACAATGTAGAAGGTGAAAGGGTCCCACATTCAGCTGATCATATAAATACAGTGAATGGGGAACCTAAATAAAAAGTAAACCAACTATCTGCCTGACCTTATCGAAACAACATGAGAGAAGGTGAAAGGGGTAGTGAGGAATGCCTCCCAAGGGCCTATTAGACTCTCTCAACCAGGTAAAGTTGAAAGAGTTGCAACTGCTTTGTATGTTTTACATTCTTGCAACTTGTATGTTTTGATGATTCCAAATATTATTATTTTTTCCTAAAACATTTTGAAAAGAATTATTTTTGGCCCTTGTGTGTACTAACATTTCAGGGAAATCATACTCCAGAATTTTGAAGACTTCAAATCAATATCTGCTTATAATATTTTGTAACTTGGAGTCTGTATTTTTATTTTACTTGAGTCTGAGAAAGTGTGATTGAAATTAATTAACTTAGCACACACACACACACACACACACATACACCAGGGGAGAGCTTTAAAATTCACAATTTTAATATATTGATTGTACTGGATGAACCATGTTTGTACGGGGACGATTAGGTCAATTATTCTCCTCGAAGAGTAATGGAACGAATAGAGGGTGCAAAAATTTTTTCTAAGTCTTAATCATCCAGACGAATTATCCTGTTCGTCCCAAGTTGATATCCTCTAGAATCTCATTTTGAACTATTCATCCAGATGAATTATCTTATTCGTCCCTGGATGATGTCCCCTGGAATCTCATTTTGAACTATTTATCCAGACGAATTATCCTGTTCGTCCCTGAAAGACGTCCTCTGGAATCTCACTTTTGAACCATTCATCTAGACGAATTATCCTGATCGTCACAGGATGATATCCTCTAGAATCTCACTTTGAACTATTCGTCCAAATGAATTGACCCCTTCGTCCTAGGACGATGTCCTCTATTCTTTAAACTTGTGATCTATCCTGCATTTTTGTCCCAACGAACTTTGGGAATAACGATTCATACCGGACGAACCATGATTGTACGGGATAATGATCGGGTATGAAGACAGTTCATACCAATGCACATTGAGGTCATATGAAATAGTTTTTACACTATTCGTACGTATAAAATTGGATCGTACGGGACGATCATGAACATACATAATTGAAATTTTATAGTTTTTGGACGGTTTTTTCGTGTCTTTCTTATAAAAGCATCACTTAAAACTGTCAACCAATCTTTTTGTGTATTGGTCTTCGTGCATACTGAAGGAAGATTGAAGGAGAGAGTGAGAGAGAGAGTGTTTAAAGGAGAGTTCTTACTACTGGAGCATGAAGGGTTCACTTGATTACTTAAAGGTAAGGATTTCCTTTGTGAATTGTGATTAATTCACTCTTTTTTCTTATCCTTCTAGATTTCTCGTGAGAAGATCTTTCAAGGAGATATGGTTCTCTACCGATACTCGAGGAGTGTGAACAGCCGAAGGGTTCTCTGCCTACACTTGGAGAGTGTGAAAGGATGAAGATTCTCTGCCTATATTTGGAGAGTGTGAACAGCCGACGGTTCTCTGCCAACACTTGGAGGGTGTAAAAGGATGATGGTTCTCTGCCGCACTAGGTAGTGGTGAGAGAGAGTTTTTGTGAAGTCTTCTCCACCTTGCTGTGGGGGAAAAAAGAGAGACACTTGTAGTAATAGTGTAATACCTGAAGTGGGAGACTTCAGGGAGTGAATGTAGGTCGTGTTTGACTGAACCACTATAAATCTCATGTCTTTTATTTTTCCGTTGCTTTTTACTTTACTGTTTTTGTTATCCGTGGTTGAAAATTCTTTTTTAAAATTTTACTAAAACTTTAATCAGTTTAAAAGAGAAAGAATTTTTTAAATTACCAATTCACCCCCTCTTGGTTAGCCTTTTGGGACCTAAGCTTAGGTCTAATAACCTAATTCATAATTAACAAGTTTCAACAAGTGGTATCATAGCTTTGTTTCAAAATTAAAAGTTTAAACTACTTTTTGATTATCAACCATGGCTACATTCAAAAACCGAAATACACTTGAAGGATATTCGATCACAAGACCTCCTTTGTTTGATAATACCCCTTTTGATTTTTGGAAAACACGCATGTCTATATTTTTACATTCACTTAATAATCGCATGTGAATTTTAGTACAAGAAGGGTATACAAAACCAACTAGACTAGTTGATGGCATTGGAGTAGAATCACCATTTACTGACTAGACAGTAGAAGAATATGACTTAGCACAACTAAATGCTAAATATTTAAATAGTTTCTTTTATGCACTTAAGTCAGAAGATTACATGTGAATTTTCACTTGCAAGAGTGAAAATGACATATGGGATAGACTTTATATAACATATGAAGGGACTAATGAAGTTAAACAATCTAAACTTAATATCTTTTTGCATGATTATGAATCATTTCTCATGAAACCTAATGAATTTATTTCTGACATGTACACAAGATTCACATAAATATTCACCTCTTTACATGTATTGGGTAGGGAACTAAAGAACACTAAAATGGTTAATAATATACTTTATTATTTTTCTACTACATATGATGCTAAAATAACTATAATTACAGAGTCTAAGGATTTAAATATTTACTCTATTGACAATCTTCTCGGATCACTAATTGCTTATGAGCAAAGAGTGAGTCAAAGAAAGATTGATGCAGGTGAACCATGTAGGGAGAAGAACATAGCACTGAAAGTGGAGGAGTTGGAGAGTGATCTATCACAACCTGAGGATGAAGACAATATTGTACTAATGACTAGACAGTTCAGAAGATTTTTGAAGAGGAAGCAAAAGAGACACCATCAATGGAATCGAAGTAAGTTCAATAGGAATGTTAAGGTTTCAAATGATATTATTTTGCTATGAGTGCAGGAAACCAGGACACATTAAATTATAATGCCCAAAAATCAAAGCCACTCCTAGCATGGAGAAGATAGAGGAGAAACCAATAGTGAAGAAGGGAAAGAAGAAATTCCAAAAAGCTTTCTGGGTGGACTAAGCTTCAGACTCGTCAGAAACTGAAAAGAAAGAATAAGTCACCAATCTATGTATTATGGCCGATAATATTGATCAGTCAGATCAAGAAGAGGTTTGCTCTCACACAAGGCCTCATGAGAGTATATGGTACCTGGACAGCGGTTGCTCAAAGCATATGACTAGAGATACTGCATAATTCATATCGCTGGAAGTCAGGAGTGGAGGTAGGGTTATACTTAGAGATAACACCACAAGGAAGGTGGTAGAATCATGTATGATAGGAAATTTGAATTTTTTTTTATAGAAAATGTTTTGTTAATAGAAGGCTTAAAGCATAATCTTCTGAGTATTAGTCAATTATGTGATAAAGGTTATTATGTAAAATTTTTTCATAATATCTGCATATTAAGCCTGAATGGTATTGATGTTTTGAATGATATTAGGGTAAACAATGTGTATATGCTAGACTTGAATTGTATCAAAACTTATAATGCTTTTTATTTAAAAACTATTTCATGATGAGTCATGACTTTGGCATAAGAGACTTTTTCACTCTAGCATGAAAAATCTTAGAAGGATTATCCAAAAGAATCTAGTGAGAGGTATACCAAATCTAGACTTTACTAAGGATCACCTTTGTGATGTATATCAATTAGGAAAATATGTGAAGTCATCTTTTCAGTCCAATAAGGATCTTATAACTAGTAAATCATTAGAGATATTGCATATGGATCTTTTTGGACCAGTTGGAACTGTAAGTCTAGGAAAGAAGGTATACAGATTTGTGATTGTGGATGATTACTCTAGATTCACATGTGTTAGATTTCTATATCATAAGAGTGAATCATTTGAGGAGTTTAAAGATTTTTTGACTTGGATTCAGAGGAAACTAGGATGTGAGATTTTGACAATTCAAAGTGATCATGAAGGATAATTTGAGAATGAAAAATTTGAAGATTTTTATAAGGAGAAAAGAATTAATTACAATTTTCCTGCACCTAGAACCCCTCAGTAGAATGGGGTAGTCGAAAGGAAAAATAGAACATTAATAGAAGTCGCTCGAGCCATATTGGTAGAAAATTCACTTGTTAAACATTTTTGAGCTGAGGCAGTTAGCACAACATATTATGTTTTGAATAGGGTGAATGTAAGATTAAAATTGAATAAAACACCCTATGAGTTACATAAGGGGAGAACACCTAATTTGTCACATTTGTATATTTTTGAATGTATGGTGTTCATTCATAATAATAGAAAATCTATCTTAGAAAAATTTGATCCAAAATCAGATGAATGAATTTTTCTAGGATACTATAGTATTGGAAAATCTTATAGAGTATTCAATAAAAGAACTTTGATATTTAAAGATACCACACATATTATATTTGATGAATTTGGAAGTTTGAAAGAGCCGATAGTTGAAGAGGATGAGATAGAAATTGACTCTTAAAAGATTGAGAAAATAAATTTGAAAGAAAAGTTAGAAATAGAAAACACAGTGCCTAGAGATTTGAGATTTTCTAAAGATCACCCAAATGAATTGATTATAGGTGAATCTAGTGAGGGTGTTAGGAATAGGCATGAACTGAGCAAAAAAGTCAATCATTCAGCCTTTATTTCAATAACAAAACCCACAAATATTGATCAATCACTTTCGGATGAATTTTGGATATTGACTATGCAAGAAGAATTAAATCAATTTGAAAGAAATAAAGTTTGGGAATTAACTGCAAGGCTAAAGATCAAAGTGTAGTTGGAACTAAGTGGGTATTCAAGAACAAAATGAATGACTCAGGAGTAGCATTAGAAATAAGGCTAGATTGGTAGCTCAGAGTGAAGGGATTGATTTTGAGGAGACTTTTGCCCCTATAGTTAGACTTGAAGAAATTAGGATTTTGTTAGCCTTTGCCTGCTTTAGAGGATTTAAATTATATCAATTGGATTTTAAAAGTACCTTTTTAAATGAGATAATTTAAGAAGATGTTTATGTGAAGCAACCTCAAGGCTTTAAGAATTCTAAACACCCAAATCATATTTTCAAATTGAAAAAGGCATATGTTAAAAGTGCCTTTTTAAATGAGATAATTTAAGAAGATGTTTATGTGAAACAACCTCAAGGCTTTAAGAATTCTAAACACCCAAATCATATTTTCAAATTGAAAAAGGGATTATACGGATTGAAATAGGAACCTAGGGCTTAGTATGAGAGGTTGAGCACCTTCCAACTTAAGAGATCTTTTGAAAATAGGAGTGTGGACACAACTCTATTTTTGAAGAAATTGGGAGAGGATATACTCATTGTACAAATTTATATTGATGATATCATCTTTGAATCTACAAATAAAAACCTTTATGATGATTTTTCTAAAATAATGATTAATGAATTTGAGATGAGTCTAATGAGAGATTTGAACTACTTTCTAGGCTTTAGCATTAAACAAATTGAAAAGGGTATATTTCTTAGTCAGTCAAAATATATTAAGGACATCCTCAAAAAGTATAAAATGGATAATGCTAAGCCTATTAGTACACCTATGAGTTCCTCAGTTCAGTTGGTTAAGGACCCTAAGGGAAAATTTGTTGATCAAAAGAAATTTAGAGGGATAATTAGATCTTTGCTTTACTTGACAACTAGCTGACCTGATATCATATTCAGTATTTATTTATGTTCTAGATTTCAATCAGATCCAAAAAAATCATATTTGACAGCAGTGAAAAGGATTTTAAGGTATCTCTTAGGAACTCAGAACTTAGGAATTTAGTATTCTAAGTTTAGCTCTTCATTTGAAATAATTGGATATTCAGATTCAGACTTTGCGGATTGTAGGATTGATAGAAAGAGCACTTCTGAAACATGAAAATATATTGGAAATTATTTAGTCTTTTGGTCCAGCAGAAAATAGAATTTTATAGCCCTATATACTGCTGAAGCTGAATACACTACCTTAGAAAATAATGTGGCACAAGTTCGTTAGTTGAAATAATAGTTGATTGATTTAGGATTAACAATAGGCACTATTACCATTTATTGTGATAACACTAGTGCTATTTGCATTTCTAAAAATCATATTCAACATTCAAGAACCAAACATATAGACATCATGCATCATTTCATAAGGGATTATATATCCAAAGGAGAAATTAAACTTATTAATGTTTCAACTGAAAATTAACTTGCAGATATTTTTACAAAACCACTAACCTTTGATACTTTCAGTACAGTAAGAACAAGACTTAGTGTGATTGCTTTGAATGCTTAAATAAAGGTTTCTATAATATTGATATGTATTTTATTACTGTGTTTTTTTTTTGTGATTTTTTCCATATGTGTTCTTCAGTTTTTTTTGTGTTTGTTTTTTGAATTTTCTTATTTGATTGTTATAATTTTTTTTCACATCAAAATTTCTATTTTTGAGCAATGGTATGAAATTTTTTGTGACAATCGTCTGTACGAAATCAATTTCGTATGTGATGAATCATGTAGCATATTAACTATTGGATTCGAACGATTTGCATGCAGTTTTTTCAGTTTTCAATATAGTTCGTTTGTACGATTGTGACAATCGTTCGGACGATATGTATTCAATCGTATGTAAGCATGTAGAAGGTTATACGGATAAGATTAGTTTTTTTTTTAAATTTTTGATCGTATGTACAAACATTCAATTCATACATATGAACACGTGACAATTCAATGCGGGGACGTTTTAAACTATCATAAAATGATCTTATTTAACTTATTATCCCGAACGAACACCTGTTCGTCTGGTAAGATCTTTTGGTCAAAAGTCTGTATGAAAGGATGGCTCATAACTTATATATTTACAAAAAATCGTTTCATTTTTGGACTCATTCATTTTTCTATATGAAATACATTTTTTCACGTACGAACCCAATATCATACGAGACAAAATTATTTTCGTTCGTATGAATGTTAATTTTTTTCTTAAATTGAAAGGTTTAGAACTTAAACTTCATTCACTTCAAAAACCTTCTTAATCTTCTAATATTCTTGATCTTCTACATGGCTAGTTCAAGCAAAAGTGTTAGGCAAGCGAAGGAACTAACTAGGGGACCTTCCTTTAGAAATTCAGGAGAACTTTCTGTCCAAAGAAAATATGGAGTCTTTTCATAGGTTCGTATCCGCAAAAATCACCCCCTCTAGAGTCCTTCTCCAAGAACAACTCATATTTAAAGTGATGGACCTTTTTACTTCTACTCAGTTTGTTCTTATTCTGACTCTAATCCACTTCTTCAACAAGGAAACATTTCACTACTTCCTTAAAAATATGTCTTTTAATTCTGACCAAAGTGTGATTAGATCTTATGTTTTTAACAAGAAGGTAGAAATAACAAAAGAAGATTTGGGAATATTTTTAAACTTAAGGACTCAAGGGATTAGAGCCCATACTTTGACATCTTCTTCCAATTATGTCTGGACTGTGATAAATCAAGTTCTTAAAGGATTAGAGGAGTAGGTCATATACCTAAGGTGGCCACTCTTAACTGAAATGCCTGAATCATCGAACATATTCTTCGTACTTCAATTATTCCTAAAGCTTGTGATCGAGCAAATATTACACCTCTTCTTTCCATAGTGATATATCTGATTATGACTAGCCAACCAATAGATAAAGCCCAATTGATCATTAACTACTTGTACGGACTGTTTGAGATTGGCCATATCTCCCACAAGAGAAAGAAGAATATACCCTTAGGACATATTGTGACCTACATTTTGGAAAAGAAGTATGAATTAGTTCATCCTGTTCAAAATCTAGAGGAGCCTGTCTATTACAATGATGGATCATTCCGAGTAATCTTTAATAGAGATCCACATGTAGTAAGTAGTGACACTGAGGGGAAAGGAGAAGACCTCCACCTGCACCTACTGGTGGACAAAACTTTCAAGATATGGTCCAGCGCTTTAATCGTCTTGAGAGTCATTTTGATCAATATTTTGATCAGATTGAAACCCATCTTCAGCAGCAAGACTATCAATATCAGCAGAATATGGGTTGCGTTATAGGTCAAATTAAATATATCAACATGAATATAGCTATAATGAATAGCTATTTTAATATTTTCAACTAACCACCTCCTCCAGATCAGGGCCCTTTAAAGTGATGATTCTACTTCTTTCATGCTTCTCTCTACCTGTGATGACTTGATGTGATGAGATGTTATGTGTTGTTGTTTATATTTTTATATTTTTATGTGATGTAATGTGATGTGTTAGTTTTCATATTTTTATGTTTTTGTGTTAAAAATGTCTTTGTATTGATATCAACCATGCTCAATGTATTATCTTTTACCCTTGATATCAATAAAAATTATCATGTCTTATTTTAGTATTTTTTATTTCTTTTAGAAATATGTGTTAGCCTATATGATCATCCTTAAAATATTGATCTAACAAGTGCTATATTTTGAATTGCAATACAAAAGTGAATTCATTAGAAAATCTAATTTTTTCAAAAAATTAAGTTGTGTTATAACTTGATCTATTTAAAAATGTTCATCTCATGTCTCTTGTTAGACTAACATAATTTTAATATTATTATCGCAATTTTGATATTTTTGTATTTTTTATTTCTCTTTTCAATATAAATATCATTGTACTTAGAGAAATTTGAGATTTTAGATTATCTATTTTGGAAAGATCAGGAAAACACTTGAAAATGTACTAATATATAAATATAAAAAAAATTAAAAGAATGTGCAATAGTTCATAATTTAAAAAAGAGGTACAAAATAAGTCTACAAGTATAAAGATGCACAAGGTGTGCCACAAATATTGAAAAGATGTATATATTCTTTCTTCAATCTTTTAATCTTTAAATTCAAATTAATCTTTTGTTCAATTTTATTTTGTATTGAAATTTGAAATATACAAATTTTATATTCATCTACTTTGCAATGATTTTCCTTATCTCATTGTCTAAATTGATTCATGATTTTGATATTTTTTCTTCTCTATGTTATATCTATACTTAAATCATATGAATCTTTCTATTTCTCTAATGACATTTAATTTTTATTTGTAAATATACCTTAATCTCTTTAAAGGATCAATTATCAAAGGCTTTTCATATGACTTCTTACATTTCTGTATTTGCTCATTTCTTCTTCTCTTTTTGTTGTTGTTAAAAAAGGGGAAGAAATATTTTTCGTATTTTTCATGGATTGTTCATTTTCTTTGTGTTTTTGTTAATTTATTTTGGGTTTATTTTTGATGTTTCAATATTTTTTTTGTGTATGAAAATTTAAAATTAAAAAATATGATAAGTTTAATAATAATGCCCCTTATACTCACATGTTTATTCATTCAAGGGGAGTTTAGGAGAAACTTAGGACTTTCAAATTTACACAAACAATAATTGTTTTTGTCATCATAAAAAATGGGGAGTTTGTTGAAAGAGTTGCAACTGCTTTGCATGTTTTACATTCTTGCAACTTATATATTTTGATGATTCCAAATATTATTTTTATGATTATTATTTTCTCCTAACATATTTTGGAAAGAATTGTTTTTGGCTCTTATGTGTACTAACATTTTAGGGAAATCATACTCTAGATTATTGAAGATTTCAAATCAATATCTACTTATAATATTTTGTAATTTGGAGTGTGTATTTTTCTTTTACTTGAGTCTGAGAGAGTGTGATTGTAATTAATTAACTTAGCACACATACACCGGGGGAGAGCTTTAAAATTCACAATTTTAATATACTGATCATACAGGATGAATCATGTTCGTACGGGACGATCAAGTCAGTTATTCTCCTCGAAGAGCAATGGAATGAACAGAGGGTGCAAAAATCTTTGTAAGTCTTAATCATCCAAACGAATTATCATGTTCGTCCCAGAACGATGTCCTCTGGAATCTTATTTTGAACTATTCGCCAAGGTGAATTATCCTGTTTGTCCCTAGATGATGTCCTCTGAAATCTCATTTTGAACTATTGTCCAGATGAATTATCCTGTTTGTCCCTAGATGATGTCCTCTGGAATCTCATTTTGAATTATTCATCTAGACAAATTATCCTATTCCTCCCTGGATGATGTCCTCTGGAATCTCACTTTTGAAATATTCGTCCAGAACAATTATCCTAATTGTCCTAGGATGATGTCCTCTGAAATCTCACTTTGAACTATTCGTCCAAACGAATTGACCCCTTCGTCCTAGGACGATGCCCTATATTCTTTGAACTTGTGATCCGTCCTACATTTTTGTCCCAATGAACCTTGGGAATAACGGTTCATACCTGACGAACCATGATATTACGGGATGATGATCGAGTACGAAGGCAGTTCGTACCAATATAGATTGAGGTCGTATGCAACAATTTTTATACTGTTCGTACATACGAAATTGGATCGTACGGGACAATCATGAATGTACAAAATTGAAATTTTATAGTTTTTGGATGGTTTTTTGTGTCTTTCTTATAAAAGGGTCACTTAAAATTGTTAAGCAATCTGTTTGTTTATTGGTCTTCATGCATACTGAAGGGAGATTGAAGGAGAGAATGAGAGAGAGTTTTTGAAGGAGAGCTCTTACAATTGGAGCGTGAAGGATTCACTCGATTACTCAAAGGTAAGGATCTCGGTTTATGACACTATTTTCTCTTGTTATTCTAGATTTCTTATGAGAAGATCATTCAAGGAGATCCGATTCTTTGCCGACCCTCGAGGAGTGTGAATAGCCGAAGGATTCTCTGCCTACACTTGGAGAGTGTGAACAGCTGAAGGGTTCTCTGCCTATACTTGGAGAGTGTGAAAGGATGAAGGTTCTCTGCCTACACTTGAAGTGTGAACAGTCGATGGTTCTCTGCCAATATTTGGAGGGTGTAAAAGGATGACGGTTCTCTGTCGCATCGGGTAGTAATGGAATAGAGTTTTTGTGAATTCTTCTCTGCCTTGTTGTGGGAAAAATGAGAGACACTTGTGGTAATAGTGCAATACCTTAAGTGGGAGGCTTCAGGGAGTGGATGTAGATCGTATTTAACCGAACCACTATAAATCTTATGTCTTTTATTTTTCCGCTGCTTTTTTACTTTACTGTTTTTGTTATCTGTGGTTACAGAATCATTTTTAATATTTCACTAAAACTTTAATCGGTTAAAAGAGGAGAAATTTTTTAAATTACCAATTCACCCCTCTCTTGGTTATCCTTTTGGGACATAAGCTTAGGTCTAACAACCTAATTCATAATTAATAAGTTTCAACAAACTTTAACATCTGTCTGACTAGATCAACCTAGAAAATGAAGAAGGGCTTAATACTCACTTGAGTAAGGAGTCAGGGTCTGATATCTGCCTGATCACAATAAGACATCAGTGTAAAAGTATGGCAAGGAATGCCTCATAGAGACTCTATCAGCTCTCTGAACCAGGTAATATTTAACATTCACCCGACCAGATTGGCTCAATAAATGAAGAGGGGCTCAATACTCACTTGATCATTTTGAACGAAAATAAAAAGTCAGGGTCTGATATCTGCTTGATCATTTCAGGACAATTAGAAAGAAAAAGGGCCGTGAGGAATGCCTCATAGGGACTCTATCGGACTCTCTCAATCGGATATTATTCAACATCTGCCTGACCAGATTAGCCCAATAAATAAAGAGGGGCTCAGTACTCACTTGATCATTTGAACCAGTGAATAAAGAGTTAGGATCTGATGCCTGCTTGATTATAATAAGACATTCAAAAAGAAAAAAGGTGGTGAGGAATGCGTCCCAATGACTCTATCAAGCTCTCTTAATCGAGTATTAATCAACATTTACCTAACCAGATAGGCTCATCAAATGAAGAGGGGATCAATACTCACTTGATTATTTTGAACTAGTGAATAAAAAGTTAGGGTATGATGCCTGCTTGATCACGACAGGGCAATAAAAAAGAAAAAGGGTAGTGATGAATGCCTCCTAGGGACTTTATCGGGCTCTCTTAATTGGATAATGTTTTACATCTGCCAGACCAAATCATCTCAGCAAATGAAGAGGGGCTCAATACTCACTTGATCATTTCAAACCAGTAAATAAAGTGTCAAGGTCTGATATCTGCTTGATCATAACAGGACAATTAGAAAGAAAAAGGGTGGTGAGGAATGCCTCATAGAGACTTTGTCAGACTCTCTCAATCAAGTATTGTTCAACATCTACCTGACCAAATCAGCTCAACAAATAAAGATGGGCATAAAACTCACTTGATTATTTCAAACAAGTGAATAAAGAGTTAGAGTCTAATTCATGCTTGATCACAATAGGACAATCAGAAATAAAAAGGTGGTGAGAAATGCCTCCCAGTAACTCTGTCTGGCTCTCTTAAACATGTAATGTTCAACATCTGTCTGACCAGATACTTTTCATAAAATGAAGTGGGGCTCAATACTTACTTGATCATTTTGAACCAATGAATAAAGAGCTAGGGTATGATGCCTGCTTGATCAAGACAAGCAATCAAAAAGAAAAAGGGTGGTGAGGAATGCCTCCCACAGACTCTATCGGGCTCTCTTAATCGGGTAATGGTCTATATCTGCCTGACCATATCAGTTTAGCAATTGAAGAGGGGATAAATAATCCCTTGATCATTTTGAACTAGTGAATAAAGAGTTAAGATCTGATACCTTCTTGATCATAGCAAGATAATTAAAAAAAGTTGATAAGAAATGCCTCCAAGGGACTCTACCGGGCTCTCTCAATCGAGTAATGTTTAATATCTACCTAACAAAATCAGCTCAATAAATGAAGAGGAGATTAATTCTAACTTTATCATTTCGAACCAATGAATAAAGAGTTGGGGTTTGATGCCAATTTGATCACAACAAGGCAATCAAAAAGAAAGGAGGTGAGGAATGCCTCCTAGGGACTCAGTCGGGCTCTATTAACCAGGTAATATTTAACATCTTCCTGACTAGATCAGCTCATCAAATAAAGAGGGGCTTAATACTTGATTGTTTTGAATAATTAATAAAGAGTAAGGGTCTAATGCATGCTTGATCACAATAGAACAATTAGAAAAAAATGGTGGTGAGGAATGCCTCCAAGAGACTCTGTCGGGCTCTTTCAACCGGGTAATGCTCAACATCTGCCTGACTAGATCGGATCAACAAATGAAGAGGGGCTCAATACTCACTTGATCATTTTAAACAAGTAAATAAAGAGTCAGGGTGTTATGCATGCTTGATCACAATAGGACAATCATAAAGAAAAAAAGATGATGAGGAATGCCTCTCAAGGACTCTGCCGGGCTCTCTCAACTGGGTAAATAAGTAACCAACTATCTACCTGACCACATCAAAATAGCAGGATAGAAGGCAAAAGTCACCTTAACATTGGCCTTATACAGCTCTGTGTAGGTATGTGAGAGAGAAAGTAAAGGTAAGTGGAAGAATTTCAAGGAATAAGTTGTTTGAGAATTCTAAAGCTAACTTGTAGTTAATATGTTGTAGAAAATAAATTGTTGTAGCCACGAGTATCCAAATGCTGGTAAAATTCCTTTGACAACTTTTTCATCAAATCAAAATAATAGAAGAAAAAGGGAGGAATTTGAGCTCTTAGAGAGTAAAGCCGGGTTCCTCCTGTAACAAGGACAACTAATTTTGCTCAACTAAGGGATTCTCTTATTTTTTTTATTCTCATATTTTTTTTTTGCTTTTATATGTTCACAATCAATGACTTGAACACAAAGAGAGGGAGATATGGTTAGCTTTGATAATCTAGGCCATATTCATCACATGAACAAAACAGGAGAGAAAAAAATTATGTAAGATGTTATGAAGAAGTGAAATATTGGCTTTGATAACACAGGCCACATTTTCCATAGGAATGAAACTAGGGAGCACAAACATAACAAAATTGATTTATGAATGAAATTTGTATATAGATAGTGGATCAACATTATCACTCCCAACGAACATCAAATTGTATGGACCCAGTAGCACATCCCATAAAGAAGTTTGAGTGAATGATTTTAATATCCCAGACCACATTCAACTTGTGTAAACAAACTAGGGAGCACACTTATAACAAAATTTATAGGAGAAAGAAATTAATATAGGGATAGTTGATCAACATCACCACACCTGATTAATATAGGTGGGCATGAACCCAATGTTGTCTCTCAAAAATTGATTTGAATTATTGATTTTGATATCCCAGACCATGCTTAGAGGTGATAAGCAAAATAGGGTAAAGAGAAATTATAAAGGATCCTATAAAGGAGTGAAATATTGGCTTTGATAACCTATGTCACATTCACCATGTGAATGAAACTAGGGAGAACAAATCCTCACAATGAGGGGATGAATTAAAGGTTTTATGCGCTATCACCAATGCGATTAATGTGTATAGACATAAGCAAAAATATCCCTATGGAATATAAGTGTATCACTTTTAAGGATATCCTTATACTCTTTGTAACTAACATCATATGGTAGATGAAAAATTGCCGTGGCAACATAGACTGCCAAAAGTAATGAGGACCCTTTCAAGGGGTACAAATATAAAGTGAGATTTATATGAGATAGGGAGGCTCCCCCTGCGAAGTGCTAAACTCAAGCATAATACTTTTTCAAGTACTGCTCGTTGATGAGAGGCATAAGATGCACACCATTTACATCAATAAGTTGGTAAGGACCACCTTCGTAGACTCACTCTACAGTGAAGGGACCCTCCCAAATAGGCTCAAACTTACCACTTTGGCGATGACACAAAATGATAGGCCTACACAAAATAAGAACTAGGTTTCCAACTTAGAAAGCATGGGGTTGAACAAGGTGATCATGTGACTGGACCATATAGACCTGGTATAACTTGAGGTTCTGATAAGCTTGCAAATGAAGCTCTTCTAAACCATCAAGTTCTTGCATTCGTAGTCAAACATTATCTTCATCAGAGAGAATATGACTAATTTCCACACGCAACGAGGGGAGATCTACCTCAAGTGGGAGGATAACTTCAATTCCAAAAGTCAAAGCATATGGGGTATACTGAGTAAGAGTACCGTAGGAAGTCCTATAGGCCTATAATGCATCGGGTAATCTATCATAACACTCTCACTTATTCACAATAAGGATTTTCCTTATCAGTTGCATGAGGGTCTTATTAAATACCCCCGCCAAGCCATTGGCTTTAGGGTAGTAGATTGAAGAGTAGTGCTAATTAATATAATGGCGGCAGGCAAATCTGACATTTTTGGTGCTTATAAAAGATGGACCGTTATCATAAATGATATGATGCGGAACATTAAATCGATAAATAATGTGATCAATGAAGAAATGCATCACATCTTCTGATTTCAAGTGGAATAGCTTTTACCCACTTAGAGAAGTAATCAGTGCCAGCTAAAATAATCCTACGACTTTTAGAGGAAGGAGGGTCAATAGAACCCACTACATCCGTGCCCCAACCTTCAAAAGGCCAAGAAGATATAGTAAGGAGCAACAGATTAGGGGGTTGGTAAATCACCGTGCTATGAATCTAGCATTGACAGCACTTTCTAGCGCGCTCCATATAATCTCGGATCATAGTCTGCCAATAGTAACCAAGGTATTTAATTCTTCCTTTTATTTTTGGACCAGATTGATGAACATCATAAAGCCCTTTGTGTATCTCACCTATGACTTTACGAGCCTATTTATTATTAAGGAAACACAACCATATTTGGTTGAAAGAGCGTCAATACATGATACTATTTACATAAGTGAATGATAAAGCTCTCTTTATAATCTGAGCAACGATAATGAGATTATCTGAAAGCCTACCATACTTCAAATACTTAATGAAAGGATCTCTCCAATTTGTCTCTTCCTTAACAACAAATACTGTAAGGGTCTGATCGGGAGAAGACAAGTCTATGGGGCGTAGGGCTTGATGATACTGAACAACGATAGATAATATGTTGTTAGTTGGGTCAGCCAATTTTTTTGCTAACTTGACCAATGCATCTGCTTTACTATTTGCATATCGGAAATTTTAGCCAAAGTTACTTCAGGAATCACGCACAAGAGCTCCATTGCTTTTTTGTGATAAGGAAAGAGCTCAATCTTAAGTACTTTAAAGACTCCTGCCACTTGATTTATGATTAGTTGGGAGTCTAAAAGATCTTCATCCATATAAATTTCATCTAAATGGCCAACTCTAACCCTAAAATTAGAGTTTCATATTCATCTTTATTATTAATACGAGTTTTTGAAAGATTGTATGAGTATCAAAGAGTGTGACCTTCAGGGGATACAAAAATAAGGTCCAAGCCTACCCTAACTATGGGAGTTTCATTTAGATTTAAAGCTTTAATGGATGCTTCACCATCAAAGTAGATCTCTCAAGTAGGGGACTCCTGTTCATCCACACTCATGATTAATTCATTAGGTAGATCATCATTGAGTGGAAAATCTGTAGGGATCAGGTGAGTAGCAAGAAAGTCAGTTAAAGCCAGTCATTTGACGGCCCAGTAAGAGACAAAAGTGATGTCGAACTGTAGTAGGATCATGACCATCATGCCAAACGACCTGAGGGTCGGATGGGTCATCAAATACTATAAGGGGTTAACTCTCGGGATCAAGTTAACCTTGTACGAAAGCATATTATGTCTAAGCTTTTACACTACAAAGATCAAAGCCAAATATTACTTTTCCATTGCTAGGTATTTTAGCTCTATAGGTATTAATTATCTATTGATGTAGTATATAACATCATTGCTTGCCTTCTTTATTTACTTGAGCTAAGAGTGCACTCAAATATTCATCTAGGGTTGTAGTGTAAAGAATCAACAGCCTCCTTGGGATGGGTGCAACTAAAATAGGATGGTTCATCAGGTAGTGCTTTATACTCTCAAAGGCCTTCTAATAATGCTCATCCCAATGAAAATGGACATCCTTCTTCACTAGAACAGTGAATGAATAACAACTACCAAAAAAGTTGGAGATAAATCTCCACAAGATAGCAAGCTTACCTTGGATGGACCTCAAATGGGTAAAACTTTTAGGAGGTTTCAAATCCATTATGGCTTTGATCATAGAAGGGTCAATCTAATTGCCATGATAGCGGACTATAAAACCCAAGAACTTTCCTAAACTAACTCCAAATGTGCATTTCAATTCATTTTTAAGTCAAACTTACACAGGCGTTCAAAAATAATTTATAGGTCTTGTAGGTGATCTCCATGGACCTTACTTTTGACCACCAGATCATCCACATAGCATTTAACTTACTCGTATATCATCTAATAAAAAATAACAGTCATAGCTCATTGATAGGTGGCCCTAGCATTCTTGAGACCGAAGGTCATCACCTTATAACAAAATACACCTATAGGTATACAAAATACAGTAAACTTCGCATCTTTAGGGGACATCTTGATTTAATTATAACTGGATAAACCATCCATGAAGGAGAAAATGCTATGGGATGAAGTTATATCAACCATAAGCTCAGGGATAGGAAGCAAAAAATCATCCTTGGGGCATGCCTTATTCAAATCACGTAAGTAAATACAGACACAAATTTATCCGCTCTTCTAGACTAGAATAATTTTGGCAAGCCAAGTGGGATACTTCTCTTCACGAATAAACCTAGCTTCTATAAGCTTCTTAGTTTCAGTGATCACCTATTGTTTAATCTCCAATCTCATCCTTCAAGGAGACTGCTTAATAGGGATTGCATCAGGCCTAATCACCTAATTTATGAACTGCTACATCTAGACTTAGACTAGACATTTCAGTGTAATTCTAGGCAAATCAATCTTTAAACTCTGTGAGTAGTTTGATGTAATCTTGAGCCTCTGAATCAAACAATAAAGCACTATAGAAAATAGGCCCAGTATCTGATTCAATGCCTAAGTTTACCTCACATAGTTCATTTATGGTGGAAGTAGTGTCATCTTTAAACCTTAGGGGAGTATCAAGGTTCCTATTCTTAACATCATCCGAGTTTTCTTTATGGGCAAGAGAAATATTTGGATAAGAATGAGTGAGAACACGAACATTAGCATGAGTAGACTGACTCTGCCCCATATAACCCACACCTTTTAGGGTTTGAGAGAGATCAGTTCACTAAATGGGCTTGCCGTAGAGCTCGTTCATCGGACCAAGTCAAAGGAATGACACCCCACTATATGTAGCCCTCTATAATAGTGGAAAAGTAACAAGGGATACTTGTAACCTTCGTATCCATAGTGATCTTTATCAGATCCTGACTCCTAGGACCTAGTGGGGCACCAATACTATAAGATAAAGAGGCATAGTCCTTAAGCTGTGCTGGCCCTAAATGTTCGTATAGTGGAGGCCTAGGATGCTCGTTAGTCTATAGTAAACTACCAACACTAGTGGAAGGAGTGTAAGAAGGTCTTTGTCAAGAATTGTCAACTCTTATTCCACACATTTGATGGGGAATAAGTTATTTGATCGTAGTCTGAGTCAGAAGAAGGAAGTCTCCTTTCTCATCTAAGCTATCATCAACGACTAATCCACCCTCATGTATCAAGTACCTTCAAAAGATGAAGTTATTGAGCCCTAATTAATGGGTAAATTAGGGTTGGTTAATTAAGGGGTCTAAAGAGCCCTAAAAATTCTTAGAAAAATTTGAAATGTTCAAGATGTCACTAAGTTTAAATGTTGAAGTTTTATGTCAATCAGTGATCTACCCTAGCTCATAGAATTTTTCTAAGTTGGCTAAATGGGTCCTTAATATTTGTCCTTAGGGTGTCACTACGTTATATTAATTTAAAATAAAGTTTTGTACTAACCCTTGAGGTAACAGTGCATGAAATACAAAAAAGCAGTAAACATACCATGTCCTTAGATCTAGCAGAGCCTAGGCTAGGTGCTCGTACATGCTACGCATGCAAAATATGATAAAGGAAAGACTAAGTATAATTAATAATTTGCTTAGTGAATGATTGGGACTCAACCATTCACTAATCTACTCCCCCATGATTGCTCTTCATATGAATGATCTATGCTTAAAATTTTATTGGAGTGGACCTCCCAACGTTAAGGGATTTAATTTTAAGTAATTTCAAAATAATTAAAATACCCGTAAATATATAAATATTGAAAAATAAGATAATTGAAAATAGATCAATTCATAATAGATACATAAGTATAAGATAAACCACTGGTGACCCTAAAGAGGATTCAAAAAGGTTTGAAAATAATTTTTTATTTTAAAATAATTATTATAATAATTATTTAAATAATATTTAAATAATCAAATAATCATATAATATAAAAATATGCTTGAACAGTAAAAATAGTTTCATTAAAAACTTTTAAATTAAAATACATATTTTTCTAAAGAGAAGAAGGTATTATACATCAAAATTGGATTTGAAATAAAAAAGATACTGATTTTTAAAGTTAGAAGTTAAAAGGTATTTTAAAATAATTTTAAAATAATTTTAAAATAATTAATATTTAGAAAAAAATTAACAAATGAAACAAAGTTAAAATAATAAAACTTCTGAAAGTTAAAAGAAATAATATTATATAACATATAATAATAACAATGCAAATAAGTTAATAATAATAATAAAAAAAATTGACATACTTTAATATTAATGAAAATACTAGAATAAAATAATAATAATAATAATAATAATAGTTTCAAACAATAATAATAATAATAATAAGATAGTTTATTAATAATAATAAATAAAATAAATTGATAATAATAGTAATGATAATTAAAAATAATTTAATAATAATAATAATAATAATAATAATAATAATAATAATAATAATAATAATAATAATAATAATAATAATAGTAATAATAGTAAATACATAATTAAAATAGTTATGATTAAAATAATTATGATAAAAATAGTTAAAATACTTATAATAATAATGTTAAAATTATAATATCATTGCTTTCAAAATAATTTAAAATATATATTATTTTAAAATAATTTAAGTTTCGAATTAAAGAGGATAAAAATCCAAGCGATTCGATATATTATATGTATTTTTTTGTTGAAAATTGAATTTATTATGAATTTTCTAAGTAAAATAGCTTTAAAATCATTTTAAAATAAATTAAAATTCCTGAAAAACCCTCGATGCTTACACTTAGTGCACCACAATAGGCCCGCAGACTATGCCAATCAATGGTGCTGTTGCCAATCATTATGCATTGATTACAGAGGTAGCGGGCCCCACGCACTTTCTCTTAAACGAGTCAGCAGAATTACGGGCCGTCGGATCTTCCGCCATTCCAAATGAATGGCTATGATCAGGTTGGATGGGAATTCGTACACAGCGAGATGTACTGTTTGGACCAACCACGGAATAGCGAGATGACATCTGTTGATCCCAAAATCAACGGCTGTGATTTCGTGCAGTTCAATAAAACCGAACCGAAACCCTAAAATGGTTTTTCGCTTCATTCCTGCAAATGACTCAATGAAATTTCCTGAAATTTTAAACATAAGCTCTACACATGAACATAAATCATGGGGTGCTTTTTTTTGGCTTAAAAGCAGCTTTTTAGAAAGCTATTTTATCATATGTGTAATGACATATTCTAAGGAATTTTGAGAAATCTAACCATTGAATCTTCAATTTCTTGACATAGTTGAGCTTGTAGATTGTCCTTGTATGTTTCCCTAGTTGAACTCGAGCTCGATTCGCCCTTGATCGATCTATGGAAGCTTTGGAATGTCGAAGCCTTCAAGTCGCTGGAAGATCACCGGCGGTGGCTTGAGATTGTCGGGATTCACTTGGGGAAGGAAGGAGGGAGTCTCTAGAGCTCTAACATGAAAAATCTCTGGTTACGAGGCTCTAAGGAGAGAGTAATTGCAAAAAGTCCCTCAAAAAGCCTTAATTTATCCTCTTTAAAGGATCTAAGCTCGTGATCAACTACCAAGATCATTTATAGGGTTAATTGAGGGAGATATAAGGGTGATTAGATGGGATTTGCATGAGGGAAGCAATAGGAAAGATTTAAATTGTTGAATATTATTGAATTTGACACAAAATAGGCTAGGTTTGATCAAACAAGGCTTGGGTTGACCAAGTCATGACGTAGCCTAGTCAATTTAGTCAAATGGATCCAAGGAGGTAAAGGGTTTGAGTCCAAGAGGGTTTGAAATGCATTTGAAAGTGATTTGGGCTCAAAGGGGCCAAATGGGTTGATTCGGGTCGACCTGTATTAACCTGGTCGATCAGGTTGACCCAGGACTCAGGGTTTGACAAAATCAAGGTCAACAACTACCTCAAATCTCGAAGGAAAAACTATCTCCATATGCTCAACTACCTCTACCAACTAAACTATCTAGATAAGGGTGTCACCTGTCATCATTTCCAAAACCACTAGTTGTAGTTGGACTTCAATGGGGGAAATTGACTGTTGGGGGACTACAACCACTAAATAGATCTGAGCTCTGGTAGGCTCTAACTGCTATCTTGGTCCATGATGACATGGGCATCATCTAACATAGAGAGCAACTATTTGTGGTCAAACTGATGGAACTGAACTAGTAGGCTGCCTGAGTAGCTGTCATCTCTGTCACTTGTATCTCTACATCAAAGTCTTCCTCTATAACTAAATAGATGCTTGAGAGATTTTGCAGAGTAACCTCTCATGATTGATTGACCCTTGATCTTAAACTAGGTGGACGATACTCTGAATCCTCTGAGAGAGGGTTTGGGCAGCATCGTACATAGGGACACTGGCTTGGGGTAAAGTAGTGGTAACAAGAGGGGTCACTGTAATGTGAGTGACATCCTCCTCATCACCACTGTATGCTAGTGGAGAGAAGCATCCTCCCTGGATTGCTTCTATCTCAGGCTCTACTATAATATTTGGGGTAGGTGAAATTGAAACTGGTCGTGGCTCCCACTACACGGGGACCACTCTCCTCTGAATAGGCTCTTGGTAAGTCACTATCTCTGCCATCCTCTATTTATCTTCCTTAGATACAGCCAAACATAATCTTCTATTTATATTCCTTTAGGCCTTTCTTCTAAGGCCGGAGGTGGAGGAGGAAGGTACGTCTGAACCCACTACCTGAGGGACAGGGGAAATAGAAGCTACACGAAGCATTGGAGTCTACTCAATGATGTCAGAGTGAGAGAGCTGAGAGAACATAGAATCCTGATGATCAAAAGGTGAAGGATCCTTGGTATAGGCACCCTTATTCCTAGAGGAAGAAGGAGGGGAAACTCGAATGCAAGTTGCCTCCATCGGAAGACAAGGGGTGCAATAACTGGTTGCCGGTGCTGAGGGGTTGAAGCAACCTGAATCACTAGTGTAGTAGGCATTGGTCGCTTAACTACAGGATGAGTGGGAGGAACTAGGAGTGGTATAGGCACTAGCTACCTAACCACAGAGCATACTAGCTACACAGGAAGGGGAGCAGGATGAGCAGGTTCCCGAGCTGTCCGTTGAGACATTGGTCATCCAAAAAGGCACATGGATATGCATCCTCTCCTCTCAGGAGGAGAGAATGCAGCAACCTCAACTAGGATTGGCTTGCCAAAAGTGATGAAAGTCGAGTCTGTAAATGAACCAAAAGTGATCCCTCCAACAGACATGCTAGCCAACAGGGACTCAGGGAGAGTCACCTATGTATGATCCCTCAAATGGACAAACTAGCCAACACGGACATAGGGAGAGTCACCTGTGCGTCCGAGCCAAAATAGAAAGTTATGAAAGAAGTACGGGAAGCCATGACACTACTGCCCAAAAGAATAAAATAATTTGAAAAGATTAGGAAGAATTGATATTAAGAGAGAAGAAGAGAATTGATAAGGTGCAGAATGACCTAGAATGCCAGAAGGAAAGGGACCACAGCTAAGAGAAACCCCAGCTAAAAAGGGAACCTAATTAAGAAAAGATCTTAACTAAGAGTATGATGGGCCTAATCTAAGAGTACCAATCCATGAGTACACAGAAGAAAGAATAATATAGGATCTAAAGATGGAGAGAGAAATGAGTCCCACTATGGTTGCCAGAAACTTATGGACCTCCGAAAGGGATTCATCATTATAGAGTGCAGAGGGTATACGATCACACCACCCAGAGGGAGAAAAATGACTGTAGTCCCCCGCGCTATTTACATGCGGGCCAATGAAAGGGTATATTAGATCGCACATATGATTAACTAGTGAGGATAACAACTCTTGCCAATGCAGCACGATGGATAATAATATGTATGACCTGATCAAAATAATAGGTTTCCGCACCCGATACATCAGATCGAGTGGGATTTATTTGATGGTGGAGTTCCATTTCTATGGGCGCAAGCCCCTACGGTTAATTACATCTCAGGCCGGAGCCTAAGAATACTCTCGATTAACAATCTGATATTATTCTTTCTAGAATGAGGATTGACACAGAGGGGAGCATAGGAAATTATACTCAAAGGAAAGAAAGGTTTCAAGTGGGCTTAATCAACATGCATGGTTCATACAAAAATATGGATCGACTAAGGCATTGAAAGGAGACTAGAGAAAGGAAAATAATACACTCAAAGCTTCCAGAGAAAAAAGATAGAGGTGGCATTATTCATTTGACACATATATATAGGATTTATAACCTCTAAACAAAAGAGATTTACTTATAAATGATGCATACTATGAGACACCAAATGTAGTAGCCTTGAATCCTAAATCTAGAGTGGATTTAGTGTTCTACACCAAACACAAACACTTGTATTCTAACTAATGCAATTGGGCTTATATCATGCCTAAAAAGGAAAGCCAACTAACTACCTAAGCATGTAGAATCCTTGTTGTCCATTCTTTATGAAGGATGGGTAGGTAGTTTAGTTATTGGAAGTAAGTTTGACATTTAGAGAGTTTCCTAATTATCCTTGAACTTATGTAGGGTGAATGCTCCTAGAGCTAATGCAATTAAAGTTTAATTTAGTTAATTCTTATTACAATACATGCTAATTAAGTGGTACAAATTAGGTATGCATAAAATTTTAAAAAGGCTTATAGAAAATAATTTTTAGAAAAAGACTAGACTTTCCCAAATCGTGCACCTCATACTCATAGGATAGAATTATCCGTACTCTACTTGTAGGTGGGGAAGTATCTTATAGAAGGAGAGAGAAAATATATTAATATGCATGTGGCCCCGAATGATTCTGGCTATTCCCTAGTTTGTTAGATTTCTAAGTTATTTAATTCTTAAAATTTTAAATTTAGTTATGAGTAAAATTTTTTTTTATCTTAGAGAGCATTACAAAATCAGGCCAAATACATGCAAGAAAGAAACCTAGAAAAAGCTAGGCATTTTTCTTCCCCTCCTGTGATTCTAATCCTACTAAATGACGAAAGCCTTAAAAGCAAGGCATTTTATCTTCAAGTCTTAGTCTTCAAGTGGATCATCTTCCTCTAGATCATTTTCCTTCAGATCACCTTCTTCTAGATCGTCTACTTCAGATTGTCCTTGTACAGTTTATCATCTAGAAGGGTACTCAAATGAATAAGAAATTTCCTATAATGGATCTTTTTTTTTTTCTCTTTGGGTACCGAGTGTTGAAATACCTCACTTTTAAAAGACTTTCATAACACAATATAAATTACAATAAATTACATTATGAAAAAAAAATTTAGTCTCTCCTACATGATTATCCTAATAAAAATATCCCAAGCAGATCAAATATATAACATCCCAAGCAGTTTATGAATATGCAAAAAAATAAACACACTTAGCCATGCTCTTTTTAATTTAGGGAGGGGATTTAGCAATTTCTTAAGCACCTGCAAAAAATGTCATTAGTTTTAAAGCTTAATGTTTATTGCCCCTCTATTAGAACTATAGAAGTATGGTCACTTGCATAAGATATCGTTAGTATTAAAAGTTCCCCTAGCCCATGGGTAATATATCATAGAAATCACATCATAAGCAGGGCATGGAAATTATAATAATAAAGATCAATCATAGCACAATAGAGCAAAATAAGTCAATTAATTACATGTGCCACATACAGAAGTATCATAATACAGAAACCAGAATGGAAAATCATCAGCCCTAATCCTAGGGCTAGAAGTGGTGCCCTAGCAAATCTATGTGTGTGTAGTAGGCTTGTGTGATTTTGGATAGTTCTTATGTCGATTAGTTAATTCAAGTTGCTTTGCATTCGAGTATGTTGAAGGTTAAAAGGGGAAATTTTAACTATGGTTTAATTATTAGTGGATTTGGGATTCATTTGAGTTAATTCATTTTGTGGATCAGTTTTAATACTTAGGGTAATAATAATTGAAGTTTAAATTGCTTTAAAAAATTTTAGAAGATTTAGGGTCCTCCTATATGCTAGGATAAAGGGGTCCAAAAGGTCACTATTGGAAGTAGGCTAGATTTAGAGATTCTAGAATTTTAAGTAAATATCAGGCCTTAAGTTGAGTAGATAGACTTTGAGTTTACTGGATTTAAGGTTTCTTAAGAAAAGTTACAAATTTTAGAAGTTTCAGGCCTAGTTAATGAACTATGGTTGAGCGAAGAGTTGACTTTTCTTATTTTAGTTGGTTTATAGAAACCTAATATTTTAATAAATACTAAATTTTAATTAGAGTTGAATGTTTTTTAGTCCGCCTAATTTAAAATTTTCTAGAATTAGTTATGAATTTTTGAAGTTAGGGTAATTAATGAATTATTAAATTTTTTAATTAAGGGCATTTTAGGGGTTTTGAATCCAAATAAGCTCCGAACTGCTTAGAATCACCAAAAAATGTTAGAAATGATATAAAGAAATGTTTCTAAGTGTTTGAAGGAAATTTGGAATATAATATTTTTAATAATTTAATTTAATTAAAAAGGAGATTTTTAATTGAAATTAAACTAAAGTTAGGATTGAAGTATTATTAAGGGAATTTTAAGTTTTTGAGATTAAGCATTAAATTCTAAAGAGTTCAAGGTATTACAGATAATTTTTTGAGTTAAAATGAATTTATTAATTTTTTTTGAAGTTATTAAGGCTTAATTATATATTAAATTATGATTTGTTAATTGAGGGGTCTATAGGGTCCTAAAAATTCCTAAAAAATTCTGTGAGGTTTAAGATATCACTAAGTTTAAATGTTGAAAGTTTCATGTGAATCAGGGATCTATCCTGGCTCCTAAATTTTTTTTTAAATTTGGTAGACAAGTCATTAATTATTGTCCTTAGGGTGTTGCTACGTTAAATATGTTTAAAATGAAAGTCAATGACAAACCCTTGGGATAAAATGAATGAAATGCATAAAAATAGTAAACACATCAATTCTAAGATCTAGGAGGGCCTTAGCTAGGTGCTCGTGCGTCCTACACATGCAAAAGATGATAAAAGGAGTAAGCGCGTTTAACGATGTGATTAGTGAATGATTAAAGCTCAACCATTCACTAATTGACCCCCCATGAATGTTATTCATGTGCATGATCCATGTTTAAAATTTCATGAAAGGATCTCCAAAAATTAAGAGATTTAAAATATATGTAATTTAAAAATAGTTTTTAAAATTCATATATAATAAATATGTAAATTTTAGAAAATGAAATAGATACGAATTTTTTAAGTTTGAAGTATTGAAAAAATGATTTTTAATTAATTAAAAATAATAAGTGATTAAAAATAATTATTAAATCAAATTAAAACAAATATTATAGCTTCTAGAATTTAGGATTTTTTAATAAAAAAATAATTTTTATAATTTTAAAACATCATTATTTTTATTTTACTTAATTATTAATTATTTAAATAATTAAATAATTAAATAAAGCACTTAAAGTAGGAAATATTTCTTAAATTATAATTAATTTAAAATTATAAATAATTTTTGATCTTTTAGAATAATTTAAAATAATAATTACAAAATTATTAGAAAAATACTTTGAATTTATATTTAATTATTATTTAAGTATATAAGTATTTAATTATTTAAATAATTACAAATTTCTTAAAATAATAATATCAATTTTAATTTCCAAAATTAAATAATAATTTTTTTTCTAATTTTTAAGGAAAATAGAATATTATACATATTTTCAAAATAATTATTTTTTATATTCATTAATAAATAACAAATAAATATTAATTATATTTAATGATTACTCAAATACTTAAATATTAAATTAAAATATTTCCCTAATGTATTTGTGTAATAATAAGAATAAATTTTTTTTGAAATATAACTTTAAATTAATAAAAATATATATTATATTATTTTATAATTATTTATTAAATATAGGAAATAATTAGTAATTAGTATTATTTAATATTTAATTAATATTTTTAAACTAATATTAATTTAATATTATGGATAATATTTTTCTAAAAAATTAATATATAATATGTATTTTATTTATTTAAAAATAATTTAAAAAGTATTAATGAAATATGTTAAAAAAACAATTAAAAAAAGTTTTAAATTTAATTTAAAAAAGAAACCAAAAATGGCGACGACTCTCGGTGGACCACGTGGTGCAACAGGATTTGCCTGTTCGACATCGCGTGGAAGCGAGTAATCATTAACAATAATTGTGCCACCGAGTAATCATTTCCTATGATTTGTGAGATGATGACCGCACCACGTGGTTTCATTAACTGCATCAGCGCGCAGTTCGAGCCATTAGATCCTCCACTATTTTGAGTGGATGGTCAACGCATCATGATATTGAGCACGGGATCAGATCCGTGGAATGAATGCTATAGAATGAAAGAATTTGGATCTTTAATCGCGTGATCAATAGTCCAGATTCTAAGTACACTCGGGCTACGTAGACTGAAACCATAGAACCAAGTTTTGCTTCATTCTCCTAATCTAGTGGACCAAATTGCATGAAAATTTAACCATAAATTCTACTCATAAAGAGCATTCATGGGGGATAGTTTTTATGGTCTAAATTGTGCTTTACGAAAAGCTATTTAAATCTAGGTATTTCTAACTAGGGTTTCAATTTTACCTCAATCCAATGAATAAATTTGGGAGATCTTTGTATGGATGAGCTTTTAGACTGTCCTCGTACAATTTTCAAGTTGAAACCATGACCAAATGAGCTCTGGATTGAATGGAATTCTCCTTAGAACCTTTTTGACCTCGGTTCGTCGGAGATCTCACCGCCGGCGAGGTCTTGGCGACGGGTTTGGCTTGAAAAGAGTGGGGAGAAGTTAAAGGAGCTCACATAACAAGATCTCTAGGGTTGAGGGAGCTTGGATGAAATAAATTGCAAGAAAGCCCTCTAAGTTGCCATAATACCCCTATTTATATTCCCAAGCACCCAATTGATGATTTAGATTGAGTCTTGGGTGAATTAGAAGGAAAATAAGAGTGATTAGCCGTGGGTTTGAATGAATGCATCAATAGGAAAGATTTGAATGCATTCAAGGGGCCTTTATTAGGCATAAATGGGTCAAATTAACCCATTAAGATTTGGATTGACCAAGTCAAAGGTTTACTTGGTCAACCTACATGTTCGTTAGGGATGTTAAGCCCTAAAAACTAGTCTGAAGTTAACCAAGAGGGGGGGGGGGGGGGGGGGGGTTAAATTGCTATTTTAAAAATTCTCAACTAAAAATTACAATTTAAACCAAACAATTATTCACCAGAAAATAAAGTGCAAAATTTAAATACAAAAATTGCAAAAAGAAAAAAACACACCAGATTTTATAGTGGTTCGGCCAACTTGACCAATATTCACTCCCAAGAGCCTCTTCTTTGGGTATTGCACTAAACTCTATAACTCTCCTTTGCTACCATAGCAAGGCAGAGAAGCTTGTACAAAAATGCCTTTCGACCGACCCCGATGAGGTAGAGAACCAAACCCCTTTCGCTTCCTTTTGAACCAGGAAGAGAAACCAACTCCTTTTTCTTCTTTCTGAAGCAGGCAGAGAACCTCATTCAATCACTGAACTAGACCTCTCTAGAGAACCTCTTAGGAACCAGGGACAATGACTGGAGAAGACGACTCAGATCTTTTCTTGAAGCAACCTTTGTGAAACCCTCATAAACTCTCCCTCCCAAGATCCTCTTTCTCTCCCAAGCTCTTCCTCTCCTTTTGACTCTCTCAGGTCAGTACAACAGAAAAAGATACCATCTTGATTAAACAAGAGATCTTATATAGAAGGGCTTCAAATTTACCTTAAATTGCAACAAACCGACAAAGATTGTCCATGGAAATCAATAAATTATGTACGATTAGTATAAATTTAGTTCAATCAACCCGGATGATCTGGGGGAGGCTGGAAGATTAGAAGATTTTTTTTTTATTCTGATCATCTAATATGATTGGACATCATCCTGTACGATTAGTTCAAAAATGTCAAGTATCATCCAGACCATCACTCTGTTTGGCCAGACTTTTCATATTGGATGATGAAAAAATAATTAATCGTCCTGAATAATTCTTGGATCATCCTATACAATTAGTTCAAATGAATACATATAGTCTAGAACATCATTCTGATCATCCAAGAAGAAACTAATATTTGTTTAGCTGATCATCTAGGACGAATCTTGCGATCATCAATAATGATCATAAAATCATCCAAGATGATATGATCGATCAATCAAACCTTAATTACTTTATTTAATCATTAGATAAATTTATGTATAATTGTAATGCATCGTCCTGGATGATATCCAAAAATAATAACATGCCAAAAAGAGATGGTGACTGATTCATTTTTATTTGAGCATTATCGTCCAAGACGATTTACTTAATTTTGGCTGCCTTTAACCATATGCATTAATTAGAGTTTCTATTTTTAATTGATCGTCCAGGATGACTTAGATCATCTTGGATGATATGATCAAAAATAAAAACCTCTAAAACAGATAGAATTTTTCCCCCTGAGTGTATGTGTGCAAGGTTACTTAGCATCAGGACTCACTTTATTACAGTTAACTTAAGTAAAGGTAAAAACACTTGGCATACACTTACAGACTGACTCAGTCCTAATCTATCCAATCTTGAGCGGGCTTAATTTGCAATTGATCTTGTGGACATGAAACATTAGTAGGGAGGGCAATAATAGAAAAACAGAAATATCCTAAATATTTGCTATCATCAAAATTATAATCCATGAATCGATAGTCGCAATAATCTTCCCCTTTTTTATAATTACAAACATTTGGTAGAAAATTAAACTTAAGTAATTAAATGAAACATAATGTGAAAGAAAATATTATGAACCAAATAATACAAATTTTACTAAAATCAAATAGTTGGTACAAACACTAAACAAAAGTGATAAAAAGTACAATAAAATAATACAAACACTATCACTAACAGCACAAACACTATCAGTACTCCCCTTTTTGACATCATAAAAAAAGAGGAGGAACCTAGAAAAAAACAAAATATAAACCAATAAAAAGATGATAAAAATGACAAAAAGAATGAAAAGAACAAAGTTTTTTTTATCAAAGCATAAATATGATAAATTTTCCATGTTATTAAATTAAACATTTTTAAGAAAAATGAGTAAACTTCATCAAAATTTAAAAAATGGTAGAACAATCGATCTTGTTAGCCCTAGCATAGACTTCTTACAAGGCAAACTATCTTTTGAAAATAGAGATCTAACTAAAAAAAAATCAATTGTATAAGAAAAAGTGATTCATTCAAAACTTGGTTCCAAAAAAATATCTTATAGAATAATATACCAAAGTAATTAATCACAATCATGAATTTTGAAATCAAGCATTTAAAAATATTAAGTGACACATGAATTCTTCTAAGATTTAAAGGTTTGAAAGAGAAGGAAGTTTGCTTTTCTTTTGTGCTCATTTTGTGTCTCTCGTCAATTAGTTGGCGCACTTTTTTTTTTTTTTTTTTGATAACCAATGCACAAAATTGCATTAAAAAAAAAACGACGAGAGTCAAATTACAATCAGCACACTCACGAAACCTCTAAGGTTTCACATCCCTCTTTCAAACAATTTAAGAAAGAAGAAGGAATGGAAGTACCTTGAAGATCTTCCCAAACAAAAGAACCATCTACAGACAAATTAGCACATAAGTTCGCTAATTTGTTACCCAACCTATTGGTAAAAGAAAAAATAACTTGTTTGAAATCAAGTAAGAAATCTAAACTATCATCAATTGCATTGCTAACCTTCCAACTTTTGATTTCTTTTTGGAGCAAATAAATGATGTTAAGGTTGTCTCCTTCAATGAGGACTCCAAGAGCTTCCGACATCCAATCCCTTTTCACAAACTTTATAGACTTCACAGCATGCAATTCAGTTTGAGCAGCATCCCAATGTTGAAGTGAGTTGCCAAACGCCAGCAAAAATCTTCCCTTGTGGTCTCTCACAACCCCACCTACTCCAGCCGAGTTGTTCCTCCTCAAAGCACCATCGAAGTTGATTTTAATCCATCCAAGGGGCGGGGGATGCCAATGATTAAACATCATAAGCCGGTTAGCATTCCAGATGTCTTGATGGATGTTAACAAAATTACTTTTAACCGCATAAGAAACAGCTTCAGCTGCAATGAAGTTAACTGAATCCTCCCTCTTTGTATTAACAAGTTTACATCTACTCTTCCACACCAGCCAAATAGCATTACAAAACAAGTTGGCTGATAAATTTTGTTTTCCAATCATTCTTTGTAAACCAGTCAAGCATTCTTCAAAGTTACCGAAAACAGGGACCTGGAATCCCCATTTATTCAATAAAGAAATGACCTGCATAGTTTTAACATAACTTCCCACCATGTGATTCACATCTTCTATATCATTACAGCTTCTTCTAGGACATCCAGAAACTGTTTTAATCCTCCTACTAACCAACATAGCATTAGAAGGGATGGCATTGTTATACATTCTCCACCAAAAGAGTTCCGTTTTGGGATTTAGCTTCAATTTTTTCATCTAATTCCAATGAGCATTCTGATTATCCAGCTCCTCTTCGGCTTCCCTTATAAGGCCTGCAACCGATTTTCCAGAAAACAGCTTAATTAGTTCCAACGTGTCTGAGCTATTGCCTGTTTCGATAGTGATTTTCATAATAGACTCAATCATTTGTTCCCCAATGACCTCATTCAACTTATCCAACTTCCATTGTCCCTCCTCAATGAAACAGCTTAGATTGAAGTAAATATTATCTTGTATATTCACAAAAGTTGGCCATTTTGCAATACATTTATCTAAAAGCCAAGTATCATATAACAAGTTGATAGATTCTCCATTAGCAATTTTCCATCTTATAACCTTTCTTAGGAATTTAGCTCCGCTGGTGATAACCTTCCAAGCAGTTGAACAACCGATTTTCTTAATAGAAGACCAAACATCTTCCCCATACTGCTCTTAAAATTTGATTCAATAAAGAATCTGGTTTTGAAATAAAGCTCCAAGCAAATTTAGCTCTTAAGGGACCCACCTTTTCCACAGCTGAAAATAAACCACGACCACCCCCACTTTTTGGATTTACAAAGTAAATCCCAATAAGCATAATGGATACCAGGTTCCCCCTTATTCTTACTCCATATAAACTCCCTACACATCTTATCAAATTCTTTTAGAATGCTCAATGGAACGATTGAAATAGAAGAAATGAATAAAGGTAGTGTCAAAAATGCAGATTTCATAAGAACCAATCTACCTTCCAAGGAGATACATTTCTTACCCCAAGTGTTCAGTCTGCCAGCTGCATTCTCTAATAAGCCTTGGAAATCAACTTTGCTCAGCCTTCTTAAAGCCATCCTTACCCCGAGGTAATCAAACTCTTTAACTTGCATATAACTCAGTACTTTGATAACCGCCTTCTTAGCTTTTCTACTAGTATGTTTCCCAAAGATGATCAACGATTTAGACTCGTTCACCTTTTGTCTCGTCCACATACAGTAGTTAGAGATGATCTTTTTTAACTTCTTGATTGCCTTAAGCTTAGCTTCTGAAAACAGCAAAATGTCATCTGCATATAACAGATGTGTCACCTTGGGAGCATTTTTAGAAACCGAAACTCCTTTACACCTCTCCTTAATAGCATAGGAAAGTAATTGAGAACATAAAATGAATAACGACGGGGATAACAGACATCCCTGTCTAAAACCGCATCTCCCTTCAATCCAACTTGTTTTCTTCCCATTAATCAAAATACAAAATCTAGGATCAAGCAAACACTGCATAATAAGTTCAATGAACTTATTAGGAAATCTGAACTGATACAGAACTTGCTTCAAAGTTAACCACCCCATACTATCATACGCCTGTTCCATGTCAATTTTAATAGCACATAAGCCCTCCTTACATTTAGACCATCTGAACTTGGTAAACACCTTCTGGGCCAATAAAACATGATCATTTAAAGAACGACTTCTAACAAAAGCAGCTTGATCTTCAGATACAATCTTATGCAAGACTTTTTCCAGCCTATTGAACATCATTTTAGCAGCTAGTTTGTAAATGGTCATACAAAGACTGATGAGACGGAAGTTGCTAGGAACTTGAGGATTTTTAATCTTTGGGATTAAAATAATTAAAGTTTCTTTCTAGGATTTATCCATCTTACCTTCCTTGAAGAACTGGCTAACTGCATTCCACACATCTTCATTGATAATACTCTAAAAATCTTTTAAGAAAGAAAAAGTAATCCCATCTAATCCTGGAGATATGTTTCTTTCCGATTTTTCCACCACAAGTTGAAGTTCTTCTCTGGAAAAATCTGCTCCAAGCATCACTTGATCCGCCTCATCAACATCCTCTGTCGGAGATGGCCAACCTGCTAGAGAACACTCTCTAATCTGCCATTTATTTTTAAAATAAACTGAGAAGGTCTCCTGAATAACAGCTTCATCCTTTGAAATTTCCCCTTCTAAAGTCTTGATGTGATGAATCCAGTTCAAGTTTCTTCTAGCATTTGCAAAACTATGAAAAAAATTGGAGTTACAGTCTCCCTCCTCCATCCACTTGATCTTTGCTCTTTGCTTCCACCATGTATTGGGTCTAGATAAAGTAACATTTAACTCATTGATTTTATTTCTCAAAATCTGAAGCTTGTCCATAGAGATACCAACTTCCGCCTCTTCTAATTGGATTTCTAGAATTTCTGCTTTGAGATCCGCCTTGAGCTGAGATAAGTTTTTATGTTTCTCTCTACTCCAAAAGAATAGAGCTCTTAGAGTCTTCTTACATTTCTTACTGAGAATGTTAGCCGGACTACCTGAACATTTGTTTTCCCAAATCTTCTTCACCAATGCTCGTTGCTCCATAATAAGTAGCCCAAATCTCTTCATATCTAATATCTTTTCTCACTGAATTCACTGGTTTGAATAATTCCATAACTAATGGACTGTGATCTGAAGCAAAATGAGGAAGGTGTTTAACGATAGCTAAGTGAAGAAAATTCATAGCAGAAGAGTTTATAAGGCACCTGTCCAATTTCTCCCAAATACGATTGCTTCCGAATTTATTGTTGCACCACGTGAATTTAGGCCCCATTGAATTTACCAGGTGAAGATCATTGTTAATCATGAAGCTCTAAAAATCTTTGGAGCCTTGGTTCATTTTGAATTTCTTCTCACCTCATTTCTCCTCTTGAGATAAAATACAATTGAAATCCCCTCCGATAATCAAAGGAGCATCAACATCACATTGCCTTCCAAGATCTTCCCAAAGGAATTTTCTTTCCTTCACATCTGTACTACCATAAACTGATGCGATCTTCCAGTCACCTTTGTTGATCTTTTTCAAATTACCAACCACCATTTGAGAAGAGTGCTTCACCACTGTAAAATTTGCTAAATCACATCGCCATAAAATCAACAAACCACCCGAAAGTCCAACTGCCGGGACCATAAAAAGCTTCCAATTGTCACCCAGAAGCTTCATAATTTGAGTATTTTCCACATTATTAATCCTTGTTTCCAACAAACCTACAAAGATAACACCGTGATCCTTGATCACCTCCTTAAGATAGAGAGCTGCCTCTACTTTTTTGGCTCCCCTACAATTCCAAAAAAGAAGACCACTCATTATTTAAAGATGGGGAAAGGGTCCCCAACCTTTTTTATCTTCCCACTCTCCCCTTTTCTATTATGAGCAATGATATTACCTGCTCCCAAGGACTTCAGCTCCTTGCTCAATTTAGATTTTTTCTCTAAAGCGATTTCGTTTTCCAAAATAGAATTCTCCAACGAACCTTTCTTCCTTGCTGACAAACACAACTTTTTTCTTCCTTCCATTCCCTTACCGCTAGAAATAACATCATCTGGCGAACAGATAATTTCCCCTTCCTCTGAAACTTCCTTCCCTCTAAAAAGAGCACCTCCTTGAAGCATCTCTTCCTCCAGGTTGCAAAGAGAATTAAATTTGTTCTGGATTTCTACACCTCCATTTTTTCAAGAAATGCCATAAAAGGTGACCCCCTCTTTTCAGATGCATCCACCTCTTCAACCAGCCTCTTAAAAGGCTCCTGTACAGAGTTCACCAAATTTTCCTAGCTCTTCCAAGCGAATTGTTACCCTTTTCTTCAATCACTTTTCCCTGAACCTGACCCCCCATCTTGGGGACAAAACTTTTCTTCATATGAACTGAGAATTTCCTATAAGGAAATCTTCTATTGTCCACCTTTCTTCTAGCATTTTTTTCCCATGATTGACAACTTTCCAAGTTAATTCAGAAGAAGTTTTCTCCTCCTTTAAGCTTTTCTCACCCATTGTTTGCTTCATCACAACTTCCGGGACCAAGTTAATATTCTGAACTACCGGACCATCAACCACCTTATTTTTAAACTATCACAAGAAGCTCCATCATGACCTGCCTTTCCACATTCACAGCAGATTTTAGAAATTCCCTCATATTCAATCTTCTGAAAGAATTTACCAGATGAACCTTCCACCCATATTCCTTGAGGCAGTTTCAAACCTAATGGAATTCGGACACAAATACGAGCGTATTTCATTCTGCTCCACTGAAATAAGTTTCCATCCAGAAGATACAGTTTGCCCACTCGAGAAGCTTTCCTGCAAATGTTGATCTCATCCCAACATTGTAGAGGGAGATTAGGTAGCCTTATCCAAACCGGAGAAGTAATACCTTTGAGCGATGTGGGGTTGAAATTAACAGACCATTTATCAATACCAGCCACCTGACCACCAACCCACCAAGGTCCGCCAGTGAGAATCTGATCAACTGCGGAGGAATCTTCAAAGGAGCAGAGTACCCAACCAAGTCCCAATCCAGTTATGTGGAATTTCCCAAATTTATCCCACTGTCTTTTTTTTTTTTTTGATGAATTGCAAACATTGCATTAATAGGCAAAAGCAAAGCTAATTACAATTGAAAGGAATGAATAACATCACATTCTTCCTCGATAGCAAATAAAAGCAAGGAAGGGATGCTATTAAAAGAAGAGCTATCAAAGAAAAAACTCCTATTACTAGCCATGGTAGCACAAATATTAGCCACCTTATTACAATTTCTATGAACATGACTAAAAACCACTTTATGAAAGTCATTAAAGAAGAGCATCTCCTCCAATGGTCGATTATCCACAATTTGCTTTTTCATCTTGAAAGAATCTTGAATGAATCTAATGACATTGAGATTATCACTCTCAACAATCAAGCCTTTGTATTCTAGCATCCAACTTCTAATGTAGTCCTTGACCGAGAAAACAACATCCATCTCTAGTTTGGTTATATCCCAATGAGTCTTCTTTTCTCCAAAAGCAAGGATAAACCTTCCTTTGTGATCTCTGAAAATCCCACCCACTCCAGCATAGTTGGATCTAGCCAAAGAAGTATCAACATTTATTTTCATCCATTCTTTCGGAGGAGGGCACCAAGATTCACAAGACTCCCTAAGGAGATTGGTTCCCCAGCGTGAGAGATATGGACTACCTTTAATACTAGCCAATGCCAATGTGTTAGCAGCTGTAACAAAATATGGCAAAGCAGATTTCCCATGCTTCACATGATTTCTATTACTCCATGAAAGATACACAAGCAATGCAGTACAGTTTAACAACTCCATAATTTTGGAAAGATAGCCTTCTCAGCTCCTTTAAACAGCTATTCAAATCTTGGAAAACAGGGATACTAATACCCCACAATTGTATTTGTTTGATAACATCAATCAAATACTTACAAGTTACCATGATGTGCTCATAATTTTCACTACAATTACAGCCCCTAACACAGTTTTTATCCAGCACTAGTTTTAGGTAATGCAGAAAAATCATTGTAGGAATAGCAGCCTTCCCTAATCTCCACCAGAAAATCTCAACCTTCTTGTTGAGTTTTAGTTTAAATAACCAAGAAAAATAGTCTTCACATTCAAAATTGTAATTGCACTTCAAGATGTTGTCAAAAGACAAGGCTGAAATTGTCTTACCCGACAGCAAAGACAGCAGCTCTCTCCGATCCTCCAATCCAGCGAAATCTGGATATTGTTGATCATGGAGATGAAATCTGGATGAAAGACCTCCTTGAGAAGGTTGTAGTTCCATTGTCCATCATTAGTTAACAAATGGCTTATATTTAAACCCTCCAAAGCATCACAGTTAACCATAGTTGGCCATTTGTTAATACACTTGTCCAACACCCAAGTGTCATTAAGCACATTAATTTTATCACCATTACCCACATTCCACCTGGTAATGTTCTTTAGCTGTTTACCCCCATCAATAAGAATTTTCCAAGCATTTGAGGAACAATTCTTATGAGTTCCAATCCTCAAATCATCTCCATATTTGTGCTTTATAACTTTATAGCAAAGAGAGTCCTCTTTTTGATAAAAATCCCAAGCTAACTTGGATCTCAAAGAGCTAACACGCATTAAAGGAGAATGAAGACCCAAACCACCCAAACACCTTGGTTTGCATAATTCTTCCCAAGACACATAATGAAGACTATGATCCCCATCCGATTTATGCCAAAGAAACTTTCTACAAAGTTTCTCCACCTCATACAACATCTTCTTAGGAATTAGAGAGTGGCTAGCTAGAAAGTTTGGCAAAGTTAAAAGAGAACTAGAGATAAGAGTGATTTTATCCCCCAAAGATAAATTCTTCTTGCTCTAAGCATTTAATCTATCCATAACATTGCCAAGCATATCTTGAAAATCTGCCATCTTCAATCTACTTAAGGATAATTTGATCCCAAGGTAGCTCATCTCCTTCACACTTTTGTAACCCAAAATTTCTGGCCACTTTCTTCTTAATTGTGTATCCAATAGTTTTCCCAAATAAAATATGAGATTTGTTGGCATTGATTCTTTGGCCCGTCCAATTACAAAAGTCTTCAACAATCTTCTTCAAGGATTTGGCAAGAGAAATAGAAACATGTGCAAAAATAAGCACATCATCTGCATAAAGAAGATGAGTGATCCTATGGCCTCTAGGAGAAACCCTGATACCAAGATCATGTCCCCTCTGCTCAATAGAGTTAGAAAACAATTGGAAGCACATAATGAAGAGATAAGGAGAGAGTGGACATCCTTGTCGAAAACCACTATGAGCATCAATCCAATCAGAGTTTCTTCCATTAATCATAATAGAAAATCTCACACCTACAACACAATCCATAAGCAGATTAGAAAACATATGAGGGAATCCATACCATTCAAGAATCTGCTCCAATGCTGGCCAACCCATACTGTCATAAGCTTGTTCCATGTCAAGCTTTAATGCCATCAAACCTTTCTTGTTTTTGGAGAATTTAAATTTATGAATAATTTCTTGAGCCACCAAGCAATGTTCAGAAATGGATCTACCAGGGATAAAGGCCATCTGTTCTTCAGAGATCATATTAGAAATGCATTTATTCAATCTATTAACCAATATAGTAGCTGCAATTTTGTAATTAATTTGACACAAACTAATCAGCCTGTAGTTGGATGGAGTTAATGGATCTTTGATTTTGGCAATCAAAACAATAAGGGTGTCCTTACAAGACTTATACATATGACCAGACTTGAAGAAGCTACTAATAGCATTCCATAGAGAACTCCAAATAATATCCCAATAGCATTTATAAAAAGAAGATGTCACACCATCCATACATGGAGCTCTATTGTTTCCTTGTTGAAAAACCGAGAGTTTCATTTTAGCCACTGCGTAGTCCAAGCAAAGTTCATCCACGGCCTGTTGGTTTAGTTTCTATTTTTCCGAAATGTTGGGCCATCCATTTAGCTCACACCTTCTATTCCTCCACTTAGATTCAAAGAAATGAGTGAAAACCTTCTCAATTTCCTCCTCTTCAACATGAATTACATTATTCATATCTCTAACTTGTACCACTCTATTGCCATTTCTTCTAGCCGAAGCAAAATTATGGAACATCTTGGAGTTGTTGTCACCTTCTTCATGCCATCTAGCCATAGCCCTTTGATTCCACCAAGTAGCCAATCGGTTCAAAGTGATATTTAGCTCATGCACCTTACTTCTAAGCAAAGTAAGATCTTCCTTGGTCCAATTCACTCCATCCATTTCTTTCTTTTGAAGTTCAATGATTTCTTTCTTCAAGTCCTCCTTAAGGGTCTTCAAGTTTTTACACTTACATTTGCTCCAAAAGAACAAAGCCTTCAAAGTTCTATGATTCTTCCTTTGAAGGATTTCACAATGCTCCCCAAAGTCATTCTTAATTTAAGAATGATAAACAATAGTTCTAGCTGCAGGATAGGATCTCCAAGTGTCTTCAAACTTGATATTGTTTCTATTAATTTGAATCTTCCTATCCAATTTAATAGCCATTGGACAATGGTCTGAAGCCACTCTTGCTAAATGCATAGTCATAGCTGTCGGGATCACTTGAAGAGCAATGGAGTTCAACAAGCATCTATCCAACCTCTCCCAAATTCTAGAAGTTCCTTCTTTGTTGTTACACCAAGTGAATTTTGGACCAATGCTTCTAATATCATGAAAATCTGAATTTGTCATAAAGTTCTTCATTTACTTCCATTCTGTATGTCACAAGCCGATCCCTGCACATTTATTTCAACAGATTTTAAATCTTCATTCCCTTCATCTATCAATTTCCCATTGCTCTGTATTGCTAAAGCAATATGTTCATCATCCTCCAAAATCACAGGTTCATCATTAACCTCATCCACAAGAGCATTAAATTTGTTACTAACCTCCAAAGGCTGAACTTCAATATCAGATTTTTGCTGTCCACCAGTCACCGGAAATGACTGCAGATTTTCATGTGTGAAGCTCTGGTTAGAAACATTATCTCCTTTCTTTACTTCCAACTGATCTTCTTTCCTTGCTAATTGCTCCCTCTTAAGTGTCCTGTTTTCTTTCATCTTCCTCTCGTCACCCCAAGACTTGACAGATTGGTTTTTCCAGAACTGAACATGTATCCACGGTCCGTATTCCTTCTTAATCACCCATGGATTTACTTTAGCAACTTCTTGATTATCAACCATGGTTTGATCTGAAATCCCCTGCGCAACTTCAAAAGGACATCCATTCTGATTATGGCCAACACGACCACATTTATAACAGAGTAAATCAACCTTTTCATACTCTACCCATTGGAAAAACCTGCCCGCAGCTCCTTCTACCCAAACACCGTTTGGTAGCTTGTTCTCTAAATCCATTTTAACACATATTCGAGCAAACTCCCTCTTCCCCCAACGGAAGGTATTACCATCAAAATACATCGGCGTTCCAATTCGAGACGCAATTCTTGCAATGTTGTCATCATCCTAGCAATACAGCGACACACAGGGGAGACGGATCCAAATGGGAGCAGTGATCCCTTTAAAAGAATAAGGATCAAACTCAGTGGTCCACCTATCCATTCCGACTATATGACCTCCAACGAACCAAGGTCCGCCATTAATAACCTCCTCCACAGCTTCCTCTGTCTTGAAGGAACAAAGGATCCAGTCCATCCCGATTGATGTTAAGTGAAAAGCTCCATACCTGCTCCACTGTTTTCTCAATTCCATACTACACATTGGGAAAGGAACATTGTTACCTAAGACTTTGATCACCACCGAGTTCCTTAGAACATGTTTGTTATTCTCTTCCTTCTCCGAAATTAGTAAGACAGCTACCCCATCATCCGATAGTTCAGTAGTTTCACTGTTCCATTCAATCTTAATATGTCTCGGCTTCATCCACGCATTACCCACCTCATTCCAATTATCCGATTGCTTTTCAACATTCAACCCCAGATTCTCACCTTCTACAACCCTGCCGACTTCTTCGCTAGAATCAAGAACAACCAATCCTTCTTGATTTAAACAGGGAGTTCGATTCGATCTTGAACCGATGCCAATGAAAGAATCACTAACCTTCACAGAAGCCAATCTAGATTTAGAAACTCCAAGATTCATGTTGCTAGGCCTTCCACGAACATCCTTCTTCGAATTTGCATTATCATCCATAATCACCTTCTTCCCTTTACCTTCAATCACCGGAAGACGAGACACAGGTCTCAATCCTTCTCTGATCACCAACCCATTACTGCTTCTACCACCTGCCCGAGCCGACGTTGGGGGTCGCTGAGAAGCCATATGAACCGCCAATGTCGCCGATCAACATCAGGTGGCCGCGCCACCGGCTGCTGAGAAACGCGCGGAACGAAAATTTCGAAATCAGGAACTTTCTCTCACTAAAAAACCAGACTCTCTCTCACTAGCGTTGTCAACTAAAAATTCCATCCCACTGTCTTCTTAAAGCAGAGCTAATAACAAAAAATGGTAAGTTTTCACCAAAAACTTTAACCACTACAGCTTTTTCCAACCTCTTAGCATTTTCAGCTTCCTTATCTGCCTGCATCTTCACCACCTTCCCATCTTCCGATAGGAAAGATCCCAAATCAAGATTATCAACTTTAACATATGGTTTCCTTATCCATGCCGTATAAGCACGCCCTTTATTTATTGTCTCCACATCTGCTTTATTCACATTAGCAATTCCTTTTAAACCATCCTCAAGTTTCTGATTGTCCTTTCTCAAAGACAAAACGTCATTCACTTTGCAGACATCCCGGGATTTAAGACACTCCAACTCTGCTCTGATAACTCCCCTCTCAGCAGGAGACGAAGGCAAAGATTTCGAGATATAATCAAAATTCGAGGAAATCTTTAAACCTCCCGAAGAAGAAGCTTCATGAGTCCAAGTCCCTAGTTTTTTAAGACCACCATTCGAAACCGGCGAATAGCTAGAAAGGCTCTGGCTGTTCTCCTTGACAACATCTTTGCCCTTACCAATTACTGGAACAGTAACAACCTTTCCTTCTAACAAACCTCCCTCCTTGATCACCAATGGCTTTTCCTTAATATTCTTGAAATTCTGGTTAAAATCATCTAGAATCTTTGCACCCCCATTGAAGACTTTGGAAGAATCAAGAGCTGGCACCGATAAACCCTTCCTGTAATTCGCCCACGCATCCTTCTTGAGAATGCGTCGTTGCTCCATTTCCGATCTTCCAAGCCGCTGGAGTACCGGCCGTCCCCCGGCGACCACCAGCTGTAAAGTTCGTGAACCGCCAAACAGAAATTTGAAAATCGCTTTCTCACTCTAGAAACCCGCTCTTTCTCACCCTAAAAAACTATGTAACTTGCTGTTGATTTCTTTTCTTTTGGCGCACTTTGTTCATCTTTTAATTTTTAATACACTTTGTGTATCTTTTAATTTTTTTGGTGATCATTGCACATCTTTTCAATTTTTCTTCTTTTTGTGCTCAATTTATGCCTCTTATCATTTTTATAAGCTAGATCTCTTTCGAAACTTTTAAATACTGTCAATTGTGAGAATATCTTCTAGATATTAAAGAAGAAAAACTTACTCTCTAATATAAAAAAGAGTAAACCACAAAGGAGAATCAAGTTCATATGATAAATGCAATGACAAGATTATGAAAGCTTGAAAGTGATTTAATATTTTAAATATTATTTATATAAGATATATTACTGTAGCAAGATAGAAAAGATCTCATTCGCAAAGTCTAGTTATTAATTTGAGATAGACTTTTATTTAAAAAAGAGAAATAGACCGCTAAAAGAAGTTAGAGGAAAAAAATAACCAATGGTATTTCTCTCTTTAACTAATTTAGGGATGTTAAATATTGACTATAAATTTTTAAAAACAAAAATAATACATAAGATATCATTTCAATAGTGACCAAAAGAAAAGAGAAAAAATAAAAAAAGAAGAAAATTAAAACAACATAAATGAAAACATGAAAAAAAAAATCAACTATTAAAACTAAGAACAAAAAAAAGTCAAAAACAAAAGAAAGAAAAGAAAATAACAACAAACAACATATGAAAAAAAAATATAAAATTCAGAATTTACTAAGCATAAATATCATACATTTATGTCAATCACATCTAATGTGATCTGTAAGATGTTGAATGTGCCGAAGGATAGTGGTTTAGTAAAGATGTAAACTAGTTGATTCTCAGTTGTTATAATATGTAACGCAATGTCTCCTCTAGTTATATGGTCCCTAATAAAGTGATGCTTTATGTCAATGTGTTTGGTCATTGAATATTGGATAGGATTCTTAGAGATGCAGATGACACTAGTGTTGTTAAATAGGATTGAAATTATGCCTACGGGTAATCCTAAATTAAGAATTTGTTGCTTCAACTAAAGGACTTGGGCCATATAACTTCCTAAGGCAATGCACTTAGCTTCAGCAATGGAAAGTACAACAGAGTTTTTTTTTTCTACTGGATTAGGAGACTAAAGACTATTTTAAAGATTGGCAAGTTTGAAAAGTACTTTTTTTATCCACCCTAAATCATACAAAATCAGAATCAGAATATCCAATAATCTCAAAAGAAGTGCTGTGTCTAGGATACCAAATTAGTAATTTTTTGGTCCCAAAGAGATATCTAAAGATTCTATTAACTACAATCAGGTGAGATTTTTTAGGATCAGCTTGAAATCTCGCATAGAGATAAACACTAAATACTATATCAGGTTTGCTAGCAGTCAAATAAAGCAGTGATCTAATCATTTCTCTGTACTTCTTTTGATCAACATATTTTCCAGTTGGGTCCTTATCCAACTAAATACTCGAGCTCATGAGAGTATTTATTATCTTGGCTTTATTTATTTCATATTTCTTCAAGATGACATTAATATATTTTGTTTTATTTAGACATATTTCATCATCCAATTATCTTATACTAAACCCCAAAAAGTATGATAACTCTCCCATCATACTCATCTCAAATTCCTAATTATTTTAGAAAAATCATTATATAACTTTTTATTAAAAGATCCAAAAAGTATATCATCAATATAGATATGAACAATGTGTAACTCATCTCCTACTTTCCTCAAAAAAAGGGTGGTGTCTATGCTACCCTTGATAAACTCCCTCTCTAGTAGGAATGTGCTAAGCCTCTCATATCAAGCTTTAGGTGCCTGTTTTAATCCATATAAGGCATTTTTTTAATTTGTAAACATGATTTGGAAATTGGAAACTCTCAAAACTTGGGGGTTGTTCTACAAACACATCCTCTTTTATTACCTCATTTAAAAGGTACTCTTGACGTCCATTTGAAAAAACTTAAATCCCTTATAACAGGTAAAATCTAGTAACACTCTAATGACTTCCAATCTAGCTACAAGGGCAAAAGCCTCCTCAAAATCAATTCCTTCTATTTGGTTGTACCCCTTAGCTATCAATCTTGCCTTATTCCTAACTAGTACATAAGGATCATTCATTTTATTCATAAAGACCTATTTTGTTCCCACTGCACTTTGATTCTTAGGTCTTTCTACTAAATCCCAAACATCATTCCTTATAAATTTGTTAAGTTCTTCTTACATAGCTAAGATCCAGAATTCATCCGAATGGGCTTGAGTGATGTTGGTGGGTTCAGTCATTGAGATAAGGTAGAGTGATTCACTTCATTTCTAAGTCTATGCCTAATTCTAACATCTTCAGAAGGGTCTCATAAGATTAGTTCTTTAGGATGACTAGAAGAATATCTCATATCTCTAGGCATAGTATATTTAAGTTCTACCATTTCCTCTAGATTTGTATTCTCTATTCCTTGGATAATCTCACCTACTCCTTTAATATTTTTTGAGGCCTTACTCTTTTCTCTAAATTTTTAACTCTTTGAGTAATTTCTTCAACTTCATCTTCCTCCTCAAATCTAGATATTTTAGGATTAGATTTATCAAATACTACATGAGTAGTCTCCTCCACCACCAATATCCTCTTGTTAAACACCCTGAAGGATTTTCCCATACTCAAATATCCTAAGAACACTCCATCAAATTTTGGGTCTAATTTTCTTAAGGGTGACTTGCCATTATTAAGAATAAAAATCTTATAGTAAAAAACATGGAGGTGGGAAAGGTTGGGTGTCTTACCCTTAATGATCTCATAGGGTGTCTTATCTAGTTTGGCTCTAACAATAACCCTATTAAACACATAATAAGCTGTGTTTATCACTTCAGCCTAAAAAAAATTTGGGAGTGAATACTTAGCAAGTATGGCTCTAGCGGCCTCAATTAAAACCCTGATCTTCCTTTAATATATTTTGTTCTACTAAGAGGTCCTAGGAGCTGAGAAGTTATGACTAATCCCTTTATCCTTATAAAAGTCTCCAAATCTTTCATTTTCAAACTCTCCATCATGGTCACTATGGATGGTAAAGACCTCACAACCTAGCTTTTTTTGAATCCAAGTGAAGAAGGATCTAAATTTATTAAAAGACTCACTCTTATGTGACAAAAATTTAATCCAAGTGCAACTCGAGTAGTCATCAACAATCACAAATCCATATACTTTTCCCCCCAAGTTAACAATGCTAATGGGTCCAAACAAATCCATGTGAAGGACTTCTAAAAGTCTAGATGTGCTAATGTCCTTAATGGAATGGAAAGAGGATTGAACTTGCTTTACTAGTTGATAGGCATTGCATAGGTGGTCTTTAGTGAACTTAATAATGGGGACACCTCTAACTAGATCTTTTTGGGTCACTCTCCTAATGGTTTTCATGCTGGCATGACATAACCTCTTGTGTCACAACCAAGACTCATAAGCAACAGATTTTAAGCAAAATAAAGTAACACATTCAATGTTATTTAAATCATGGATATAAATATTATTAATCATCTTTTCTTGCAAAATAGTGTTGTTATTCAAGCTAATGATGTATGTGTGTGCCAAAAATTTTATAATAAAGCTCTTATCATAAAGCTGACTGATGTTGAGCAAATTATGTTTTAAGCCATCTACAAGCAAAATATTTTCAATCAAAAGGTTATTGGAGTTTCTAATTATACCTACGCCTACCACTTTCCTGGTGGTGTTGTCTCGAAGAGTGACCTTGCCTCCAACCCTGGCCTCCAATGAAACAAATTGATTGGCACCTCTGGTCCTGTGTCATGAGCATCTGTTGTTCAGGTACCACATGTTCTTATATGGTCATTTGTGAGAGCACTCCTACAAAATCATCAAATATTAGATTTAGGAACTCAAATAAGTTTGGTCCCTTCTTATGGAAAGAAGTATGAAATGCATGTGTGTTATACTGTGAACCATGCAATTTGGGTCTTCACACCCAATGTGTACTATGATGAACAGTGCAAGTATGTGAAATGTATCATAGCATGCCACAAGAAAAAGATCTAGCACCAAGAAAAGGGTTTACTAATCTACTCGGGTGGTGATGCCTCTTCTTAAAGTTTTCTGATGCATGAAATGATGGTTTATATTTTTAAATGATGTGAGTTTTGCTTTCAATGTTTTATTTTCATATTCATAAGCTGTCATTTCCATTTTTAGCTGATGTTCATTATTATCTAACTCCCATGCAAGTTTCTCTAATTTCTTAAACTCTATTTCTAACTTAATATGTGATGATATCAAGGAATCATGTGCATCAGATAATTCAATATGCTTCTTATTTAATGTATCAAATTTATCAAGTAATGACATGTGACTGCTATCTAGTGTAGAGTGATCTTTAAATAACATTTCATGATTTTTTTGCAAATTTAAAAATTCCAATTTTAGCCTAGTATACGATTTTTTAAGTTTCCTATATGATGCATGAATTTTCTCAGAAACTTCAAGTAATTGATCTTAAGTTAGTTCACATACCTCTTCTTGGTCAGATTGATCAAGATGATTATTCACCATCAAATATAGGTTTGTTATCTACAGTTCAGCTTCAGTCTCAGAGGAGTCAGATGTAGAATCCGCTCAGAATGACTTTTGAAACCACTTCTTTTCCTTCATGATCTTTGTTTCTCCTCACCCTTCTTCTTACTTGGGTGAGCCTTAAGTGTAGGATAATCTGCTTTAATATGTCCCGGATTCCTGCATTAAAAAAAAATCATATCAATAGAACTTTTATAATTCTTGCTACCCTTACCATTATTCCACTTCTAATGGTGCTTTTGCTTCTTCCATAGAAAATTTTTAAATTGCCTAGTTGAAAGTTCGATGGGGATGTTAAGCCCTATGAACTTAGTCCCAAACTAACCAATAGGGGGGGTGAATTGGTATTTTAAAAACATCTTTTTAAACAAAGAAATAAAATCACATAAACCAAATCACACCACAAAAAATTATGGAATTTAAAACTGCGGAAGCAAGAAAAGGAACACAGAAATTTATAGTGGTTCGGTCGACTCGACCTACGTCCACTCCTTGGAGGCACCCTCCAAGTATTGCACTACAAAAAAGTGACTCTCCTTTAGCCCCCACGGCTAGGCGGAGAAACCCTCACAAAAACCTCCTTTTTGCCACCCCGACAAGGCAGAGAACCTATCTCCTTTTGCTTCCTCATGAAGCTGGCAGAGAACCAGAACCAAAAGCAAAACTCCTTACCTCTACCGACCCTTCCACGGACGAGAAACTCTAGACGAAGACGACGCAGAGAGATCCTTGAAGCAACCCTTGTGAAACCCCTCACAAGCTCCCCCTCACAAGATCCTCTCTCTCTCCTCTCTCTCTCTTTCTCTCCTCAAGGTCTTCTCAGGTCAAGGCAGCAGCCAAAGGTTTTTAAAAATGTTGAACAAGAGCTCTTAAATAGAAGAGCTTCAAAAGAGCTCATTAATTGCAAGTTGCCGACAATATCGTCCAGGCCGATATGGACATCGGCCTGGCCGATCAGTACAAATCAATGATGATCGGCCAGAGCATCGCCCTGGATGGGAAACAGGACGATTGAAAATTGGCTTGATCGTCCAGGCCGATCTCACGATCATCCTGGCCGATTAGTTCAAATCAGAGGAAAATCGTCCTGACAATAGCCCTGGATACGGGCTGGCCGATATTGATCGTCCTTAGGTAACATAGGGTTTTTGACTAGATCAGCCTGGCCGATACTGCGATCGTCCAGGACGATCTGATCGTATCAATCATCCTTAATTACTCCCTTGATTTCCTGAACAATTATGACATAATTTGTGAATATCGTCCAGGCCGATCCGAGGATCGTCCTGGCCGATAATTTAAAGATACAGTATACCATACTTGACTATGGCGGCTACTTCTTTCTGTTTTGAGCTTATCGTCTTGGCCGATACACGTATCGTCCAGGCTGATCTGTTAATGTCGGCTGCCTTAATTAAGAATCCTTAATTAGAATTTCTGTTGTAAGCTGATCGTCTAGGACGATCCAAGAAATCGTCCTGGCCGATATGAGTAAAAACAGAAATTCTAAGTCTCTCAAGTGTGTGTGTGAAGGGTTACATAGCATCAGTGTCTTTGACTATTACAAGTGGACTCAAAAGGTAAAAAACAAAAGTACAGACTAACTCAACCCTAAACCTACGCATTCCTGAACTTGGCTCCTTTTTGATTGTCCGATCTTCGATTCCTGAAAAGTTAAAAGCAACAAGCTGTCCAAGAGAAACAGTGTTTGTCAATCATCAAAACATAAGACATGAAAAATAGATTTGCAACAATCTCCCCCTTTTTGATGATGTCAAAACACAAGTAGGACAAAAAAAAGATTCATTAGAAAAACAAAGTTACAATATCAACTTTTTCCTACCACACCCTATCCTACTCCCCCTTTTTGTCATCACAAAAAGAGAGTCCAGAAACAGCAGAAAAAAAAAACATCACGAAAGACTAACTACAAAAAGACAAGAAACAATAACTCAAAGCACAAACTAAAAGAACGAGGGATCCTGATCATCAGATGGAGGAGGTGGAGGTGGCTGCTGAAAGTAACTGGCAAGGGTGGTAAACTGAGCATTGAACCAGGCGATGTCCTGGTCATGCTGCTGCTGCTGGTGAGTAAGAAAACTATCAAATCGAGCTAAATCCTCAGCGCGGTGATGCTCGTAGCGGGCAATGTCCTCAGAGTGTTGCTGCTCCTGGGCAGCAACATACGCGTCAAACCGGGTCTCCCAACGATCAAATCTCTCAATCAACTGATCAACCGGTGAGTGTTGGTGGAGAGGAACAGGGTCAGGAAAGGGAGCTGGAGCGGGAGCCTCCTCCTCTCTAGCCCCCCGAGGCTCATCAGGGTGGAGACGAGTACTGTGAAGGGTGCTGAAGGAATTGTTTGAGTAGAAGAGAGTTGGGAAATCTGGTGGATTGGGATATTGAATTTGGTATTTAGTACAGGCCGATTGGTCAAAAAGGCGGTCCAATCGTCCGGGCCGATCAGATATCGGTCAGGCCGATTAGACACAGGCTATCGGCCCGAGGAGTCAGTCCGGACGACCGTTGAAAAAGCAGATCGTCCGGGCCGATTAGGTGTATCGTCCAGGACGATGCACAATAATTGATCGTACCGGCCGAAGTTAAAACGTTTTAAATGCTTGCTACGTGTATCGTCAAGGACGAACAGTGGATCGGCCCGGCCGACGGTCCAATAATGGATCGTCCGGGGCCAAATTTAAAGATCAAAACGTACTGACACGTGGATCGTCCGGGACGGTCCAGTGTATCGGCCAGGACGATGCACATAGAATGCATCGGCCAGACAAATATACTATCGGCCAGGACTATCACCATGAGTTCGATCAAATCGGCCAGGACGATAATGTATCGTCCAGGACGATGAATTGAAGTAAGCACAGAAAAAAGGTCAGCAGATGGATTTTGGAAAGAATTTGTCATATCGGCCAGGACGATATAAATATCGGCCAGGCCGATCTGACTTGAATTTGAAATCAAGACAGAAAAGGTGATGATCAGGACTCTCAAAAAATAAAATAAAAGAAAAGACAGTCAAAGACACAAAAATGACACAATGAAAACCAACCACCGAACAATTTTTTTTTGGATTTTAATTTTTCTAATTTTTTTTGTTTTATGGAGGCATCATATGAGAATTCTTTTCATGAATTTAAACTTTTAAAGTTTTAGGAGATCAAGAGGTTTAACAAAATCCAATCAGAAGAAGATAGAAAAACTGATTCCATTTACCCTAGATCGGACATCCTTCTGGGTACAAAATTCTCTTAAAAACAACAGAGTCCTAACTCGGAATAACAAAAGAGGATAAGAAGATCCAATCAAGGCTTGTTAACAACAAAAATATCTCATAAATAATAAACCAAAATAATTTTTCTCAATCATGGAAATTGAAATCAAATCTTTGAAGGTATCACATAATCAATGAGTTTTATAAGTTTTAAGAGTTTTACCAAAGAGATGATAGCTTGCATTGGGCTGATTTGATGCCTCTTGTCACTTTTATTGGCTCTTTGAGCATCTTTTGATTTTTGATACACTTTTGTGTATATAGTTTTCTTTTCAATTTGGCTTCATTGGCTTCTTTCCTTTTTAACTTTTGCAAGCTAAAAATTCTTTAATATACCCTTAAAGAAAAAATACTTAGTTGTGAGTATATCCTCCAAATATTAGAGAATAGGAGCTCTCTCTCTAACATAGGGAAGAACAATCCACAATACAAAATCAAAATCACGTGATAACTGCAATGGTAAGATTTCAAAAGCTTGAATGATATCAAAGAATTTTGACTATTATGCATAAGATGATTTAATGTAGCAAGATTAGAAAGAGATCTTAAAAATCCATTGGTTAAACTGAGTTTAGAATTTTGTTTTATAGAAGAAAATCATGCCACTAAACAAAGTCAGAAGAAGGGAAAAACATCAACAGTTTACTCCCTTTAACCAATTTTAAAAAGCTAAACCCTATCTCCAAAAACTCCAATATTTAAAAGCTTGAGAAGTTTCATCATATGGAAGCCCAAAAAAATAAAGACCAAAGTGAAAAAGCAAAAACTAAAAAAAAATAAGCAAACTAAAAACAACACAAAGTGAACACAAAAACTAAAAATAAAAGACATACAAAAACTAAAGATTTCAAACAAGTGATAAAGCAACGAATTTAAGCAATTGAGCTGCAAGCCTCCTTATGTTCAGTTATCTTATGCTCCCACGAGGTCTTTGGTGAGAGCGCTCCTGCAAAACTCAACAACAGTCAGTTTTAGGAACCCAAACAGATTTTGGCTCCTTCTTAGGAAATGTAGAGTGCAATGCAGATGTGGTATGCTTTGAATCATGCATCTTAGGTCTCCACACCCAATGTGTACTGCGGCGAACTGTGCAAGTGTGTGAGATGTGTCCTAGCATGCCACAAGAAAAACATTGAACTCCAGGAAAAGGTTTTCTTAAATGGTTTGGGTAAAAATGCCTCTTCCTAGGTTCTGGCCTTTGATTAAAAGTTGGTGTCATCCTAGCTTTCTTACATGTTTCCAAATCATTTTGAATTCTCAAGTTAGTTCTTTTTAATGCATCATTCTCAATCCTCAAATTTTTCTCAATCTCTTTAGATTTCTTAAGATCATCGTTAAGTGAGGTGTGTGAAGCTTTTAATGCATTACTTTTATCAACTAATTCCAAATGCATCTTGTTTAATTCATCAAATTCATTAAGGAGAGCCATGTGATTTGAATCAATCGTTGCATGATCTTTGAGAAAAACTTCATGCTCTTTTTGTAGATTTGAATGTTCTAATTTTAGGTTAGCATGAGTTTTCTTAAGTTTTTTGTATGATGCATGGATTTTTTCACAAATTTCAAACAATTCATCATAGGTTGGTTTACATAGCTCTTCCTCATCACTTTGATTTTCTCCCATGAAACACAAGTTTGTAGTTTCTTCCTCTGGTTCAGTCTCAGAAGAATCAGTACCAGATTCTGCCTAGAAGCCTCTTTGGATTTTCTTATTCTCCTTCCTAGACTTAGCTTTCTCCTCACCTTTTTCCTTTTCTTTGCTTGAATGATCTTGAAGTGTAGGACAATCGATTCTTTCATGTCCAGGTTTCCTGCATTCAAAACAAACAACATCAGAAGATCCTTTAATATGTTTATGATCCTTACCTTTTCTCCAACTTTGATGATGCTTTTGTTTCTTTCTTAGAAAGCTTTTGAATTGCCTTGTGATGAAGGCAACTCCATCGCTTTCAGACCCGGAAGATTCAGAATCCAATTTGTGTGCCTTCAATGCAATTGTTTTCTCCTTTTTCTTCTCACCTGTATCAAGATTTCTTTGATTCACCCCTTGCTCGTAAGCAATGAGTGAGCCAAGCAAGTTATCAATAGAATAGGTGTTCAAATCTTTAGATTCAGTGATTGCAGTAATTTTTGCATCATAAGACGAAGGCAAGCATCTCAAAATCTTGTTAAATTTTTCACAGTTCGAAAGTTCTTTTCCTAGTGCATGCAATGAAGTAGCAATCTGAGTAAACCTAGTGTACATGTCAGAAATCGATTCATGAGGTTTCATACAAAAAAGTTCGTAGTCATGCAGGAGAATGTGTAAACGGGATTGTTTAACTTCATTAGTGCCTTCATAAGTAATGCACAATTTATCCCAAATTTCTTTACCAGTTTTGCAAGTTGAAACACACATGTAATCCTCAGATTTTAAAGCACAGAAAAAATAATTCAAACATTTCGCATTTAATTGAGCTAAATCTCGTTCATCAAAAGTCCATTCGGTAAAAGCAATTTCAGTTTTAAAACCGTTAATTTCACGAGAAGGTGGAGAATAACCTTCTTGAATAAGCATCCACATGCGATAATCAGTAGATTGTAAAAAAGTTGACATGCGAGTTTTCCAAAAATCAAAAGGTAGGTTATCGAACAGAGGAGGTCGGGTAATAGAATACCCTTAAGTAGTGTTGATATTCCAAAAGTTAGATATGGATCAAATTCAAAAAGTTTTCAAACTTTAATTTTTGAATCAGGCTCTGATACCACTTGAAAGTTCGATGGGGATGTTAAGCCCTATGAACTTAGTCCCAAACTAACCAAGAGGGGGGGTGAATTGGTATTTTAAAAACTTCTTTTTAAACAAAGAAATAAAATCACATAAACCAAATCACACCACAAAAAATTGCGGAATTTAAAAGTGCGGAAGCAAGAAAAGGAACACAGAAATTTATAGTGGTTCGGTCGACTCGACCTACGTCCACTCCTTGGAGGCACCCTCCAAGTATTGCACTACAAAAAAGTGACTCTCCTTTAGCCCCCACAGCTAGGCGGAGAAACCCTCACAAGAACCTCCTTTTTGCCACCCCGGCAAGGCAGAGAACCTATCTCTTTTTGCTTCCTCCTGAAGCTGGCAGAGAACCAGAACCAAAAGCAAAACTCCTTACCTTTACCGACCCTTCCATGGACGAGAAACTCTAGACGAAGACGACGCAGAGAGATCCTTGAAGCAACCCTTGTGAAACCCCTCACAAGCTCCCCCTCACAAGATCCTCTCTCTCTCTCCTCTCTCTCTCTTTCTCTCCTCAAGGTCTTCTTAGGTCAAGGCAGCAGCCAAAGGTTTTTAAAAACGTTGAACAAGAGCTCTTAAATAGAAGAGCTTCAAAAGAGCTCATTAATTGCAAGTTACCGACAATATCGTCCAGGCCGATATGGACATCGGCCTGGCCGATCAGTACAAATCAATGATGATCGGCAAGAGCATCGCCCTGGATGGGAAACAGGACGATTGAAAATTGGCTTGATCGTCCAGGCCGATCTCACGATTGTCCTGTTCGATCAGTTCAAATCAGAGGAAAATCGTCCTGACAATAGCCCTGGATACGGGCTGGCCGATATTGATCGTCCTGAAGTAACATAGGGTTTTTGACTAGATCGGCCTGGCCGATCCTGCGATTGTCCAGGACGATCTGATCGTATCAATCATCCTTAATTACTCCCTTGATTTCCTGAACAATTATGACATAATTTGTGAATATCGTCCAGGCCGATCCGAGGATCGTCCTGGCCGATAATTTAAAGATACAGTATACCATACTTGACTATGGCGGCTACTTCTTTCTGTTTTTAGCTTATCGTCTTGGCCGATACACGTATCGTCCAGGCTGATCTGTTAATGTAGGCTGCCTTAATTAAGAATCCTTAATTAGACTTTCTGTTGTAAGCTGATCGTCTAGGACGATCCAAGAAATCGTCCTGGCCGATATGAGTAAAAACAGAAATTCTAAGTCTCTCAAGTGTGTGTGTGAAGGGTTACATAGCATCAGTGTCTTTGACTATTACAAGTGGACTCAAAAGGTAAAAAACAAAAGTACAGACTAAGTCAACCCTAAACCTACGCATTCCTGAACTTGGCTCCTTTTTGATTGTCCGATCTTCGATTCCTGAAAAGTTAGAAGCAACAAGCTGTCCAAGAGAAACTGTGTTTGTCAATCATCAAAACATAAGACATGAAAAATAGATTTGCAACAATCTCCCCCTTTTTGATGATGTCAAAACACAAGTAGGACAAAAAAAAGATTCATTAGAAAAACAAAGTTACAATATCAACTTTTTCCTACCACACCCTATCCTACTCCCCCTTTTTGTCATCACAAAAAGAGAGTCCAGAAACAGCAGAAAAAAAAAAACATCACGAAAGACTAACTACAAAAAGACAAGAAACAATAACTCAAAGCACAAACTAAAAGAACGAGGGATCCTGATCATCAGATGGAGGAGGTGGAGGTGGCTGCTGAAAGTAACTGGCAAGGGTGGTAAACTGAGCATTGAACCAGGCGATGTCCTGGTCATGCTGCTGCTGCTGGTGAGTAAGAAAACTATCAAATCGAGCTAAATCCTCAGCGCGGTGATGCTCGTAGCGGGCAATGTCCTCAGAGTGTTGCTGCTCCTGGGCAGCAACATACGCGTCAAACCGGGTCTCCCAACGATCAAATCTCTCAATCAACTGATCAACCGGTGAGTGTTGGTGGAGAGGAACAGGGTCAGGAAAGGGAGCTGGAGCGGGAGCCTCCTCTCTAGCCCCCCGAGGCTCATCAGGGTGGAGACGAGTACTGTGAAGGGTGCTGAAGGAATTGTTTGAGTAGAAGAGAGTTGGGAAATCTGGTGGATTGGGATATTGAATTTGGTATTTAGTACAGGCCGATTGGTCAAAAAGGCGGTCCAATCGTCCGGGCCGATCAGATATCGGTCAGGCCGATTAGACACAGGCTATCGGCCCGAGGAGTCAGTCCGGACGACCGTTGAAAAAGCAGATCGTCCGGGCCGATTAGGTGTATCGTCCAGGACGATGCACAATAATTGATCGTACCGGCCGAAGTTAAAACGTTTTAAATGCTTGCTACGTGTATCGTCAAGGACGAACAGTGGATCGGCCCGGCCGACGGTCCAATAATGGATCGTCCGGGGCCAAATTTAAAGATCAAAACGTACTGACACGTGGATCGTCCGGGACGGTCCAGTGTATCGGCCAGGACGATGCACATAGAATGCATCGGCCAGACAAATATACTATCGGCCAGGACTATCACCATGAGTTCGATCAAATCGGCCAGGACGATAATGTATCGTCCAGGACGATGAATTGAAGTAAGCACAGAAAAAGGTCAGCAGATGGATTTTGGAAAGAATTTGTCATATCGGCCAGGACGATATAAATATCGGCCAGGCCGATCTGACTTGAATTTGAAATCAAGACAGAAAAGGTGATGATCAGGACTCTCAAAAATAAAATAAAAGAAAAGACAGTCAAAGACACAAAAATGACACAATGAAAACCAACCACCGAACAATTTTTTTTTGGATTTTAATTTTTCTATTTTTTTTTGTTTTATGGAGGCATCATATGAGAATTCTTTTCATGAATTTAAACTTTTAAAGTTTTAGGAGATCAAGAGGTTTAACAAAATCCAATCAGAAGAAGATAGAAAAACTGATTCCATTTACCCTAGATCGGACATCCTTCTGGGTACAAAATTCTCTTAAAAACAACAGAGTCCTAACTCGGAATAACAAAAGAGGATAAGAAGATCCAATCAAGGCTTGTTAAAAACAAAAATATCTCATAAATAATAAACCAAAATAATTTTTCTCAATCATGGAAATTGAAATCAAATCTTTGAAGGTATCACATAATCAATGAGTTTTATAAGTTTTAAGAGTTTTACCAAAGAGATGATAGCTTGCATTGGGCTGATTTTATGCCTCTTGTCACTTTTATTGGCTCTTTGAGCATCTTTTGATTTTTGATACACTTTTGTGTATATAGTTTTCTTTTCAATTTGGCTTCATTGGCCTCTTTCCTTTTTAACTTTTGCAAGCTAAAAATTCTTTAATATACCCTTAAAGAAAAAATACTTAGTTGTGAGTATATCCTCCAAATATTAGAGAATAGGAGCTCTCTCTCTAACATAGGGAAGAACAATCCACAATACAAAATCAAAATCACGTGATAACTGCAATGGTAAGATTTCAAAAGCTTGAATGATATCAAAGAATTTTGACTATTATGCATAAGATGATTTAATGTAGCAAGATTAGAAAGAGATCTTAAAAATCCATTGGTTAAACTGAGTTTAGAATTTTGTTTTATAGAAGAAAATCATGCCACTAAACAAAGTCAGAAGAAGGGAAAAACATCAACAGTTTACTCCCTTTAACCAATTTTAAAAAGCTAAACCCTATCTCCAAAAACTCCAATATTTAAAAGCTTGAGAAGTTTCATCATATGGAAGCCCAAAAAAATAAAGACCAAAGTGAAAAAGCAAAAACTAAAAAAAAATAAGCAAACTAAAAACAACACAAAGTGAACACAAAAACTAAAAATAAAAGACATACAAAAACTAAAGATTTCAAGCATGTGATAAAGCAACGGATTTAAGCAATTGAGCTGCAAGCCTCCTTATGTTCAGTTATCTTATGCTCCCACGAGGTCTTTGGTGAGAGCGCTCCTGCAAAACTCAACAACAGTCAGTTTTAGGAACCCAAACAGATTTGGGCTCCTTCTTAGGAAATGTAGAGTGCAATGCAGATGTGGTATGCTTTGAATCATGCATCTTAGGTCTCCACACCCAATGTGTACTGCGGCGAACTGTGCAAGTGTGTGAGATGTGTCCTAGCATGCCACAAGAAAAACATTGAACTCCAGGAAAAGGTTTTCTTAAATGGTTTGGGTAAAAATGCCTCTTCCTAGGTTCTGGCCTTTGATTAAAAGTTGGTGTCATCCTAGCTTTCTTACATGTTTCCAAATCATTTTGAATTCTCAAGTTAGTTCTTTTTAATGCATCATTCTCAATCCTCAAATTTTTCTCAATCTCTTTAGATTTCTTAAGATCATCGTTAAGTGAGGTGTGTGAAGCTTTTAATGCATTACTTTTATCAACTAATTCCAAATGCATCTTGTTTAATTCATCAAATTTATTAAGGAGAGCCATGTGATTTGAATCAATCGTTGCATGATCTTTGAGAAAAACTTCATGCTCTTTTTGTAGATTTGAATGTTCTAATTTTAGGTTAGCATGAGTTTTCTTAAGTTTTTTGTATGATGCATGGATTTTTTCACAAATTTCAAACAATTCATCATAGGTTGGTTTACATAGCTCTTCCTCATCACTTTGATTTTCTCCCATGAAACACAAGTTTGTAGTTTCTTCCTCTGGTTCAGTCTCAGAAGAATCAGTACCAGATTCTGCCTAGAAGCCTCTTTGGATTTTCTTATTCTCCTTCCTAGACTTAGCTTTCTCCTCACCTTTTTCCTTTTCTTTGCTTGAATGATCTTGAAGTGTAGGACAATCGGCTCTTTCATGTCCAGGTTTCCTGCATTCAAAACAAACAACATCAGAAGATCCTTTAATATGTTTATGATCCTTACCTTTTCTCCAACTTTGATGATGCTTTTGTTTCTTTCTTAGAAAGCTTTTGAATTGCCTTGTGATGAAGGCAACTCCATCGGTTTCAGACCCGGAAGATTCAGAATCCGATTTGTGTGCCTTCAATGCAATTGTTTTCTCCTTTTTCTTCTCACCTGTATCAAGATTTCTTTGATTCACCCCTTGCTCGTAAGCAATGAGTGAGCCAAGCAAGTTATCAATAGAATAGGTGTTCAAATCTTTAGATTCAGTGATTGCAGTAATTTTTGCATCATAAGACGAAGGCAAGCATCTCAAAATCTTGTTAAATTTTTCACAGTTCGAAAGTTCTTTTCCTAGTGCATGCAATGAAGTAGCAATCTGAGTAAACCTAGTGTACATGTCAGAAATCGATTCATGAGGTTTCATACAAAAAAGTTCGTAGTCATGCAGGAGAATGTGTAAACGGGATTGTTTAACTTCATTAGTGCCTTCATAAGTAATGCACAATTTATCCCAAATTTCTTTACCAGTTTTGCAAGTTGAAACACGCATGTAATCCTCAGATTTTAAAGCACAGAAAAAATAATTCAAACATTTCGCATTTAATTGAGCTAAATCTCGTTCATCAAAAGTCCATTCGGTAAAAGCAACTTCAGTTTTAAAACCGTTAATTTCACGAGAAGGTGGAGAATAACCTTCTTGAATAAGCATCCACATGCGATAATCAGTAGATTATAAAAAAGTTGACATGCGAGTTTTCCAAAAATCAAAAGGTAGGTTATCGAACAGAGGAGGTCGGGTAATAGAATACCCTTAAGTAGTGTTGCGATTCCAAAAGTTAGATATGGATCAAATTCAAAAAGTTTTCAAACTTTAATTTTTGAATCAGGCTCTGATACCACTTGAAAGTTCGATGGGGATGTTAAGCCCTATGAACTTAGTCCCAAACTAACCAAGAGGGGGGGTGAATTGGTATTTTAAAAACTTCTTTTTAAACAAAGAAATAAAATCACATAAACCAAATCACACCACAAAAAATTGCGGAATTTAAAAGTGCGGAAGCAAGAAAAGGAACACATAAATTTATAGTGGTTCGGTCGACTCGACCTACGTCCACTCCTTGGAGGCACCCTCCAAGTATTGCACTACAAAAAAGTGACTCTCCTTTAGCCCCCACGGCTAGGCGGAGAAACCCTCACAAGAACCTCTTTTTTGCCACCCCGGCAAGGCAGAGAACCTATCTCCTTTTGCTTCCTCCTGAAGCTGGCAGAGAACCAGAACCAAAAGCAAAACTCCTTACCTTTACCGACCCTTCCATGGACGAGAAACTCTAGACGAAGAAGACGCAGAGAGATCCTTGAAGCAACCCTTGTGAAACCCCTCACAAGCTCCCCCTCACAAGATCCTCTCTCTCTCCTCTCTCTCTCTTTCTCTCCTCAAGGTCTTCTCAGGTCAAGGCAGCAGCCAAAGGTTTTTAAAAACGTTGAACAAGAGCTCTTAAATAGAAGAGCTTCAAAAGAGCTCATTAATTGCAAGTTACCGACAATATCGTCCAGGCCGATATGGACATCGGCCTGGCCGATCAGTACAAATCAATGATGATCGGCCAGAACATCGCCCTGGATGGAAAACAGGACGATTGAAAATTGGCTTGATCGTCCAGGCCGATCTCACGATTGTCCTGTCCGATCAGTTCAAATCAGAGGAAAATCGTCCTGACAATAGCCCTGGATACGGGCTGGCCAATATTGATCGTCCTGAAGTAACATAGGGTTTTTGACTAGATCGGCCTGGCCGATCCTGCGATTGTCCAGGACGATCTGATCGTATCAATCATCCTTAATTACTCCCTTGATTTCCTGAACAATTATGGCATAATTTGTGAATATCGTCCAGGCCGATCCGAGGATCGTCCAGGCCGATCCGAGGATCGTCCTGGCCGATAATTTAAAGATACAGTATACCATACTTGAGTATGGCGGCTACTTCTTTCTGTTTTGAGCTTATCGTCCTGGACGATACACGTATCATCCAGGACGATCCAAGAAATCGTCCTGGCCGATATGAGTAAAAACAGAAATTCTAAGTCTCTCAAGTGTGTGTGTGTGATGGGTTACATAGCATCAGTCTCTTTGACTATTACAAGTGGACTCAAAAGGTAAAAAACAAAAGTACAGACTGACTCAACCCTAAACCTACGCATTCCTGAACTTGGCTCCTTTTTGATTGTCCGATCTTCGATTACTGAGAAGTTAGAAGCAACAAGCTGTCCAAGAGAAACAGTGTTTATCAATCATCAAAACATAAGACATGAAAAATAGATTTGCAACAATCTCCCCCTTTTTGATGATGGCAAAATACAAGTAGGACAAAAAAAAGATTCATTAGAAAAATAAATTTACAATATCAACTTTTTCCTACCACACCCTATCCTACTCCCCCTTTTTGTCATCACAAAAAGAGAGTCCAGAAACAGCAGAAAAAAAAAAATCATGAAAGACTAACTACAAAAAGACAAGAAACAATAACTCAAAGCACAAACTAAAAGAACGAGGGATCCTGATCATCAGATGGAGGAGGTGGAGGTGGCTGCTGAAAGTAACTGGCAAGGGTGGTAAACTGAGCATTGAACCAGGCGATGTCCTGGTCATGCTGCTGCTACTGGTGAGTAAGAAAACTGTCAAATCGAGCTAAATCCTCAGCGCGGTGATGCTCGTAGCGGGCAATGTCCTCAGAGTGTTGCTGCTCCTGGGCAGCAACATACGCATCAAACCGGGTCTCCCAACGATCAAATCTCTCAATCAACTGATCAACCGGTGAGTGTTGGTGGAGAGGAACAGGGTCAGGAAAGGGAGCTGAAGCGGGAGCCTCCTCCTCTCTAGCCCCCCGAGGTTCATCAGGGTGGAGACGAGTACTGTGAAGGGTGCTGAAGGAATTGTTTGAGTAGAAGAGAGTTGGGAAATCTGGTGGATTGAGATATTGAATTTGGTATTTAGTACAGGCCGATTGGTCAAAAAGGCAGTCCAATCGTCCGGGCCGATCAGATATCGGCCATGCCGATTAGACACAGGCTATCGGCCCGAGGAGTCAGTCCGGACGACCGTTGAAAAAGCAGATCGTCCGGGCCGATTAGGTGTATCGTCCAAGACGATGCACAATAATTGATTGTACCGACCGAAGTTAAAATGTTTTAAATGCTTGCCACGTGTATCGTCCAGGACGAACAGTGGATCGGCCCGGCCGATGGTCCAATAATGGATCGTCCGGGGCCGAATTTAAAGATCAAAACGTACTGACACGTGGATCGTCCGGGACGGTCCAGTGTATCGGCCAGGACGATGCACATAGAATGCATCGGCCAGACAAATATACTATCGGCCAGGACTATCACCATGAGTTCGATCAAATCGGCCAGGACGATAATGTATCGTCCAGGACGATGAATTGCAGTAAGCACAGAAAAAAGGTCAGCAGATGGATTTTGGAAAGAATTTGTCATACCGGCCAGGACGATATAAATATCGGCCAGGCCGATCTGACTTGAATTTGAAATCAAGACAGAAAAGGTGATGATCAGGACTCTCAAAAAATAAAATAAAAGAAAAGACAGTCAAAGACACAAAAATGACACAATGAAAACCAACCACCGAACTTTTTTTTTTTATTTTAATTTTTCTATTTTTTTTTGTTTTATGGAGGAATCATATGAGAATTCTTTTCATGAATTTAAACTTTTAAAGTTTTAGGAGATCAAGAGGTTTAACAAAATCCAATCAGAAGAAGATAGAAAAACTGATTCCATTTACCCTAGATCGGACATCCTTCAGGGTACAAAATTCTCTTAAAAATAACAGAGTCCTAACTCGGAATAACAAAAGAGGATAAGAAGATCCAATCAAGGCTTGTTAACAACAAAAATATCTCATAAATAATAAACCAAATTATTTTTCTCAATCATGGAAATTGAAATCAAATCTTTGAAGGTATCACATAATCAATGAGTTTTCTAAGTTTTAAAAGTTTTACCAAAGAGATGATAGCTTGCATTGGGCTGATTTTATGCCTCTTGTCACTTTTATTGGCTCTTTGAGCATCTTTTGATTTTTGATACACTTTTGTGTATATAGTTTTCTTTTCAATTTGGCTTCATTGGCCTCTTTCCTTTTTAACTTTTGCAAGCTAAAAATTCTTTAATATACCCTTAAAGAAAAAATACTTAGTTGTGAGTATATCCTCCAAATATTAGAGAATAGGAGCTCTCTCTCTAACATAGGGAAGAACAATCCACAACATAAAATCAAAATCACGTGATAACTGCAATGGTAAGATTTCAAAAGCTTGAATGATATCAAAGAATTTTGACTATTATGCATAAGATGATTTAATGTAGCAAGATTAGAAAGAGATCTTAAGAAGCCATTGGTTAAACTGAGTTTAGACTTTTGTTTTATAGAAGAAAATCATGCCACTAAACAAAGTCAGAAGAAGGGAAAAACATCAACAGTTTACTCCCTTTAACCAATTTTAAAAAGCTAAACCCTATCTCCAAAAACTCTAATATTTAAAAGCTTGAGAAGTTTCATCATATGGAAGCCCAAAAAAATAAAGATCAAAGTGAAAAAGCAAAAACTAAAAAAAAATAAGCAAACTAAAAACAACACAAAGTGAACACAAAAACTAAAAATAAAATACATACAAAAACTAAAGATTTCAAGCAAGTGATAAAGCAACGGATTTAAGCAATTGAGCTGCAAGCCTCCTTATGTTCAGTTATCTTATGCTCCCACGAGGTCTTTGGTGAGAGCGCTCCTGCAAAACTCAACAACAATCAGTTTTAGGAACCCAAACAGATTTGGGCTCCTTCTTAGGAAATGTAGAGTGCAATGCAGATGTGGTATGCTTTGAATCATGCATCTTAGGTCTCCACACCCAATGTGTACTTCGGTGAACTGTGCAAGTGTGTGAGATGTGTCCTAGCATGCCACAAGAAAAACATTGAACTCCAGGATAAGGTTTTCTTAAATGGTTTGGGTAAAAATGCCTCTTCCTAGGTTCTGGCCTTTGATTAAAAGTTGGTGTCATCCTAGCTTTCTTACATGTTTCCAAATCATTTTGAATTCTCAAGTTAGTTCTTTTTAATGCATCATTCTCAATCCTCAAATTTTTCTCAATCTCTTTAGATTTCTTAAGATTATCGTTAAGTGAGGTGTGTGAAGCTTTTAATGCATTACTTTTATCAACTAATTCCAAATGCTTCTTGTTTAATTCATCAAATTCATCAAGGAGAGCCATGTGATTTGAATCAATCGTTGCATGATCTTTGAGAAAAACTTCATGCTCTTTTTGTAGATTTGAATGTTCTAATTTTAGGCTAGCATGAGTTTTCTTAAGTTTTTTGTATGATGTATGGATTTTTTCACAAATTTCAAACAATTCATCATAGGTTGGTTTACATACCTCTTCCTTATCACTTTGATTTTCTCCCATGAAACCCAAGTTTGTAGTTTCTTCCTCTGGTTCAGTCTCAGAAGAATCAGTACCAGATTCTGCCCAGAAGCCTCTTTGGATTTTCTTATTCTCCTTCCTAGACTTAGCTTTCTCCTCACCTTTTTCCTTTTCTTTGCTTGAATGATCTTGAAGTGTAGGACAATCGGCTCTTACATGTCCAGGTTTCCTGCATTCAAAACAAACAACATCAGAAGATCCTTTAATATGTTTATGATCCTTACCTTTTCTCCAACTTTGATGATGCTTTTGTTTCTTCCTTAGAAAGCTTTTGAATTGCCTTGTGATGAAGGCAACTCCATCGCTTTCAGACCCGGAAGATTCAGAATCCGATTTGTGTGCCTTCAATGCAATTGTTTTCTCCTTTTTCTTCTCACCTGTATCAAGATTTCTTTGATTCACCCCTTGCTCGTAAGCAATGAGTGAGCCAAGCAAGTTATCAATAGAATAGGTGTTCAAATCTTTAGATTCAGTGATTGCAGTAATTTTTGCATCATAAGACGAAGGCAAGCATCTCAAAATCTTGTTAACTTTTTCATAGTTCGAAAGTTCTTTTCCTAGTGCATGCAATGAAGTAGCAATCTGAGTAAACCTAGTGTACATGTCAGAAATCGATTCATGAGGTTTCATACGAAAATGTTCGTAGTCATGCAGGAGAATGTTTAAACGGGATTGTTTAACTTCATTAGTGCCTTCATAAGTAATGCAAAATTTATCCCAAATTTCTTTACCAGTTTTGCAAGTTGAAACACGCATGTAATCCTCATATTTTAAAGCACAGAAAAAACAATTCAAACATTTCGCATTTAATTGAGCTAAATCTCGTTCATCAAAAGTCCATTCGGTAAAAGCAACTTCAGTTTTAAAACTGTTAATTTCACGAGAAGGTGGAGAATAACCTTCTTGAATAAGCATCCACATGCGATAATCAGTAGATTGTAAAAAAGTTGACATGCGAGTTTTCCAAAAATCAAAAGGTAGGTTATCGAACAGAGGAGGTCGGGTAATAGAATACCCTTCCGTAGTGTTGCGATTCCCAAAGTTAGACATGGATCAAATTCTAAAAGTTTTCAAACTTTAATTTTTGAATCAGGCTCTGATACCACTTGAAAGTTCGATGGGGATGTTAAGCCCTATGAACTTAGTCCCAAACTAACCAAGAGGGGGGGTGAATTGGTATTTTAAAAACTTCTTTTTAAACAAAGAAATAAAATCACATAAACCAAATCACACCACAAAATATTGCGGAATTTAAAAGTGCGGAAGCAAGAAAAGGAACACAGAAATTTATAGTGGTTCGGTCGACTCGACCTACATCCACTCCTTGGAGGCACCCTCCAAGTATTGCACTACAAAAAAGTGACTCTCTTTTAGCCCCCACGGCTAGGCGGAGAAACCCTCACAAGAACCTCCTTTTTGCCACCCCGGCAAGGCAGAGAACCTATCTCCTTTTGCTTCCTCCTGAAGCTGGCAGAGAACCATAACCAAAAGCAAAACTCTTTACCTCTACCGACCCTTCCACAGACGAGAAACTCTAGACGAAGACGATGCAGAGAGATCCTTGAAGCAACCCTTGTGAAACCCCTCACAAGATCCTCTCTCTCTCCTCTCTCTCTCTTTCTCTCCTCAAGGTCTTCTCAGGTCAAGGCAGCAGCCAAAGGTTTTTAAAAACGTTGAACAAGAGCTCTTAAATAGAAGAGCTTCAAAAGAGCTCATTAATTGCAAGTTGCCGACAATATCGTCCAGGCCGATATGGACATCGGCCTGGCCGATCAGTACAAATCAATGATGATCGGCCAGAGCATCGCCCTGGATGGGAAACAGGATGATTGAAAATTGGCTTGATCGTCCAGGCCGATCTCACGATCGTCCTGGCCGATCAGTTCAAATCAGAGGAAAATTGTCCTGACAATAGCCCTGGATACGGGCTGGCCGATATTGATCGTCCTGAAGTAACATAAGGTTTTTGACTAGATCGACCTGGCCGATCCTGCGATCGTCCAGGACGATCTGATCGTATTAATCATCCTTAATTACTCCCTTGATTTCATGAACAATTATGGCATAATTTGTGAATATCGTCCAGGCCGATTCGAGGATCGTCCTGGCCGATAATTTAAAGATACATTATACCATACTTGACTATGGCGGCTACTTCTTTCTATTTTGAGCTTATCGTCCTGGTCGATACACGTATCATCCAGGCCGATATGTTAATGTCGACTGCCTTAATTAAGAATCCTTAATTAGACTTTCTATTGTAAGTTGATCATCCAGGACGATCCAAGAAATCGTCCTGGCCGATATGAGTAAAAATAGAAATTCTAAGTCTCTCAAGTGTGTGTGTGAAGGGTTACATAGCATCAGTCTCTTTGACTATTACAAGTGGACTCAAAGGGTAAAAAACAAAAGTACAGACTGACTCAACCCTAAACTTACGCATTCCTGAACTTGGCTCCTTTTTGATTGTCCGATCTTCGATTCCTGAAAAGTTAGAAGCAACAAGCTGTCCAAGAGAAACAGTGTTTGTCAATCATCAAAACATAAGACATGAAAAATAGACTTGCAACACTAGTGATTAAGGCAACACCATTGCTTTTAGACCTGAAAGAATCACAATATCGTTAGCTTTTAGCGCCATAATTTTCTCCTTCTTTTCACCTGTATCAAGTTGTCTTTGGTTTACTCATTGCTCGTAAGAAATGAGTGATCTAAGTAAGTTTTCAACATAATAAGTATTCAAATTCTTGGATTCAATTATTGCAATAATCTTAGCATCAAAGGAAGAAGATAAACTTCTCAAAATTTTGTTAACTTTTTTATAGTTAGTTAACTCTCTTCCTAAGGCATACATTAAGGTGACAATTTGTGTAAACCTAGTATACATTTCAGTTATCATTTCACTAGGTTTTATGCAAAATAATTTATAGTCATGAAGCAGGATATTCAATTTAGATTGCTTAACTTCAAATGTGCCTTCATAAGTGATATATAATTTATCTCAAATTTCCTTACCAGTGGTATAAGTTGAGACACACATGTAATCTTCAGATTTTAAAGCATAAAAAAATATTTTAAGTATTTTGCATTAAGTTGTGCTAAATCCCTATCATTAAGATTCCATTTAGTAAAAGAAGGTTCAATTTTTATGCCATTGATTTCACATGATGGTGATGAATAACCTTCTTTAATAAGCATCTACATGCGACAATCAATTGATTGTAAAAACATGAACATACGAGTTTTCCAAAAATAAAAAAATATTTTATCAAATAATGTTGATCGGGTAATGGAATACCCATTCACAGTATTATGATTACTGAAGTCATCCATGGATTGAAATTCAAAACTTTTCATAAACTCAATTTTATGAATCCCATTCTGATAGCTCTTAAAAGTTTGTTAGGGATGTTAAGCCCTTATGAACTAGCTCGATGCTATCCAAGAGGGGGGGGGGGGGGGGGTGAATTGATGTTTTAAAAATCTCAAGTAAAAAAAATGATTTAAACCAAATAATCATTCACCAAAAAATAATGGGTGGAAATTAAATGCAAAAAAATGCAATAATAAAGAACACATCAGATTTTATATTATTTTGGTCAACTTGACCTACGTTCACTCTCCTGAGCCTCTCTTATGGGTATTGAACTAAACTTAATTACTCTCCTTTTTCTCCCATAGCAAGATGGAGAAGCCTATATAAAAACTCCTTTCCACCAACCTCAGTGAGGCAGAGAATCCAACTCTTTTTACTTCCTCCTGAAGCAGGCAGAGAACTTGACTCCTTTCGCTTCCTCCTACAGTAGGTAGAGAATCCCAATCGCTGAAGTAGACCTCTCTAGAACCTCCAAGGAACCAAGGATGATGACTAGAGAAGACAACTCGGATTCTTACTTGGAAAAACCTTTATGAAACCCTCACACTCTCCCTCACAAGATCCTCTCTCTTTCCTAAGCTCTCCCTCTCCTCTTGGTTCTCTCAGGTTAAGATAGTAGCAAAATATACCATCTTGAGTAAATAAACAATCTTATATAGAAGGGATTCAAATTTTCCCTAAATTACTACAAGCATAAAAAGATCGTCCAGGAAGATTGACGTATCATTATGTACGATTAATAAAAATTCAGCTCAATCAGTTAGGACGATTTAAGAGAGGTTGGACGATTAGAAGATTTATTTTTTCTGATTATCTAGGATGATTAAATCTTGTCATATATGATTAGTTCAAAAATGTCAAATATCATCCAGACCATCTCTCTATTTAGTCAAACTTTTCATGTTGGACAATGAAAAAATCACTGATTGTCCAGGACAATTAGTTCAAATGAATATATATCATCTAGAACATCATTATGATCATCCAGGAAGAAACTAAGGTTTATTTAGCTGATCATCCAGGACAATCCTGCGATCATACAGGATGATATGATCAATCAATCAAACCTTAATCATCAGACAAATTTAGGCATAATTGTAATACATCATTCAGGACGATGTCCTATATGATGTATAAAAATAATAATATGCCTAAAAGAGTTGGTGGTTGATTCTTTCTGATTTGAGCATATCATCCAGGATGATACTAATATCATTCAGGATGATTGGCTTAATTTTGGCTACCTTAACCAGGATGCCCTAATTAAGGTTTCTATTTTTAACTGATCGTCCATGTTGATTTTGGATCATCTTGGATGATATGATCAAAAATAGAAAACTCTAAACATATTTTTTCCCTTGAGTGTGTGTGCAAGATTATTTAGCATAAGGACCCACTTTGTTATATTTGATTCAAGAAAAGATAAAAACACTTGATGTACACTTATAGATTGACTCAATCCTAATCTACCCAATCTTGAGCTAGCTTGATTTGTAATTGATCTTGTAGACCTGAAATATTAGAAAGCAGGGCAATAGTAGAAAAATAGAAATGTTTGAAATATTTGTTATCTTCAAAATTATAATCCCTACATCCAGATTCATAATACAACCTGGTTGATTAAGTCCAATGGGGTGAGGGTTGAGTCCAAGGAGCCATGGAATAGATTGGAATCTGATTTGGACTCCAAATGGCTTAATGGGTCAACCTGGGTTGACTTGGTCGACTAGGTTGACCTAGAGCAGGGTTTAGGACCAGTAGGTTGGGTTTGACCTATTAAGTCATAGATTTGAGCCTGACAAGCAATGTAATAGATTTGAAATCAAATAAAGGAGATTTGGGTCAATCTGGGTCAACCTAGGTTGACTTGGTCAACTAGGTTGACCCAGGGTTCGGGTCCGAGCTCAATAGACCTAGTTTGACCCAGTGAACCCAAGGGAGGTGGTCTTGGGGTATGCTTGGTCAATTTTACCAAGTCAATATCTTGTAAAACACAATGGAGAAAAAGGATTCATGTAGCCGACTCCATATTGTTGCAGCAATGTGCTCTGCTTTCTTTTTTTTCTTAATCGCATTCATGAGAGTTAAAATTAAATTGGTTTGGCACTCTGCTTAGTGTCAGAAAGATTAGTGGAAAGAATGAAATGTTGTGGAAATAATGAAATTTTTATTTTGTTTCAAAATCATTGAACTATTTAAAGTTCATTTGAGACAACTTTCTTACTTGCTTTCTAAAGCATCGTTTTTAGTTCAAAAAATTTTTGAACTAGAAATTTTTGTACCAAAAATTGATATGGATAGTAGTAAGAAAGCTATTCCAAATGAAGACTTAATGATAATTACTGATTAAAATTATAATAAAATGATATGTCAAGGAAGTTGTTAAGGCTTGGGAGTGCAAGAAGGCATATTTTTTGGGGCTTTTGTAAAGAATTTAGTTAAGTTTTAAATTAAAAAAAAAAACATACATAAATAGAGTGAGGTGTATGCCTCATGTTAGTAAGGCAAGGCGCGCCTGGGCCAAGATGAGGCGCAAGCCTCATAAGAAAATCTCGAGCCTTTTTTCAATCAAATTTCATTGAGGCGGTTTGATCTTGCAGAATATATAACTGAAATTGTAATATGCGCCAAGAGGGGGGGGGGGGGGGGGTGAATTAGAAAATTATTGCAATAAAAAATCCTAAACATGAGTTCTAATAATTTTTTTGTGTTTTTAAAATTTAAATAAGAAAATTAAATAATGCGAAAGCAAGTGCTTGAAACACAATTGCAACAACGAATTTCACAACAATCTTAACCAAGAAATTTTAATGAAAATAAAATGCAAGCGTAAATAAAATGCAGTAAAGGAAAAATCACACCAGAGATTTTATATGACCTACGTCCACTCCCTGGAGTCCTCCACTATGGAAATTTCACTTCTAAATATTAGTTCAGCTTTTTCCCCCACGGAAAGGTGGAGAAACCCTTACAAACCTCACTTTCACCAATCCGGCGTAGCGGAGTGCCAAGAGCTTTGTCACCCTCTTGACGACGACAGCATACCTTCTCATTTTTCTCCTTCCTGAAGAAGGCAGAGTACCTTATAGACACGGATGTAGAAGAATCTCCCCCTTAGAGAGCCTTCCATAATATCTTCTCGGGCCACAGGAGGAGCAAAGTGCAGCAAGCTAGGAGCAACCGTGCGATCTCCCTCACACTCCTTCTCCCTCACTTAGCCCACCTTCTCCTTCCTCTCACAAACCCTAAAATCTTCCCAAGAGCTCTCTCCCAAGGCATCCCTCTCTAATCACGTTCTTCTCTCACAGTCACACCCCAAAAATAGAAGTTTTGATACTTAAATAGCTCCAAGAAACCTTAAAATTTTCCAATTAGTCATTAGTATTATACAGTATGATACAATATCATCTAATATAATTAGTACAAAATTTCCATTGTCCTGGTACGAAGGTTTATGAACAGGCAAAAAATTATGAATAAATCATAGAGTATGATAAACATCCATACAGTATGATATGTAAAATCCTTATATTCATATAATATGATTGCTAGGATGACAAAACACATCTCTGTACTTCGTAGGATATGAACCACATCGTACAATATGACTAGTCAAAATTAAGGGATCGTCCAATACGAAAATCGAGATGATCGAAAATAGCCTCGATTGGTCGTATAGTACGAACTATGTCGTACAGTATGATAACCAATCAAAAATTAATTCTTGATTTATGCACTAATCCTGAGGTTAATTAAGTAAGTATTCAAAATATATCATACAATATGACTTAGATCATACAGTACACTTAGTTATTAAACTTATTTAAATTACTCTAGCGGCTAGTGTTTTTTTAAATTATAAACACTTTGTACAGTACAAAAATGAATCGTACAGTATGAATTCTTTATAGATAGTCATTTCAGCCAGATCAGATTATACATTATGATTTAAACTCGTATAGTACGATCAATAGAGAAAAAAATTTTCTTCATTTTTTAAACCCTCTCCCCTGTGTGTGTATGGTTGCTCAATCTTGCATATAATTTATGGCCAGACTCAAGAAACGAAAAGTAATAATAAATAAAAAATTATAATGTTATGGACTCCAACTCCTACTCTGACCAGTCTTGAGTCTTCTTGTTATCCTTAGTAACTTATGATCTCTCTGAAATATTAGTACTCACAAACAAGAGTAGAAAACAATAGTAGAAATCAAAATCTCAGACTAGGGGTCATGAATTACAACAATCTCCCCCTTTTTGATGATGTCAAAAATTGTTGATTATTAGTAATTTTGCAAAGCATTTTTTTTGTTTATTAAATTTTTTGTTATTTTTAATTAACTAAAACATCATGAAATAAAATAGGAAAAGAAAAATGCATTTCATTGAACTTAAACAAAAATATAAATGGGACATATTAACTACAATAGGACATACTGACTACAATAGACTTCTCAACCTTTTGACATCAACAAAGAGAGGAGTCACAAGCAACACTAAAAAAATAGCATAAAATAGATACACTTCAGAAAGTAGGAGCCTGATCACTTAAAGGTGGAGGTAGTGGTGGTTAGAAGTATTGGTGGATTGACGCAAATTATTGATCAATCGAAGTGAAGTGTTCCCCAAACCACTGCATGTCTTCCTCATATTGTTGGTGTTGGTCTTAGATGTGAGCATCAAGATGACTTTGAAGTTGGTCAAATCGGTTGACCAAGTCATCGTGAATGTAGGCTGGTATAGGTCCTTGGGTGGTATACATCGTCTTTATGGAACAGGGGCTCCTTCTGGAGCAGCTTCTCCTCAAAGTTTTATTCTTCAGGATCTTTCTCCCAATGAAATAGAATATAGAAAGAGGCATATGTATAGAAGATTAGAAGATTATTGGGTTTGCTAGGATATGTTAATTGGTATTTGTTATGAAGGATGTAACCTATAAGGTGGCCAAGTGCTAGATTTTGTTTTCTACGGGTGGTAAGAAGGTGAACGAAGGCCATGTTTTGGATATAATCAATAATTAAATCCTCCTCATAAAATTTTGTGTTTGACATTATAAGGTATGTAACGACTGATAAGATTGGGGTCATGCCGATTTAGTTGCCAGTTTTGGGTATGATTGAAGTGCGAAGGATGTGCTAAATAATTCGGGCATTTTGGGTTAAGGATTGAACAAGAGGCTGGTGTTGATACAAAGCTACATTCCTAAGAACTAGATTTGCATCACACTAGTTGAATTCATTTGAGAGGAAGGAATGAGCTCTAGAGCCTTTAGTAGACAACCCAATGTATTGGGCCATGTCAGCCTTAGTGATTTCTACATGTTGTTAGCAGACAAAAGAGTGGAAGGTTATGGTGTCGATAGTGAAGGTTAGGTTGGCTAGGAATTTAAATAAGAGTTTTGAATTATACGGGAAGGCCATGGAAAGGAGGAATTGGAGAGTGGTGGATGCGAAGAGGTTCATTACCTCAAAATTTGAAGCAGCTTGATTTAGCATCCGAGATGGTGTAATTTTGTAGGCCTTGTATTTACGATAGGCTTCTTCATTTTTGGGAGTCAGGAAACAGTTGTTGGGATGGAGAGAAGAAGAAGAGCTTCCAATGATGAGACATTCGCGCTTGCTAGACCTTGACATTTTGTGAAGAAAGGTGATACCAAGTGAGGTGAAGGAAGAGTGAGTGAAAAGGAGCTTCAGATTCAACTAATTTTTAGAATTTTAGAACTATCGTACAGTACAATCTAGGATCGTACAATACGATGGGTAATAATGTTTTCTAAATGAATAGTTGGGAAAAGATGGTCAAATTGTACAGTACGATATGAATCTTATAGTATGAACATAAAGATTTCAATCATCCTAAGGGTCGTCGATACGACCTTTGATGAAAAGTGTCGTACAATACGAACAGGTATTCGTACAGTAGGAACAGCCAATATATCGTACCGACCCCCATTAAGTCATCCTCATCCATTTCGCTGATGTGGATCATACATATATTAAAGAGGAGATATCATATTGTACGATGAGTAATAATGTCATACCAAATAGAGTAAATTCATCCCTATCCATTGCTGACATGGATCATATAGTACAAAGATGAGATATCATATCGTACGATGTGTAATAATATCATACCAAATGGATTGAATGACCAGACACCTATATCATACAGTATGATGGTAATCATATATTATGATCAACATAGAAAAAATATTAGTCAGGGTTGATTTATGTAGTTTTGATATATTATACAATATGATGGTGATCATACAGTACAATCAATAGAGATGAAATTTGAGTCTAGGTTATGATTTGTGTAGTTTTGATATATTGTACAGTACAAGAGTGGATAATACAATACGATAAAGAAAATATCAATTTTTGAGTTTTATGTAGTGAGTGTGTGATGATCAGGAACAACCTTAGAAGAATTTTTTTTTTGAATTATGTATTAATGTCTATGACACAAAGTCTTTTCTTCAAAGTGTTAAAGGTGTCGTAGGCTAGTTGTTTCATGAAGGTGTCTACCAATTGATCTTCTGTAGCTATGTGATGTAATTCTATATCTCCTTTAGCAACATGATCTCTTATGAAATGGTGTCTAATATCTATGAGTTTTGTTCGAGAATGTTGAATTTGATTTTTAGAAATGCAGATTACACTTGTGTTATTGCACATGATTGAGATGGTTCCTACAGGTAATCCAAGATCAAGAATTTATTTTTTCAACCATAGTACTTGTGTAACACAACTTCTTACTGCAATATATTCTACCTCGGCCGTGGAAAGGTCCATCAAATTTTTCTTCCTACTAGACCAAGAAAACTAATGAATGTCCTATGAATTGGCAAGTACCAGAGGTGCTTTTTCTATCTACCATACATCCTGCAAAATCTGATTTTGTGTATCCTAAGATTTCAAAAGAAGTGCTATGCCTAGGATACCAAATTCCTAAGTTCGGGGTGCCTAGTAGATATCTAAGGATTCTCTTGACTGCAATTAAGTGAGACCCTTTAGAATCAGCTTGAAATTGGGCACAGAGGCACACACTAAACATTATGTCTGGTCTACTGCCAGTCAGGTAGAGGAGAGATCCAATCATTCCTCTATATTTTTTCTGGTCTACTGATTTTTCATTCTGGTCTTTGTCCAATTGAATCATGGAGCCCATTGTAGTGTTCATGGGCTTAGCACTATCCATTTCATATTTTTTAGAACATCCTTAATGTTTTTCATTTGGCTAAAAAATGTCTCATTATCCATTTATTTTACACTTAAGCCAAGAAAGTAATTAAGCTCTCCCATCATGCTCATTTCAAACTCATTACTCATTGTTTTATAAAATTCATCACAAAAATTTTTATCTGAAGATCCAAATAGAATGTCATCCACATAAATCTGAACAATGTGAATTTTATCTTTAACCTTTTATTAAAAGAGGTAATGTCCACACTACCCTTAACAAATCCTCTATCTAGTAAGAATGAGCTAAGTCTTTCGTACTAGGCTCTAGGTGCTTGCTTTAACCCATATAGTGCCTTTTTTAATTTGAATAGATGATTTAGAAATTGTGAACTTTCAAATATGGGGGGTTGCTTAACATAAACATCCTCCTTAATTACCCCATTCAAAAAAGCACTCTTTACGTCCATTTGATATAGTTTGAAACTTTTGAAGCAAGAAAAAGGTAAGATCATCCTTATGGCTTCTAGTCTAGCTATCGGGGTAAAGGTTTCTTCAAAGTATTCCCTCAATTTGGTTGTACCCCTTAGCTACTAGTCTGGCCTTATTTCTTATTATGGTTCCTGAGTCATTCACATTATTTTTGAAAACCCATTTTGTTCCAGCTACACTATATTCTTTAGGTCTCTTGACTAACTCCCAAACATCATTCCTCGTGAATTGGTTCAATTCTTTTTTCATTACTAGGATTCAGAATTCATCTCCTAAAGCTTGATCTATACTCGTGGGTTCTATCATAGAGATGAATGTTGAATGAATAACCTCCTTCCTAAGTTTGTTCCTAATTCTCACACCTTCCGACAGATCTCCTAAAATTAATTCTTTAGGATGACTAGAAGAGTATCTCCATTCTCTAGGCAATTTTTCTTGAGGTTCTACCCTTTCCAATATGGTCATAGTTTCTACTCCTTCAATTGCCTCTAACTCATCTTCTTCAATTTTAGATTAAGAAGACTTATCTAATTCATCAAATACTATATGGGTAGACTATTCTACCACTAGGGTTCTTTTATTAAAGATTCTATAGGCCTTACTTACAGATGAATAACCTAAAAGGACACCTTCATCAGACTTGGGATCAAATTTTCTTAGGGTAAGTTTGCCATTGATTAAGATAAAGTACTTGCAACCAAAGACATGTAAGTGTGAAAGATTCAGTGTTCGACCATGGAGTTCATAAGGAGTTTTATTCAGCTTTGACCTAATGTTCACCCTATTTAAGATGTAACACGCTGTATTAATCACTTCTGCCAAAAAATATCTATGAATGGTGTACTCAACTAACATTGCCCTAGTAGCTTTTACCAAGGTTATATTCTTCCTTTATGCTATTCCATTTAGTTGAGGAGTTCTAGGGGCTGAGAAATTATGATGTATTCCTATCTCTTAATAGAATGATTTAAATCTTTTATTTTGAAACTCTCCACCATGATCACTATGGATTATTGAGATTTCATATCCTAATTTTTATTGAATCCAAGTGGAGAATATCTTAAATTCGTCAAACGACTCATTCTTATATGCTAGAAATCTTACCCAATTGAATCTAGTGAAGTCGTCTACAATAAAAAATCCATAATTTTCTCACCTAGGCTAGCTGTGCTAACGGGTCAAAATAAGTCCATGTGAAGGATTTCTAGTGGCCTAGATGTGTTCACATATTTGATTGAATGAAAGGATGATTTTATTTGTTTTCCTAGTTGGCAGGAATCACATAAATGGTCCTTAGTGAATTCTAACTTAGGTATGTCTCTAACTAGGTTTTTTTGAGTGATTTTTTTAAGTGTTTTCAAACTAGCATGGCATAATCTCCTATACCATAGCCACGAGTCATCTACAATTATTTTTAAGAAAAATGAATTTGAATTTTCAATGCAATTAAGATTTAACATGTAAATATTATTCATTCATTTTCCTCCTAAAGTAAGTTTGTCATTTAAACTAATCAGGCATTTGTCAGAAAGAAATTTTATGTCAAAATATTTATCACACAATTGACTAATGCTTAGTAAGTTATGCTTTAAACCATCAACTAATAAAACATTATCAATTAAAAAATTCTTAGAAATTTCAATAATACCTAAGCCTATAACTTTCCTAGTGGTGTTGTCTCCCAATGTTACTTTACCTCCGGTCCTAGTCTCCAATAAAATGAACTTTTTCATGTCTCCAGTCATGTGTCTTGAGCAGCCATTATCCAGGTATCACATGCTCTCACTAGGTCTTTTGTGAGAGCATCCCTACAATGTCATTCAAGGGTTAGATTTGGGAACCAAAGTGAGTTTGGGTTCATCCTTATGCTTGCATGAATGAGATGTATGCATGCTATGCTAAGATGGATGTAGTTTAGGTCTCCATACTAGGAGTTTCCTATGATGAATCATGCATGTGCGGGCTATGTGACCTAGCATGCCAGAAAAGAAGCACCTAACACCAAGAAATGGGTTCACTAACCTATGTGATACATGCAGTGCTGGGAGTTTGCTAGATTGGGCTAATGTGGGTGATGTCTTCTCTTTTTCTAGTTCTATGATTTTTTCTTTAAATGTGTTATTTTGATATGTCAATCCTGCAACTTCATATTTTAACACATGTTCATTGTGATTTAACTCCAAAGCAAGCTTGTCTAATCTGTCAAAATCCTTTTCTAGTTTAATATGCATTATTTTCAAGGATTCATGTGCTTCTGTTAATTCAATATTCTTCTTATTTAATGCATTATACTCACCAAGAAGGGACATGTGATATCTATCTAAATCAGAATTTTCTTTAACTAAGTTAGTATTCTCATCTTGTAAAGTACTAAAATAAATATTAAGACTAGCATGCATTTTTTTTTCAATTTCCTATACGAGCCATGGATTTTCTCAGAAATAAGTAGTAGATCATCATATGAAAGGTTACATACCTCGGCTTGATCTGATTGATCAAAATTATCGTTAGCCATTAGATACAAATTTTTTACCTCCTCCTCTGCTTCTTCTTCTAACAATTCTGAGGCGGAGTCAGCCCAAAATGCTTTTTATGTCTTTATCTTCCCCTTCTTATATTTAGCTTTATCCTCACCTTTTTCCTTAGTTGGTTGACTCTTTAAGTTAAGGCAATCAACTTGGAGGTGACCTGGTTTCCTACACTCAAAGAAAATCATGTCAGACGAAACTTTAGTAGTTCTCGAGCTTTTACCTTTATTCCAATTATTCTGATGACGCCTTTGTTTTCTTTTCAAAAAGTTCTTGAACTATCAGGTCATCAAGTCTATATTATCTTCTTCCTCAGCTTTAGAAATTTCACTTTCTAAGTTGTTTATTTTCAATGCCACTGTCCGCTCCTTCTTTTCACCAACATCACTTTTTCTTTGACTCACTCCTTGCACATATGCAATGAGTTATCCAAGTAAATTGTCAATAGAATAAACATTAAGATCTTTAGATTCTATGATTGCAGTAATTTTAGCATCATAGGAACTAGGTAAACATCTAAGAATCTTGTTTACATTTTTATAATTTGAAATTTCTCTACCTATAAGGATGTCACGATTTGGGTGAACCTAGTGTACATGTTAGATATTATTTTGCTAGGTTTCATATAGAAGATTTCATAATCATGTAATAGAATGTTAAGTCTGGTATGTTTAACTTCAATAGTTCCTTTGTACGTGATGTACAGTATATCCCAAATTTCTTTACTAGTAGCACAGGTAGATACTCTCATATATTCCTCAGATTTTAATGCACAAAAGAAATAGTTTAAGCACTTCGCAATTAATTGAGCTAAATCCCTATCCTCATTGCTCCATTCATTAAAAGATACTTGAGTTTTCATTCCATTCACAAGTTTAAACGGTGCAACGTAACCATCATTAACAACTATCCACCTATGGTATAGACTGTAAAAAAGTAGACATTCTAATTTTCCAGAAATCAAATGGGATATTGCCAAAAAAGAGGTGCACGGGTTATTGAATAACCCTCCGTGATATTATGCTTACCAAAATGAGACATGATTGATTTTTAAGGTTTTTTAAAACATTATTTTTGAAACCCGCTCTGATACCAATTGAAATTGTGATATGCGCCAAGAGAGGCGGTGAATTGGAAAATTGTTACAATAAAAATACTAAACAGGAGTTATAATATTTTTTTTTGTTTTTTTATAATTTTAACAAGAAAATTAAATAATGCAGAAGATAGTGCTTGAAACACAATTTGAAACAACAAATTTCACAATAATTTTCACCAAGCAATATTAATGAAAATAAAATGCAGTAAATGAAAAAATCACACCAGAGATTTTATAGTGGTTCGGTCACTTGACCTACGTCCACTCCCCAGAGTCCTCCACTCTAGGAATTTCACTACTAAGCAATAGTTATCCTTTTTTCCCCACAGCGAGGCGGAGAAGCCCTTACAAACCTCACTTTTACCAACCCAGTGTGGCGGAGTACCAAGCGCTTTGTCACCCTCTTGGTGATGGAAGCATACCTTCTCATTTTTCTCCATCCTAGAGTAGGCAGAGTACCTTAGAGGACACGGATGTAGAAGAATCTGCCCCTCAGAGAGCCTCCCATAAGATCTTCTCAGGTCACAGGAGGAGAAAAGTGCAGTAAGCTTGGAGCAACCGTGTGATCTCCCTCACTAAGCCCACCTTCTCCTTACTCTCACAAACCCTAAAATCTTCTCAAGAGCTCTCTTCCAAGGAACCCCTCTCTAATCACATTTATCTCTCACAGTCACACCCTAGAAAACAAAAAGTTTTGATACCTAAAATAGGATCCAAGAAACCCTAAAATTTTCTAATTAGCTGTTAGTATTATACAGTATGATTAGTACAAAATGGCCATCATCCTGGTATGAAGGTTTACAAAATTTTGAATACAATTGTACAATATGATAAACATCCGTATAGTATGATATGTAAAATTTTTCTATTCATACGGTATGATTGTCGGGATAACATAACACATCTCTATACTTTTTAGGGTATGAATCACATCATACACTACGAGTAGTCAAAATTTAGGGATCATCTAGCATGAAGACCGAGATGATCAAAAATAGCCTTGATTGATCGTATAGTATGAACTATGTCATACATTATAATAATAAATCTGAATTGATCCTTGATTTACGTACTAATCTCAGGGTTAATTTAAGTAAGTATTCAAAATAGATCATACAGTACGGCTTAGATTATATAGTATGATTAGTTATTAAACTTAGTTAGGTTACTCTGGGAGCTAGGAATTTTTTAAATTAGAAACACTTCGTATAGTTTGAAATGAATAATATGGTTATGACTTATTCACAGATATCCATTTTAGCCAGATCAGATCATACAGTACGATTTAAACTTGTACAATACAATTAATAGAGAAAAAAAATTTCCTCATTTTTTAAACCCTCTCCCACTGTGTGTGTGCATGGTTGCTCAATCTTGCATACAATTTGTGGTCTGACGCAAGAAAAAATAATAATAATAAATGAAAAATTACAATGTTATGGACTCCAACTCCTACTCAACCCAGTCTTGAGTCTTCTTGCTGTCCTGAATAACTTGTGATCTCCCTGAAATATTAGTACTCATAGACAAGAGCAGAAATCAAAAGTATTCAATGAATAGTAATTCAAACGACATTATTTATCATCATCAAAATCTCATACTAGGGGTTATGGATTTCAACAATAATAGTTTCGGTACTTTTAATATTTTTTTGTTATTTGAGTCTTAACTTTTTGTCTGCTTGTTCATTAATGTGACTTATTTGATTTTACTTTTTGCATCAACTAGTCATAGCAGTTGTGATTTAAAGCATTAATTTTTATTTGATTTTAACCATCACATATATATAAGTAAGAAGTTTATTTGAGTATATAAATGTCTTTCATATTCAACTGCTTTATATAAAGGATGCACATAAAGTTAGTGTAGAAGGTTCATTGGAGTTGCTTTAGCTAGATAAGTTTTCCCAAGTGAGGTTTAAGAGTACATATTATTTTGTTCATAAAAAAGAATCATGTGAGTGTTCATTGGCTTGGTTGTGGTCATCGAAAACCTCTTTTTAAGCTGCTTTGGGTTGAAGATAGTCGGTAGGAGAGGAAGGCAATTTTCTCCTCTATTCCGTGGAGTAGTGATGGTAGGAAGGCTGATAGGAAAGGGAACTATTGGAAGATTTTGGAAGGAACGGGTTCTGATGCTTGCAAGAAGTTTCTTAATGACGCCTTTATAGCTAATTCAGAGCATTTAGCTACTGATGCTTCTTTTATGGATCATGAGCAGCTTTCCTTGGATGATAATCTAATGTGCAAACCTATTTTGAATCTCGATAAAAAATTGTCTATCGTTCGCTGTGACTTGGATTACTCCATCACTATGGATATGTCAGAGCATATCAGTAAGGATTATATTGATCCATCATTGGAGTTTGCTTGGTCCATTTCTTCTATCTATGAGCCTTTGTTTGATTGCATTCAGCATGTGGGTTTTCTTGATATGATAATCCCTTGTATGGATTTCATGGCTAATTCTGATGTGTCAGTCTGTAATGTTGATGCTGGTTTATATTATGTGAAGAGTTTAGATGGTAGATTGGATACCAATAGGATTAACTACCTCATTGCTTTAGCTCAAGATCTTCTAGTTACTAAAAATTTCACTCCAACTATTTGTATTAATGCTTCACAGCCCACTTCTCTTTCCTTGGGAGTAGTTGGTGCATAATCTTTGCTCCATTTCAGCAAACAGGATTCCCTAAAATAGTCTAGGGTGTTGGTGACCAAAGCCCATGCCATTTTTCTTGGAGGATGCCCTCTTATACTCTTTTAAACAAGATTCTCAAATAAGAGGTGTTTGATGAGGATATAATTTCATTGAGCATTAACTTGCAAAGTTCAAGAAAATATATCTAAATTGGAAAGTGCCCTAGTTGGGAAACTTCTAAGAAAGCATATCTCTTTTGCTTGGCTCAAAGGTGAACTATCAATGCAATGGTCTCATGTTGGGGAGTTTCAATTTATCACCATTGCTCCAAATTGCTTTATTTTTATTTTTCAAAGCCCTCAAGCTTCTGATGTTATTCTTAGAGGGGCTCCTTTGATTATAGCCAGAAGCATTATTGGTATTGATCGGTGGTTGTCTTCCTTTTCTCTTGAGGATATGAAGGGGTTCATCTCGCCAATTTGGGTTTAGTTTCCTCAGCTTCCCTTGATTTATTGGGATCCTTCCAATATTGTCCGTATGGCCACTATAATTAGAGAATCTCTTTGGATGTATGAACATTCATCCTCTTGGGGTCAAAGTTCTTTTGCTAGAGTGTATGTTCGTATTGATCTTACTCAAAAACTCTCCCCAAGCTTTTGGAATAAAGGCATAATTGGAATATTTTTTCAAAGAGTTGAGTATGAGGCATTTCTCATCTTTGTTTCCATTGCGGAATTATTGGCCATAAATTGGAGTATTTCTCTTGCAAAAACAATCAACAATTTGTTCACAACACTCTTCAACCTTTAGCTATGGAGAATCTAGCTATTCCAATGCATATTAAGCTATTTTATCCTCCATCTTCCCAACATTCAAACCATTTGGGAAATTGGAATGTCATCACTAGAAGGAGAATGCATAAGCATAAAGGTTATCTACCCGCCAACCCTTCTAAAGGTTAGGAAATGAGATACCCCTTATCAATGTCAGCTGATTCCAACCTAGAGCTTATTGATTTTTACAGCTCAAAAATCTCAGCAGCGGGATATCTCCAACAACAGACTAAACCTCTCCAAGAAATGACTTGGAATCCTTCAGAAAGAATTAAAACTTTTGGGGCCTAGCACCACTACCCTTCAAAAGAGGTAAAAAGCAACTGATGAGATCTTGAGTGGGGATTTGGGTCCCCCAAATGATCATTAATGAGGTCTACCTGTTCCGGGGGGGATCTATCATTTTTAGATATGCGGTTTATTTTTCTTAGCTCTTTTCTTTTTTTGGTTATTCTGTTCTTTGTTTTTTTGTATCTTCCTGCTTTTTTATGTTGGGAGGCATTGTTGTTTTTTTTCCTGTTTGTTCTTTTTTGTAGCCCTTTTTTGGTTTTAATGAAATATCTTTTTAATGGGTTAACAATTATTTTGTTCATAATGTTTTGACAAAGTTTTGAGAAGGTTAGATACCTTCCCATAAAAGATTAAGTGAAAATGGAAGTAGATGATTGCAGCAATGTATGGCAAGATGTATGAATAGTTCTTTGGACATAAAGGAGACAAAAAATAAAATTTTTAGATGTTGCATGCATTAGTGGATAGAAGACCTAGATTGTTCACTTATGAATTAATGTAAAGAGGCTAAGTGGATCTATGCCAATTGGACAAAAAATTTCTTAAATGATAATGGTTGAATATATGTAGAGAGGAGATTCTATGTACATGATTTATATATCATTGGTATTCACTTCTTCCAGATGCATTATCATCAGCTACAACGTGAAGGAGAAGGTGCTCCTTCGAAAGAATTTCAAATGTCGCCACAAGACATTAACCATGCTTTTTTTTTATCATCCTTAATGTTCCAAGAGAGTAAGAATTTATTCTAAATTTTATTGAAATCGGATGACAGATATTTTAAATGGAGGTAGAAGAAGATTTTATTTTGATCTAGTTGATTGGGTAGATCTACAGTGCGAGTTTGAAATTCACTTTGTTATTGTCCAATCCAAAATCAATTTCAAGCATGTTTGCATAAGTTGATTAATAAAAAAATTTTTTAGTGCTCGTTATATAATATGTTCAAGTTGTTGCTTCGTTTATGTTTAATATTTACTTAAATGGCATACTAGGTTCTATGTTGTGTTATGTATAAAATTTGAATGGTAGAACATTAGTTGTTATGTTTTATTCAGTAGTTTAATATCTTCTATCAATGGAGCTTGTGTATTTTCAGGAAATTCAATGGTTCAAAAAATTCTAATGGTTGTGATTTTTAAACCGATAAGTCATGTTACTAAAGTTAAGATGAGCAAAAGATATAGTCAATCACAAAATGAGAAATAGAATAATCAAGCGTCATGCTAAAAAGTCAAGCAAAATTGACTGTAAGGTTTCCTCCGTGTCCTGCATGGGTATAACTTAAGTACCAAGTGGGCAGTGATGTGGTGCCCAAAAGTGGTATATCTCATATCTTATATTGCTCTGTAATACCTATGACGGGATCTTCAACTACAGTATGTTGGATGGAATATAATCTAGTGCGTATCTTGATGGTCCAGTCTATTGTGTTGGATAACTGAAGAAATCTTAAGATGGCCCATTATCTTCATAAGAGGACGGTCCTACTACCATGGTTTGAGGATCCATGAACAAAAAAGTAGCACTAAAGGATGTGTACTCGGTATGTGGAGCATCTATGTAGTGCTTATCAGCAATATGCATGTCTTCACATCTTTTCAATCAACTCTTCAATTTTGTTAACAATCATTCGAATGTTTGTATCATCATCTCTGCCAAAAAAGGGTTCAAGACTGCTCTCCATTTCAAGAAAGTAAGTACATTGGAACTTGTGCAAGAACAATTGGTGTGTTAGGTTCCCAAGTTACCTATTTTAATTAAAAAATAGATAACTAATTAGCATAAATAAAGTTATTAAATAATGTGAAAAAAAATTGGCAATTGGTTGCATATGTGGCTATCTAGTAAACCATCTAACTCATTGTTTTAAGTACAAATGCTAACTGAAGGAAGTTGTCTAACATGCTCTTCATTCCGCTTGCAATAAAAATAAGTACTCATAAGCTTTAAAATAATATTTTCGAATCTTCATCACATTTTACTTTGCATTTAAGATTATGTCGTACTTATTACCAACACTCAACCCATCCAAAATAGTATTGTGTGGAACATTAAAAGATGGACAACCTACATGTATGGCTGCTAACACCAAATCTATAATAAGTGTATGCACATAGCAATATTTTCCCCTTTGAGCTTGGTTGACTTGGACATCTCTCTATATAGATGTGCTAAAATAGCACCTCCTAGTGAGAGTGTACTAAATAATTTAAGTCCTCCAGTATACTAAAAACCTCAAGTGAATCTAAGATCCTAAGGTTCTTGAATCCGTATAGGTTGTTAAACCTAAGCTATTGTACCAAGGCTAACCAAGAGGGGGGGGGGGGTGAATTGGTAATTTAAAAAATTCTCTTAGATCTTTTATTAGAAAACCGCTTTAATAACTTTACAACTTTGATTATCTTTTGAATTGAACTTTTTTAACCACAAAAATAAAATTGTAGAAAATGAAAAAATGAGGAAAATAAAATAACACAAAGATTTATAGTGGTTTGGTCAAACACGACCTATATCCACTCTCTGAAGATTCCCTCTTAAGGTATTGCATTATTATCAAAAGTGACTCTTCTTTAGCACCCACAAAAAGGAAGATAATTCTTTACAAATTCCCTCTCTTCCACCTATCTTCGGTGCGGCCGAGTACCATCATCTTTTCACACTCTCCAAGTGTTTATACCATCGTCTGTTCACACCTTCCAAGTGTCAACAGAGTACTATCGTCTGTTCACACTGTCTAAGTGTCGGTATTACACCATCTTCTATTAACACCATCCAAGTGTCGGCAGAGAACTATTGTCTATTCACACTTTTGAAGTGTCAGTAGAGAACCGTCCTACTTCAAAGATCATCTCTCGAGCAATTAGAAAGAAGAAAAAGAAGAGTTGTAACAAAAAAACACAAAGAGATCCTTACCCTTAAGTAACCTTGTGAACCCTTCACACTTCTCTTACAAGAAATTTCTCTCAAACACTCTTCCAAATACACTCTTTCACTTGCTCTTGAAAAATCACAAAGAAGAACACTCTTCATGTTATTTTTTAAGGACCTTTTATATGAAAGACATGAAAAACTATTCAGAAAATTAAAATTTTCCTTTTTGAGTGTGTAAAATCATACATTACGATTGTATGTTTATACATATGAATTGTTCAAAAATGGTTGCGTACGAACCTTTTGTGAATTTATATGAAATAACTTCATACACAATGATTGTCCAGTATAAACCAAGTTTGTATTATATGAATAGTTAGAAAATTTTTCATCTACGCCCGGACGAAGAGGGACTCCATATTTTTGTACTCTAGATGACATACGTACGAAAACAACATCGATATGATCAATTTAGAAAATTTTCAAGTTCATCGGGATGAAAAGGATCGCATCCAATTCGTACTCTGGATGACGTACGTACGAAGACGACATCGTACAGTACAATAAGTTAAGGAAATTTGTAGGTTCATCAGGATGAAAAGGGACCCGTCCAGTTCATACTCTGGATGATGTATGTACGAGGACGACATCGTACAATACGATCTGTTAAAAAAAAATCAAGTTCGTCGAAACGAAAAGGGACCCGTCCAATTCGTTATCTGGACAGCGTACATACGAAGAAAGCTTCATATAGTACGATTAGCACTTAGAAAAATTTTATGCCTGTAGTTTGTTTAGCTACTCATAGGGAAAAATAATTGAACAAATCGTCCTGTAAGAAATGAATTCGTATAGTACAAATTTTTTTAAAAAATTTTTAATTTTAAACACTCCCCCGGTGTGTGTGTGCACAGTTACACAATTACAATCAAACTTTCACAAACTCAATAAAATGAAAAAATACATATTTCATTTATAATGATTGATAATTTAATCTGATTTGTAGTCTTCAATAATGTCCCTGAAATGTTAGTACACACAAACAACAAAAATAATACATCCAAAATATGTTGCATGAATCTTAACAATTGAAAAATAATGTTACAACAATCTCAATAATCTCCTCCTTTTTTATTATGACAAAATAATTATTATTTGAGTTAACATGTATATCTTAAATTTCTCTTTATATCCCCCAAAAAGAATAAAATATGTGAATATAGGGAAATTACATGAAGAGCTCACAATTTTTTTTTTTAAATTTTTAAAACATATAAAACACAAACACAAGGTACAAAAAAAAAATCACACAAATAAAAAAAACACAAACACAAATACAATACATAAAACAACACAAAAAAATATTAACAACACTAAAAAAACACAAAACAACACATAAAACAATATTAACAACACACAAAACAATATTACTCTCTCTTTTGACAGCAATAAAAAGGGAAAAATAATGTTGAAATGAAAGATATCAAATGAGAAATCATAATAATTGATTTTGGAAGAGATTGAAATATAGTAGTAATAACAAAATTAATTACATAAGATGAAAAAGAAAGATTCAAAAAGTTTAAATTAAGGAACAACTTAGATAAAAAAAAATTTACCAATGTCATGAAGCATTCAATGCAATTGGAAAAGGAGGATTATTGTGAAAGTGACGAAATGAAGATTAGTTATTTTCAAAATTTTAATATAAAATATAATTGAAAATTAGATTGATTTGAATTAAAGATTAAACGAGAGAGAAAAGAACATATTCAAGTGGCGACATTGTGCATCTTTTCATTTATTTATGGCTCACTATATGCTTCTTTTTTTATTTGGGTTAATTTTATGCCTATTTTCATTTTGCGAACCATTGCACATCCTTTCATTTTTTGTACATATTGTACATTTCTTTTTTATATACTGTCCTTTTCCATAATTTTTTTATTTTTTTTCCAAAATATATAATAAAAAAATAAATATCTCTAATTACAAAAATAATTATGTTAAAAAGAAATAAAAAATAATAAGACATCAAAATTGCAATAATTATGTTCAAATTATGTTTGCCTAAAAAGAACATGAGATTTGTATGCTTAACTTGATCGAGTTAAAGTTAACTTAAATTTTTAAAAAATTAGATTTCATAATAAAATTAATTTTGTATGCTTAATTTTTAGATCAATTAAAAAAGGCTTTTCATATAGGTAAACTCATATTTCAAACTAAAACAAAAACATCTAAAAAAACATTATAATTTTATTGATATCAAAAAGATCGGATACATTAAAACCATTGATATCAATAAACATAACTTCTAACCTTCATAACATAAACACAAATCTAAATACATAAATAAGTACTACAAAAAGAAATAAACACAGACATCCTCACGCCATCAAAAAAGGACTGACAAAAGTAACTACAAAGAAATATAACTAAAACTTTAAAGGACCCTAATCTGAAGGAGGAGGCTGGTTGAAAACTGAGAAATAGCTACTTATCATAGCTACATTCGTGTTCATTGATTCAAACTGACCCCGGATCAACCCCATATCTTATTGGTACTGTGCATCCTACTTATTTAAATGAGTCTGAATTTGATCAAAATATTGATCAAAATGATTATCCATTTGATCAAATTACTGGACTATCTCCTGAAAGTAGTTATGATATGGTCCCTGAGCAGGTGCAGGTGCTCCCCCTTCTCCTTAGTATCCTCACTTGAATTCTCATTCCTCCTAAAAAGAGATTAAAAATAGGCACTGGAAAAGTATATTATCATTTCAGTGTGAATTTCAAGATGAATAATGTTATATTTTTTTTCTAAAATATAGGTTACTAGGTATCCTAGAGTAATATTTTCCTTCCTCTTATGACTAGGAAACCCAATTTCAAAAAGGTTCTGAATATAATCTAAGATGAGTTGGGTCTCATCACTAGGTTGACCAATCATAAAAAAATAGGTAACAGTGGAAAGAAGAGGAGTCATATTTATGCGATCACGAGCCTTAGGAATGATTGAAGTTCTTAAAACATGCTGAATGATCCTAGTATTTTGATTTAAAGTGTAGACTCTAGCCAAGTGACCAATTGGAGTTATACCTCTAAGAATTTTGTTTATCTCAGACCAGTCGTAATCAAATTTAGAAGTTAAAGTGTGTGCTCTTTATCCCACGAGTCCTTAAATGAAGAAAGGTTCCTAGATCTTTCTTAGTGATTTCAACCAGCTATTTTTTAACAAAATATGTTATCTTTCTCTCATCCTCACTAAACTTTATATTTGTTAGAAAATAGTGATAAGCTCTTTGTGGTAAGCATGAATCAGAGTTAAAATGAAAGAGAACTAGGTTGAGGCAAAGAGAGGTATAATAGAAAGTTGGATATAATCTTGAATCAGAAGTCTTGATGGAGTGATTTTGGATGCAATATACCTATAAAAGGAATCCTCATTTTCTCTAGAAAGGAAGTTGTCATCACCACTCCTGGATGATGATCCCTTAGTTACTCTAAAGCCCTTGCTATAACTTGCCATTCCTAAGTTGTTGCCTCTAGAAGGATTCAAAAAGGGTTTAGAAGTGAATGAAAATAAATTCTATAACCCTCCTATTTAAAGAAAAACGATCCATCATACAGTATGAAAATGTATTCGTGCGAACGATCGTGAGATCGTATGGAACTAAAAAAAATTATATGGATGAATGATAATGTCAAAAACAAAATGACATTTCATAAACACATAATTAATGATGCATCCTTTCGTACGTGCTTTTTGACCATATGATCATACAGATAAATAGGAGTTTATCCGAGATGATCAATTATTTAAGATCATTTTAGTGACGGTTAAGTTCGTCCCCCATAGAAAATGACACGTGGATTGTACAGATGACATTTTCATTCAAACGTACGATTAGTTATAATAACTAATTTTACCCAAATAACTGTCTATATACGTACAGATGAATTTATACATATCATATAGGATGATGACAAGATCGTACAATACGATCATTGTTAAAACCAAAAGTTTATGCATTCCACTCCAAAACAACGAATAACATGCTAAAAAATTTGTAAGGTATGAAAATAATTTTGTACAACATGAATAAAACACTTAAAAATAAAATCCAAGAAATTTTTCTCAAATTCAATCAACCTTACACAAGTGATGAATTTCAAAAAAAAAAAAACTCTCAAAACTAAAACTAAAAATAAAAACACTCTACTAAAATAAAAACAACAAAAAAAAAAAAAAACAAACACACATAAAAATATATCAAGTTTGCAGAAGATTTTATCTAAACATTAAGATCAATTACACCTAACCTTATTATCATTGTGCTAAAAGTATCAAAGGCTAGTGATTTTGTAAAAATATGTGTAAGATGATTTTTTATTGAAACAAGATTCAATTCAATTTCTCCTTTGGCTATATGATCCCTAATGAAATGATGCCTTATGTTTATATGTTTGGTTCTAGAATGCTGAATATAATTCTTCTAAATACAAATCATGCTAGTGTTATCACAATAAATTGGGATTGTGCCTATTATAAATCCTAAATCAATCAACTATTGTTTCAACCAAATAACTTGTGCCACACAACTTTCTAAAATAATGTATTCAGCTTTAATAGTAGATAGGGCTACGAAATTCTATTTTCTACTGGACTAAGAAACTAAAGAATTTTCTATAAATTGATAAGTTCTAGATATACTTTTTGATCAACCCTATAACCTGCAAAATTTGAATCTGAATATCTAATAATTTTAAATGAAGAGCTGTACTTAGGATACCAAATCCCTAAGTTCTAAGTTCCTGAAAGATATCTCAAAATCTTTTGACTGTTGTTAAATGTGATTCTTTTGGATCTGATTAAAATCTAGTAGCAAACAAACACTAAACATAATATATGGTATGCTAGCTATCAAATAAAGTAAATATCCAATAATTCCTCTAAATTTCTTTTGATCAACAGATTTTCCCTTTGGGTCCTTATCCAATTGAATTGAGGAACTCATTAGTGTACTTACTGGTTTGGTATTGTCCATTTCATACTTCTTGAGGATGTCCTTAATATATTTTGACAGAATAAAAAATATTCCCTCATCAAATTTCTTAATACTAAATCTAAAAAAAAAAAAACTTAAATCTTTCATTAAGCTTATCTCAAATTCACTACTCATTGCTTTAGAAAAATTATCATAAAGATTTTTATTTTTAGATCCAAAAATAATATCATTAACATAAATTTAAATAATGAGTATATCATCTCTTAATTTTTTCAAAAAGAGAGTGGTGTTCACACTACCTTTACAAATGACCTCTCTAATATAAAAGTGCTCAATCTCTCATACCAAGCCCTAGGTGCCTTTTTCAAACCATACAATGCCTTTTTCAATTTATACACATGATTATGGAACTTAGAACTTTCAAAATCTAGAGGTTATTCAACATAAACATTATATTATATTACTCGATTCAAAAATGCACTTTTAACATCTTTTTGAAATAATTTGAATCCTTTAAAACAAGCAAATGCTAAAAAACCCTAATTGCTTCAGGACTTGCTACAGGGGCAAAAGTCTCTCTAAAATAAATCCATTCAATTTGATTATACCCATTAACCACCAATCTAACCTTATTTTTGATAACAACTCCTGTGTCATTCATTTAATTATTAAAAACCTACTTGTTCTAACTACACTTTGATCTTTTGTCCTTGCAATTAATTCCCAAAAACCATTCCTTATAAACTGATTTAATTCTTCTTACATGGCTAAAATCTAAAATTCATGTAATAGTGTTTAATTTACATTTTTTAGTTCTATCATTGAAATAAAGGAAGAATTATTGACTTCTTTGCTAAGTCCTCTCCAAGTCCTAACAACCTCACTAAGTTCACCTAAAATCAACTCCTTATGGTGGTTTTTTAAAAAATTCAAATCTCTAGGCAAAGTATTTTCTTGTTCTAAATTTTCATCCAAATTAATCTTCTCAATCTTTTGGGAGTTATTTTCTATATCATCCTCTTTCAATCTTAGCTCTTCCAAAATGTCATATGTATCAAATACAATATGTGTGGTCTCCTCAATTACTATTTTTTTTGTTAAATACTCTATATGATTTTCTAATATTAAAGTATCCAAGAAAAATTCTTTCATCTAATTTTGGATCAAATTTTCCTGAAGGAGATTTTCCATTATTATGAATGAACATCTTATATCTGAAAACATACAAATATGACAAATTAGGTGTTCTCCCCTTAAGAAGCTCATAGGGTGTTTTATTCAAATTTGACCTTATGTTTACCCTATTCAGAACATAACAAGTAGTACTAACCGCTTTAGCTCAAAAATACTTAGGAAGTGTATATTCTGCCAACATGGCTATAACAGCTTCAATTAATATTTTGCTCTTTCTTTCAACTACCCCATTCTACTGAGGGGTCTTAGGTGCAGAAAAATTATGATCAATTCTAAATTCTTTACAAAAATCCTTATGTTTTTCATTTTCAAATTCACCTTCATAAACTCTTTGAATTGTTAAAATTTAACATCATAGTTTCCTTAGAATCTAAGTCAAAAAATTTCTAATTTTTTCAAATGAATCACTCTTATAAAATAAATATTTAACCCATGTGTATATCGAGAAATCATCAATAATCATAAATCTGTATACCTTCCCTCTTAGACTTATAATGCTAACCGGTCCAAAAAGATTCATATGAATAATTTCTAATGGTTTTCTAATTCTAAGATCCTTAGTAGAATGAAATGAGGACTTTACCTGTTTTCCTAGTTGACATGCATCATAAAGGTGATCCTTAGTGAAGTCTAATTTTTGTATACCACTAATCAATTCCTTTTGAATAATTTTCCTTAGGTTTTTCATACTAGTGTGACAAAGTCTCCTATGCCATAAATATGATTCATCATAAATTAATTTTAAATAAAAAGATTTAGGAGATTTAATACAATTCAAGTCTAGTATATAAATATTGTTTACCCTGATTCCATGCAATACATCATTTCCATTTAGGCTTAATATGTAGCTAGTGGGAAAAATTTAACGTTATACCCTTTATCACATAGTTGGCTTATACTTAAGAAATTATGTTTTAAGCCTTCTACAAGTAATACATTCTCAATAAAAAAAAAATATTCAAGTTTCTACATATGTCAACAACTTTCCTAATGGTATTATCTCCCAGTGCAACCTAGCCTCCATTCATAGCTTCCAGTAATATGAATTATATAATGTCTCTAGTCATATTCTTCGAGCAACTATTATCCATGTACCAAATGCTCTCACGAGGTCTTATATGAGAGCATTTCTACAAAATAATCAAATGTTAGGCTTGGAAACCCAAACAAGTTTGGGTTCTCCTTTTGACAAATTAAAACTAGATGCATGTATGATATGACTTGGTTTATGCATCTTTGGTTTCCACACTAAATGAGTTTTTCTATGTAAAGTATATGTGTGTGATATATGTCCATTCATCCCACAAGTAAATCACTTAACTCCAGGAAAAGGGTTTTTAAATCTCCGATAATAAATCTATCTCTTCCTAGGTTTTAAAAATTTTGACTTCAAAATAGGGTTAATAAAATCTTCAAGTGTAGGGGGGTTTCATATTTTCTTCAAGAGCTTTTACTGTCACTCTAAGTATTGAGTTTGTATCTTCTAACATAGTTTTATCATATTTCAAATAGTGCTCTCTATTCTTAGATTCAATCTTAAAATTTCTAATTCTTTTTCATATTTAGTATAGGATGATTTCAGTAATTTATTCTGCTTATTCAAATAATCAAATTCATCAAATAAGCTCATGTGCTTATTGTCTATCTGTGAGTAATATATCCTAAGGGTTTCATGCTCTTTTTGTAACTCTTGCAATTTTAAGTTCAATCTAGCATGCATTTTCTTAATTTTTCTATATGTAGTATGTATTCTTTTAGAAACTTCAAAAAATTCATTATAGGTTAAGTCATATACCTCTTTTTTATCTATCTGATCAAAATTATTGGCCTTTAAACACATGTTTGTGGCTTCCTCTTCCTTTTATGTTTCTAAAGAAATTTGAAGTTGAGTCCACCCAAAAAGCTCTCTGAAATCTCTTCTTACCTTTTCTCACATTTACTTTCTCCTCCACCTTCTCCTTGCTAGAAATGACTTTGAGATTTGAGTAATCTGATTTAATATGTCCAGGTTTCTTGTATTCGTAATAAATAATATCATTAGAAACCTTAATATTTTTGTGAAACTTATCTCTATTCCACTATTGCCATCTTTCCTCTGCTTCTTCTTTAGAAAACTCATGAATTTCCTTATCATTAAGGAAATGTCATTATCATCCTCAGGTTGTGACTGAACACTCTCTGAGTCATCCACTTTTAATGTTATGTTCTTTTCCTTTCACTATTCTCCTGCATCAATCTTGCTTTGACTCACTCCTTGCTCGTAATCAATTAATGATCTAAGAAGATTATAAATAGAATAAACATTTAAGTCCGTAGACTCTGTAATGACAATTATTTTAGCATCATATATAGTAGAAAAATAATGAAGAATTTTGTTAACCACTTTAGCATTCGTTAGTTTCCTACCTAATGCATGCAAAGAAGTGACTATTTGAGTGAATCTTATGTACATGTTAGATATGGATTCATTAGGTTTCATGTGAAATAATTCATAATCATGTAACAAGATATTTAATCTATATTACTTTACTTCATTAGTCCCTTCATATGTAATACAAAGTCTATCTTAGATGTCCTTTGCACTTTTACTAGTGGAAACCCGCATATAATCTTTTGACTTAAGTGCACAAAAGAAACTATTTATGCATTTAGCATTTAATTGTACTAAGTCACATTTTTCCATAGTCCAGTCAGCAAAGGGTGTTTCAACTCTAATGCCATCTACAAGTCTATTTGGCCTAGTATACCATTCTTGAACTAAAATCCACATGTGATAATCAAGTGAATGAAGAAATGTAAACATTCATATTTTCCAAAAATTGAAAGGAATATTGTCAAACAATAGAGGTCTAATGATCGAAAAACCTTCAGGTGTGTTTCAATTTCCAAAAGTAGCCATTATCATTTTTCAAAAAGTAGTCTCAACTTGTAGTTTTGAAATGATGCTCTGATACCACTTGTTGAATCCGTATAGGTTGTTAAACCTAAGCTATTGTCCTAAGACTAATAAAGAGGGGGTTGAATTGGTAATTTAAAAAATTCTCTTGGATTTTTTAATATAAATCCATTTTAATAACTTTCTAACTATGATTATCTTTTAAATTGAACTTTTTTAACCATAATAACAAAATTATAAAAAAAAATTAAAAAAAAAACAAAAAATAAAATAACACAATGATTTATAGTAGTTCAGTCAAACATGACCTACATTCACTCCCTGAAAATTCCCTCTTCAGGTATTGCACTATTACTAAAAGAATCTCCTTTAGGACCCACAATAAGGCAGAGAAGCCTTTACAAATTCCCTCTCTTCCACCTATCCCCGGTGTGGCAGAGTACCATCATCCTTTCATACTCTCCAAGTGTCGGTAGAGTACCATCGTCTGTTCACACCCTCCAAGTATCGGTAGTGTACCATTGTCTGTTCATACCCTCTAAGTGTCAGCAGAGTACCACCGTCTGTTCACACCCTCCAAGTGTCAGCAGAGAACTGTCGTTTGTTCATGCTCTTTAAATATCGGCAAAGAATCATCATCTACTTCAAAGATCTTCTCTCGAGTAACTAGAAAGAAGAAAAAGAAGAGTTGTAACAAAAAACACAAAGAGATCCTTACCTTTGAGTAATCTTTTGAACCCTTCACACTTCTCTTGCAAGAAATCTCTCTCAAACACTCTCTCTAACACACTCTTTCACTTTCTCTTATAAATTCATGAAGAAGAACTCTCTTCACATCAGTGTTAAAGGATTTTTAATATGAAAGACATGAATAATCATCCATAAAACTAAAATTTTCAATTTTGAGTGTGTACGATTATGCAGTATGATCGTATGTTCGTAAGTATGAGCAGTTCAAAAACTATTGCGTATGAACCTTTTGTGAATCTGTATGAAATAAATTCATACACGATGATCATCCAGTATGAACCAAGTTTGTACTGTATGAATAAGTCAAAAAATTTTCATCTTAGTCGGGATGAAGAGGGACCCCACATTTTCATACTCTAGATCATGTACGTACGACGATGACATCGTATAATATGATCAGTTCAAATAATTTTCAAGTTTATCGGGACAAAAAGGGACCCACTCAATTCGTACTTTGGACAACGTATGTATGAAGATGACATCATACAATACGAACAGTTCAAAAAAATTTCAAGTTTGTCGGGATGAGAAGGGACCCGTCCAATTCATACTCTAGATAACGTACGTAAGAAGAAAGCTTCGTACAGTATGATTAGTACTTAAAAAAATTTTATGCAGTAGTTCATTTGACTGCTCGTAGGGGGAAATAATTGAACAAATTGTCCTGTACAAAATGAGTTCTTACAGTATGATTATTTTTAAAAACTTACAATTTTAAACTCTCCCCTAGTGTGCGTGTGCACTGTTACTCAATTACAATCAAACTCTCTAAGACTTAATAAAATGAAAAAATACATACTTCTTTTATAGTGAACACTAATCTTATCTGATTTAAAGTCTTCAAAAATCTGGAGTATGATTTCTCTAAAATGTTAGTACATACAAACAACAAAAATAATACATCCAAAAAATGTTAGGAAAAATTATAATTAAAATAATAATATTTAGAATCATAAAAAACATACAGGTTGCAAGAATCTTAACAATTGAAAAACTAAGTTGCAATAATCTCAACAAAGGTATCAGGTAAAAGATAACATCCCAGTAGAACACAACATAAGCTCTAACATGGTTCCAAAAATCCATCTCATACAAATCAATATATGAATCCATCTAAAAAGTCTAACATAACCATATAAGAGATAAACATGTTTGTGTGTGTGCTTGTCCCAACATAAATCTAGAGCTAACATGATGGTCAATGGATCCTAATAAACTTACTCAAGATTTGGGTGGCGTATAAGAAATTCATCACAACAATCAGGCCAGCTAACCCAATGTCTAAATGAACCAATAACATTGTGTTGAACCAAAGCAGGGCCATCTATGTGAACAACCGACCTGAGAGATATCCTGTAACATAATGCTAATCTCGCCAATAGGGAAGTGAAATGTGTTAGTCTGGAGTGATCATCGCTCAACCAATGTTGCAAGCAAGTTATGATCCATCCTAATAGCTTATTTGCACTATCTAGATCCAAAAATCTCAAAGCTGCCCATAAATTTGGGGCAATTAATAGGCCAATCATGCACCATCCATAAGTCTGAGGCAGCTTCCAAGATAGTACACTCTATTGAAAAAGATAAATATTTATTAGTAGCAATTAAATATTTAAAATGTTTTAACTGTATAAAATAATAAACTTAGCATACATCATTAGGATGTGTAGCTCTATGTGTGTCACGCAACGATGTAATGCTAGGGTGAACATGTACCAATGAAGATGATTATGCATCCTCTTGCTGGGGTGGTGGGCGCCCTGGTTTACGCTTACGTTGTCTAGGTTGGTCTTCTGCTATAGGATCCACTAGAGAAAACAAGAAGAAATGGTCAATAAAGCTGGCTAGATTAATGAAATATGTTGTAAGAATTAATTGACCAAAGATGCAAAATGTTTTGCATAACAACATAATTATTTATGGGGGAGTTCTACGTTAAGGTAGTCCATTGATATAGTAGTTTATTTGTACAAATTTGAAGGTCAAAATAATCCTAAAGTCAGACCTCCTCATATTACATATTAAAAAAAAATCATATTATTCATTTGAATAATTGATTTATGTACTTCTATTGATTTTGATCAAGTAATTTCAAATTTGAAAAAAATGGAAAGTGTAGATTAATATTTTATCAAAAAATTTAATAATTAAAGAGAGCAAAATTACACTTATATATCTATAACTCATATTATTCTCTTGAATACAGGAATCATGCACCTCTATGAGTAATGATAACATTATTAAAAATTTGGTAAGAATGAAACCTATATATTAGAGTTTTATCTTGAAATTTTCAAAAATATATTATGTTGAGGATATTTAATTTATTTAAGTGCAACAAAATAATGCCTAAAATTTTGTCAAAAACATAAGTATATATCCCCATTTTATCGTTCCATCATAAAACATTAAAGTTATCTACACTAAATTCTATTTTTAATTTCGAATATTTTGATATATATATATATATATATATATATATATATATATATATATATATATATATATTTAATAGTTTAATCAATTAATAATTCATTACTAGTTATTTAAATTAAATTATTGTTATTGAATATTAATTAAAAGCTAATTAATTTAATATACTCTAGCAATTTCACTTGCAATCAAATGAAATGGTTGATCCAATTAATGTTTCCATCCCACGACAGAGAAGGCATGGGAAGGTTTGAGGAGCTGTATTGGAATAAGGGTTATTATATTATATCATTAGTGGGTTGCAATTGTTAATTATTACTAAAGTCCAAAGCATTGTATTCCTTCCACCCTGCTGTTCTCTAGAAGCCGAATCAGGCCACAAGCAAGAGGGAAATTTGAAAAGGAAAAAATTCAAAAACAGAAAAACATAAGGTAAGGGCTGCTGTAGTTATTTACTGAAATTATGAACTAAAATTATGAAAGGGTGTTGTAATGTTTGCTGAAATCGATAGCTAGAATACAATAAGGGATAGCTGAAATTAATGTTGTTGAAATTAGTTTGCAGAAATTAGTTGCTATTTTCAGTAAGGAAAAGTTGAAGAAAAGTTGAAATCAGCTAAGGGTGTTGTTTGCTGAAATTAGGCAATGGTTGCTGTTGTTATTTACTGAAGTAAAGTTTTGTTGAAACCTGTTTATTGAAATCAATTGAAAAAGGAAGAGAGGATGAGGAAAAAGTGATAATAAAAAGAGTTGGGTTGAATGAGGAGAAGTTTGTTGGAGGTAAAGAATTCAAACTTTTATTAGGTTTACGATAAATCTGATTATTTAAATTAAAAGAGAATGTACACATGAAATCTCTATCTTTACAAAGAAAAAGAAGGCAGGGTATTCTAAGAGAACTAATTCATAACGATGTGAGATACCCAACCTATAGTATAAGAAATGAGAGCATTTTTATATACTTATGATAATTATGGTAGCAATTATTATACATTAAACATGTTATTTATTACTGATACAATTGAGATAATTATGCATTATTTGAATTCTTTGATAAGCAATATCTGTTGAAATGAGACGCTACAAAATGATATGTCATATTTAAGTAAACATCTTAGGCAAATCATATATGGGGGATAGATTGGCACAAGTAAATGTAAAAGACCTAACAAGGTAAGCATTAGTCTCTCACTATTAAAAGTTGGGAATTTGGACACATTATTAAATGAAAGAGATGCCCTCAACTCAAAAAGTTAAGATTTCAGACCTAACCTTAAATGAGAGAGTTGCTCTCAATTTTAAAAGTAAAAAATGCGGATCCAACCTTGAATTAGAGAGCTGTAAGTATGCAAAAGCCTGTATTCATCATATAACTTTCCTAAAATATTGAGATGTAAAACAGAATAAGAAATGTGAAAAGTAATGAACACATGAAGTAATTAGTATTGCTGCAGTTATTTCTTACAGTTCATAATTCTTATAGAGATCACAAGATTATTTAAAATTGAAATTTCAATTTGTTGTTGTTAGACCACTTGAACTTCAATAGCACACCAAGAAAGGGTGAATTGGTGTTTCGAAAAATAATTTCTTTTCAAAATTTTTTTTTTTGAAAAAAACTTAATACTAAATTCAAAACTCATGTTTGAAAATGGGATTTTGCAATTTTAAAGCTAAATGATATGAAAGATAAAATAAAATTTTTTTTCTTTTGATTTTGTAGAAAAAAAAATATGAAAAAATATATTTTTTCCTTTTTTATTTTTTGGATTTTTATTTCTCTTTTCTAACAAACAATTGAATCCAAAACGAATCTCATTGTTCTCAACTTGGATATGCAGAAAAATAAACTTATATAAAAGTTAAATCATAATAAATTAAAGTGCGATAGAAATAAGAGCAAACATACCAAAGATTTATAGTGGTTCAGTCAAAATTTGGCATGTGTTCACTCCCTTGAGTCCTTGATAGGGGCATGGGTCTGAACCTTAAGGATTGCATGAAAATTATATGACTCTATCAATCCCTAAATAATGCTTAGATTTTTTGTGATATAAAATAAAAAATCCCCACTTAATATAAATAACTATACGTGCCGATATCAAGTAATATAATTATAGAGCGGAGTATTGATCCCATGAGAAAATATGCTTACTTGTAATTTACTAGTATGGTTTACTTAAATTATAAAAATTATCCTACCAATTAAAATTATCATTTTGGAGATTCAATCACTTTATAAAAGCAGTAGAAAAATATTGGATACAATATTTGATAAAAGTGTTTGGGATTGATAATAATAAAATACATATCTTTCCTAATGAGACTCTTTTTATTTAATATGATTTAGAGCATATGCATCCTTAGATCTATATCAAGCTTGTAGGAGTGAAAATGATATCTACTGACCTCTTATAGTTAAATCATCTTCTTGAGAACCTAGAATATGTTACCTGCTATAGACAGGCCTGTAAAATTTATTTCAAAACTCCTAGTTGTTCTTGTACTCCTCCATCGAGGACTCTACATCATACTAAATTTCAACTACACATATGACCACTATGTGTATTAAATTAAGATCAAGATAATATTGAAAATATCTTAAACATTGACTACCTAAGTGTTTAGTACTAAACATGCATTTTATATTGCCCATCCAAAATAAGAGGTTTAGCCAGACATGATACAACAATTAAGAAAGCTCAATTTCATTAATATCATGAAAGAATCAAAGATACAAGAGAAAGATATACTAGGATGGATCAAAGTGTCTCTTCAACAATCCTTCTCCCTCAACTTATAGAGTTGCATTGAAAAATATGGACTAAAACTCTTTAATTGATTATATCAAGTACTGCTCTAAACTTTCTTATTGTCACTCTTAAAAAAATTTATAGAAGTAAATTCAAAGTTCTAAAATTATACAAGTGATTGAACTCTTCCACAAACATAACACAATGACTACTTATAGGCAAACATAAATTAGGCAACTATCATTGTGGTGCTTGCAAGATCGGCGCTGAAGCGCTCATAAAATAAACTAACGTCACTGTGCTGATGTTTTTTCTCCACCGTGGCTCCTACTGATGTGGATCGGTTACTTAGTGAATAGTAGTGCCATTTTGCTGGCAAATCTTGTCATGTAGAAGTTACAACTGCTATGTCGTGATGCTGCTGCCTTTCAAACTTTGCGGTGCCAGAGTGATAATTTTGGCACCAAGGCGTGATAGATTGTAACATCGCGACATTGCCAAATAAGGAAGTCTTCACCACCATGCCAATATTGTGGCACTCTGGTGGTGTCTTTAATCGTGCTATAACGTACTTGATTTATCCGATGCCACGACGCATGATGATACTTAAAATTTTGTGCATTTTTTATATTTTTTCTTGCACAACATAACTAAAATAATATATTTTCACTGGAAATATAATATATAAAATAATACATTATTTATACTTATCAAATTCTCCTCAGCTTAAACTTTTGCTTGTCTTCAAGCAAATACAAAATTTACAATTCTTATTAAATGATTAACCAATGTAAAAATTAATAATTTAAAATTACTAAAATATAGGATAATACATCATGGTGTAGAAGTAGTAAAAATGAATACGGTTATAATTCTAGTTTAGAAATATACTAATAATTACAGAAATTAGATATCCTTGTTAGTGCTTAATTTAAATTCCCATGTTATAGAATTAATTATTAATTTTTAAATTTTAAAGTGAATAATATAACTTAATGATTAGATATTTTCATAGTTAAAATTAAAACTTCATTAGTTCTCCCTCATTTTTACTAGTTTTCTTAATTTATCCTTAATTTATAAATTTAAGTATAAGATTCAAATTAAATTTTAAGTTTTTAACTAATACCAATTTTTTAATGTACTCATATTTTCTTTTTCTTTTTAGAACTATTTTCAGAGTTATTATTATTATTATTATTATTATTATTTTATGGAGTACATTGTTAATAATTTTGAATATAAGTTTTTATTTCAAATACTTTTAAAATCTCAATAAATTTTATGTAGGAATTTAATAACATTATCAATTCTAAATTCAGGATCCTTATATTTTCTAATTTTAATCTACTCATATCTAATCTTTAATTCTAATTATTCATCTTCATTTAAAAAATTAATGCATAAATATATAACTTACAATTTTAAATTAAAATAATAACTTCAATGATTTAAGTTAATTAATTATTAATTTTTTCACTCTATAAAGTATAAATGGTGTTCATTTGAACTATAATATAGGGTTTTATTATTATCATAATTTTTTATTATAATTTTTATTAAGGTTAATTAAATAATAAAAAATGCAAGATGTTAATTAAAGATAATAAAAATAATTATAAGCATTAGGAAACTTTTAATAGAATGTAAATAAATACAACACAAACAACAATAACAAACAACTAACACAAACACATGCTTTCACATGAATGATAAATGTCTTATAAAATATGTCTAGGTAATATACTTATCATCATAAGTGGGTTATCTCATATACGCACTAAGTTTTAACTCTTTAGCCAGACTACACATTACAACACAATATCCCTTACCAATTCAAAATAAAATAAAAATATTCTACCCAACCAAAGTAGCCTCCAAACTCTCTATCTCTCTCTCTCTCTCTCTCTCTCTCTCTCTCTCTCTCTCTCTCTCTCTCTCTCTCTCTCTCTCTCTCTCTCTCTCTCTCTCTCTCTCTCTCTCTCTCTCTCTCTCTCTCTCTCTCTCTCTCTCTCTCTCTCTCTCTCTATCTCTCTCTCTCCCTCCCTCCCTCTTCCTCTCTAAAGTAAAAGTAAATCAACACATAACTCTCTAAATCAAGGTCTTCTTCCTCCTCATCATCATTATTGCATTTCTCTCGAGACTATCAAACAAAGGGATTTTAGGTAGGTGTAGAGGGGAACTCAAGTTGTTCAGGATGCTCCACGAAAAGGCTACTCTTAAACATACCAACAAGTGCATCATTACAGTATGAGGTTTATCTATAATACTTGTCTTGATGGTCCTTACTATGACTCATCTTCATTCTCATCTCAATTTGTCAGTCTTTAGTTTCCTAATAAAAGTGAGTCACCTCTTCCATTTTTCCTTTCAATTTAGCCACATGTTCTCCTAATATTTCAGGAGCTCTGACATTCCTACTTCTACTGCAACTTTCTGGTCTACCAAATGATCTAGGCTCACTGAAATCACCTTCTCACTCATCCTTTCTTAAAACTTAAATTTTTTCTTTTTGTAAGTGCTTGAATGTGAAGTAATTATTCTTCATTTTGTTCCCCCATAATACCCGTAGCTACACACAAAACATATACAAGAGAAGGGTGTCCTAACCTAATAGATGTGGTACCCCTAATGATGTATATAAGAGATGAAAATATAAGTTTTCCTTCATCAATAGAATATCCTATTTGAATTGAATAATTCAAAATGGCATGGTCACATATTACTTCACTAGTATTATAACTAGGTAATAATTGGGCAAAAATGAAATAATGTCAGGCTTTGAAAGTTTGGGGTCATATAAGAGGCTAGAAAAATGATAATTATGTTGTCTTTCTTTTTCCAACAAGCTCTACTATTAGGTCCACACAAAATATTCAAAATGTCATCAAGATTTATAGGTGTGTTAATAAAGGCATTGTACTCGTCAAATTTGAAGTCCCTAAGTCTGTAAAATTTGTTAATGGCTACTGAATCAAAAGGGACTGACTTAGCCCAAACATAACATATATTATTCACTGCCTCTTTTGCATATGCAAAAAAAATTCTTAGACAACATTAATAATAGTAGCATATGGCTCTTCATAGAAACTTTCCTAACCTCAACTCGCTATGATTTGCACAATGGATTGAGTAGGGATCTAATAACCTCATTCCGAGATTAGTTGCATGTTTACAACTGAGTCAATAAATCTATATTAAACATCAGTAAAGATGAATATTTTTTTATCAAAAGAAGAAGAAGCCCTCTTCTTTCCAAACATCTTAAGATTCATTATTTTAGAGAGAATTTCAAAGAAAAGAGAAGAGTTTGGAGGAAATGGAAGGTGTGAAAGAAATGAACATGGATCCCCTACTTATAACATGATGAAGCACCACGCGCTGTGAGACAAGTCGCTGCAACTCTCAATTTACGAACATAAATACAGAATTGTCAATTGACAAGTGTTGTAGCGATTTAAGCCAAGTGGCACGACAGTGCTGATTTTTTGGAAATTAGAGAATCTCTTTAGGAAGGGCCACCATCAAAATGTTTAATACGTATTGATGCCATGGCGCTTATGTCAGATAACTACTACGACAATATAACTAAAATAATTATAACACTTTATAACACCGCACCGCTTATTAGTTACACCTTGGTGCTTACCTAATTTTAACAATTAAATTTATAACTGTACAATGTACTTTCAATAAATAGGAGGGAATTAGGAGTAATTAGGCCGTGGTTCACCGGGGATCTCACTGCCGATGAGGGTTTTATGGCGAGACTTGGTCTAGAAAGGTCAAGGGAGGTGGTATGAGCTCTTTCACAAAATCCTAGTGCTTAACGAGGTCTAGGAAGAAAGAGAGAGCAAAAGTCCTCTATTTGAAACCCTAAAAAGAGTATTTAAAGGCTTGGATCAATCATGAATGGCCTAGATTCAATCTTTTATCAACTAGGAGGGAATTAGGAGTAATTAGGCTGCAGTTTGAATTTTAAATCAAAGGGGAATCAATTAAAGCCTTAAATGGGCTTTTATTACGCTTTAATAGGTCATTTTGACCTATTAATGGCTTGGTTTGACTAAGTCAAAGTTTGACTTGGTCAAACCAGTCAATTAGGTCAAAGGAGAAGTGGATTTGAGCCTAAGAAAGGATTGAATTGATTTATATTAAATTAACCCATTAAGGCTAATTGGGTCAACCTGGGTTGACTTGGTCAACCAGGTTGACCCAAGACTTAGGTCTAAGCTCAACAGAGTTGGTCTAAACCTCTGAGTCTAGTGGAGGGGAGAAATTGAGCCAAGGAGCTCTGCAATTGGTTTGAAACTAATTAGAAGGGGATCAGGATCAATCTGGGTCAACCAGGTTGACCCAGGACCTAGGTCTGGGCTCAGCAGACTCAGATCAACCCATTGAATCCAATGGAGGGGGTCTAGGAGTCTGGCTTGGTCAATTGGACCAAGTCAACTCTAAAGACCTAAGAACTTTGACAAAATAAAGGTAAACAAATAGACCCCCAACAGGAGCGACGAGAAACTAGTGAACCGCTCAAGTTGGAGTTGACCGACTATGCCAAAAGAAGTAAAGTGAAGTCCATAAATAAAAGAGTGCCGAAAGGGTGGAAGAAAGAAGGAAACCCTTCTCCCGACCTTACCCTAAAGTAAGGGTAGATCCTAGGGGAATGGAAAGAAGGAAGAGCAGTAGTGCACAAGTAAGATGTTATTAAATTGTGGGCAAGTAGTGGGGCCTTCTCCTAGCCTTATCATTTAACAAGGGCAGAGCCAAGGAAAGAACCAAAGTAAAGATCACCTATAAGAGTGAAAAGAAGTAAAGGACTTCTCTCTTAGCCTTACTCTGTAGTGAGGGCAGAGCTGAAGAAGAACCGAGAGTAAAGGTCACCATGAGGGTGAAAAAGAGGTAAGAGGGGTTTCTCTCACTACCTTGACCTATAGTGAGGGAAGAGCTGAATAGAGAACAAAAAGTAAAGTAGTAAAAGTAGACTGGCTATTTTCCTAACCACATCAGAATAATGGAATAGAAGGTGAAGGGGTTCCCATCTCCTCCTGGTCATCTCAGAATAGTGGATTGGGATGACTCAGTATTTGCCTGACCAAATCAAAACAACAAATAAAGGAGTCATGAAATCTGGTGCCTGCCTGATCACGATAGAGCACTCAGGGTAAAAAGATGGCGAGGAGTGCCTTCTAGGGGCTCTTCCAGGCTCTCTAAACCATGAAAGTCGATGTCCACCCCATGCATATGCCTGCAATAGGATAAAAGAAAAAGAAAACTTCTGCTCGGTGTATATGCCTATGGTAGGGTCTCTATTTGGCGCATATGCCAAAAGTAGTGTAAAGAAAGAACACTCAACACAATCACCTGATGCATATGCCTGCAGTGATATGAAGAGAAAAGATTCATCTCTGCTCGGTGTATGTGCCTGCAACAAAGTTCCTACCTAGCGCATATGCTTGTAGTAGTACAAAAGAAAAAGGAAACCTCTACACATTGCATGTTCTTGCGGTAGGGTCTCTATTTGGCGCATATGCAAAAAGTAGTGTAAAGAAAGAACACTCAACACAATCACCTGGAGCATATGCCTGCAGTGATGTGAAGAGGAAAGAGTCACCTCTACTCAATATATGTGCTTGAAACAGAGTTCCTACCCGGCTCATATGCCTGCATTAGGACAAAAGAAAAAGGAAACCTCTACCCGATGTATATGCCTGGGGTAGGATCTATATTTGTCGCATATGCCAAAAGTAGTGTAAATAAAGCTTAACATCCCCATCGAACTTTCACACCTGGCGCATATGCCTGCAATAAGAAAAAAGAAAAAATTCACCTCTGCCCGGTGTATGTGCCTACAGCAGAGTACCTACCCATGCATATGCCTGTAGTATGATAAATATGAAGAACCCAACGTAATCACCCTGCGCATATGCCTACAATGATATGAAGAGGAAAGAGTGTTGAGGAATGCCTCCCAGGGACTCTATCGAATTATCTCAACTTAAAACTCTAATGTCTGCCCGGCGCATATGCCAGTAATAGGACAAAAGGGAAAAATGTCACCTGTGCCCGATGTACGTGCCTGCAGCAGAGCCCCTACCCGACACATATGCCTGCAGTAGGATAACTATGAAAAACTCCACACAATCACCCGATGCATATGTCTGCAATGATGTGAAGAGGAAAGAGTGTTTAGGAATGCCTCCCAGGGACTCTGGCAGGCTCTCTCAACTAATTTACTTGATGTCTACCTGGCGCATATGCCTGTAGTAGGACAAAAGGAAAAAGGGTCACCTCTGCCTGGTGTATGTGCCTACGATAGGGTCTCTACTTGGCACATATGCCAGAAGTAGTACAAAGAAAGACCACTCAATGCAATTACCCAGTGCATATGCCTACAATGATGTGAAGAGGGAGAAGTGGTGAGAACTGCCTTCTAGGGGCTCTGTTAGGCTCTCTCAACCAGGAAAGTAAAGTCAACTACCCGTCTATCGATATCAGAACAGCAGGGTAGAAGGTGGTAAGTCATCTCATCATTAACCTGATACAGATCTGTGTAGAGATGTGAGGAAGAAAGGAAAGGTATATGGAAGAATTTCAAGGGTAGAGTTATCTAAGGAATCCCAAGCTAGTATTTTGGTAATCATATGGTAGAGGACAAATCGTCATGGCCAAGGGTATCCAAATGCCATCGGGATCTCTTAAGGAACCCTAACCCTACATAAAAAGGGAGGAAGACATTACTAGGGGTGCTCCTTGGATTATGGCAAGAAGCATTATTGGTATTGATCGGTGGCTGTCTTCCTTTTTCTTGAGGATATGAAGGGGTTCATCTCGCCAATTTGGGTTTGGTTTCCTCAGCTTCCATTGATGTATTGGGATCCTTCCAATATTGCCCGTATGGCCACTATAATTAGAGAACCTCTTTAGATGGATGAACATTCATCCTTTTGGGGTCAAAGTTCTTTTGCTAGAGTGTATGTTCGTAAGGATCTTACTCAAAAACTCTCCCCAAGCTTTTGGACTAAAGGCAAAATTGGAATATTTTTTCAAAGAGTTGAGTATGAGGCATTTCTTATCTTTGTTTCCATTGTGGAATTATTGGCCATAAAGTGGAGTCTTTCCCTTGCAACAACAATCAACAATTTGTTGACAACACTCTTCAACCTTTAGCTATGGAGATCCAACTATTCCAATGCATATTAAGTAGTTTTATCCTCCATCTTCCCAACATTCAAACCATTTGTGAAATTGGAATGTCATCACTAGAAGGAGAATGCATAAGTAGAAAGGTTTTCTACCCACCAACCCTTCTAAAGGTTAGGAAATGAGACACCCCTTATCAATGTCAGATGATTCCAACCTAGAGCTTATTGGTTTTACAACTCAAAAATCTCAGCAGTAGGATATCTCCAACAACAGACTAAACCTCTCCAAGAAAATACCTGGAATCCTTCAGAGAGAGTTAAAACTTTTGGGGCCTAGCACCACTACCCCTCGAAAGAGGTAAAAAGCAACTAATAAGATCTTGAGTGGGGATTTGGGTCACCCAAATGATCATTATTGAGGTATTCCTTTTTTTTTTTTGGGGGGGGGGGGGGGGGGGTGATCTGTCTTTTTTAGAAGTGCAGTTTATTTTTCTTAGCTCTTTTCTTTTTTTGGTTATTATGTTCTTTGGTTTCTGTATCTTACTGCTTTTTAATGTTGGGTAGGCATTGTTGTTTTCTTTTTTTTGTTTGTTCTTTTTTGTAGCCCTCTTTTTGTTTTAATGAAATATCTTTTTAATGGGTTAAAAAATTTTTTTGTTCATAATGTTTTAACCAAGTTTTGAGAAGGTTAGATACCTTCCCATAAAAGATTAAGTGAAAATGGAAGTAGATGATTGCAGCAATGTATGAAAAGATGTCTGAACAGTTCTTTGGACTTAAAGGCGACAAAAAAATAAAATTTTTAGATGTTGCATGCATTAGTTGATAGAAGACCTAGATTGTTCACTTATGAATTAATGTAAAAAGGCTAAGAGGATCTATGCAAATTGGAAAAAAAAATTCTTAAATGATAATGATTGAATATATGTAGAGAGGAGATTCTATGTACATGATTGTTATATCATTGGTTTTCACATCTTCCAGATGCATTATCATCAGCTACAACGTGAAGGAGAAGGTGCTCCTTCAAAATAATTTCAAATGTCGCCACAAGACATTAACCATGCTATTTTTTATCATCCTTAATGTTCCAAGAGAGTAAGAATTTATTCTAAATTTTATAGAAATCGGAGGACAAATATTTTAAACGGAGATAGAAGAAGATTTTATTTTGATCTAGTTAATTGGGTAGATCTACAGGGCGAGTTTGAAATTCACTTTGTTATTGTCCTATCCAAAATCAATTTCAAGCATGTTTGTATAAATTGATTAATAAAAAAAAAAAATTAGTGCTTGTTATATAATATGTTCAACTTGTTGCTTCGTATATGTTTAATATTAAGTTAAATGGCGTACTAGGTTCTATGTTGTGTTATGTATAAAATTTGAATGGTAGAGCATTAGTTGTTATGTTTTATTCAGTAGTTTAACGTCTTCTATCAATGGAGCTTATGTATTTTTGGGAAATTCAATGGTTCAAAAATTTCTAATGGTTGTGATTATTAAACCGATAAGTCATGTTACTAAAGTTAAGATGAGCATAAGATATGGTCAAGCACAAAATGAGAAATATAATAATAAAGCGTCATGCTAACAAATCAAGCAAAATTGACTCTAAGGTTTCCTCCGTGTCCTGCGTGGGTATGACATATGTTCTAAGTGGGCAGTGATGTGGTGCACAAAAGTGGTATATCTCATAGCTTATATTTCTCTGTAATACCTATGACTGGCTCTTCAATTACAGTATGTTGGATGGAATATAATCTAGTGTGTATCTTGATGGTCCAGCCTGTTGTGTTGGATAACTGAAGAAATCTTGAGATGGCCCATTATCTTCATAAGAGGACGGTCCTACTACCATGGTTTGAGGATCCATGAACAAAAAAGTAGCACTAAAGGATGCGTACTCGGTATATGGAGCATTTATGTACTGCTCATCAGCAATATGCATGTCTTCACATCTTTTCACTCAACTCTTTAATTTTGTTAACAATCATTTGATTGTTTCTATCATCATCTCTTCCAAAAAAGGGTTCAAGATCGCTCTCCATTTCAAGAAAGTAAGTGCATTGGAACTTGTGCAAGAACAATTGGTGCGTAAGGTTCCCAAGTTACCTATTTTAATAAATAAATAAATAACTAATTAGCATAAATAAAGTTATTAAATAATGTGGAAAAAATTAGCAATTGGTTGCATATGTGGCTATCTAGTAAACCATCTAACTCATCATTTTAAGTACAAATGCTAACTGAAGGAAGTTGTCTAACATGTTCCTCATTCCACTTGCAATAAAAATAAGTACTCATAAGCTTTAAAATAATATTTTTGAATCTTCATCACATTTTACTTTGCATTTAAGATTATGTTGTACTTATTACAACACTCAACCCATCCAAAATAGTATTGTGTGGAACATTAAAAGATGGAGAACCTACATGTATGGCTGCTAACACCAAATCTATAATAAGTGTATGCACATAGCAATATTTTCCCCTTTGAGCTCAGTTGACTTGGACAGCTCTCTATACAGATGTGCTAAAATAGCACCTCCTAGTGAGAGTGTACTAAATAATTTAAGTTCTCCAGTAATACTAAAAACCTCAAGTGAATCTAAGATCCTAAGGTTCTTGAATCCGTATAGGTTGTTAAACCTAAGTTATTGTCCCAAGGCTAACCAAGAGGGGGGGAGGGGTGAATTGGTAATTTAAAAAAATTCTCTTAGATCTTTTAATAGAAAACTGCTTTAATAACTTTCCAACTTTGATTATCTTTTGAATTGAACTATTTTAACCACAATAATAAAATTGCAGAAAATAAAAAAATGCAAAAAATTAAATAACACAAAGATTTATAGTGGTTCAGTCAAACACGACCTACATCCACTCTCTAAATATTCCCTCTTAAGGTATTGCATTATTATCAAAAGTTACTCTTCTTTAGCACCCATAGAAAGGAGGATAAGCTTTTACAAATTCCCTCTCTTCCACCTATCTCCAGTGTGGTCGAGTACCATCTTCCTTTCACACTCTCCAAGTGTTTATACCGTCGTCTGTTCACACCTTCCAAGTGTCGACAGAGTTCAGTCGTCTGTTCAGACTGTCCAAGTGTCGGTAGAGTATCGTCTTCTATTCACACCCTCCAAGTGTCAGCAGAGAACTATTGTCTATTCACACTTTTTAAGTGTCAGTAGAGAACCGTCGTCTACTTCAAAGATCATCTCTTGAGAAATTAGAAAGAAGAAAAAGAAGAGTTGTAACAAAAAAACACAAAGAGATCCTTACCCTTAAGTAACCTTGTGAACCCTTCACCCTTCTCTTACAAGAAAACTCTCTCAAACACTCTTCCAAATACACTCTTTCACTTACTCTTGAAAAATCACAAAGAAGAACTCTCTTCATGTTAGTTTTTAAGGACCTTTTATATGAAAGACATGAAAAACCATTCAAAAAACTAAAATTATCCTTTTTGAGTGTGTACGATCATACATTACGATTGTATGTTTATATGTATGAACTGTTCAAAAATTGTTGCATACGAACCTTTTGTGAATTTATATGAAATAACATCGTACACAATGATTGTCTAGTATAAAACAAGTTTGTATTATATGAATAGTTAGAAAATTTTTCATCTTCGTCCTGACGAAGAGGGACTCCATATTTTTGTACTCTAGATGACATACGTACGAAGACAACATCATACAATACGATCAATTTAAAAAATTTTCAAGTTCATCGGGATGAAAAGGATCACATCCAATTCATACTATGGATGACGTATGTACGAAGACGACATCATATAGTACGATCAGTTAAGGAAATCTACAAGTTCTTCAGGATGAAAAGGGACCCGTCCAATTCATACTCTGGATGACGTATGTACGAAGTCGACATCGTACAATACGATCAGTTCAAAAAAAAATCAAGTTCTTCGGGACGAAAAGGGACTCGTCCAATTCGTTATCTGGACAGCGTACATACGAAGAAAGCTTCATATAGTATGATTAGTACTTAGAAAAAATTTATGCCTATAGTTTGTTTGGCTGCTCATAGGGAAAAATAATTGAACAAATTATCCTGTAAGAAATGAATTCGTATAGTACAATTATTTTTAAAAATTTATAATTTTAAAAACTCCCCCAGTGTGTGTGTGCACAGTTACGCAATTACAATCAAACTTTCTCAAACTCAATAAAATGAAAAAAATACATATTTCATTTACAATGAATCATAATGTAATCTGATTTGTAGTCGTCAATAATCTAGAGTATGTCCCTGAAATGTTAGTACACACAAACAACAAAAATAATACATCCAAAATATGTTAGGAGACATTGTAATTAAAATAATAATATTTATAATCTTCTAAAACATACATGTTGCATGAATCTTAACAATTGAAAAATAAAGTTACAAAAATCTTAATAATCTCCTCCTTTTTTATGATGTTAAAATAATTATTTTTTGTGTTAACATGTATACCTTAAATTTCTCTTTAGCTCCCCCAAAAAAAATAAAATATGTGAATATAGGGAAATTACATGAAGAGCTCACAATTTTTTTTAATTTTTAAAACATATAAAACACAAACACAAGGTACAAAAAAAAAATCACACAAATAAAAAAAAAACACAAACACAAATACAATACATAAAATATCACAAAATAATATTAACAACACTAAAAAAACACATAAAACAATATTAACAACACACAAAATAATATTATTCTCTCTTTTGACAATAATAAAAGGTAAAAATAATGTTGAAATGAAAGATATCAAATGAGAAATCATAATAATTGATCTTGGAAGACATTGAAATATAGTTGCAATAACAAAATTAATTACATAAGATGAAAAAGAAAGATTCAAAAAGTTTAAATTATGGAACAACTTAGATAAAAAAAAATTTACCAATGTCATGAAGCATTCTATGCAATTAGAAAATGAGGATTATTGTGAAAGTGACGAAATGAAGATTAGTTCTTTTCAATTTTTAATATAAAATATAATTGAAAATTAGATTGATTTGAATTAAAGATTAAATGAGAGAGAAAAGAACATATTCAAGTGGCAACATTGTGCATCTTTTCATTTATTTATGGCACACTATATGCATCTTTTTTTATTTGGGCTAATTTTATGCCTATTTTTATTTTGCGAACCATTGCACATTCTTTCATTTTTTGTACATATTGTACATTTCTTTTTTATATACTCTCCTTTTTCATAATATTTTTATTTTTTCTTTCCAAAATCTATAATAAAAAAATAAATTTCTCTAATTACAAAAATAATTATGTTAAAAAGAAATAAAAAATAATAAGACAACAAAATTGCAATAATTATATTCAAATTATGTTTCCCTAAAAGGACATGAGATTTGTATGCTTAACTTGATCGAGTTAAAGTTAATTAAATTTTTAAAAAATTAAATTTCATAATAAAATTAATTTTGTAATGCAGGTTAATATATAATACCTTTTAGATCAATTAAAAAAGGCTTTTCATATAGGTAAACTCATATTTCAAACAAAAACAAAAGCATCTAAAAAAACATTATAATTTTATTAATATCAAAAAGATCGAATACATTAAAACCATTGATATCAATAAACATAACTTCTAACCATCATAATGTAAACACAAATCTAAATACAGAAATAAGTACTACAAAAAGAAATAAACATACATCATCACACCATCAGAAAAGAGCTGACAAAAGTAACTGCAAAGAAATATAACTAAAATTTTAAAGGACCCTAATCTGGAGGAGGAGGCTGGTTGAAGACGGAGAAATAGCTATTCACCATAGCTACATTCGTGTTCATTGATTCAAAATGACCCCGGATCAACCCCATATCTTATTGGTACTGTGCATCCTACTGATTTAAATGAGCCTGAATTTGATCAAAATATTGATCAAAATGATTCTCCATCTGATCAAATTGTTGGACTATCTCCTTAAAGTTGTTCTGATATGGTCCCTGAGCAGGTGCAGGTGCTCCCCCTTCTCCCTCAATATCCTCACTTGAATTCTCATTCCTCCCAAAAAGAGATTAAAAAGAGGCACTGGTGAAGTATATTACCATTTCAGTGTGAATTTCAAGATGAATAATGTTATATTTTTTTCCAAAATATAGGTTACTAGGTATCCTAGAGTAATAATTTCCTTCCTCTTATGACTAGAAAACCCAATTTCAAAAAGGTTATGAATATAATCTAAGATGAGTTGGGTCTCATCACTAGGTTGACTAATCATAATAAAATAGGTAATAGTGGAAAGAAGAGGAGTCATATTTATGCGATCACCATCCTTAGGAATGATTGAAGTTCTTAAAACATGCTGGATGATCCTAGTATTTTGATTTAAAGTGTAAACTCTAGCCAAGTGACAAATTTGAGTTATACCTCTAAGAATTTTGTTTATCTCAGACCATTCGTAATCATATTTAGAGGTTAAAGTGTGTGATCTAATCCCACAAGTCCTTAAATGAAGAAAGGTTCCTAGATCTTTCTTAGTGATTTCAACCAGCTGTTTTTTAACAAAAGATTTTATCTTACTCTCATCCTCACTAAACTTCATATTTGCTAGAAAATAGTTATAAGTTTCTTTGTGGTAAGCATGAATCAGAGTTAAAATGAAAGAGAACTAGATTGAGGCAAAGAAAGGTATAATAGAAAAGTGGATATCATCTTGAATCAGAAGTATTGATGGAGTGATTTTGGAGGCAATATACCTATAAAAGGAATCCTCATTTTCTCTGGAAAGAAAGTTGTCATCACCACTCCTGGATGATGATCCCTTAGTTACTCTAGAGCCCTTGCTAGAACTTGCCATTCCTAAGTTGTTGCCTCTAGAAGGATTCAAAAAGGGTTTAGAAGTGAAAGACAATAAAAAATATAACCCTCCTATTTAAAGAAAAATGATCCATCATATAGTATGAAAATGTATTCGTGCGAACGATCATGAGATCGTATGGAACTAAAAAAAAATTATATGGACGAATGATAATGTCCAAAACAAAATGACTTTTCATAAACACATAATTAATAAGGCGTCCTTTTTTACATGCTTTTTGAACATACGATCATATAAACGAACAGGAGTTCATCCGGGACTATCAATTATTTAAGATCATTTTAAAGACGGTTAAGTTCGTCCCCCATAGAAAATGACACGTGGATCATACAGATGACATTTTCATTCATACGTATGATTAGTTATAATAAATGGTTTTACCCAAATAACTATCTACATACGTACAGATGAATTTATATAGATCGCAGAGGATGATGATAAGATCGTACAGTACGATCATTGTTAAAACCAAAAGTTTATGCATTCAACACCAAAACAACGATTAACATGCTACAAAATTTGTAAGGTATGAAAATAATTTTGTACAACATGAATAAAACACTTAAAATTAAAATCCAAGAAATTTTTCTCAAATTCAATCAACCTTACACAAGTGAAAATTTTCTAAAATGAAAAACTCTTAAAACTAAAACTAAAAATAAAAACACTCTACTAAAATAAAAACAACAAAAAAACAAAAACAAACACACATAAAAATATATCAAGTTTGCAGAAGATTTTATCTAAACATTAAGATCAATTACACCTAACCTTATTCTCATTGTGCTAAAAGTATCAAAGGATAGTGATTTTGTAAAAATATATGTAAGATGATTTTTTATTGAAACATGATTCAATTCAATTTCTCCTTTGGCTATATGATCCCTAATGAAATGATGCCTTATGTTTATATGTTTGATTCTAGAATGTTGAATATAATTCTTTGAAATACAAATCATACTAGTATTATCACAATAAATTGGGATTGTGCCTATTATAAATCCTAAATCAATCATTGTTGTTTCAACCAAATAACTTGTGCCACACAACTTCCTAAGATAATGTATTCAGCTTTAGTAGTAGATAGAGCTACGAAATTCTATTTTCTACTGGACTAAAAAACTAAAGAATTTTCTATAAATTGATAAGTTCTAGATATACTTTTTGATCAACCCTATAACCTACAAAATTTGAATCTGAATATCTAATAATTTTAAATGAAGAGATGTACTTAGGATACCAATCCCTAAGTTCTGAGTTCCCAAAAGATATCTCAAAATCTTTTGACTACTGTTAAATGTGATTCTTTTGGATCTGATTAAAATCTAGTAGCAAACAAACACTAAACATAATATATGGTCTATTAGCTATCAAATAAAGTAAATATCCAATAATTCCTCTAAATTTCTTTTGATCAACAGATTTTCCCTTTGGGTCCTTATCCAACTAAACTGAGGAACTCATTAGTGTACTTACTGGTTTGGCATTGTCCATTTCATACTTCTTGAGGATGTCCTTAATATATTTTGACAGATTAAAAAATGTTCCCTCCTCAATTTGCTTAATGCTTAAACTAAAAAAAAAAACTTAAATCTTCCATTAAGCTTATCTCAAATTCACTACTCATTGTTTTAGAAAAATCATCATAAAGATTTTTATTTGTAGGTCCAAAAATAATATAATTAACATAAATTTAAACAATGAGTATATCATCTCTTAATTTCTTAAAAAAGAGAGTTGTGTTCACACGTCCTTTATAAATGACCTCTCTAATAGAAAAGTGCTCAATCTCTCATACCAAGCCCAGGGTGCTTGTTTCAAATCATACAGTACCTTTTTCAATTTATACACATGATTATGGAATTTATAACTTTTAAAACCTAGAGGTTATTCAACATAAACATTCTCTTATATCACTCGATTCAAAAATGCACTTTTAACATCCTTTTGAAATAATTTGAATCTTTTAAAACAGGCAAATGCTAAAAAATCCTAATTGCTTCAAGTCTAGCTACAGGGGAAAAAGTCTCTTTAAAATCTATCCATTCAATTTGATTATACCCCTTAACCACCAATCTAACCTTATTTCTGACAACAACTCCTGTGTCATTCATTTTATTCTTAAAAACCTACTTAGTTCCAACTACACTTTCATCTTTTGTCCTTGCAATTAATTCCCAAAAAGCATTCCTTATAAACTGATTTAATTCTTCTTACATGGTTAAAATCTAAAATTCATGTAATAGTGTTTAATTTATATTTTTAAGTTCTATCATTGAAATAAAGGAAGAATGATTGACTTCTTTGCTAAGTCCTCGCCTAGTCCTAACAACCTCACTAAGTTCACCTAATAAACTCCTTATGGTGGTTTTTTAAAAAATTCAAATCTCTAGGCGAAGTATTTTTCTTGTTCTAAATTTTCATCCGAATTAATCTTCTCAATCTTTTGGGAGTAATTTTCTATATCATCCTCTTCCAATCTTAGCTCTTCCAAAATGTCATATGTATCAAATACAATATGTGTGGTCTCCTCAATTACTAATTTTTTTTTGTTAAATACTCTATATGATTTTCCAATACTAGAGTATCCAAGAAAAATTCTTTCATCTAATTTTGGATCAAATTTTCCTGAAGGAGATTTTCCATTATTATGAATGAACATATTATATCCAAAAACATACAAATATGACAAATTAGGTGTTCTCCCTTTAAGAAGCTCATAGGGTGTTTTATTCAATTTTGACCTTATGTTTACCCTATTCTTTTTTTTTTTTTTTTTTGATAGAAGCATAAATGCATTAAGGAAAAGAGAACTAACCAAAAGAACTACAAAGATGATTCTTCCTTCATCATTTGAACAAAAGAAGGAGGAATCTTATCCAAGGTAATATCTTCCCAAATAAAACTACTAAGAAGTCCATAACTAGCACACAATTCAGCTAGTTTATTTTCTTCTCTATTAATGCATTTAAAAAAAAAAACAATTAAATTTATTGAAAAAGTTTAACTCATCTGAATTCTTGAAGCCAAGATCCTTAGCATTTTGAATCACCTTAATGACGTTGTAGTTGTCGCTCTCAATAATGGCTCCCTTGTACTTGAACATCCAATCTTTTAAAATGCTCTTCAATGTTTTGATAGCTAGAAATTCCAATTGGTAAATGTCCCAATGGATAGAAGACTCCCCAAAAGCCAATAATAATCATCCTTTATGATCTCTAATAATACCTCCAACTCCCGCTCTATAAGAAGAACAAAGAGAAGCATCTACATTTATTTTTAACCAACCGGGTGGCGGGGGATGCCAAACATTCAACAGTCTACAAGACTGATTAACACCCCATAGTTCTGGATATTGATTAAAAATCATATTGGAATAAGTAGATTGACAGATTGCTTGAACAGCAATTGAATTGGCACTTCCATTGATTCTCTCATGAATCAATTTGTTTCTAGCCTTCCAAGAAAAGTATATCACATTGAAGTAGAGATTAAGAATCATAACATATTCTTTATTAATCTTTTGAAACCACCTATAGATTTCTTGAAGATTATTGAAGACGGGTAATCCAAAGCCCCATTTGTTTAATAAATTGACCACCTCCTTGATTTTGATACACCCACAAAAAATATGCTCCAAATCTTCAATACCGAGAGAACATCTTGGGTAATTGTAGTTCTCTAACATCCCCCTGTGATTAAGAAATTGGTTCGTTGGTAAAGCACCTTTAAATAATCTCCAGATGAAAGTTTGAACTCTTGGATTGATTTTAGCCTTTTTTATCCAATAAAAAGGTTCCCAATCCTCTTCTTATTGCTGAAATTCAGAGATCATCCCTGGAATCGTTTTCCCTGGTCCTTGAAAAATAAGTTCTTTTACATCATCATTCTGGTCAGGATTGATTTTGATCTTAAGAATAAGATCAACAAGATCATTACCGAAATTCTGCTTCAGAACTTCCACATTCCAGCTTCCTTCTTCGATGTATTTGTTCAGCAGATTATCTCCTTCATCTTGAGGAACAACAAAAGTCGGTCATTCATTGATTCTTTTGTCAAGTATCCACTTATCCTTGAATACATTGATTGAATTCCCATTAGCTATTATCCATCTTAAAAATGGATCCAGCACCTTACCTCCATTGCAAAGTATTTTCCAAGATGAAGAAGTTCTCTTATTACCAGAATTTTCAAACTTTACACCATACTTTGAAGCCAAAGTTTTATGTAGTAAGGAATCTTTGTTATTCAAAAATCTCCAAGATAATCTAGCTCTGAGAGGAGCTACCCTTGTTGTTGAAGAAAATAATCCCCAACCTCCTTTTTTCATTGGCTTACACAAATTCTCCCAACTGATATAATGTAGTCCAGGATTTCCACCAGATTTCTTCTAAAGGAAACTTCTACACATTTTATCTATCTCTTTTAGAACTTGTACCGGTACCAAAGAATGGGAGCTGAAATAGTTTGGGATGGTTAGGATTACTGTTTTGATCAGAATTAACTTCCCTGCTAAGGATAATGACTTTGATCCCCAAGTGTTAAGAAATCTGAAAACTTTCTCAATAAGAAAATAAAAATCAGTAGCCATCATTCTTCTCAACGCCATTTTAATTCCAAGGTAAAAAAATTCCTTAACTTGTTTAAACCCCATAATCCTAAACAGTTGCTTCTTCTTCCTTTTACTAACATTGCTTCCAAATAGAATACATGATTTTTTCTGTATTGATCTTCTGCCCTGTCCACAAGCTAAAATCGGATAGAATGAATTTTACTTTAAAAGCTGCTTTCCTTGATGCTTATGAGAATACCATAACATCATCAGCAAACAGTAAATGGGAAATACGTGGACCATTAGAGCTTAAGCCAATTCCAACAGTAGAATTAGAGAAAGCATTTGTGAGAAGTTGGGAGCAAAGGATGAATAACATGGGGGACAAAGGACATCCCTGACGAAATCCACTTTCAGCCTTAATCCATCTTGATAACTTTACATTTATAATAATAGAAAATCTGGGATTTAAAACACATTCCAGAATTAAATTTGAGAACATATCTGGAAAGTTAAAGTACTTCAAAACCTGTTTTAGAGTTTTCCAACTCATGGAATCATATGCTTGCTCCATGTCTACTTTGTACGCTACCATCCCTTTAGTTGCCTTGGAGTACCTGAACTTATGAAACATCTCTTGCGCAATAAGAATGTGGTCTGAAATGGACCTTCCTTTAATAAATGCAGCCTGCTCATCCGAGATAAGCATAGGGATGACCAGTATAAGCCTATTCAAAATTACTTTTGCAGCAACTTTATAAACTGAGTTGCAAAGGCTTATAGGCCTGTAATTGGATGGAAACAAAGGATTAGAAACCTTTGGAATGAGAACCACAAGAGTTTCTTTCCAATTACAATCCATGCTCCCTTGATTGAAGAAATGATTTAAAGCCTTCACAAAGTCTTCCTTGATAATCTTCCAATAGAATTTGATGAATGAAAATGTAACTCCATCACTACCCGGAGCTATATTTTTGCCCAAATTTTGTATAACCAAATCAATTTCCTCAACTGTGAATTCTCTGTATAAAGAATTTATCTCCTCCTGAAGAATTTTCTTCCGTTTAGGCCATTCTTCCAAGTGACAATTCCTCTGTTTCCACTTTGAGTTGAAAAACTGCATGAAGATATCTTCAATGATGCTTTGATCCTCAACAACCAGCCCATCTTCACTTTTTATTTTCAAGATTCGGTTGCCAATTCTCCTAGCATTGGCAAATAGATGATAGTAATTTGAATTACAATCTCCCTCCTCCATCCATTTTAGTTTAGCTCTTTGTTTCCACCAACTACACAACCGAGCCATAGTAGTGTTAAGTTCAATAACCTTTGATTTCATATACCAACATTCTTCCTCAGAAAGACATCCAGCTTCGGCTTCTGCAGTTTGTAGCTTAATGATTTCCTCCATTAAACTATTTTTATGATCATTGAGGTTCTTCAATTTAGCCTTACTCCAAAAGAACAGCGACTTCAGAGTTCTTTTACATTTTGCATTCAATATTTGGGGATAATCACCTTTGCAATTTTTGCTCCATTCCCTCTTCACCACAGCAAAAGAAGCCGGGTAGGATGCCCAAACATCCTCAAAAATAATACTCCTCTTCTTAAAAGAACTTGAATTACATAAATTGAGAACCAAAGGGCTATGATCTGATGCAATTCTAGCGAGATGTCTAACAGTTAATTGAGAGAAATGATTCAAAGCAAAAGAATTAAGGAAGCACCTGTCGAGCCTTTCTAAAATCCTTGCACCTCCAGATTTATTGTTACACCATGTAAACCTTGGGCCAATAAAGCCAATCTCGTGCAAATCATTATTAGTTATGAAAGCTTCCATTTCTTTAGCTCCTTGAGAAAAGAGGAATTTCTTACCTCCTCTTTTGTCTTCTTTAGAAGTGAGGCAGTTGAAGTCTCCTCCTACTACCATAGGATGGTCCTCCACCAAGTAAAACTCAATTAACTCCCATAGCTCTCTTCTTTTGTTTATGTTTTTGCTCCCATAGACTGAAGCTATTCTCCACTTGCATTTACTGTTTATGGTTAAATCTCCAATAAGACATTGCGATGAAGAACCAACCAAGGAATAATCAACAATGTTGGAGTTCCAAAGAACAATAATTCCTCCAGATAAACCATTGGATGGGACCATAGCATATTCCCATCCATCTCCCATAATCTTCTTCACATCTCTAATGTTAAAATCAGAGATTTTGGTTTCAAGTAATCCCATAAAAACAACATTATGTAACTTAACAATTTCTTTCATATATAGAGAAGCACTACTCTTCTTTGCTCCTCTACAATTCCAAAAAACTAAGGAATTCATGGAAGAAGAACAGTGGGATCTGCTCCCACCTTACCTTTCACATCCAACTCCAACCTTCTACTTCTTGTGATATTGCTGATTGGACCAAGATCTTTCAACTGCTTAAATTTCTTTTTCTTCATACGGCTGAAATATTCTCCTTTCTCCTTAGAGGATAAGCTAACAGCTTCAGTTTGTATTGGATCTTCCTTCTTCTCATTTTGATTCCCATTTGACACCTTTCCAGTATCAATTTCATTAGAGATCTCTCCTTCTTCTAATAGATCATTCAATAGATCAAATTTATTATCAATAACAGGAATATTACAATCATTCCTTTTAAAATTCTGCTGCACTTCATTGTTGACATCATAACCGTCTTCAAGAATCAATTGCTTGCCTTCCTTTTGAACTTTATCAGAATTCAATATTGAATCTTCTATGTAATTACCCTTGACTTCCTCCTTCTTATTATCTGCCATTTTCTTCCATATAGTCTTCTTCACTGGAGTGCGAGTAGAACCTCTAGATTGATTCTGTATCACCTTCCTTCCTTGGTTGACTATCATCCATGGCCCATAGCTATCTGAGTTTGTTTGTTCCTTCCCAACTGCAACTTTAGCTACTTCCCTGGCTTTATCTGAAACAGTATTAGCAATTTCCTCAACACTGAATTTTGCATTGCCATCTCCTTCACCGCAGTGTTCCTTCGTGTGCCCAATGAATCCACAACTAAAGAAAAAATTTGGGATATGTTCATATTCTATCTTTTGATAGAATTTCCCATTAGCTCCCTCCACCCAAACTCCTACAGGAAGCTTTTTATCAAGCTTAATTCGGACACACACCCTTCCGAATTCTATGCAACCCCATTGGAACATGTTTCCATCAAGGAGAATTGGTTTTCCAACCATAGAAGCTATTATGCAAATATTCAAGTTGTCCCAACATTGCAAAGGAAGGCTAGGAAGCCTAATCCAAATTGGTGATGACAAGCCTTTAAGAGAATTTGGATCAAAGTTTTGATTCCACTTGTCCATTCCAACAATTTTTCCATTAACAAACTAAGGCCCGTTTGTGAGAACCAAATCCATGCTCTGTTTTTCCTGGAATGAACACAAAAACCAGCCCCTGCTGAGCATGGTTAGATGAAATTTACCATATTGATTCCACTGCCTTCTCAGTTCATTACTAATAATAGAAATAAGAGCTTCTCCACCAAAGATTTTAATAATCAAAGAGTTAGATAGTCTTTTGGTATTTTCCTCCTCATTCTTCTCATACAATTTCACAGTCATTCCATCTTCAGACAAATAGTCGCCGAGTTGAAGATCTTCAACTGATATATTTTCTCTTCTCTTCCAAGCATTGTTTTGTCCCGCATCAGTATTTTGTTCAACAAAATGAACGTCTTGAATATCTTTTCCCGAATCCGCTGAATCCACTTCTCGAACTTTCAGTAGATCGCAGTACAGAACTTTGTTTCCAGTCTCTGGAGCCAGGACTCCAGTCACATTATCTGCTCCGTCTTTCTGAGTTGTAGTTTCATTCTCTTCATTGCATACTAAATCACCTTTGCCCATAAAAAACACCTTGTCCACTTCATTCCGGACTGAATTTCCATTATCAGAAATTATCTTCTCAATAGGGAGTAATTTGGAAGGAGAAGCTTCATACCCATTACCAAACATAAAATTAGATGGAGATTTACTCTTCTTGACCTCGTTTGATAAAATCACATTCTTTCCTTTACCAAATATTACCAGTTCCTTCTTCTCCAGATAACCTCCTTCATTAATGACCAAGCTTGTACCTCTACCTTTGCTTTTGTTATTCAAATTTGAATTCCTGTCACCAAAAGCCGGGGGAGATGACGTGAAAACTCTAGCCGAAGACTTTGCGGAAGGACGTCGATCATCATGTTTAACTCCGGCCGCTGGAAGCCGGCGAACATCCGCCTCCATTCGTTTCCCGTGAAAACCGCGGAAAACAAAATTTGAAAAATACCGTTGAAATGCCTAACTTCTTCAAAGCTTCTCTCTCTACTATTGCACCTAACGTTGAAAAACCTGACCTTATGTTTACCCTATTCAGAACATAACAAGTAGTACTAACCGCTTCAGCTCAAAAATACTTATGAAGTGTATATTCTACAAACATGGCTATAATAGCTTCAATTAATATTCTGCTCTTTCTTTTAACTACCCCATTCTACTGAGGGGTCTTAGGTGTAGAAAAATTGTGAACAATTCTAAGTTCTTTACAAAAATTCTCAAGCTTTTTATTTTCAAATTCACCTCCATGAACTCTTTGAATTGTTAAAATTTGACATCATAGTTTCCTCAGAATCTAAGTCAAAAAATTTCTATTTTTTCAAATGATTCACTCTTTTAAAATAAATATTTAACCGACGTGTATATCAAAAAATCATCAACAATCATAAATCTGTATATCTTCCCTCTTAGACATACAATGCTAACCGGTCCAAAAAGATCCATATGAATAATTTCTAATGGTTTTCTAATTCTAAGATCCTTAGTAGAATGAAATGAGGACTTCACCTGTTTTCCTAGTTGACATGCATCATAAAGGTGATCCTTAGTAAAGTCTAATTTTTGTATACCTCTAATCAATTCCTTTTGAATAATTTTCTTTAGGTTTTTCATACTAGCGTGACAAAGTCTCCTATGCCATAACCTTGATTCATCATAAATTATTTTTAAATAAAAAGATTTAGGAGATTTAATACAATTCAAGTCTAGTATATAAATATTGTTTACCCTGATTCCATGCAATACATCATTTCCATTTAGGCTTAATATGTAGCTAGTGGGAAAAATTTAACGCTATACCCTTTATCACATAGTTGGCTTATACTTAACAAATTATGTTTTAAGCCTTTTACAAGTAATACATTCTCAATGAAAAAAGTATTCAAATGATCATACCTGTGCCAACCACTTTCCTAGTGGTATTATCTCCCAGTGTAACCTTGTCTCCATTCCTAGCTTCCAGTAATATGAATTATATAGTGTCTCTAGTCATATGCTTCGAGAAACTGTTGTCCAGGTACTAAATGCTCTCACGAGGTCTTATATGAGAGCATTTCTACAAAATAATCAAATGATAGGCTTGCAATTTTAACTCTTTCCTAAGGGTTTCATGCTCTTTTTGTAACTCTTGCAATTTTAAGTTCATTATAGCATGTATTTTCTTAATTTTTCTATATGTAGTATGTATTGTTTTAGAATCTTCAAGAAATTCATTATAGGTTAAGTCACATACCTCTTTTTGATCCGACTGATCAAAATTATTTGCCTTTAAACACATGTTGGTGGCTTTCTCTTCCTTTTATGTTTCTAAAGAAATTTGAAGTTGAGTCCGCCCAAAAAGCTCTCTGAAATCTCTTCTTGCCTTTTCTCACATTTACTTTCTCCTCCACCTTCTCCTTGCTAGGAGTGACTTTGGGATTGGGTAATCTGATTTAATATGTCCAGGTTTCTTGTATTCGTAATAAATAATATCATTAAAAACCTTAATATTTCTGTGAAACTTATCTCTATTCCACTATTGGCATCTCTCTTATGCTTCTTCTTTAGAAAACTCTAGAATTTCCTTATCATCAAGGTAATGTCATTATTATCCTCAGGTTGTGACTGATCACTCTCCGAGTCATCCACTTTCAATTTTTTGTTCTTCTCCTTTCACTATTCTATTGCATCAATCTTGCTTTGACTCACTCCTTGCTCGTAAGCAATTAATGATCTAAGAAGATTATCAATAGAATAAACATTATAAGTCCGTAGACTCTGTAATGACAATTATTTTAGCATCATATATAGTAGGCAAATAATGAAGAATTTTGTTAACCATTTTAGCATTTGTTAGTTCTCTACCTAATGCATACAAAGAAGTGAGAGTGAATCTTATGTACATGTCAGATATGGATTCATTAGGTTTCATGTGAAATAATTCATAATCATGTAACAAGATATTTAATCTATATTACTTTACTTCAGTAGTCCCTTCATATGTAATACAAAGTCTATCTCAGATGTCCTTTGCACTTTTATAAGTGAAAACCCACATATAATCTTCTGACTTAAGTGCACAAAAGAAACTATTTAAGCATTTAGCATTTAATTGTACTAGTCACATTTTTCTACAGTCCAGTCAGCAAAGGGTGTTTCAACTCTAATGCCATCTATAAGTCTAGTTGGCCTAGTATACCATTCTTGAACTAAATTCACATCTGATAATCAAGCGAATGAAGAAATGTAAACAATAATATTTTTCAAAAATTGAAAGGAATATTGTCAAACAATAGAGGTCTAATGATCGAAAAACTTTCAGGTGTGTTTCAATTTCCAAAATTAGCCATTATCATTTTTCAAAAAGTAGTATCAACTTACAGTTTTGAAATGATGCTCTGATACCACTTGTTGAATCCATATAGGTTGTTAAACCTAAGCTATTATCCTAAGACTAATCAAGAGGGATTGGAATTCGTAATTTAAAAATTTTTCTTAGATTTTTTAATAGAAACCCATTTTAATAACTTTCTAACTTTGATTATCTTTTGAATTGAACTTTTTTAACCACAATAACAAAATTGCAAAAAAAAAAACAAAAAATAAAATAACACAAAAATTTATAGTGGTTCAGTCAAACATGACCTATATTCACTCCCTAAAAACTTCCTCTTCACGTATTGAACTATTACTAAAAAGTGACTCTCCTTTAGGAACCACAATAAGGCGGAGAAGCCTTTACAAATTCTCTCTCTTCCACTTATCCCCGGTGCTGCAGAGTACCATCGTCCTTTCGTACTCTCTAATTATCAGAAGAGTACCATCATCTGTTCACACTCTCTAAGTATCGGTATTGTATCATTGTCTGTTCATAACCTCTTAGTGTTGGCAGAGTACTGCCGTCTGTTCACACCCTCCAAGTGTCAGCAGAGAACTGTCGTTTGTTTATACTCTTCAAATGTCAGAACAGAATCTTCATCTACTTCAAAGATCTTCTCTCGAGTAATTAGAAAGAAGAAAAAAAAGAGTTGTAAAAAAAACATAATGAGATCCTTACCCTTGAGTAATCTTGTGAACCCTTCACACTTCGCTTGCAAGAAATCTCTCTCAAACACTCTCTCAAACACACTCTTTCACTTGCTTTTGAAAAATCATGAAGAAGAACTCTCTTCACATCAATGTTTAAGGATTTTTTATATGAAAGACATGAAAAATCATCCATAAAACTGAAATTTTTAATTTTGAGTGTGTACGATTATACAGTATGATCATATGTTCATACGTATTAGCAGATCAAAAACTATTTCGTATGAACCTTTTGTGAATCTGTATGAAATAAATGCATACACAATGATCATCCAATATGAACCAAGTTTGTACTCTATGAATAATTTGAAAAATTTTCATCTTAGTCGGGATGAAGAGGGACCCCACATTTTCATACTCTAGACGACGTACGTACTAAGATGACATCGTATAATATGATCAGTTCAAAAAAATTCAAGTTCGTTGGGATGAAAAGGGACCCACCCAATTCGTACTCTAGACAACGTATATATGAAGATGACATCAAACAGTACGATCAGTTCAAAAAATTTTCAAGTTTGTCGGGTTGAAAAGGGACTCGTCCAATTCATACTCTGGACAACATACGTATGAAGACAACATCATACAGTATGATCAGTTCAGAAAAATTTTAAGTTCATCGGGATGAAAAGGGACCCATTCAATTCATACTCTAGATGACGTACGTACGAAGAAAGCTTCGTACCGTATGATTAGTACTTAAAAAAAAATTCTACAATAGTTCATTTGACTGCTCGTAGGGGAAAACAACTGAACAAAATGTCCTTTACGAAATGAGTTCTTACAATATGATTATTTTTAAAAATCCATAATTTTAAACACTCCCCCAGTCTATGTGTGCACAGTTACTCAATTACAATCAAACTCTCTCAGACTTAATAAAATGAAAAAATATAGACTTCTTTTATAGTGAACCCTAATCTAATCTGGTTTAAAGTCTTCAACAATCCGGAGTAGGATTTCTCTAAAATGTTAGTACACACAAACAAAAAAAATAATACATCCAAAATATGTTAGGAAAAATTATAATTAAAATAATAATATTTAGAATCATAAAAAACATACAGGTTGCATGAATCTTAACATTTGAAAAACTAAGTTGCAACAATCTCAACAAAGGTATCAGGTAAAAGATAACACCCCAATAAAACACAACATAAGCTCTAACATGGTTCCAAAAGTCCATTTCATACAAATCAATATATGAATCCATCTAAAAAGTCTAACATGACCATATAAGAGATAAACATGTTTGTGCGTGTGCTTGTCCCATCCTAAATTTAGTGCTAACATGATGGTCCATGGATCCTAATAAACTTGCTCAGGGTTTGGGGGGCATATAAGAAATTCATCACAACAATCAGGCCAGCTAACCCAATGTCTAAATGAACCAATAACATTGTGTTGAACCAAAGCAGGGCCATTAATGTGAACACCCGACCTAAGAGAGACATCCTGCAACATAATGCTAATCTCACCAATAGGGAAGTTAAATGTGTTAGTCTGGAGTGATCATCGCTCAATCAATGTTTCCAGCAAGTTATGATCCATCCTAATAGCTTATTTGCACTATCAAGATCCAAAAATCTCAAAACTGCCCATAAATTTGGGGCAATTAATAGGCCAATCATGCACCATCAATAAGTCTGAGGCAACTTCCGAGATAGTACACTCTATTGAAAAGATAAAGATTTATTAGTGGCAATCAAATATTTAAAATGTTTTAGCTGTATAAAATAATAAACTTAGCATACATCATTAGGATGTGCAGCTCTATGTGTGTCATGCAACGAAGCAATGCTAGGGTGAACATGTACCAATGAAGATGATTGTGCATATGTTGCATATTTGATTTCATGAATTGTAGTTTTGATGATAGCAAATAATACGACTGCCTTTTCTCTACTGACTTTTCAGGACTCAAAGATCGGATAGAAATTAGAACCAGCACAAGATTGGGTAGACTAGGTCTGAGTCAGTCTATATTTTTCTTTTTCCCTTTCTTAAGTAAATTGTAAATATTTGAAGTGACTGATGTTAAGTAACCCTACACACACACACTTGAGACATTTAGAATTATTGTTTTTACTCACATCATCCCGAACGATCTTATTATCGTTCTGGATGATCTTATTATTGTCTTGGACGATCGAGTTTAAAATAGAAGTTCTAATCTGGATTTCTTAGTAAAGGCAGCCATAATTAACTGCTCAGTCTGGATGATACTTGTATCGGCCAGGACAATATGCTTAATACAGAAATAAATAGCCGCCATGATCAATTTAGGTATTCTGTATTTTTAGAAATCGTCCTGGACGATATGGCATAATTATGCCTAAATTAATCTGGCAATTAAGGAAGTAATTAAGGATGATTGATAAGATCACATCGTCTTGGACGATCGCAGGATTGGCCAGGATGATATATTCAAAAACTCTAAGTTGCTCCTGGTCGATCAAGATCGGACAGGTCGAATTCAGTGTGATGCTCTGGATGATTTTCCTCTAATTTAAACTAATCATCTGGGATGATCGTGAGATCGGCCTGGACGATCAAGCCAATTTTAAATCGTCCAGATCATCTTCAGGGCAATGTTCTGGCCGATCATCTGTGTTTTGAACTAATCATACAGGATGATATTATTATCATCCTGGACGATAAAGTCGACAACTTGCAATTATTGAGCTCCTTTGAAGCTCTTCTATTTAAGAGCTCTTGTTCAATATTTTTGTAGATCTTTTGGCTGCTGTCTTGACCTGAGAAAACCTAAATGAGAGAAAGAGAGAGAGAGAGAGAGAGAGAGAGAGAGAGAGAGAGAGAGAAAGAGAGAGAGAAAGAGAGGGAGAGAGAGAGAGGATCTTATGAGGGGGAGCTTGTGAGGGAGTTCACAAGGGTTGCTCCAAACATTATTCCAGTTCTTCTTCCCTAGAGTCTCTTGTCCTTGGAAGGGTTGGGAGAGGTAAGCTTCAGCAATCGATCGAGATTCTCTGCCTGCTTCAGGAGGAAGCAAAAGGAGTTGGGTTCTCTGCCTCGCCGAGGGTGGTAAAAAGGAGGTGTTTTGTAAGGGCTTCTCCGTCTAACTGTGGGGTCTAAAGGAGAGTCATGTTGGTAGTGCAATACTCTGAGGGTGCCTCCGGGAGTGGACGTAGGTCAAGTTGACCGAACCACTATAAACCCTTGTGTTCTTTTTACTGCTTCCGCACTTGTTTTTTTTGTGGTGACTTTGGTTTGTCATATTTGTTCTTGGTTTTTAAGAATTTTTTAAAATTACCAATTCAACCCCCCCCCCCCCCCCCCCCCTCTTGGTTAGCCTCGGGACTAGTTCATAGGGTCTGACATCCCTAACGAACTTTCAGCATTCTCTTGCTGGGGTGGTGGGCGCCCTGTTTGGCACTTACGTTGTCTAGGTTGGTCTTTTGCTATAGGATCTACTAGAGAAAACAAGAATAAATGGTCAATAAAACTGGCTAGATTAATGAAATATGTTGTAATAATTAATTGACCAAAGAGGCAAACATGTTTTGCATAACAACATAATTATTTATGGGGGAGTTCTACGTTAAGGTAGTCCATTGATATAGTAGTTTATTTGTACAAATTTGAAGGTCAAAATAAACCTAAAGTCAGGCCTCCTCATATTATATATTTAAAATAAATCATATTATTCATTTGAATAAATTATTTATGTACTTCTTATTGATTATGATCAAGTAATTACAAATTTGAAAAAAATGGAAAGTGTAGATTAATATTTTATCAAAAAATTTAATAATTAAAGAGAGCAAAATTACACTAATATATATATATATAACTCATATTATTCTTTTGAATATAGGAATCATGCACCTCTATGAGTAATGATAACATTATTAAAAATTTGGTAAGAATGAAACTTATATATTAGAGTTTTATCTTGAAATTTTCAAAAATATATTATGTTGAGGATATTTAATTTTTTTAAATGCAACAAAATAATTCCTAAAATTTTGTCAAAAACATAAGTATATATCCCCATTTTATCATTCCATCATAAAACATTAAAGTTATCTGCACTAAATTCTATTTTTAAACATGTTATTTATTACTGATGCAATTGAGATAACTATGCGTTATTTGAATTCTTTGATAAGCAATATATGTTGAAATGAGACGCTACAAAATGATATGTCATATTTAAGTAAACATCTGAGGCAAATCATATATGGGGGATAGACTCGCACAAGTAAAAGTAAAAGACCAAACAAGGTAAGCATTAGTCTCTCACTGTTAAAAGTTGGGAATTTGGACCCATTATTAAATGAGAGAGCTGCCCTCAAGTCAAAAAGTTAAGAATTCAGACCTAACCTTAAATGAGAGAGTTTCTCTCAATTTTAAAAGTAAAAAATGCGGATCCAACCTTGAATTAGAGAGCTGTAAGTATACAAAAGCCTGTAATCACCATATAACTTGTCTAAAATATTGAGATGTAAAACAGAACAAGAAATGTGAAAAGTAATGAACACATGAAGTAATTAGTATTGCTGCATTTATTTCTTACAGTTCATAATTCTTATAGAGATCACAATATTATTTAAAATTGAAATTTTGAATTTGTTGTTGTTAGACCACATGAACTTCAATAGCACACCAAGAGAGGGTGAATTGGTGTTTTGAAAAATAATTTATTTTCAAAAAAAAATTTGAAAAAAAACTTAATACTAAATTCAAAACTCATGTTGAAATTGGGATCTTGCAATTTTAAAGCTAAATGATATGAAAGATCAAATTTTTTTTTTCTTTTGATTTTGTAGAAAAATAAATATGAAACAAAATCTATTTTTTCCTTTTTTTTTATTTTTGGATTTTTATTTCTCTTTTCTAACAAACAATAGAATCCAAAACGAATCTGATTGTTCTCAACTTGGATATGCAAAAAAATAAACTTATATAAAAGTAAAATCGTAATAAATTAAAGTGCAATAGAAATAAGAACAATTACACTAGAGATTTAAAGTGGTTCAGTCAAAATTTGGCATGTGTTCGCTCCCTCGAGTCCTTGATAGGGGCATGGGTGTGAACCTTAAGGATTGCATGAAAATGTTATGACTCTATCAATCCCTAAATAATGATTAGATTTTTTGTGATATAAAATAAAAATTCCTCACTTAATATAATCAAGTATACGTGCCGATATCAAGTAATATAATTATAGAGCAGAGTATTGATCCCATGAGAAAATATGCTTACTTGTAATTTACTAGTATTGTTTACTTAAATTATAAAAATTATCCTACCAATTAAAATTATCATTTTGGAGATTCAATCACTTAATAAAAGCAGTAGAAAAATATATGATACAATATTTGAGAAAAGTGTTTGGGATTGATAATAATAAAATATATATCTTTCCTAATGAGACTCATTTTATTTAATATGATTTAGAGAATATGCATCCTTAGATCTATATCGAGCTTATAGGAGTGAAAATGATATCTACTGACCTCTTATAGTTAAATCATCTTCTTAAGAACCTAGAATCTGTTACCTGCTATAGACAGGCCTGTACATTTATTTCAATACTCCTAGTTGTTCTTTTACTCCTCCATCGAGGAATCTACATCATACTAAATTTCAACTACACATATGACCACTATGTGTATTAAATTAAGATCAGGATAAATATTGAAAATATCTTAAACATTGACTACCCAAGTGTTTAGTACTAAACATGCATTTTATATTGCCCATCTAAAATAAGAGGTTTAGCCAAACATGATATAATAATTAAGAAAGCTCAATTTCATTAACATCATGAAAGAATTAAAGATACAAGAGAAATATATCACTAGGATGGATCAAAGTGTCTCTTCTACAATCCTTCTCCCTCAACTTATAGAGTTGCATTGAAAAGTATGGACTAAAACTCTCTGATGGATTATATCAAGTACTGCCCCAAACTCTCTTATTGTCACTCTTAAAAAATTTTACAGAAGTAATTTGAAAGTTCTAAAATTATACAAGTGATTGAACTCTTCCACAAATATAAGACAAAGACTATTTATAGGAAAACATAAATTAGGCAACTATCGTTGTGGTGCTTACAAGATCGGCGCCGAAGCGCTCATAAAATAAACTAATGTCATTGTGCTGATGTTTTTTCTCCACCGCGGCTCCTACTGATATGGATCGGTTACTTAGTGAATAGTATTATCATTTCACTGGCAAATCTTGTCATGTAGAAGTTATAACTGCTATGTCGTGACGCTGCTGCATTTTGAACTTTGCGATGCCCGAATGATAATTTTGGCACCAAGGCGTGATAGATTGTAACATCGCGACATTGCCAAATAAGGAAGTCTTCGCCACCATGGCAATATTGTGGCACTCTGGTGGAGTCCTTAGTTGTGCTATAACGTACTTGATTCATCCGATGCCACGGCGCATGATGAAACTTAAAATTTTGTGCATTTTTTATATTTTTTTCTTGCACAACATAACTAAAATAATATATTTTCACTGAAAATATAATATAAACTTATCAAATTCTCCTCAGCTTAAACTTTTGCTTGTCTTTAAGCAAATAAAAAATTTACAATTCTAATTAAATGATTAACCAATGTAAAAAATAATAATTTAAAATTACTAAAATATAGGATAATACATCATGGTGTAAAAGTAGTAAAAATGAATACGGTTATAATTCTATTTTAGAAATATACTAATAATTATACAAATTAGATATCCTTGTTAGTGCTTAATTTAAATTTACATGCTATAGATTTAATTATTAAATTTTAAATTTTAAAGTGAATAATGTAACTTAATGATTAGATATTTTCATAGTTAAAATTAAAACTTCATTAGTTCTCCGTCATTTTTACTAGTTTTCTTATTTTATCCTTAATTTATGAATTTAAGTATAAGATTCTAATTAAATTTTAAGTTTTTAACTACTACAAATTTTTTAATGTACTCATCTTTTCTTTTTCTTTTTAGAACTATTTTCACAGTTATTATTATTATTATTATTATTATTATTATTATTTTAGGGAGTACATAGTTAATAATTTTGAATATAAGTTTTTATATCAAATCCTTTTACAATCTCAATAAATTTTATGTAGGAATTTAATAAGATTATCAATTCCAACTTCAAGATCCTTATATTATCGAATTTTAATCTACTCATATCTAATCTTTAATTCTAATTATTCATCTTTATTTCAAAAATTAATGCATAAATATTTAACATACAATTTTAAATTAAAATAATAACTTCAATGATTTAAGTTAATTAATTATTAATTTTTTCACTCTATAAAGTATAAATGGTGTTCATTTGAACTATAATATAGGGTTTTATTATTATCATAATTTTACATAATTTTTAATTATAATTTTTATTAAGGTTAATTAAATAATAAAAAATGCAAGATGTTAATAAAAGATAATAAAAATAATTATAAAGTATATGATTGTAATTAAATTTTAAGTTTTTAACTACTACAAATTTTTTAATGTACTCATCTTTTCTTTTTCTTTTTAGAACTATTTTCACAGTTATTATTATTATTATTATTATTATTATTTTAGGGAGTACATAGTTAATAATTTTGAATATAAGTTTTTATTTCAAATCCTTTTACAATCTCAATAAATTTTATGTATGAATTTAATAAGATTATCAATTCCAACTTCAAGATCCTTATATTATCGAATTTTAATCTACTCATATCTAATCTTTAATTCTAATTATTCATCTTTATTTCAAAAACTAATGCATAAATATATAACATACAATTTTAAATTAAAATAATAACTTCAATGATTTAAGTTAATTAATTATTAATTTTTTCACTCTATAAAGTATAAATGGTGTTCATTTGAACTATAATATAGGGTTTTATTATTATCATAATTTTACATAATTTTTATTAAGGTTAATTAAATAATAAAAAATGCAAGATGTTAATAAAAGATAATAAAAATAATTATAAGCATGAGGGAAATTTTAATAGAATGTAAGTAAATACAACTCAAACAACAATAACAAACAAATAACACAAACACATGCTTTCACATGAATGATAAATGGCTTATAAAATATGTCTAGGCAATATACTTATCATCATAAGTGGGTTATCTCATATACGCACTAAGTTTAAAACTTTAGCCAGACTACACATTACAACACAATATCCCTTCCCAATTCAAAATAAAATAAAAATAGGCTACCCAACCAAAGTAGCCTCCAAACTCTCTCTCTCTCTCTCTCTCTCTCTCTCTCTCTCTCTCTCTCTCTCTCTCTCTCTCTCTCTCTCTCCCCCCCCCCCTCTCCCTCTCTAAAGTAAAAGAAAATCAACACATAACTCTGTAAATCAAGGTCTTCCTCCTCTTCATCATTATGCCATTTCTCTCGATGCTATCAAACAAAGGGATTGTTGGTAGGTGTAGAGAGGGAACTCATGTTGTTCAGGATGCTTCACAAAAAGGTTACTCATAAACATACCAACAAGTGCATCATTACAGTATGAGGTGTATCTATAATACTTTATGGTCCTTACTATGATTAATCATCATTCTTATCTCAATTTGTTAGTCTTTAGTTTCCTAACAAAAGTGAGTGTCCTCTTCCATTTTTCCTTTCAATTTAGTAACATGTTCTCCTAAAATTTTAGGAGCTCTGACACTCCTACTTCTACTGCAACTTTCTGGTCTACCAAATGATCTAGGCTCACTGAAATCACCTTCTCACTCATCCTTTCTTAAAACTTAAAATTTTTCTTTTTGTAAGTGCTTGAATGTGAAGAAATTGTTATTCATTTTGTTCCCCCGTAATACCCGTAGCTACACACAAAGCATATACAAGAGAAGGGTGTCCTAACCTAACAGATGTGGTACCCCTAATGATGTATATAATAGATGAAAATATAAGTTTTCCTACATCAATAGAATATCCTATTTGAATTGAATAATTCAAAATGGCATGGTCATATGTGACTTCACTAGTATTACAACTAGGTAATAATTGGGAAAAAACGAAATAATGTCAGGCTTTGAAAGTTTGGGGTCATATAAGAGGCTAGAAAAATTATAATTATGTTGCCTTTCTTTTTCCAGCAAGCTCAACTATTAGGTCCACACAAAATATTCAAAATGTCATCAAGATTTATAGGTGTGTTAATAAAGGCATTGTACTCATCAAATTTGAAGTCCCTAAGTCTGTAAAATTTGTTAATGGCTACTAAATCAAATGGGACTGACTTACCCCAAACATCACATATATTATCCACTGCCTCTTTTGCATATACAAAAAATTCTCAGAAAATATTAATAATAGTAGCATATGGCTCTTCATGGAAACTTTCCTAACCTCAACTTGCTATGATTTGCACAATGGATTGAGTAGGAATCTGATAACCTCATTTTGAGATTAGTTGCATGTTTACAACTGAGTGAATAAATCTAGATTCAACATCAGTAAAGATGAATCTATTTTTATCAAAAGAAGAAGAAGCCCTCTTCTTTCCAAACATCTTAAGATTCATTATTTTAGAGAGAATTTCAAAGAAAAGAGAAGAGTTTGGAGGAAATGGAAGGTGTGAATGAAATGAACATGGATCCCATACTTATAACATGATGAAGCACCGCGCGCTGTGAGACATTGCGCTACGACGCTCAATTTAGGAACATAAATACAAAATTGTCAATTGACAAGTGCTATAGCGATTTAAGCCAAGTGGCACGACAGTGCTAATTTTTTAAAATTAGAGAATCTCTTTAGGAAGGGCCACCATCGAAATGTTTAATACGTGTTAATGCCATGGCGCTTATGTCAGATAACTACTGCGACAATATAACTAAACTAATTATAACGCTTGATAACACCGCATCGCTTATTAGTTACACCTTTTGCTTACCTAATTTTAACAATTAAATTTATAACTGTATAATGTACTTTCAACTTTTGGTAGAGGCACTTTTTGACTTAAACGACTAAGTGTTGCGGTGCTCATGCAATAAGAGTCTTTTGATTTTGATGATAATAAATATTTCTGGATTGTCTAATTTATCATCACCACTTATTATTATTATTGAGTATTTGTTCTTGTACACTAACATTTCAAGTCCATCGTATACCGTACAAAGTGATTAACTCAAACTGGGTAGAATAGGTTTAAGCTTCTTTAAGAGTTTGTATTTTCTCTTTTATTTAATTCTATACTTCTTGAATCAAAGTCTTATATTTGATGGATGTTAAACTTGGTGATTATGTACATATATATATATATATATATATATATATATATATATATATAGGGAAATGAGAAAGTGAGAAAATTAGAAGTGTAATCTTTTAAACTAATCCTATTGTATGATACATATCATACTATACGATTAGTTATTCAAAAATTTATTACAACAACTAATTGGAATAATTAATGTTCTTTTACTCATTATACTGTACAATCCATATGATATATGACAATCAATAGAAATTTGGATCTCAACCGTCAATCATATTTAAGGCAATATTTTGAAATTCAAAATTTATATTAATCATACCATACGATACACATCGTACTGTATGATATAATCAAATCTTGCCTAATCTAATATTGTAATTAAGTGATATAATTTGGATTAATTGATCCATTCATATCGTATTGTATGATTTGTCCAATCGTACTGTACGACCCAATTTTGTATGGGACAATAATTAATCGCAACATATCATATGGGATGATAATCCAATTAAATTGAACTAATCGTACTAGGTAATGCATGTATTGTACTGGACGATCAGCTCAAATGCTTGAATTTGTCATACATCACCTTATTCCTCGTACAATACTAACAAGACTATTTGAACTAATTGTAATGTATGATTAGTGTTGGCATTATTAAATTATTAAGAGTTTTCTTAAGCCTTATATTTAAGCTCTCTTATTAGACTTATTTTAGGTCTTTGGCTGTTTGGTTTTATAGAGAGAGTGTGTGGACCTACGAAAGAGCATCGCTCGTGGGGTTCGAACACAAAGGGTACGGCCGCACTATCCCGTAGAACAAAATGATAGCAGGCCTTTACGCTCGACACGAATAGGCCAATGGAAGGGCTGATTGGACCATACTTATGATTAACCATGGAGGATATTGGCTCTAACCTACGTACCTTGAGGGGTAATAATATATATGGTCTGATCACAGTCACGGGTTTCCCCCATCTGATATATTAGCTCGAAATTAGGATTTATAAGATGATGGAATTTAGTTTCCCACTGGCGTAAGCCCCCGTGGTTCATTACATCCCAGACTGGAGCCCGAGAAGACTCAATTAAGGATCATAAATTATCTCTTCTAAAGTGGGATTGGTACATAGGGCTAAGACTAGGAAGTCCTATCCAAATGGAAGAAAGGTTTGATTTGGCTCAATCAGCATGTATGGTTCATATTAGCACTCGGAGGCTCTATGGTATTAAAGAAAAACTAGAGACAATAAAGTCAAGCAGACAACACAAGTGTGAGAGAAATGATGGAGGTGGCGTCATCCTGTGATGCAAATAAGTAGGATTTATAGTCCCGAAAGGATAGGAAACTTACCCACTATTTAAGGCGTACTATGAGACCAAATGTAGTAGCCTTGAATCATAAATCTTGGTAGGGTGAAGTGTTCTATGAATAATATTAAGACCCGTGTCTTAACTAATATAATGCAAAACTTGGACTTACCCCAGTCTTGATTAGGGAGCCAGCTAACCACCTAATCGATTCAAAATTATATAGTCTAGTCATTTATGAAGGATGGGTGGGTGGTACAGCTTTTGGAAGTTAAGGCTGACATCTAGAGAGTTCTTAAGTGGCCTTATACTTATGTAGGTTGAATGCTCCTACCTAATGAAATTAAATTTTAATTAGATTTATTTCTAATACAATGCATGCTAGTTGAAGTTCTAAATCATGTATGCATTGGATTTTAAAAAAATAGGCTAATTATAAAAATAATTTTTAGAAAAGATTGGGCCTCCCCAAGTCCGGCACTTCATCCTTATATGTCAGATTATCTGGACTCTACCCGCAGTCGGGGAGGTGTCTTATTAGAAGGAGAGAGAAATGCATTAATATACATGCAACCCCGAACGATGCCGGTAGTTCCCTAGGTTCGTTAAGTTTCTAAATTATTTAAACCTTAAATATTAAATTCTTGTTATGAGTAAAAAAATTTTGTAGTCCATAAAAAGCCTAACGGATATCCAGGCTAAAACAAAATTGGCATGCAGCTCACCAATAAACTAATAAAATCAGGCAACCCTAGAGGCACACATCAAAAATAAAACACATCAAAATAAATAAACTAATTAATAAATGTCTAAAGGACAACTGCCCTTAATTACAACCCAGGGTCAGCAGAAAATAAAGTGGTTGGGCATCACTGCCAACAACCTAGATTTTTAAGCCTATGACTGATGAAAATGACTTTGAGTGGGATATTAGGTCTTCAAATCTTCAACCTTCTTGGACTTCTTCTCCTTGGACTTCTTGTATGTTTCCTCCTTGGACTCTTTAGATCTTTCCTCCTTGGAATCCTTGGATTCGTCGTGTCTTGAATATCTAAACAAAGAGATAATTTCTCCCTAAATGGGGTATTGCCTTTTTCTCTTTATATATCTAAAGTCATCCAAACTCGATCTTCTAAACGGAAGAAGACTCTCCCCTTTGAGGATGCATTCTTCTTTTGGAATTCGAGTTGGATAAGAATATCAAGACTAAAATATCATTTTCACAACACTCACCAATATTATAAATAAATTATATTAATGAAAAACAGTAAAAAAAAATCTAGAGTCACCTGTACGGTTATCCTAATAAAAATCTCAAACAATTTATATATAAAGAAAATAACTCATCACAGCCATGCTTGGCCATGCTCTTAATTATTGTGGGCTAGTGCAGCTTCTAGAGAACGTATAGCAATTATTATTAAATGATTTAAATTATCCCTAATTTATTTAGGGGGGTTGAGCAAGCACCTGTACAAGACATAATTAGAAATCATGATAGTTGCCCCCCCCCCCCCTTTTATTTAGCTTAGCATGACCATGGCCACCTGTAAGAAAAGTAATATATATCTCATCCCTAATATAGGGGTAGATCTAACTCACATCACATTATTTCCACAGGATGCAGTAAAAGTAAACAAACACACCAATCAACTTTCCACATCAAGGAATGAAATCATTGTAAAACATGGCACACAGTTAAAAAGAAAACACCGATGTAGCCTAGATCTAGAAGTGATGCCCTAACAAATAATTCTATGTGTGTGTAAGGCTTGTGTGGTTAGGATAGATCCTAAGTTGGGTAGTTAGTTAAAGTTGCCTAAAGTTCAAGTTTGTTAAAAGGCCAAAAAAGAAATTTTGGTTGAAGTTCAGATATTAGTGAATTAGGATCTATTTTATTTAATTTAGTTTGTTTGATCACTTTTAATGCTTAGGGTAGTGATATTTGAGGTTCAAAATATATTAGCCAATTTTGGAAAGTCCTAGGTCCTCCTAGGTGTTAGGCTAAGGGGGTCCAAAAGTTCATTATGGGAAATGGGCTAGGTTTGGGATTCCTAACATTTTAGGTAAATACTAGGGATTAAGCTGAGTAGTTAGATAGGTAGTTTATTAGATTTTGAGTTTCCTATGCAAAGATATGAATTTTGGATGTTTCAAGCCTTAGATTATAGGCTTAAATTGACTGGAAAGTTGACTTTTAGATTTAAGCTAATTTCTAGAATCTTAATATTTTTAATAAATACTAGACTCTAATTGGAGTTGAATGCAATTAAGTTTGCCTAATTTGAAAGTTTTTATAATTAGTTATGAATTTCTGAAGTTTGGGTATTTATTAAATTATCTAATTAAGGGGTGATTTTATTGTTTTGACCCAAATTAGCTCCAAACTGATTAAAATCACCTGTAATGAACTAAGAAGGTGTTCCCAAGTGTTTGAGGAAAAATGAAATTTTTAATAATTTTTAACAATTTATTAGGGGAAAAAGATAATTTTCATTAAAGTTGAAATTAAGGGTCAGGCCAAGGTCAACCTAAGGAGCCCTATTTATCTCAGGTAAAACACTACATTATGGACAATTTGATTACGGGTATTTTTATGAGTTAAAATAGATTTATTGTAATTTTTAGTAGTTACCGGGCTATATTTAACAGGTAAATTAGGGTTGGTTAATAAAGGGGTATAAAGAGCCCTAAAATTTCCTAGAAAAATTTAGGATGTTATGATATCACTAAGTTTAAATATTGAAGTTTTCATATCAATCAGACATCTATCCTAGCTCCTAAAATTTTTCTAAGTTTGTTAGACGAGTCCTTAATTATTGTCCTTAGGGTGTCACTATATTATGGGGGTTTAAAATATAGATTTAGACTAACCCTCAAGGTAATAATAAATGAAGTACATAAACAAAGTAAACACACCTTGTCCTTAGATCTAGGAGAGCCTAAAATAAGTGCTTGTGCATACTATACATGCAAACTATGATAAAGAAAAGTAAATACACCTAATGAAGGGATTAGTGAATGATTGAGACTCAATCATCCACTAATCTACCTCCCCCATGATTGCTCTTCACATGTATAATCCATGTTTAAAATTTCATCGAATGGATCTCCCAAAATTAGGTTAATTTAGTAATATATGTAATTTAAAAAAAGAATTTAAAATACCCATATATTAAATGAAAGAAAATATAAGTTTTTTTGTGAAAATAAGCATAATTCAAAATAATTCCATTCATAGATATTTGGGAGGCCCATTGGCCATCAAATAGTGGTTTCAAAACCACTTAAAAAAAAATTTAATTTTAAAATAATTATTGTAATAATTATTTAAATAAGATCAAAAATACTTAAAAGAACAATATAAGACTTAAATTTATCAGAATAGTGAAAATCATTTTCTGAAAATAATTTTAAAATAAAATACACATTTTTCTAAAAAAGAACAAGCGGTTGCATGTCAAAATCTGATTTAAATTGAATTGGTTATGATTTTTATAAGTTTAATGTAATAAAAGGTAATTTTGAAATAATTTTTAAAATAATAAATAGTTGAAGATAATAATACTTATTAAATAAATTTAAATCAAAATTTTAAAGCTTTAGAAGTTTTAAAGTATTTTAAGATATAATAATAATAATAATAATAATAATAATAATTTGAAGATAATAATAATATAATTAACTTAAAACTAATAATAATAATGATAATAATAATAAAAATAATAATAAAGGAATGTGATAATAATAATAATAATAACATTAATATGATAATTAAGATTATGAAAATAATTATAATATCAATAATAATAAAAAATAATGTTTAAAATAATAATTATAATTATTAAAATACTTAAAATAATAAATATTATATTAACAATAGTAGACTAATAATGATAATAAAAATAATAGTAATAATAATAACAATAATAATATAATAATAATAATAATTAAATATAGAATAATAATATTATTAAAATAGTAGATTTACTATTTTTTAAATAATATGAAATATATTTAATATTTTTAATTGAAAATAGTTTTAAATCAAAGAGGATACAAATTCGAGCGATTCAGTATATGGCACATACTTTTCTGATAAAAATACAATTTTTAGTACTTTTAAAGTTAAAATGGGCTAGAAAACATTTAAAATAAAAAAAAGCACATAAAAGCCCTAGGCCGACACTTGGCGTGGTCTGGTTCGTCCCGCAGTTCCAGGGCAATGATTGTCTGGCGGCACAATGATTGCTCCGCCGGCAATCATTGCGTAATGACCGTGGTAATGATTGCCGCAGTCAGGATTACAGTTAGCCACGTAGGCTAAGAGCAGGAGCAGTCCAACCCCCCATTATTTCGAGTGGACAGCTCTGATCAAGCCAGACGGCCAGATCTAACCAGTAAACGGACCGCTGGCTGGATCCGAGGGATGATATGATGAGATCGGGATCATAGGTCGCACATCCGGTGGTCTTGATCCGTCTAGCACGTACATGGACCCAAACTAAGACCTAAAACAATAAAACGTCTTATTCTTGCAATTTACTCAACCAAATTGGATGAAATTTTATATATACATTATAAACATAAAGAGCATCAATAGGGAAGTGGAATCGCGGTCTGAAAAGCACTTAAAAGTTATTTAACCCTATGGTGGATTCAGTTGATCTTAGGCTTGTTGCACTTGTAGATTTTCTATGCTCCTTTTTCTAGTTGGACTCGAGCTTGGATTCACCTAGGATCGGATGGGATTTACATAAGAAGCTTTCTAGCCTCGGTTCGCCGGGGATCTCATCGCCGGTGAGGGTTTTATTGTGAGACTTGGTCGAGAAAGGTCAAGGGAGGTGGTATGAGCTCTTTCACGAAATCTTAGTGCTTAACGAGGTCTAAGAAGGAAGAGAGAGCAAAAGTCCCCTATTTGGAACCCTAAAAAGAGTATTTAAAGGCTTGGAGCAATCATGAAAGGCCTAGATTCAATCTTTCATCAATTAGGAGTGAATTAGGAGTAATTAGGACGTGGTTTGAATTTTGAATCAAAGGGAAATCAATTAGAGCCTTAAATGGGCTTTTATTAGGCTTTAATAGGTCATATTGACCTATTAATGGCTTGGTTTGACCAAGTCAAAATTTGACTTGGTCAAACCAGTCAATTAGATCAAAGGAGAAGTGGATCTGAGCCTTAGCAAGGTTTGAATTGATTTATATTTAAAAAACTCATTAACGTTAATTGGGTCAACCTGGGTTGACCTGGTCAACTAGGTTGACCCAACACTCAGGTTTGAGCTCAACAGAGTTGGTTTGACCCTCTGAGTCTAGTAGAGGAGAGAAATTGAGCCAAGGAGCTCTGAAATTGTTTTGAAACTAATTAGAAGTGGATTAGTGTCAATCTTGATCAACCCTCATATGCCTGTAGTAGGACAAAAGAAAAAGGAAACCTCTACCCGGTGTATGTGCTTTCAGAAGGGTCTCTATTTGGCGCATATGCCAAAAGTAGTGTAAAGAAAGAACACTCAGCATAATCACCTGGCGCATATGCCTACAGTGATGTGAAGTGGAAATTGTCATCTCTACTTGGTGTATGTGCCTGCAGCAGAGTTCCTACCTAGCGCATATGCCTGCAATTGGATAAAGTTAAAGCACTCAATATAATCACCCGACACATATGCTTGCAATGATATGAAGAGGGAAGAGTGTTGAGGAATGCCTCCAAGGGACTTTGTCGGGCTCTCTCAACTAAAAACTCTAATGTCCACTCGGCGCATATGCCTACAATAAGACAATAGGGAAAAAGTCATCTCTGTTCGGTGTATGTGCCTACAATAGAGTCCCTACCTGATGCATATGCCTGCAGTAGGATAAAGACAAACAACTCAACATAATCACTCGGCGCATATGCCTGTAATGGTATGAAGAGAAAAGAGTGTTGAGGAATGCCTCTCAGGGACTCTATCGGGCTCTCTCAACTAAAAACTCTAATGTCCGCCCGGCGCATATGCCTGTAATAGGACAAAAGGGAAAAAAAGTCACCTGTGCCCGGTGTACTTGCATGCAGCAGAGTCCCTACCCTACACATATTCCTACAGTAGGATAACTACGAAGAACTCCACACAATCACCTGGTGCATATACCTATAATGATGTGAAGAGGAAAGAGTGTTGAGGAATGCCTCCTAGGAACTCTATCGGGCTCTCTCAACTAAAAGACTTGATGTCCACCTAGCGCATATGCCTGTAGTAGGACAAAAGGAAAAAGGGTAACCTCTACCTGGTGTATGTGCCTTTGACAGGGTCTCTACTTGGCATATATGCCAGAAGTAGTACAAAGAAAGACCACTCAACACAATTACCAGGTGCATATGCCTACAATGATGTGAAGAGGGAAAAGTGGTGAGAACTACTTTCCAGGGGCTTTATTAGGCTCTCTCAACCAAGAAAGTAAAGTCAACTACCCATCTATCGGTATCAAAACAGCAGGGTAGAAGGTGGTAAGTTATCTCATCATCAACCTGACACGGATCTGTGTAGAGATGTGAGGAAGAAAGGAAAGGTATATGGAAGAATTTCAAGGGTAAAGTTATCAAGAGAATCTCAAGCTAGTGTTTTGGTAATCACATCATAGAGGACAAATCGTCGTGGTCATGGTTATCCAAATGCCATCGGGATCTCTTAGGAAACCCTAACCCTACACAAAAGGGTAGGAAGACATCAGAACTATGCATCCCAATAAAGTTGGAAGAGATACACCCTTAGTAGAGTGTGCAAATGGGTAATCTCATTCCAAGGGAGTAAAAAAGAACTGCAGTAGCAAGGGGGACACCTCCACTACAAAAAATAGGACTAAGCCTAACAAAAATAATCATGAAAGGAGCTATTGTGGTAAACCTATACTAAGTGATGGGGAACCCTGTAAAAAGTGGAAATAACATCAACACATCCAAAGGACCTCTCCGCCGATAGGAGTATGGTATCAATGGGAAAACAAGTGGGAGAAGGAAAGGCAAATTTGGCTTCCTATTGTAAAATCAAAGTTCAAGAAAAAGGTGATGGTGGCACCTAAGGCACGATGCCCCATATCATCAAGTAAGATGAAAAGAACCAAAGTAGTGAAAGAGCACTCTCACCACTAAGGACAACAACTCTGGACAAGAAAATGCTCATAGTGGTAACACCCACACAAACTAGTGGGATCCTGTGGAAAGTGAAAGTGCCCTCAACACATTCATAAGACTATTCTGGCAACTGCGCCTAGTGCATGAATGGTAGGATAGGTCACGAAAAAGAGTAGGAGAACTGATCTTTTGCTAGAAGATCAAACCCCTCAAAGTAGTGATGCTAATATCCAAGATAAGATATACTACATCACAGTCAATAAAACATCTCTACTACCAGAGGACAGTAGTTATGAATATGGTTGATAATCATCAAAAGGGCCACTAGGCTAACATCCACACAAATTGGTTGGACCCTGTAAGGAGTAAAGCCAATACTACTATATTCACAGGACTACTCTAGAAGCTAAGAGTAGGGTATGAATGGTGAAGTGGGTAAAGAAACCAAGGAGCCGATCTTCCGCTAGAAAATCAAAGCTCATAAGGATGCAATGCTAACATATGAGGCAAGATATACTACATCACAACTAAGAAAACAACTCTAGGTAGTAAGAGAACACACTCTCTACCTGAGAATAGTAATTAAGAATATGATTGATAAACATAAAAAGGGTCACTAGGGTAATACCCACACAAATTGGTGGGACCCTGTGAGGAATAAAAGTGATACAACCACATTCATAGGACTATTCTAATAGCGAAGAGCAATGTATGAATGGGACAGTAGACTGCCAAAAGAGGGCAGAAGGGCATTAATCTTTCTTCAGAAAGACCCAAGCCCACAAGGTAGTGATATCAACATCTAGGGCACGATATATCACATCACTAACTAAAGAAATTAAAATCATAAAAAAGCATACCTAGATAGGTATGCCTTCATCCTTGAGGCAGACACCAAGGTGCCTCAGAATAGAGGAAAGAAAAAGAACTTTGGGAAGCTTTTGCTCTTAGAGAGTTTTACCGGGTTCCTCCTGTGATAAGGGCAACCGATTTTACTCTACTAAGAGCTTCTCTCTTTTTATCACATATTTTTTTTTATCTTATAAGTTCACAATCATAAATTTAAACTATCCCATACTATCGAAGGTAACACATAGTAGGTGCAATGTTTACCATATCCATGAGTTACTTCTAGTATGAGAATATCCTCTAGTGATTGAGATACAAAGAGAGGGAGTTATGAATGGTTTTGATATCCCAGACCATGTTCTCCACATGAACAAAATTGGAGAGTACAATCATAAAAAAATTGATATATAAATAAAAATCAAAATTAGGATAGAGAATTAATATTACCACTCCTAATTAATATAGGAGCGTATGGACCCAGTGTTCCACTCCCAAAGGGTCTAAACTAAGGATTTTGACATCCCCAATCACAAAAAATTGTCCATATGAATGGATTAGGGGCTACATCTATCAGAGTAGGACTAATAGGAAGAAGATAGTCACATAAGAACAGTGGATTACTATCACCAAACCTGATTGAAATAGGTGGGTGTGGATCCAATATCCTACCTCAAAAGAGTCTAATCTAAAGACTACGACATCCCTGATCAAATTCAACTTATGTGAATGGACTGGGGGCTACAACTATTAGAGCAATGTTGATAAGAGGAACAAATCTTTACAGGAATAATGGATCACTCTCACCACACTTGACTAATATAGGTGGGCATGGACCAGTATCGCATCTCAAAAACAAAAGACTTGAATCATTAGTTTTGATATCCCATACCACACTTGGGGTGGCAAGTAAAATTGGGGGGAAGCTAAAACTCATAATTACTATTTTGATTTTATGGACCCAGTCAAAAGTGATAAATGGGCACATACCCCAAAGGAGTTTAGCACCTTGACTCCATCCAATCTCAGAAAGAGCAATAATTTAATTTTTTTAACTTAGCTCAAGCTCCATACAAGCTTAATCGTGCTATCTCTCTTATATGAGTATTTTTTTTCTTTCTTGAATTAAAATCTAATCCAAAAAGGCATTTAAATTAGAAAAAAAAATTAAATTTTCTCAATTTTCTTATATGAAAATATATTTCTATATCTTATAAGATATCACTGCATAAAGATGAATCCAAAATCATAATTTTTAAATCTAAGTATAAAACATATCAAAATGATACATAAATTTTCTGCGATTTAGATATTTACTAGAAAGGGAAGTCATTTACTTATCAGTTTTGGGGCTCATTTTGAGTCACTTTCTCAATTTTCATGTGCTTTGCACAAATTTTGATACACTTTGTGTATATTTTATTTTTGGCGCACTTTATGCATCTTTTCAATTTTTGTAACTGACTTCCTTTTCTAAACCTCTAAATAAAAACTTTTTCTCAGTTGTAAGATCATCTTCTAAATACAAGAGAAGAAGACTTACTTCTCTTATGCGAGAAAGAATGATCTACAAAACAAATCCTATCATTTGATAAGAATGAATAGCTTGATTAAGAAAATTATGAAGTTTTATTCATCAGTATATTATAGTTATCTATGAGATAGAGAATTACAAGATAATGAAGAAAATTTTTATTTCTAAATCCAATTTCAATTTGAAGTAGATTTTAGTTCAAAAGAAGAAATCTCTCCACACATGGGATGAGATAGACAGATCATACTCTTTCATGAGTCATCACTACAAAGCTAGTAGAGCTAGAAGAAGTAAGAGAGTCAATATAATTGAAAATTATTCTCTTTTTCTTTTATTGATTAATCATCAATAGAAGGGAGAATGAGGTCCTTCAGCATAAGTGCTGGAAGAGGATCTGTCTTTCCTTCTGAGGTTACATCAATCTTTTTTTATTTCATATATTTTTTAGCACAAATAAAAGAAAAAAGAATGTGCTCATCAAGCACAACAATAGAAGAAAGAAAAGAAAAATAGGTGCTAGCAAAGATGCTAGAGTGACAACTATCGACTTCGCCTGGGAAGACCTCCTCTCAACTACCTCTGAACTCTATACATCTTTCTTAATCATCTACTAGGTCTTCTTGGAGAGTGCTAGCGGCCACTCTCCCTCAGAACTATGGGGTGACCTGCTATTACTGCCCTGACTGTAACTCTGACAGTCACTATGGCTGGAGTCTGAAATCATCTGCACTATATGAGTAGCCTTGCCCAGAGGCTATACCAGATCACTATCCTAGAGATGTATCTTCCCAGTGGCCATAAGACTCTCCATCTTATCCTTGAACAAAAAATAATCTTCAAGTGTATGCCCTATATATCGGTGAAATGGCAATATAATGGATGATCTATTTCCCCTTCTTCATCTGCCTTCTTATTAAATGGGAATGTTAAAATATCTTTTTAACAAGAAATTTGAATATCTTCTTTATTCTTTCTATCTTAAAAGGATAATCCTTGTTAAGTCTCTCCTGTAAAGATAGCTGACTCTCTAAGGCCTTATAAGAAGGCCTGGACTGCTAAGTCTATGGTTGTGGTGGAGGTAGACTGCTCGCGGTCCTCTTGCCCTTATCTAGCGGCCTATAGGTATTGTGTACCTCCCCTTTCCTAAGAGGAGGTGCCTTTGAAGACTTCTGACACTGAGATCTATGCTGAGGTTGACTCTCAACCTTATGAGGGACTGTATCGGGTATGCTGTCCTGCAAACTGATTATCTTAGTTAATAATTTTTGGAAAGTTCTTATACTGAAACCTTTTAGGTAAGGTGCTATAGGGCCATCTATATTCTTTAACAAAATCTCTAATGTATGCTTCTCTTATAACTGGGGCTCACACTATAGGCTAAGGTTCCTCCATCTGACTATGTAATCTGGAAGACTCTCTCTACGATGCTGTCTAGTCACAACTAACTCTCCAACTATGACCCAGTGCTCTACACTGGAAAAACAATATAAATAGTTGTTCTAACTCTGAAAAAGTCTGAACTGAGTTGTTGGGGACATCAGCGTTCCAAGCAAACACCACCCCAATCAGACTACTGATAAATAATCTCAACATCAGGGTATTATTCCCTCCTATATTGCAACATATGGCTCGATATTGAGCCACATGCTACCTCGGGTTCCCAAACCCTTTAAAAACTCTGAAATGTGAGGGAACAAAACTAGGAGGGTAGGTCTCACTGTTAGAAAAGTTGCTATTTGAATGCTTTACATTTTTGCAACTTGTATAGTTTTGATGATTCCAAACATTATTGTTCAAAAGTGTAGTTATCTCCTAACAATTTTAGAATATTTGTATTTGCTCTTGTGTGTACTAACATTTCAGGAAAATCAGACTCCAGACTACGAAAACTTCAGATCAAATTCAACATGAGATATTTTGTTAATTTGAAACTTGCATTTTTCTTTAAATTAAATTTGAAAGGAAGTGATTGTAATTGAGTGAATAAAAACATACACACACACACATAAGGAGATCATAAAAATTTTATACTGATCGTACGGGACGATATCCGATCGTACGTGACGATCAGACAGTTATCTCCTATAGAGCACATGGAACGAATAGGAACTTGCTCAAAAAATTTTTCTAAGTCCTATTCGTCCAGGACGAAATTAAGTATCGTCCAGGACGATTGGTTCACTGTAAAATTTTTGTCCATACGAATTTTATCATCGTCCGTGGTGACTGGTCCTCTGGAAAATTTTCGTCCAAACGAAGTCAAGAATCGTCCAGGACGATCGGGTCTCTGGAAAATTTTTGTCCAGACGAACATATTTTCGTCCAAACGATTAACCGACTTAGAACATTTTCAGTAGTTTCTAGAACTGACCTTGTAATAACTGTTCGTATTGGACGAACCAAAATTCGTACAGGACGATCAGCTGTACGAAAACATTTCGTACACATATTCAAATAGGGTCGTTTCAGATCATTTAAGTAAAAGCGTCCAGGATGATCCACGATCGTACCGGATGATCCACTGCGTACAGAATTGAATACTTGCAGTTTTTGGGCTGTTTTTTTTGTCTTTTATATAAATAGTCCAAATTAGACTGCCACCCTATCTTTTTGTCATTTGATCTTCGTGTCTCTTGAGAGAATTGCCAAGGAGAGAGTGGAAGAGAGCATTCAAGGGAGGATTCCTACCACTGGAGCGAGAAGGCTTCACTTGGATTTCAAAGGTAAGAGTCTCTACTTGTGAATTTGGATTATTTCACTCTTTTCCTTCTTCCTTCTAGATTCTTGTGAGAAGATCAGTCAAGGAGATCCGGTTCTCTGCCGACACTTGAAGAGTGTGAACAGCCGAAGGGTTCTCTTCCTACACTTGGAGAGTGTGAACAGCCGTAGGGTTCTCTGCCCACATTAGGAGAGTGTGAAAGGACGGACGGTTCTCTGCCAACACTGGGAATTGTGTAAAAGGACGATTGTTCTCTGCCAACACTAGGGATTGTGTAAAAGGACGACGGTTCTCTGCCAGCACTGGAGATTGTGTAAAAGGACGACGGTTCTCTGCCGCACCGAGTAGTGGTGAAAAGAGTGTGTTGTAAAGGCTTCTCCGCCTTGCTGTGGGTACAAAAGGAGAGTCACTATTGGTTTTAGTGCAATACTCAAAGAGTGCCTCTGAGGAGGGATGTAGGTCTGGTTATAGACTGAACCACAATAAATCTGGTGTCATTTACAGTTTTTTTATTTTCGCATTTTATTTTAATTTATTAACAACTCTGTGGTTGAAAAATATTTTCTATAAAAACTTTAAAAGAAAAATTTTCATTTCGGTTCAACTTAATCTTCAAAGAGGGTTTAAAATTTTTAAACTACCAATTCACCCCCCCTCTTGGTAGCCTTGGGACATTAAATTAGGCTTAACAACCTAATTACTAGATTCAACAAGTGGTATCAGAGCATCATTTCAAAATCATAAGTTTGAACTACTTTTTGATTAACGTAGATGGCTACATTTGGAAACTGAAACACACATGAGGGTTACTCTATCACTAGACCTCCACTGTTTGACAATATTCCTTTTAATTTTTGGAAAACACGCATGTCTACTTTCTTACAGTCACTTGATTATCGCTTGTGGATGTTAGTCCAGGAAGGTTACACAAAACCAACTAGATTAGTTGATGGAGTTAGGGTAGAAACACCTTATGCAGATTGGACTATTGAAGAACGTGACTTAGCATAATTAAATACGAAATGTTTAAATAGTTTCTTTTGTGCTTTAAAATCTGAAGACTACATGCGAGTTTCCACTTGCAAAAGCGGAAAGGACATATAGGATAGACTTTGTATAACTTATGAAGGGACAAATGAGGTTAAGCAATCAAGACTCAATATCTTATTACATGACTATGAATTATTTCGCATGAAATCTAATGAATCTATTTCAGACATGTACACAAGATTCACTCAAATTGTCACTTCTTTGCATGCACTTGGTAGGGAATTAACTAATGCTGAAATGGTCAATAAGATTCTTCATTGTTTACCTACTACTTATGATGCTAAAATTACTGCAATTACAAAGTCTAAGAACTGAACATTTATTCCATTGACAATCTTCTTGGTTCACTCATTGCATATGAGCAAGGAGTAAGTCAAAGAAAGATTGATGCAGGTGAACCACGAAAGGACAAGAATATTGCACTAAATGTGGAAGAGTCATAAAGTGAACACTCACAACCTGAGGATGAAGATGATATTGCATTGATGACTAGACAATTCAGAAGCTTTTTAAAGAGGAAGCAGAAGAGACGCCAGCAATGGAATAGAGGTAAGTATAACAGAAATGAAAAGGTTTCTAATGAAGTGATTTGTTATGAATGCAGGAAACCAAGTCATATAAAGACTGATTGTCCAAAACTCAAAGCCACTCCTAGTAAGGAGAAGGTAGAGGAGAAACCAATGGTAAAGAAGGACAAGAAGAACTTTCAAAGAGCTTTCTGGGTGGACTCAGCTTCAGACTCATCTGAGACTGAAAAAGAAGAAGAAGTCACCAACCTTTTCTTGATGGCAGATAATGTTGAACAATCAGATAAAAAAGAGGTATGTGATTTAACCTATGATGAATTGTTTGAAGTTTCTGAACACATGCATGATGCATATAGGAAAAAGAAAAAGATGCATGCTAGTTTAGGTTTAGAATTGGAAGAGCTTAATAAGGAACACGAAATCCTTAGGAAAGATCATGCTTTAATAGATAACAACCACATGAAACTACTTGATGAATATGATGACTTTAATAAAATTTTTGAGAATTTAAAATCATCCTATGCTGAACTTGAAAAAGAATTTAAGAATTTTAAGGATGAATCTGAGATCAAGACATATAGAATCAAATATACCAATCGAATCTTGGAAGATATGAATTCATTTTACAAACTCACAATAAGAGCTCTCGAGGATAATAGGAACCCCCCTAAACTTCAAGATTTTACAAATCCTAAATATTATCCTAAATTCATGAAATCCCTTAGAAGACAATCATATGAAAGAAAACATAGGAATATTTTTCCTAATGTTAAATGTAATAATTATGGATTTTTATGACATATATCTCACACCTGCACTTTAAAGATGAAAACTAATTTGGTGTGGATAACTAAGATGCATAAACCTAGACATATCATACATGCATCTGATTATAAATTTCATAAAGGTGAACCCAAATTTGTTTAGGTTCCCAGGTCTAACATTTGAGAATTTTGCATGAATACTCTCACACAAGACCTCGTGAGAGTATATGGTACCTAGACAGCGGATGTTCAAAGCATATGACTGGAGATACTGCTCAATTCATAACGCTGGAAGCCAGGAATGGAGGCAAGGTTACACTTGGAGATAATACCACAAAGAAAGTGGTTGAATCAGGTATGATTGGAAATTTGAAAAACTTTTTCATAGACAATGTGTTATTAGTTGAAGGCTTAAAACATAATCTGTTAAGCATAAGTCAGCTATGTGATAAGGGCTACAATGTAAAATTTTTACCTACTAGCTGCATAATAAGCCTAAATGGAAAAATTGTTTTAAATGAAAAAAGGGTAAACAATGTCTACATGCTAGATTTAAATTGTATTCAATCTCCTACTACTTTTTGTTTGAAAATTGTTTCTGATGAATCATGGCTTTGGCATAGGAGACTTTGTCATTCTAATATGAAAAATCTTAGGAGAATTACCCAAAAGAATTTGGTGAGAGATATACCTAAACTAGACTTTACTAAGGACCATCTATGTGATGCATGTCAATTAGGAAAACAAGTGAGGTCCTCTTTTAAGTCCAATAAGGATCTTATAACCAGTAAACCTTTAGAAATTTTAAACATTGATCTTTTTGGACCACTAGGAACTGTAAGTCTAGGAGAGAAGGTATACGGATTTGTTATAATGGATGATTTCTCAAGATTCACCTGGGTTAGATTTCTTTTTCATAAGAGTGAATCATTTGAGGAATTCAGAAATTTTTCAACTTGGATTCAAAGAAAACTAGGATGTGAAATAATTTCTATACAAAGTGATCATGGAGGAGAATTTGAAAATGAAAGATTTGAAAATTTCTGTAAAGAAAAGGGGATTGATCACTATTTTTCTGCACCTAGAACCCCTCAACAAAATTGGGTAATTGAAAGAAAAAACAGAACATTAATAGAAGCCGCCCGAGCAATGTTAGCAGAATACTCACTTCCTATATATTTTTGGGCTGAGGCAATTAGCACTGCATGTTATGTTCTGAATAAGGTGAATGTGAGATCAAATTTGAATAAAACACTCTATGATTTGCTAAAAGGTAAAACACCTAATTTATCTCATTTGCATGTATTTGGTTGCAAGGTGTTCATACATAATAATGGAAAATATGCCTTAGAAAAATTTGATCCAAAATCAGATGAAAGAATTTTTGTTGGATATTCAAGTGTTGGAAAATCTTATAGGGTATTCAACAAAAGAACTTTAGTCATTAAAGAAATCACACATGTTGTATTTGATGAAAGTGGAAATTTGGAAGAGCCAAGTGTTGTTGAAGAAGAAATTGAAGAAAACTCCCAAAAGATTGATAGATTAAATTTAGAAGAAAATGTTGAAGAAAATTTGAAAAGAGAAAACCCTTTGCCTAGAGATTTGAGATTTTTTAAAAACCACCCAAAGAAATTGATTATAGGTGAACAAAGTGAGAGTGTTAGAACTAGGCATGGATTAAACAAGGAAGTCAATCATTCAGCCTTTATTTCAACTATTGAACCCACTAACATTGATCAAGCACTTTCTGATGAATTTTGGCTATTGGTCATGCAAGAAGAGTTAAATCAATTTGTAAGAAATAAAATTTAGGAATTAACTACAAGGCCAAAACATTAAAGTATTGTTGGAACCAAGTGGGTTTTCAAAAATAAAATGAATGACTCAGGAGTAGTCATTAGAAATAAGGCTAGATTAGTTGCTAAGGGGTATAATCAAATTAAAGAAATTAATTTTGAGCAGACTTTTTCCCCTGTAGCTAGACTTGAAGCAATTAGGGTTTTACTTATCTTTGCCTGTTTTAAAGGTTTTAAATTATTTCAAATGGATGTAAAAAGTGTCTTTTTGAATGGAGTAATTGAAGAAGATGTTTTTGTAGAACAACCTCCAGGTTTTGAAAATTCTAAATTTTCAAATCATGTTTTCAAGTTAAAAAAGGTATTATATGAATTGAAACAGGCACCTAGGGCTTGGTATGAGAGGTTGAGCACCTTCCTACTTGAAAGATCTTTTGAAAAAAGAAGTGTGAATATAACTCTCTTTTTAAGGAAAATTGGAAAGGATATACTTATTGTTCAAATTTATGTAGATGACATCATCTTTGGATCTTCAAATAAAAATCTTTGTGATGATTTTTCTAAAACAATGAGTAGTGAATTTGAAATGAGTTTAATGGAAGATTTAAATTACTTTCTAGGATTTAGCATTAAGCAACTTGATGAATGTACATTTCTTAGTAAAACTAAATATATTAAGGATATTCTCAAAAAATATGAAATGAATAATGCTAAACCTATTAGTACACCAATGAGTTTCTCAGTTCTGTTGGAAAAGGACCTTAAGGGAAAATCTGTTGATCAAAAGAAATTTAGAGGGATAATTGGATCTTTTACTTTACTTGACTGCTAGCCGACTAGATATTATGTTCAGTGTTTGCTTATGTGCTAGATTTCAATCATATCCAAAAGAATCACATTTGACAGTAGTGAAAAGGATTTTAAGATATTTACTAGGAACTCAAAACTTAGGGATTTGATATCCTAAGTTTAGCTCTTCATTTGAAATTATTGGTTACTCAGATTCTGACTTTGTAGGCTGTAGAGTTGATAGGAAAAGCACTTCTGGAACATGTCAATTCATTGGAAATTCATTAGTTTCATGGTCTAGTAGAAAACAAAATTCAGTGGCACTATCTACTGCAGAAGCAGAATACATTGCATTAGGAAGTTGTGTGGCACAAGTACTTTGGTTAAAACAACAGTTGATTGATTTAGGATTAACTATAGGCACTATTCCAATTTATTGTGACAATACTAGTGCTATTTGCATTTCCAAAAATCCTATTCAACATTCTAGAACCAAACACATTGATATAAGTCATCATTTCATAATGGATCATGTATCCATGGGAGAAATTGAACTCACACATGTTTCAACTAAAAATCAACTTGCAGACATTTTTACAAAACCTTTAGCCTTTGATACATTCAGTACTTTAAGAACAAGGCTTGGTGTTATTGATTTGAATGCTTAATCAAAATGTCTTTGCAACATTGATATTTGTTTTGTTTTGTTTTTTATTTTGTGAAATTTTGTATGTTTTGAATGAATTTGTTTTTAGGTCTATGGTTTTGTTTTATGATTTCTGTGTTTTTGAATGTTTAGTTTGATTTTCTTAAATTAAAAATCAAAAATTCAAAAATTGGAGGAAATCGTCCGGGACGAATTTTGTTTCGTACTAGACGATGTGTGAAAGAAACAGTTTGCGCGAATTTTAACCATTTTTAGAGCAGTTTTTAATTAGATCGTCTGTACAATCTAACGATCGTCCAGGACGAAAATTGTTTTTTTCTCTCAAACGTCGGGACGATTGAATGCAGCGGTTGAGTGAATAAGATAGTTTTTAATATGAATTTTGTCTGTACAAATTTTTGGTTCGTCCAGACGAACAGATGTCGGTTCATTGTAGGGGACGGTTTTCAAGAGAGATTAAAACGAGTTACTTTTTGATCGTCTGTACGAAATAATTTCGTCTGTCGATCGGTCAAGTCAAAAAGCCTGTACGAAGGGACGCATCGTAAGTTGTGTTGATTACGAAAAGCCGTTACATTTAGGACGAATTTGATCGTCTGTAGGAAATATTTTCGTCCAAACGAACGATGATTTTTCATCCATGACGAAGATTTTCGTCCAGGACGAACGTATCGTTTTTCTTTAAATATGAAGGCTTTCTAACTTAACAATCACACTTCCAAACTTCACTTTCAATCCCTTTCTACTTCAAATCGACAATGACCTCCTCAAGCAAGAGACAAAAGGTGTTGGTAAAGAAACCAAATAGGAATGCCTCAGAAAACTTCCTGTCTAAGGTGAATGATGAATCCTTTCCTCGTTTTGCATCAGCCAAAATAACTCCTTCTCGCATTTTAATCCAAAGCGAGTTAAATTTTAAGGTAATGCACCTTTTTGCCTCAACCCAATTTCAATTCATACTTTCTCACGTCCACTTCTATAACAAGCAAACCTATCACTATTTCCTAGCAAACATGAGTTTTAATTCCGACCACTCCTCCATAAGTTCTTATGTCTTCAAGCAAAATGTTAAAATCACCAAGCACGACCTTGGTGCCTTTTTGAACTTAAGAACTGAGGGATATAGAGCACACACCCTAATGTCAGAAACCTCTTTCAAATGGTATCATGTCAATAGGGTAATTAGAGAAAATGGTCTTGACTATCATGTCGCTAGAGTCTCCGGTATGACCAAAAATGCCCGAATCATCCAGCATATCCTTCAATCTTCAATCATTCCTAAAGCTGGTGATAGGATTAATATTACCCCTCTCCTTTCTGTTCTAACCTTTTTGATTATAGAATATCATCCTATTGACGAAGCCCAACTTATCATAGATTATATCTATGGGCTTTCAGAAATAGGACATGCAGAACAGAAGATAAAAAGAAACATCTCATTAGGTCACTTAGTCACATACATTTTGAAAAAGAAATACAACTTAGTGCATCCTGATGAAGAATACGAAGAGCCAGTATACTATAATGATGCTTCCTTCAGATTGCTTTTCAAGGAGGAAAAAAGAAAAGCACATGCCAGTGCTTCAGAAGAGGAAGAAGAAGGAGATCAAACTTCTGCACCTCAGTCAAATTATCAGAATCTGATTGAAAGATTTGATAGATTAGAGACTCATGTTGATAAAATGTTTGATCATTTTGATGCTCAACTTAAGCAGCAGCAACAAGACATTTGTAACATTAGAGATGAAGTACATGAAATTAATACAAATGTAATGTTGATGGCCTCCTACTTCAACCTTTTTGGCGGCATTCCTCCTCCTCCTTCAGAACAGTAGAGATGTTTGTTGTGTCAGTTTTTATGTTATGTGTTTGTTTTTATGTTTGTTTTTTCTTTTAAGTTCAGTGTATTTTCTTACTTGTTTTTAGATATTATGAAATATGTAATCCTTTCATTAATATCAATGGATGTTGTACTTATTTCAAATTTGATTTGTTTTTGGAATGTGGTTAATTTTTATGAATTTCATTAGTATTATTTAATCTTCATAGTGCTTAAATTAGATTGTAATTTGAGATTATCTATATCAGAAAATCTATTCTTTCTAAATTTAAAAGTTGTTTATAACTTGTTGTAATTAGAACTTTTAAAATTCATATCTATTCATTTAGATTACATAAAAGTTAATATTATTATTGCAATTTAGATGTTTTCTTATTTTGTATTTTTATGCTCAAGTGATATTTATGCACTTAGAAATATTTGAAATTTTAGATTATTGATTTTGGAAAGAATTGGTCTCAATTATTCTTGAAAATTGTACAAATAGTACAAAAATCAAAAGGAATGCGCAAAGATTTGCAATGTGAAAAAGAGGCACAAAATAAGCCCAACAAAGAAAAAAATGCACAAAAATGTGCCCCAAAATTTTTAAAAAAGATGCGCAAAGCACCACATGTGGTAATTCTCTTCTTTCCAAATTCTTTCAATCTCTTAATTCAAATTGATCTTATGCTCATTTATATTCCATTGAACTTTGAAATATAATTTTTTTTTACATCTCTCTTGTAATGATTTTCTATATTCGAATGTCAAAATTGAATCATGTCTTTGAAAAACTCTTCTTACTTACAATGTTATATCACTTCTTAAATTTTATGAATTTCTATGATTGACCTAATGTTTTTAATTTAAAATTACATACCTTATGTCACTCACCATTTAGATTAAATTTTCAAATGAATTTCATATAATTACTTACATTTCTCGTCTATTTCTTCTTCACTTTTTGTTGTTGTCAAAAGGGGATAAATTATTGTGTTGGTATTGATTTGTTTTGTTTTGATTATTCTGTTTGCATTTTTCTTTTTGAGATTGTTTGTGTTAAAATTTTTGAAAAACAAAAATATTGTTTTTTGCTTCAAAATGCCTCCTTATTTTCATGTATTCATCAATTCAGGGGGAGTTTAGGAGATAGGAGATTTGTTGAAACCATACAAACAATAATTATTTTGCCATCATCAAAAAGGGGGAGATTGTTAGAATAGTTGTTATTTGAATGCTTTACATTTTTGCAACTTGTATAGTTTTGATGATTCCAAATATTATTGTTCAAATGTGTAGTTATCTCCTAACAATTTTAGAATATTTGTATTTGCTCTTGTGTGTACTAACATTTCAGAAAAATCAGACTCCATACTACGAAAACTTCAGATCAAATTCAACATGAGATACTTTGTTAATTTAAAACTTGCATTTTTCTTTGAATTAAATTTGAAAGGGAGTGATTGTAATTGAGTGAATAAAAACATACACACACACATAAGGAGATCATAAAAATTTTATACTTATCGTACAGGACGATATCCGATCGTACGGGACGATCAGACAGTTATCTCCTATAGAGCACATGGAACGAATAAAAACTTGCTCAAAAAATTTTTCTAAGTCCTATTCGTCCAGGACGAAATTAAGTATCGTCCAGGACGATTGGTTCACTGTAAAATTTTCATCCAGACGAATTTTATCACGTCCGTGGCGACTGGTCCTCTCGAAAATTTTCGTCCAGATGAAATTAAAAATCGTCCAGGACGATCGGGTCTCTGGAAAATTTTCGTCCAGACGAAAATAAATTATCGTCCGTGGTGATTGGTCCTCAGGAAAATTTTCGTCCAAACGAAGTCAAGAATCGTCCAGGACGATCGGTTCTCTGTAAAAATTTCGTCCAGACGAACATATTTTCGTCCAAACGATTAACCGACATAGAACAGTTTTCAGCAGTTTCTAGAACTGACCTTGTAATAACTGTTCGTACTGGACGAACCAAAATTCGTACAGGACGATCAGCTGTACGAAGACATTTCGTACACATATTCAAATAGGGTCGTTTCAAATCGTTTAAGTAAAATCGTCCAGGACGATCCACGATCGTACCGGACGATCCACTGCGTACATAATTGAAAACTTGCAGTTTTTGGGCGATTTTTCTTGTCTTTTATATAAATAGTCCAAATTAGACTGCCACCCTATCTTTTTATCATTTGATCTTCGTCCCTCTTGAGAGAATAGCCAATGAGAGAGTGGAAGAGAGCATTCAAGGGAGGATTCCTATCACTAGAGCGAGAAGGCTTCACTTGGATTTCAAAGGTAAGAGTCTCTACTTGTGAATTTGGATTACTTCACTCTTTTCCTTCTTCCTTCTAGATTCTTATGAGAAGATCAGTCAAGGAGATCCGATTCTCTGCCGATACTTGGAGAGTGTGAACAGCCGAAGGGTTCTCTGCCTACACTTGGAGAGTGTGAACAGTCGTAGGGTTCTCTGCCCACACTAGGAGAGTGAGAAAGGACAGACGGTTCTCTGCCAATATTGGGGATTGTGTAAAAGGACAACGGTTCTCTGCCAACACTGGGGATTGTGTAATAGGACGACGGTTCTCTGCCACCACTGGGGATTGTGTAAAAGGACGACGGTTCTCTGCCGCACCGGATAGTGGTGAAAAGAGTGTGTTGTAAAGGCTTCTCCGCCTTGCTGTGGGTGCAAAAGAAGAGTCACTATTGGTTTTAGTGTAATACTCAGAGAGTGCCTCTAAGGAGTGGATGTAAGTCTGGTTATAGACCGAACCACTATAAATCTGGTGTCATTTACAGTTTTTTTGTTTCTGCATTTTATTTTAATTTATTAACAACTCTGTGGTTGAAAAATATTTTCTATAAAAACTTTAAAAGAAAAATTTTCATTTCGGTTCAACTTAATCTTCAGAGAGGGTTTAAAAATTTTAAACTACCAATTCACCCCCCCCCCCCCCTCTTGATAGCCTTGGGACATTAACTTAGGCTTAACAACCTAATTACTAGATTCAACACTCACTCTCATGCTCAATCAGGTAAGGACGCCCTCTACTAATAGCCTCACTAGTCTTCTTGGAGGAAATCGCCTACTCTACCTTTTGAGCTCTCAAATCCTGGATCTGACCTGCTACAATTGAGCTAGCTGACTCTGAACAATTGGAGGTGCTGCAGGAACTACTATCTGGACCCTATCCACTCTCAGAGGGTCTAGTGCCACTGGTGGTGCTACTAGCTTATCTCTAGACGTGGTAGGAGTACCTACGCCCATAATCTAGGGTGTAGCCCCCAAAGCAGTAAATTGGGCAGTCATTGCTGCCATGGCCTTAGCCATCTTGACCATCTGAGCCTGTAAGTGCAGGATTGTAACATCTGTAGCTATCGATCTAGGAGATCCTCCAACCTCGGGGTCTCCCTGATCATCCTCATCCTTGGGGTCTCTCTACTGTCCGAGTAACCTCGACGTGTAATCTCACAGACTATGTATACTGCTATGTCCTCATCTGACTTATCTTCTAGTATATCATCCTCTAAGAAGGCCTAACAAAGTGCCTCTATATAGGGACTCATAGGGGAAGTGATCCTATGAGTGCTGGGATCTAAATGTATCTCAATCCGGTCTGGTGATATATCGTGGTAGGTCTGGCATCCATATCATAAGTCCTCAAGACCAACTCAGACCTAGAAGAAACTACTATATCCAGCGGGTCTACTGTATCTACTATCTGAATTACCTCTACTGATCGTATAGCCTCAACTGACTGTACTGACTCTACTGATCATACTGCCTCAATTGACTGTACTGTCTCTATTAATTGTACTGTCTCAACTGGCTGCACTGTCTCCACTGATTGTATTGGCTCGATAAGGGTGTCAACCCGTTGATGTCTCCATACCCTCCTACTATGGTGGATTTCTATGTGGGTAACCGGATGTTGAGGGGTTACCACAACTAAACTCATCTGGGGCCGAGCAGGGTTATGCTATTGTCTCTATCCGCGAGGTCATGGGTGTCGTCTAATAGCAGGAGTAACTGTCAGCGGTCTAATAATTAGAACTGCATCAACTAACTACTGAGGTGGTTGTCCTCTCTACCACATATATATCCATCTCAAAATAATTGAAAAGTAGTCTGAGAGGTATGTCAGAGTAACCTATCCTGATTGATAGGCTCTATACCTCATGCTAGGCGGATGATGCTATGAATCCCCTAAGAGAGGGCTTGAACACCAGCGCCCCTAGGGATCCTAGCCCAGGGTAAAGTAACAGTGACAGGAGGGGTCTCTCCAATGCGGGTAATGTCCTCTTCATCCCCACTGTGAGTTTGTAGAGAGAAGCATCCTCCCTGGATCCCCTCTATCTCAGGAGCTACAACTACAACCATTGTGGGTGCAATTGTAACTGGTCATGGTCTCTGCTTCCTAGAAGCCACTGTCCTCTGAACTAGCTCCTAGTAAGCTATCGCATCTGTCATTTGCTGCTTATTTATCTCGGATAAAACCAGACGGAGTCTCCTATTCCTATTAATCCTGGACCTTCTCCCAAGGCTGGAGGTGGAGGAAGACGGAACATTTGAACCCATTAATTGGGTGGCAGTGTTGCAAATCTATATTCATGACTTATGTTTTTGATGATTGACAAATACTATTGATACTCTTGGACTGCATGTTACTTCTAACTTTTCAGGAATTGAAGATCGGACGAACAAACGAAGCCAGTTCAAGATTGCGTATGTTAGGATTGAGTCAGTCTGTACTTTGCTTTTTCTCTTCTTGAGTCTATTTGTAATGTTCAAAGAGACTGATGCTAAGTAACCCTACACATACACACTTGAGAGACTTAGAATTTTTATTTTTACTCATATCGGTCAGGACGATATTGACATCGTCCTTGACGATCTGAGTAAAAATAGAAAATCTAAACAAGGATTCTTAATTAAGGTAGCCGTCATTAACAGATCGTCCTGTACGATACTTGTATCAGCTAGGACGATAAGCTCAAAACAGAATGAAATTGCCGCCATAGACAATTAAGGTATTTTGTATTTTTTAATAATCAGCTAAGACAACCTTTGATCGGCCTGGACGATATTCACAAATTAAGTCTTAATTGATCATGAACTCAATGGAAAAATTAAGGATGATTGATACGAGCATATCATCCTGGACGATCTCAGGATCGGCCAGGATGATCTATTTAAAAACCTTAGTTACTTCTAAAAGATAAATATCGGCCATCACAAATTCAGGGCGATGCTCTGGACGATTTTCCTTTGATTTGTACTGATCGGCCTAGACGATTAAGAGATCATCCTGGACGATCAAGCTAATTTTCAATTGTCCAGATTTGCATTCAGGGCGATGCTCTGGCCGAACTTTTGAGATTTGTACTGATCGGTCAGGACGATGCACATATCAGCCTAGACGATATTGTCGGCAACTTGCAATTAATGAGCTCTTTTGAAGCTCTTCTATTTAAGAGCTCTTGTTCAATGTTTTGTACAATCTTTTGCTGCTGTCTTGACCTGAGAAGACCTTGAGGAGAGAAAGAGAGAGATGGAGAGAGAGAGAGATGATCTTGTGAGGGGGAGCTTGTAAGGGGATTCACAAGGGTTGCTTCAAGGATCGCTCTGCTTCTTCTTCATCTAGAGTTTCTCGTCCGTGGATTGGTCGGTAGAGGTAAGGATTTAGCATCTGATTGTGGTTCTCTGCCAGCTTTAGGAGAAAGCAAAAGGAGATATGTTCTCTGCCTTATCGGGGTGGCAAAAAGGAGGTTCTTTGTAAAGGCTTCTCCGCCTAGCTGTGGGGGCTAAAGGAAAGTCATGAGTGTAGTGCAATACTCGGAGGGCGCCTCTGGGGAGTGGACGTAGGTCGAGTTGACCGAACCTCTATAAATATCTGTGTTCTTGTTTCTTGCTTCTGCACTTTAATTTCCGCATTTATTTTTCTTGTGGTGTGATTTTGGTTTATGTGTTTTTAGTTCTTTGTGAAAAGAAATCTTTAAAATACCAATTCACCCCCCCCCCCTCTTGGCTAGCTTGGGCCAGTTCTATAGGGCTTAACATCCCTAACAAACTTTCAAGTGGTATTAGAACGGGATTCATAAAAAATTAGTTTGAAAACTTTTTGAATTTTGATCCATGACTAACCTTGGGAATCGTAACACTACGGAAGGTTATTAATTTACACGACCTCCCTTGTTTGATAACTTACCTTTTGATTTCTGGAAAACCCGCATGTCAACGTTTTTACAATCTACTGATTATCTCATGTGGATGCTTATCAAAGAAGATTATTCTCCACATTCTCGTGAAATTAATGGTGTTAAAACAGAAGTTGCTTTTACTGAATGGACTTTCGATGAACGAGATTTAGCTCAATTAAATGCAAAATGTTTGAACTGTTTTTTTTTTTTTTGTGCTTTAAAATCTGAGCATTACATGCGTGTCTCGACTTGTAAAATTGGTAGAAAAATTTGGGATAAATTGTGTATCACCTATGAAGGCACTAATGAGGTTAAACAATCCCGTTTGAATATTCTCTTGCATGACTATGAACATTTTTGTATGAAACCTCATGAATCTGTTTCTAACATGTATACTAGGTTTACTCAGATAGTTACTTCATTGCATGCATTAGGAAAAGAACTTTCAAACTATGAAAAAGTAAATAAGATTTTGAGATGCTTGCCTTCATCATATGAGGCTAAAATCACAGCAATCATTGAATCTAAGGACTTAAACACTTATTCTATTGATAACTTACTTGGTTCACTCATTGCTTACGATCAAGGAGAGAATCAAAGAAATCTTGATGTAGGTGAGAAGAAGAAGAAGAAAATAGTTACACTAAAGGCGCACAAATCAGATTCTAAATCTATTGGATCTGAAAGCGATGAAGTTGCCTTCATCACAAGGCAATTCAAAAGCTTTCTAAGGAAAAAGCAAAAGCATCATTGGAGAAAAGGTAGGGATCATAAACATTCTAAAGGATCTTCTGATGTTGTTTGTTATGAATGCAGGAAGCCTGGACATGTGAAAGCCGATTGTCCTACACTTCAAGATCACTCGAGCAAAGAAAATAAAAAAGATGAGGAGAAACCTAAGTTTAGGAAGGATAAGAAGAGAGTCCAAAAGGCATTCTGGGCAGAATCTGATTATGATTCCTATGAGACTGAACCAGCGGAAGAGACTACAAACCTGTGCTTAATGGGGGAAGATCATCTTGAGCAAAGTGATGAGGAAGAGGTATGTAAACCAACCTATGATGAATTGTTTGAGATTTATGAGAAAATTCATGCATCATACAAAAAACTTAAGAAGACTCATGATAACTTAAAATTGGAACTTGTAAATTTACAAAAAGATTATGAAGTTATACTTAAAGATCATTCAACAATTGATTCTAATCACATGGCTCTTCTTGATGAATTTGATGATTTGAACAAAAAGTATTCGGAATGAATTAATAAGCATGATGCATTAAAATTTTCACACACATCACTTGAATCTGATTTCAAAAAATCTAAAGAGAAAGAAAAAAAATTGAGGGTTGAGAATGATGTTCCAAAAAACACAATTTGAGGATTAAAAATGAATTGGATACACTTAAGGGAAATTGGAAGACTCCCATTTTGAATCCAAAGCCAAAACCTAGGAAGAGGCATTATAACTCAAATCATTTAAGAAATCTTTTTCCTGGAGTTAGATGTTTTTCTTGTAGCATGTTAGGACACATCTCACACACTTGCACTATTCACCATAGTACACATTGGGTGTGGAGATCTAAGATACATGATTCACAGCATACCACACCTGCATTGTATTATACCTTTCCTAAGAAGGGACCCAAACTAGGTTGGGTTCCTAAATCTGACTATTTTTGAGTTTTGCAGGTGTGCTCCCACCAAAGACCTCGTGGGAGCATAGGATAATTGGACACATGGAAGCACGCAACTCAAAATTGCTTAAACTCACTACTTCATAATTTCTTGAAATTATTTTTCATTAATTAGTTTTGTATTATTTTTGTTGTGTGCTTGTTTTGTATTGTTCTAGATTGCTTTATTTTCGTTTTGTTTTTTATGTTTGGTTTCCTATATGATTATTTTTTAAGATTTTAAATTTTGGAGTTTTAGAGATTATGTTTAGCATTTTTAAAACGGTTAAAGGGAGGAATACCGTTGATGGTTTCCCTCCTTCTGACCTTGTTTAAAGGTATAATTGTCTCCTCTAAACAAAAGTCTAACTCATTTTAGCCAATGGTTTTTGAAACTAAGATTCTTTTTTTCTTGCTACAAAAAATCTATCATGTGCATAATATCTAAAGTTCTTATATATCTCTCAAGTTATTTAAGATCTTGCCTTTGCACTGATCATAAGATTTTTAGTTTTATTTTGTGGGTAGTTCTTTCCTATGTTAGAGAGAGTGCTCATATTCTCTAATATCTAGAAGATATACTCACAACTAAGAACTTGTTTTAAGAGTTTGCAAAAGAGAATTGAGCTTGCAAAAGATAAAAAAGGAAAAGTGGCAAAGATGTCAAAATTGAAATAAAAAATATATACACAAATATGTATCAAAAATCAAAAAATGCTCAAAGAGCCAATCAAAGATTCAAGAGGTATAAAATGAGCCCACTAAAAGGTAAGCTATCATCTCTTTTCAAAACTTTTAAAACTTAGAAGAACTTATGGATTATGTGAGATTTTCAATGGCTTGATTTCAAATTTCATGATTGAGATTTTTCTTTGTAAAAAAGTTTTGAATTGATCGTCCTTTTATCCTATTTAGTGACTCTGAGTTAGACCTCTATTTTTTAAAAGATAATTTATACCCTAAAGGATGTCTAATCTAGGGTTAACAGAATCGGATATTCTACCTTCTTCCTATTGAAATTTGTTAACCTATTGATCTCTTGAAACTCTAAAATTTAAATTATTTAAGAAATTCTCATATGAATTGCTTTGATACAATAAAAAAAAACATAAAAAAATATTTGGCTTCTTTTCAAGTTGTTTGTTTTTAGTTTTTTTATCGTTGTTCGTTTTTCTTTTCTTATCCTTTACTTTTGTTTTATTTTTTAGGGCTTTGATCATCATCATCCTTCATTGTTTTTTAAATTCTAGTCACATCATCCTGGCCGATACTTTTATCGTCCTAGACGATAGGGCAAATTCTCTTCAAATTTCTATCTGCTGAACTTTTATGTGCTTTCTATAACTCTTCGTCCTGAACGATACTTTATCATCCTAGACGATCTGATCGAACTCTTTTGCAATCTTGATGATGGTCCTGGTCGATAAAATATTTCGTCCTAGCCGATGCATTTATGGTCATCGTCCTGTCCGATACACTAGATCGTCCTAGACAATCCACGTGTCAGCACGTTTAAATCCTTAAAATCAGCCCCGGACGATCCATTATTGGACAATCGTCCTGGCCGATCCACTATTCGTCCTGGACGATACACGTGGCATAGAATTAAAACGTTTTAACTTTGGCCGGTACGATCAATTATTGTGCATCGTCCTGGACGATACACCTAATCGGCCCGAGCGATTTGCTTTTTCAACGGTCGTCCGGCTTGACTCCTCGGGACGATCGCCTGTGTCTAATCGTCCTGGCTGATATCTGATCGGCCCGGACGATCGGACTGCCTTTTTGACCAATCGGCCTATACAATTATTGTGCCATATCGTCCTGGATGATTCTGCGATCGGCCTGGACGATTTAGCCGTTTCTTTAAATTCTGGTCATTACAGCCATGTTTTTCACTTCACATCCCTTCTCCTCTTATGTTTTCTTGCTAACTCCTCACTATGGCTGGTGGGAACGTGTTCGACAAATTTCTGGGAGTTCTTCGAGGGCTAGGATTGACCCTCGTTTCAGGGAGGTAGAAGATGAAGCTGCTTACCATCGATACAAAGAATGTGGGATAACTGTCTCCAGAACCATCAATCCTGCCCACATTTCATATCCAGTAATGGATCTTTTCGCTCACACTTCCCTTTGTTTCATTCTGTCTCTTGCTTTCCCCTTTAATACTGAGCTTCTTTATGAATTCTTCGCAAACCTTCGCATAAATCCTACTTTCACAGCTGACCTCATATGTGAAAAGACGCCTCGTCGAAATCATATATCAGGACTGTGTTGAACTTTTACAGCTATCCACCACCGAGGATAAGCTGCACTTAATCGCTTCAGATCCTGACTTTGACTGGTCCACGGCAAATCACTTCCTTCGCCAGACCAATGCATGTTTTCATGTTGGAGAGACTAGCTCTTTAGTCAAAGATGCTAGGACAATCCAACATGTCCTTCGCATCTCCATATTTCTAAAAGCTGGGGACCGAATCCACATCACTCCTCTACTTTTCCTAACTACTTTCTATATTATGGCACATAGAGAATTTAATATTGCGGACTTAATTTTTCGGTACATTGATCACTTAACCATAATCCGTGATCCAGATCATAAGAGAAAATCCAATCTGGCTTTAGGACACCTCATAGCCCATACTTGAAACCAAATATCAACTTCAATATCCTATTCCACCTATCCTCCCAACTCTCTTCTACTCAAACAATTCCTTCAACACCCTTCACAGTACTCGTCTCCACCCTGGGGATGACGAACCTCGGGGGGCTGAGGAGGAGGAGGCTCCCGCTACCGCTCCCGTTCCTGATCCTACTCCTCTTCGCCAGCACTCAGCTTGACCAGTTAGTAGAGAGGTTTGATCGATGGGAGACCTGCTTCGACGCTTACGTTGCTGCACAGAAGCAGCAACATTCTGAGGACATGGCCCTCTACGAGCAGCACCGCATATAGGACTTAGCCCGTTTTGACACCTACATTACTCACCAGTAGCAGCAGCATGACCCGGACATCGCCTGGTTCAATGCTCAGTTTACTACGCTAGCTAGCTACTTTCAGCAGCCACCTCCACCACCTCCATCTGATGATCAGAATCCCTCATTTTTCTAGTCTTTATTTTCTATTTTTTGTTGTCTGTTTTCTGTAGTTTTTCTTGTAGTTTGTTTTAGTCTCTATTGTGTTGTTTTCTTTTTCTTTTTGTGTCTAGGACCCTCTTTTTGTGATGACAAAAGGAGGAGTAGGATGTGTTAGAAAAAGTTGATGTGCTTGTAACTTTGAAATTTTAATGAACTGCTATTTTTACTGAGTTTTTCCTACTTGTGTTTGCCATCATCAAAAAGAGGGAGATTGTTGCAAATCTTTTTCATGACTTATATTTTTGATGATTGACAAACACTATTGATACTCTTGGACTGCATGTTACTTCTAACTTTTTAGGAATCGAAGATCGGACGAACAAACGAAGCCAGTTCAAGATTGCATAGGTTAGGATTGAGTCAGTCTGTACTTTGCTTTTTTTACTTCTTGAGTCTATTTGTAATGTTCAAAGAGACTGATGCTAAGTAACCCTACACACTTGAGAGACTTAGAATTTCTATTTTTACTCATATCGGACAGGACTATATTGACATCGTCCTAGACGATCTGAGTAAAAATAGAAAATCTAAATAAGAATTCTTAATTAAGGTAGTCGTCATTAACAGATCGTCCTGGACGATAAGCTCAAAATAGAAAGAAATTATCGTCATAGATAATTAAGGTATTATGTATTTTTTAATAATCGGCTAGGACGACCTTTGATCGGCCTGGACGATATTCACAAATTATGTCTTAATTGATCAGGAAATTAAGGGAGTAATTAATGATGATTGATACGGTCATATCGTCCTGAATGATCTCAGGATCGGCCAGGATGATTTATTTAAAAACCTTAGTTACTTCTGGACGATAAATATCGACCATCACAAATTCAAGGCGATGCTCTGGACAAATTTTCTCTGATTTGTACTGATCAGCCTGAACGATTGTGAGATCGTTCTAGACGATCAAGCCAATTTTCAATCGTCGAGATTTGCATTCAGGGCGATGCTCTGGCCAATCTTCTGAGATTTGTATTGATCAGCCAGAATGATGTACGTATCGGTCTGGACGATATTGTCGACAACTTATAATTAATGAGCTCCTTTGAAACTCTTCTATTTAAGAGCTCATGTTCAAAGTTTTGAACATTTTTTTGCTGCTGCCTTGACTTGAGAAGACCTTGAGGAAAGAAAGAGAGAGGATCTTGTGAGGGGGAGCTTGTGAGGGGATTCACAAGGGTTGCTTCAAGGATCGCTCTGCTTCTTCTTCGTCTAGAGTTTCTCATCCGTGGAAGGGTCGGTAGAGGTAAGGAATCAACATCTGATTGTGATTCTCTGCCATCTTCAGAAGGAAGTAAAAGGAGATAGGTTCTCTGCCTTGCCGGGGTGGCAAAAAGGAGGTTCTTTGTAAAGGCTTCTCCGCCTAGATGTGGGGCTAAAGGAGAGTCACGAGCGTAGTGCAATAGTCGAAGGGCGCCTCTGAGGAATGGACGTAGGTCGAGTTGACCGAACCACTATAAATTTTTGTGTTCTTGTTTCTTGCTTCCGCACTTTAATTTTCACATTTATTTTTCTTGTGGAGTGATTTTGGTTTGTGTTTTTAGTTCTTTGTGTAAAGAAATCTTTAAAATACCAATTCACCCCCCTCTTGGTTAGCTTGGGCCAGTTCTATAGGGCTTAACATCCCTAACGAACTTTCAGGCAGGGGGAACATGAACTATAGGAAGTGTCGGGGTCTACCTGATGATCTCAGAGTGAGAGAGCTGAGCAAAAATAGAAACCCAATGAGAAGAGGGAGAAGGAGCCTCAATCTAGGCACCCCTCTTCCTAGTGAAAGTGGGAGGAGGAACCCGAACTCAAGGTACCTCCACCAAAAGTATAGAGGTAACAACAGCAGCATGCTACCATCGTTGAGGGGCAAGAGCAACCTGTGCAACAAGAGTGGCAGGCACTGTGGAAGTGGCCTAAGAACTGGTCTCCAAGTCATAGGATGCACTGGCTGCGTAGGTACATGAACAGGACGAGCAGGTACCCGGGCTGTCCATCGAGCAGATGAACGTCTAAAAGGGCGCATGGCTGCGCATCCTCTCCTCTGGGGAGGAGAGAATGCAGCAGCCTCAGCCGAGGTGGGTTTGCCAAGAGTGACAAATGTCGAGTCGATAAAGGAACATAAAGTAATCTCTCTAGCGGGTGGACTAGTATGCAGGGACTCAGGAAGAGTCACTCATGCGTCCGAGCCAAAACTAAAGATAACAGAAGGTATGAAAGGAGCCATAACACTATTGCCAAGAAAAAAAATTAAAAAAGAATAGGTTAGAATGGAAATCATGAAAGTAGAAAGGAATGGATAAAGATGGATTAGGTATGAAATAGCCTGCAAGGTCGGAAAGAAGTAGAGTAAGGAATAATCCTAGCTAAAGGAAGGGAACCCTAACTAAGAAAAGGCCCTAACTAAGAGTGGGACGGTCCTAATTTAAGGAGTACTAATCCTGGAGTACACACAAGAAAAGATAATATATAATCTAAAGATAGAGAGAGAAACTGGTCCCATTGTGATCGCTAGAAACCTGTGGACCTCCGAAAGAGCACCGCTCGTGGGTTCGAATGCAAAGGGTATGGCCGCACTATCATATAGGAAAAAATGATCTTAGACCTTTACACTCGCACAGAAAGGCCAATGGAAGGGCAGATTAGACCATATATATGATTAACCATGGAGGATAGCGGCTCTCGCCTACGCACCTCGATGGGTAATAATATATATGGCCTGATCACAGTCACGGGTTTCCCCCATCTGATACATCAGCTCAAAATGGGGTTTATGAGATGATGGAATTCAGTTTTCCATGAGTGCAAGCCCCCATGATTAATTACATCCCACGCCGAAGTCCAAGAAAACTCTCGATTAAAGATTCTACATTGTCCCTTCTAAAGTGTGATTGATACATAGGGCTAAGACTAGGAAGTCCTATTCAAAGGGAAGAAAGGTCCGATTTAGCTCAATCAGCATGCGTGGTTCACACCAGCACTCAGAGGCTCTACGGTACTAAAGAGAAACTAGAGAAAATGAAGTTAAGCAGACAACACAAGCGTGAGAGAAAAAATAGAGGTGGTATCATCCTGTGACGTAGATAAGTAGGATTTATAGTCCCAGAAGGATAGGGAACTTACTATTTAAGACGTACTACGAGACTGAATGTAGTAGCCTCGAATCCTAAATCTAGGTTAGGCATAGTGTTTTATAAACAACGCTAAGACCCGAGTCCTAACTAATGCAATGCAAAACCTAGACTTACCCCGACTTGGATTGGGGAGCCATCTAACCATCTAATCGATTCGAAACCATGTTGTCTAATTATTTATAAAGGATGGATGGGTGGTACAGCTTTCAGAAGTTAAGGCTGACATCTAGAGAGTTCCTAAGTGGCCTTATACTTATGTAGGTTGTATTCTCCTAGCTAATGCAATTAAAATTTAATTAGATTTATTTCTAATGCAGTGCATACTAGTTGAAGTTCTGAATCATGTATGAATTGGATTTTTAAAAAATAGGCTTATTATAAACATAATTTTAAAAAAAGACATGGCCTCCTAAGGTCTGGCACTTCATCCTCATAGACCAGATTATCCAGACTCTACCCGCAGGCGGGGAGGTGTCTTATTAAAAGGAGAGAGAAATGCATTAATATGCATGCGACCCCGGACGATTCCGATAGTTTCATAGGTTCGTTAAGTTTCTAAATTATTTCAACCTTCAATATTAAATTCTTATTATGAGTAGAAAAATTTTGTAGCCCTTAAAGAGCCTAACAGATATCCAGGCTAAAGCAAAATCGACATGTAGCTCGCCAATAAACTAATAAAATCAGGCAACCCTAGAGGCACACAGCAGAAATAAAATAAATCAAAATAAATAAACTAATTAATAACTATCCATAGACCAACTAACCTTAATTAAAACCTAGGGTCTGCAAAAAATAAAGCGGCCGGACATCACTGCCAACAACTCAAATTTTTAAGCCTATGACTAACGCAAATGACTTTGAGTGAGATATTAGGTCTTCAAGTCTTCAACCTTTTTGGACTTCTTCTTCTTTGACTCATTGGATCTTTCCTTCTTGGATTCCTTAGATCTTTCCTCCTTAGACTCCTTGGATACGTCGTGGCTTGAATATCCAAATGAAGAGACAATTCCTCCCTAAAGGGGGCATTGCATTTTCTCTTTGGATATCTAAAGTCATCCAAACTCGATCTTCCAAATGGAAGAAGACTCTCCCCTTTGAGGATGCCTTCTTCTTTTGGAATTCAAGTTAGATAAGAATATCCCGACTCAAATGTCATTTTCATAACACTCACCAATATTACAAATAAATTACATTAATGAAAAACAGTAAAAATAATCTAGAGTCACATGCATAATTATCCTAATAAAAATCCCAAGCAGTTTAAATATAAAGAAAATAACTCATCACAACCATGCTTGACCAAGCTCTTAATTATTGAGGGCAAATGCACCTTCTGGAGCATCAGTAGTAATTATTATTAAATAATATAAATAGCCCTCATTTATTTAGGGGGGTTGAGCAAGCACCTGCACAAGACATAATTAGAAATCATGATAGTTGCCCCCCCCCCCCCCCCCCTTTTTATTTAGCTTAACATGAGCATGACCACCTGCAAGAAAAGCAATATATATCTCATCCCTAACCTAGATGTAAATTTAATGCACATCACATTATTTCCACAAAGTGCAGTAAAAGTAAGCAAATACAATAATCAACTTTTTACAGTGTGCATTAAAATCATCGTAAAACCCGGCACACAGTAGAAAAGAAAATATTGGCCTAGCCTTATTTTAGAAGTGGTTCCTGTTAAGATAGTTGTTATTTGCATGCTTTACATTTTTTCAACTTGTATAGTTTTGATAATTCCAAATATTATTGTTCAAATGTGCAGTTATCTCCTAACAATTTTAGAAGATTTATATTTGCTCTTGTGTGTACTAACATTTCAGAAAAATCTAACTCCAGACTACGAAGACTTCAAATCTAAATTCAGCATGAGATACTTTGTGAATTTGAAGCTTGTATTTTTCTTTGAAATAAACTTGAAAGGGAGTGATTGTAATTGAGAGAATAAAAACATGCACACACACATAAGGAGATTATATAAAATTTATACTGATCGTACGGGACGATATCAGTTCGTATGGGACGATCAGACAGTTATCTCATATTAAGATCACATGGAACGAATAGGAACTGGGCAGAAAAATATTCTAAGTCCTATTCGTCCAGGACGAAATTAAATATCGTCCAGGACGATCTGCTCTCTGTAAAATTTTCGTCCAGACGATTAAATATCGTCCAAGACGATCTTCTCTCTGTAAAATTTTTGTCTAGACGAAATTAAATATCATCCAGGACGATCAGCTCTCTGTAAAATTTTCGTCCAGATGAAATTAAATATCGTCCAGTATGATCTGCTCTCTGTAAGAATTTCATCCAAACGAAATTAAATATTGTCCAGGACGATCTGGTCTCTGTAAAAATTTTGTCCGGACGAATCAATTTTCGTCTAGATGATACAACTGACTTAGAACCAAATTTTTCTGCAGTTTTTGGAACCGACCTTGTAATAACCGTTCGTACCGGACAAACTTTGTTCGTACGGGACGATCAGCTTGTACGAAAACATTTCGTACACATATACAAACAGGTTCGTTTTAAGGCTTTTAAGTAATATCGTCCAGGACGATCCACGATCGTACGGGACGATCAACTGCGTACAAAATTGAAAACTTGCAGTTTTTGGGCGATTTTTCTTGTCTTTTGTATATATAGTCCAAATTAGACTGTCACCCAATCTTTTTATCATTTGATCTTCGTGCCTCTTGAGAGAATAGCCAAGGAGATAGTGTAAGAGTGCATTCAAAGGAGGATTTCTACCACTGGAGAGTGAAGGCTTCACTTGGAGTTTAAAGGTAAGAATCTCTACTTGTGAATTGGGATTACTTCACTCTTTTCCTTCTTCCTTCTAGATTCTTGTGAGAAGATCTGTCATGAAGATCCGGTTCGCTGCCGACACTTGGAGAGTATGAACAGCCGAAGGGTTCTCTGCCCACACTAGGAGAGTGTAAAAGGACGAAGGATTCTCTGCCCACATTAGGAGAGTGTGAAAGGACGAAGGGTTCTCTGCCCACACTAGGAGAGTGAAAGGACAAAGGGTTTTCTGCCCACACTAGGAGAGTGTGAAAGGAAGAAGGGTTCTCTGTCCACACTAGGAGAGTGTGAAAGGACGGACGGTTCTCTGCCAATACTAGGGATTGTGTAAAAAGACGACGGTTCTCTGCCGCACCGGGTAGTGGTGAAAAGAGTATTTTGTAAAGGCTTCTCCGCCTTGCTATGGGTGAAAAAGGAGAGTCACTATTGGTATTAGTGCAATACTCAGAGGGTGCCTCTAGGGAGTGGATGTAGGTCTGGTTTAAACCGAACCACTATAAATTTGGTGTCATTTACTTTACTGTTTTTACTTTTCCGCATTTTATTTTTGATTTAAAAAACTCTGTGGTTGAAAAATATTTTCTATAAAAACTTAATAAAAATTTCATTTCGGTTCAACACATTTTAAAAGAGGGTTTAAATTTTTAAAATACCAATTCACCCCCCTCCCTCTTGGTAGCCTTGGGACATTAACTTAGGTCTAACAACCTATTTACTAGACTCAACAAGTGGTATCAGAGTATTGTTTCAAAATCATAAGTTTAAACTACTTTTTGATTAACGTAGATGGCTACATTCGGAAACCGAAACACACCTGAAGGTTACTCTATAACTAGACCTCCACTGTTTGACAATATACCTTTTGATTTTTGAAAAACACGCATGTCTACTTTCTTATAGTCACTTGATTATCGTATGTGGATCCTAGTTCAGGAAGGTTACACAAAACCAACTAGATTAGTTGATGGAGTTAAGGTAGAAATACCTTTTGCAGATTGGATTATAGAAGAACGTGACTTAGCACAACTAAATGCCAAATGTTTCAATAGCTTCTTTTGTGCTTTAAAATCTGAAGACTAAATGCGGGTTTCCACTTGCAAAAGTGGAAAGGACATATGAGATAGATTTTGTATAACTTATGAAGGGACTAATGAGGTTAAGCAATCAAGACTCAATATCTTGTTATATGACTATGAATTGTTTCGCATGAAACCAAATGAATCTATTTCTAACATGTACACGAGATTCACACAAATAGTCACTTCTTTGCATGCACTTGATAGGAAATTAACTAATACTGAAATGGTTAATAAAATTCTTCGTTGTTTACCTTCTGCTTATGATGCTAAAATTACTGCAATTACAGAGTCTAAAGATCTAAATATTTATTCTATTGACAATCTTCTTGGTTCACTCATTGCTTATGAGCAAGGAGTAAGTCAAAGAAAGATTGATGCAGGTGAACCACGAAAGGAGAAGAATATTGCACTGAAAGTGGAAGAGTCAGAGAGTGAACACTCACAACCTGAGGATGAAGACGATATTGCATTGATGACTAGACAATTCATAAGATTTTTAAAGAGGAAGCAGAAGAGACGTCAGCAATGGAATAGAGGTAAGTATAACAGAAATGACAAAGTTTCTAATGAAGTGATTTGTTATGAATGCAGGAAACCAGGTCATATCAAGACTGAATGCCCAAAACTCAAAGTCACTCATAGCAAGGAGAAGGTTGAGGAGAAGCCCCCCAGAAGATGCTTACATAATTTTAGAAACGGATGGTTGCATGGAGGGTTGGGGTGGAATTTGCAAATGGATAAAGAAAAAAGGGTGATTCACGAAACTCTGAAAGAATCTGCGCTTACGCTAGTGAAAAATTCCCCACATTAAAATCAACAATAGACGGAGAAATCTATGCATGCATAGAAACCCTTAGCGCCCTTAAAATCCATTTTCTTCATAAGAAGGAAATCACTCTCAGGACAGATGGCCAAGCAATTATCTCATTTTATCACAAGATGGCTAGGAACAAGCCCTCTAGGTTCAATGGCTTGCATTTACCGACTACATCAATGGCTTGGGAATCACTGTGAATTTTGAGCACATTGATGGGAAAAATAACATCATGGCTAATACTCTTTCTCGATTAACGTTTGTTCTTTGTGCAGGGTTCATAGCAGAAGAGTCAATTCAATTCATATTTGCAGAATTAGAAGAATGGACACTGGAAGCAGCTGAAAGGAGATTAAAGGGAAAAGGCCTACTAGTCCTCGAGGAGAACTACAACCGGATTTCTCAGCTATACGAAGAAACAGGAAGAACAGGCCAACGGGGGGCGAATAACTCGAAGACAAATCACTCAGACTTGACTATAACGCAATGCAACCAAAAGAAGCCTGTGACTTGCATTGGGAACTCTTATGGGAAACTTACAACCACCCAATCACCATGGAAGCACATGATAGACTTCGAAAGGCAGTGAGACGAGTAGAGGAAGATCAAGTCCTCAAAGTCATGAATGAACTCCGTATACTACAAACAATATACGAGAATAAAGGATGATACTGCAAAAGTATGACAGGAAAAGATAACATATGAAGTAATCTAGCCCCATATATACGAAGAAATGAAGATCAGCTCGATAGCCTAGTCAACATCATAGCAGATGTAACCGACAAGGCATTCAATAATTCCGTTTAAAACTATTAACTCTAAGTGGAGCTAATGGTGGGCTCATTCAGGTTTAATAATTGTCCTGTAAAGAACCGAAAGTTTAATCAATGCATCTTTATTAGGTGGAAAGCACATGATGTGGACCACCTTCACTCTAGTATGTTTGTTGGTTTCAAAAAATTATGGGCTGATTTTCTGAAAACTATGGGCTAAGATTGGCTTTTTTTGGGAAATTTGGGAGCCAGAGGCCCATCTATTGAATAAAATATGAAATTACAGGTAAATGAAAGAAAAATTCCCGCCCTAAAAACAAAACAGGGGAGAAAGGAGAAAAATTACATAAGTAAATGAAGCAGACTATACCACCCCAAAACAACCCAAAAGGTAAGAAAATGTGGTATACAAAATTGATCAGGACTCAGAAAAAAATAGCTGCAGCAGCTCTCGAACGGGACGTAGTAATCAAATTGCAGCCCCTGGTTGCCAGATCAGACCGTCCAAGGGGCAGAGCTGCAGCTGTCATCATTGTCCTGCAAAATTGTCTGAAATGAAAATAAAACCAGTTACCCTGGTTGCCGAAAGACCCTCCAGGATAACACCAGTAAGAGTGACAGCACCCAGCAAGACCATCCAGCACAAAGCAGTTGGCAGCATAACAGAGCCAACCCCAAAACACCAAGGACACCAGCCAAAATTTAGTAGAGAAGATGCCTGAAATTACAACCATTTTTCCACTTCTCCAGTTTTGCACCAACAGCCTTTTTAATTTTCCTACTCACAGTAGTATGGCATTCAATGATGTTGCCAAAGATCCTATCATTCCGAGCCCTCCAAATGTAATAAATAGAAGTGTTTACCAGAAGACAGAAGAAATTTAACATCTCCTTAGAATCAGAAATATTCTCAAAGAAATCAAAAATCTGATAAATGTTAGGGCGTAAAAAAAGCGTTAGTGACTGAGGTATAAGAAGATTCAGAATCCCAAAAGAGAAATCACACTCAAAGAAGAGATGAGTATGAGAATCTCTGCCATCCTGACAAAAGGTGCAGAAAGGGTTCACCATGATACCACGTTTAAGCAAATTGTCCGCAGTTTTTAAGCCATTCTTAATAGCCAACCAACCATAAGAGGAGAATCTGATAGAGTAGTGCTTATGCCACACAAAACAGTGCCAACTTACATTCGGTAAGTGAGTATAAAATTCTTTGCTAAAAAGTTTGTTAGAAACTCTTTCAGTGTTGAGCCACAGACAGCACCCAACATCATTCCAAATAAGCACAGAGTCAATCAACCTTTTTAGATGAAGGGGCCAGTCCTCCGGCACCTCCCAACTGCCATTATGCATAATAAAAGAAGAGAATTCCTGTTTAATAGGAACCATCCAGCTACCGTCCCCATTTAAATCCACAAGCTCCATAATAGATTTTCCAAAGCACCAAGGGTCCCAGAGGAGGGAGAAATTGCAGTTAGGAGTAATCCTAAGCTGCAAACAGTGTTTTTGTTGGTGGGCAATATGGCTGAGTTGTTTCCAGAAAGGGGAACACAGTTTAGGAATCGGAGACCAGAGGGAGTTATATCTCCAGCGCCAAAAATTAAACAGAAGGCAATTAAGAGTGAGAAATCTCCAAATCATTGAACAACTAAAATTAATGGATAAAGCATCAAGAGAAGGTAAGCCCAGACCACCTTTAGCTTTAGGGATGCAAGTATCTTTCCAGGCAATTAACTGGAGTTTTTTCACAGCAATGTCACCCCCATACAAAAATCTAGAGCACAATTTGTTTAAAATTTTTAAACAGTATTTGGGAAGAATAGAACCTCTAATCCAGTAAGCTATAGAGTTAAAAATTGTGTATCTCAAATATTGGATTCTACCGCCAAAGGATAGCAATTTTGCCTTCCAACCTTCCAAAGCTTTAGTAATTTTCATAATAAGAGGTTGATAGTCAATCTGGATAAGCTTCTTCACAAAAATAGGAATGCCCAGATAAGTTAAGGGTCTTAAGGTCTGTTGGATATTAAGGAATTCACAAATATCTTCACTTAAGTGACAGTTATTAGAAAACAGAATCGAACTTTTGGAGGGGTTGATATTCAGACCAGAGGAAGCAGCAAAGCGCCCAAGGAGGGCCTTAAGACAGGTAGCCTCATCAAGATTAGCCTTAGAGAACACAAGTAAATCATCAGCATATAAAAGATGGGAAATAGCAGAATTACCCATAGAAATCCCAAAGAATAACTGGTTGTTCTTAGCTTCCTCAAAACACTCGGAGAGACCGTCCATGACAATAGTGAAAAGGTAAGGGGATAAGGGACATCCCTGTCTAAGTCCAGTGGTAGAGCTGAAATATCCTTCAAGAGATCCATTAATGACCACAGAAAAATGAACATCAGAGATACAAGATTTAATCCAGGAGATGAAAACAGTGGGGAAGCCTTTGGCCTTCATACGGTCCAGAAGAAAATGTCTGGAAACAGAATCAAAAGCTTTGCGGATGTCAAATTTTGCACAGAAGAACTTCTCTTTAGGCTTGGAGTTGAAAGTGCCAAGGATTTCCTTGGCAAGAATGATGTTGTCAGAGATAATCCTGTGCTTAATGAAACCAGCTTGGGAAGGATGGATAATAAAAGGCATGACAGTTTTCATTCTGTTAGCAAGCAGTTTAGCAATAATTTTGTAAAAAGTGTTACATAAGAAAATGGGCCTATAGTCATTAACAGAGGAGGCATGGGGAAGCTTAGGAATAAGCGCAATAGCTGTGTTCTTAGCTTGTTTAGGTAAAAATGAAGTGGAGAAAAAGGAAAGCACAGCATTACATAATTTTGTACCTAAGGTGTTCCAGGTAGCCTTATAAAATTCAAAGGTGTAACCATCCGGCCCCGGGGCAGCATGAGGAGGGGCAGAGAAAATAACGTTTTTAATCTCCTCATAAGTAAAAGGAGCAGTCAGACCAGCAAGAAGTTCAGGGGGCAAAGTATTACCAGCTGGGAGAGGAGCAGAGCTGAGAGGAGTAGGCCCGTTAAAAAGACTTTGGAAGTGACTGGTGAAAACAGAGGAAATCTCAGCTTGGGAGTTATACAGAATGTCATCCACAGTAATCCCTCTAATCTAATTAGAGTTATGTCTAACATTGATAGTGGAATACAAAAATTTCAAATCATCCTCACCAGCCTTGAGCCACTTAGCCTTACTTCTCTGAGTAACCCACTCAACTAACCTATCTTTCAGAGCAAACAGCTCAGAAGAAATAGCGTTGAGATTAGAATTCAAAGTGTGATCTAAAGGGTCTTGTTGAAGTCTGGAAACAGCATCAGTTTGTGCAAGAGACAAAGTTTCAAGCTCATCCCGTAGAGAGTTGGAAGAGTACCAGTTCTTATGTTTTAAGAAAATTTTTAACTCTCTGAGCTTATGGTAAAGATCACAGATGGGGCTGCCTGAAGGAGGGAGAGAGAACACCTCCAAAACACCCTCCCAGAAAGCAGGGATAGTACTCCAATAATTCTTGAACATGAACCGATGGTTTTTGTTAGTATGCGGATCCAGATGAAGGATGATAGGGCAATGGTCTGAGATATCATGATCACTAACAATGTAGTAAGAATTAGAGAAGGTAGACAACCAGTTGTCATTCACCAAAACTCTATCCAGCTTAATATGGATAGGAGAATCAGGTCTCTGATTGTACCAAGTATAATAGTGTCCAACCGAAGCTAAATCAAAAACTCCCATATTAAAGACAAAGTTGTTCAGTTCGCCCAACTTACTTTGAGAGAGAGGAAGACCCCCCACTTTCTCAGTGGGAAGCCTGCAGCAGTTGAAGTCTCCTAAAATGGCCCAGGGCAGAGGAGAAGAGCTAGGGAGATTAGAAACATCATTCCAAAGAAGTTGTCTTTCAGCAATGGAGTTAGACGCATAGATAACAGAAATACAGCAAACATCCAGAGTCCCCTGTTTAATAATACCATGAATAACCTGGCTAGAAGTAAACAGAGGTTTGAAGGAGACCTTTAGAGCATTCCACTTAATCCAAATACAACCAGGTGAGGAGAAAGAAAAATTGTCGTAAGAACCCTCAACCGGAAAGATCGAATGAGCAAAATTAAACCAGTTGTCAGAGACAGAATCGACTAAAACCTTGGCTTCCAGAATAAACAGCATATCTAAATTAAATTTAGCAACTAAAGACTTGCAGGACATAACTTTGGAGGCATTGTTGAACCCCCTAATATTCCAAGATGCCATACGAGGGAGGGTCATTTATGTTTATTTTTGTAGTTCCCCGCCTTTTTGGCCTGCTTGCTTCGGGTGTTTTTTGGACTAGGGATGTTTTTGTCAGAGCCAGAACTGAAGTTGGAGCTCAGGGATGGGCTATTATCAGAAGTAGACAGTGGAGAGGATTGGGATTTAGAGTTGTTTTGGTTCAACAAAGGAGGTTGATCAGTAGAAATGATTTTTGAAAGGGGTGAAGAGGGAGGTTGTAAAGGTGGATTGGTGGAAGTATGAATAGGGTCCATTTGATCAGACAGGATATCAAACCTGTTGTTCACCAGAAGAGTGGCAGGAGGAGGGAGGCTCGGTATGGTGGTTGTCATAGAAGAGGAGGGGATATCAGCAGGGCAGACATCGCCGGGAGGTGAATTAAGATTTGGAATTGTGGTGGTATTAGGTGGGCCTGAGATAGGAAGCGCAGGATGGGGTGAGGGTTGAGTAACAGGATGAGGAGGAGGCTTTCTGAGGGTGGCAGTCGGAGGGGGTTGGCTCTTTCGAGGATTACGGCTGGAGCTTCGTCCCCTAGTAATTTGAGGCTGGGAAATAGGAGGTTGAGGGTTAGGATTTTTTTAGCATTGAGCTGGACTATGATATATAGAGCTACAAAAGGTGCAAGGGGAAGGCTTCCAGTCGTAAAGAACTGTGAGGGGAGTGATCTTACCATCAACAGAAATAAAAATTTCATCAGGCAGAGGATTAGAGCACGAAACCTGCACACATACCCTAGCAAAGGTCAGTCTGGTTTTTGCCGCAGTGAGGGCGTCAACAGCAAGCGGAACTCCAACGCAGCTCGCGATTTTTGAAATCCCTTCCGGCGTCCAGCAAGAGAGAGGAAGGTTTTTTATCTTAATCCAGAGCGGGATCGACGCAAAATCTTCACGCTTGGGAATAAAATCAGGCGACCATTTTTGTAGGATAAATGGTTTTCCAAAGAAAAACCATGGCCCTCCCGACCAGGCCATGTCGTAATCTTCAGAAGATGAAAACTTCAGCAAAAAGAACCCGTCGTCTAAGGTGAGGAGGGAGAGTTCCCCCTTCAGCTTCCAAGTACGCTTGATCACCGACAAGAGGGCTTCATAAAAAGGCCTTCTTCCGATGGAGTAACCAACTAAAGAAAGCGACCATTCTGGAGCACCAGCATCAAACTGCGATTGAGTGAAGTGAGCAGTGAAATTTTTTGTGGGATGATGAGCAAGAGAACTAGAGAAATCATGGGAAATAGGGGTCTGGGAAGAGAAAAGGAGCTTCCAGTGAAGAAGCTCGTCAGAAAGAGGAGCCGTGGAGGCGGAGGCAGAAGGCAGCGGGGGGAAAGCGGCGGAGGAGGACATCCGGATAGACGGTGTCCTCCTCAAGGCGGCGGGAGAGAAAGAAAAAGGCGCGAGGAAAGGATGCCCTAGCAGAGCAAAAAATCACAACGCACCCACTTCTAGGCTAAGATTGGCTTATAAATAAATATTTTGTAATGAAAAGAAGACACAAGAAAAGTCACCTTGAAACCTACTCTTCTAAAGTGTGAGTCATTTGAAGCTTTCAGTCTGTAAGTTATAAGTTTTAATAAAAATTTGTCTTGCTTTAGTTCTATTTCTGACAAAAAGTTCTCTGTGACCCCAAGCCAGCGATCCTATTAATGAAACTCTCCTCTGATATCAGAGCCATGTCGGGCTAAACTCCTATAATTCTAGGTGATACTTAGAATTATATATGTCGTCAATACATGCAACAAAAAAAATTTCATTTTGTATTCATCATGTAACTCTTAGTTTTCTATTAAGATCTACATTTTCTGACAACCCACTTTCTTTGAACAAAAATATTACGTTATACTAGAAAATAAAACTCAATGAAAATAAAATGATAAAGACATCAAAAAATTAATAAATTCAAAATACATAATTTTTATGCATGCTAATCCAATTAATGAATGCAGCCTGTAGTTGTCACTACAAGTTTCATTTTAATTTGATTGCAGTGGATTACAACCCTTCTTCCTCTGACACTACAACAATATCCCCTCCCCTCCCCACCCAATAAGGAAACCTAGGGCAACTGAAAATAGAATAAAACTCTCAAAACACCTTTCATGAAATAACATGGCAGATCCCCATATCCCATTCAATAATCCCTGCAACTTTGCAAGAGATTATTCTGTGCGAACACCGGACGGGAGAACCGTCTGATTCACGTTCAGGTACCAAGCGGTACTCGGTACCGCTCGGTATAAGCTTGGTACCGAAAATGACGCATTTTCATTGGGGGTTGAAATCCGAACAGAATAATTTTTCCAACTTTGCAGCACAGATGAACCTATTGATTAAATCCGCATAAAAATTAGACTTCACAATATAAGAAAGATCTAGTACAATAATAAAAGCATCCACTTGAAACATATGGGCTAATTAATGATACTAAATGCTCACAATTTACTAAATCACTATCCAGCACAAAAATGACAGAGCCTATAGGAATATGATCACGACATTTTCATTACATATTATGAGCTAAAACATTGCAGATTACTAATTTATCCTTACAGGTACAACAAAAGTCAGGAATATATAAAGAATTATATAGATCAGATCAACCTTTTAGATTATTTTTTATCATGATTTGGTTATGGTTTCTCAAGAAGGAAGTGGATAATTACAAAGTGTAATTCGATTAAAAAAATTAAAAATCAATGTTAAACTGTGAGATATTCATGTGAAAATCGTAGTTCCGAAATTTTTAGATGCTATGCTGGGCGGAAACACGGCCAAAAATGCGTGAAAGAGCATGAGTAATAAGAAAAAAATGGAAAGAGAGAGAGAGAGAAAAAAAGAGATCTACAAACTGCAAATTCATGGATCATACAATGTTGAAGGAATAGCTCCCTGGATCTAACTAAACTCATAGAACAGAACCACAACAAATTAACAAAGGGAGTCATCATATCCAAATAAATTCAAAATCAGAGGAAAGACACTTTTTCGACCTCAAAGGTTCAAGACAGGCAAATTCTATTAGTCAAACCAGCTCTAGTTCCAGAAAACCTCACATTTACATATAAAAACGAGTGAAAATATCATAATCCAAAGAATGACCTATCCCACCGAACCTTGCCGAGATCTGAAAATTCACCAATAGATCCATCTTCTACCAACATCATACTCGAACAGTTCCAGCTGAAGCCGCTGAAGAGGCAGCGTTACCGATGAAAGACAGGAACCCGGAGGCGGAGGCAGTGGGTTCCTGATCATCGAGGAATAGATCCTCCGGAACACGGAACGCGCCGTGGACACAGATGATGGCGGCGCCCACCATGACAGCGGAGATGAGGAGCGAACCAACGGAGGTTAGGAATATGGCAAAGAAAGTGATAATTATGAGCGCGAATAAGGTCTCGCGGTCGGAGAAGGTACGGCCGAGGATAACAAGAGGAGGATCTGAGGGTCGAAAGAGGTAGAAGAAGCACCAGGAAGAAAGAAGGGAAAGGAGGACGAGAAGGGAGAAGGGGTGGGAAAGGAGGGAAAATACGAGAACAGATGCAAGGAAGGCAAGGTAATTGACGCGGAAATATGAGTAGTTCTTTCGGACGCGAAAGGCGGCGTCGGTAAGGGACTCGGGTCGGGAAAAGGCGGAACGATCGTAAAGCTCGTACCACGGACGGCGATTTGCAAGAGAGCGGCGGATTGAACTGGATAGACGGGATAGGAAGAGGCGGAATGCCGGCGTGGAGATCGGGGCTCCAGTGCCGACAGCGGTGGACGGTAGTGGAGACGTGCCGGATGGAAGATTTGTGGAGACAGGGAGGATTGGTGGCGAAACCGTGGAAGCCATCGGATACGGAGAATTAGGGTTTTCAAAAAACAGAGGAGATGAAGATATGACCTCCGATTGAGTCGAACGAGCAAGAAGTTATTACGTGGGGAGTCGGAACGAGCAGGGCTAGTTCTTCCTTGCTTTAGGTTTTCGGACCCGAATTTAATCTGAATCGGGTCCGGGTTAACCCGATCCGACACAAATTTCCGAAGTTGACCTAAAATTGTTAGTTTTAGGGTAAAAAATCTGGTCAATTTTTTATTTTCGGGTCAATCTCGGGTTTTCGAGTAAATAGGAGTTTTCGTGTCATTTTCGGGTTGCTTAGTCAACCCGAACCCGTCCCGATTTTTAAAACGGTTTGATTTGTTGAATCCCAACCTGACCCGTTTCGGGGCCAGGTTTACCCTAACCTGATTTTTTCCCGGTTGAGTTCGGGTCGTGTCAAAAATTGACACCTCTAAATATACATAACAAAATAAGGGAGCTAAATAAGAAATTTTGTCCTTATATATCCCATAATATTTAAAATTGGAGAAATATATTTATTATATTTTTTGAAAAAAATGTTAAAAAATTGTGCTCGGATTCTAGGGATACATGAGTCGAGTTGAGCTTGAGTCAGTGGGTGTTCGAGTCGAGCTCAACTATTAAATATCAAGCTTGAGCTCAAGCTAGAACTCAAGTCGAGCTAAAAAATCGAGCTCAAGCTCGACTCGTTCCACCATAAACGAGTTCAAGCTGCTCGTCGAGCCTCTAACGCAGTCCAATTCGCCTTCCAACACACGCGATCCTTGAAAAATAAATTCACGGCCCTTTACTGCTGCAAAGATAGAGGATAATGAGATTTAAGCATATTGTTGGGTTTGCCAAAGGGAGAATAAGTTTTAGGTTGTTAACATTTATTACAGTGCATAGCAGGATTTGAAATTTCTCGAAATACGCTTGGATTTTAAAATTGAAACAGGCGGAAAATTTAAAGTACACTTATGGGATTATTATTATTATTTTGTTAATATTTAAATTTAACAATTTCGAGCTAGCTCGCGAGCTGAACCTTGTCAAGCTCGAACTCGAGCTTATTTAATAAACGAGCTGTAGCTTGAGCTCGAGCTTGTGGCACGAAAAGCTCGGCTCACAAGTTCATAAACTTGTCGAGCTCGAGACTGCTCGGCTCACTTACACCCCTAGCTCTGATTAAGTGTTCTTATTTCTGTCAGCTACACATCCACGTGGCATACTTTAAGTTTATTTTCTTGATGTACTCTCAGCTACACACTGTACTTTCTTTACTTTAGCTTTTTATAAGTACCCCTTGTAACCAACAGGCAATAACATGAAAATATAATTCTCTGTTTTTCATTTCTTGTCTCCATCTCTGTCCACAGCCGAAAGCCAATTCATGGCTTACTCCTTCAACATTGTATAAGAAGTCTAGGTACCTATCCCTACCCTTTCTTCTCTTCTTTCTCCAATGACTACTCCAGGTAATACACCACCTTCTTCCCAGGCGGAATCCTCCACCGCCGAGGGCACTTTCTCATCCCCACAAATCCCATCCTCCCTTAAATTCTTGATGAGTAACATCAAGAATGTTATCTCCCAACAATTAACAGCAGAAAATCACTCTCTATGGTGATCTCAAGTCATCAAACTCTTCAGAGCAAATAGCTTTGAAGGTTTCTTGACTGGCTCCATTTCTTGTCCGCCTCCGTCACTCTCCACAAGAGACGGATCCCATTCCACAAATCCGGACCATTCTACCTGGGTTCTGCTAGAACAAAATCTAGCAGCCACCCTATACTCCATTATATCGCCTTCGATTCTCCCCTACGTCCTCTCCGCCGACCACTGCAGCGAAATATGGAAGATTCTTGACAGCCGTCTCCAATTGTCAACTCGATCAAGAATTTCACAGTTCAAGAACGAACTCCACTATCTCATTATGAAAGACAAATCGATGACGCAGTATCTACTCGACGTCAAATCCAAAGTCGACGCCCTCGCTGCAGCCGGCGCTCCCGTCGAAGTTGAAGATGTCATCCACTACACTCTCAATGGGCTCCCAAACACATACCAAGCATTCAAGACCGCCATCCGCACAAATCTCTGCTCGGTAAGTCTTGACGAATTATGCACCCTCTTATGCAGCGAGGAGCTCAATCTACTCCACGAAACCACGAAAGAACTTCACGCACTCAGCATCAACGACAACCAAACCGTGCTTACCGCAAATTGCGGACGAGGACGAGGTCGATCTTCAAATTACAGAGGTCGAAACAATCCAAGATCTTCCTATAATCAACCAAACAACAGAGGAGCTAAATCAAACAAACCATCTATATCTTGCCAGATCTGCGGCAAACCGGGCCACTCCACCGTCAAATGTTGGCATCGCCATGACGAGCAGTACAATTCAGATCCTCCAACAGCCCTGTTCACATCATCCAACTCATACAACCCCTCAGAATGGTTTCTTGATAGCAGCGCCACTACTCATCTCACATCAGATCCCACCAACGTCCAGCAATCACAACCATATTACGGCTCAAGTCAAGTAACGCTTGGAAATGGACAGCAAGTTCCGATCAAGAATACAGGAAATGGTCTTCTTCCCACCCCATCCAGTAATCTAAAATTATCTCATCTGAATTTAGTTCCAAACTTATCATTTAATCTCCTCTCCATTCAACAACTAACCGCTGACAATGACTATTTTATCACCTTATATCCGCACGGCTATGAAATCAAGGACTGGAAGACCCACCGCAGTCTTCTCACGAGTCCATCTATTAATGGACTCTATCCACTTCAGCTCAAACAACAAACAGGAAACAATAGCGACAATCTTGCTCTTCTTTCAGTTCAACACATCCCAGACTTATGGCACCGGCGTCTCGGTCACCCATCGTCGCAAACGCTGGCTGCAATCTCCAAACATAACAGCATGGTTCACTATGGCTACACCGGTCCATCCTGTAACTCATGCAAAATGGCTAAAAGCCACCGTCTCCCCACTTCTTCTTCTCAATCTGTAACTAGTTCTCTTTTCTCTGTTGTACACTCGGACGTATGGGGACCTTTCTCTAAGGTACCCGCTCAAGGCTACCGCTACTACGTATCCTTTATAGACGATTTTTCAAAGTTTACATGGATATATCCTATTACTAATAAATCCGAGGTTTTCTCTAAGTTTATTGAATTTCAAAAACTCATCGAACGCCAATTCAATCATAAAATTAAAATAATTCGTTCGGACAACGGAGGCGAATATGTTAATCGCAAATTCAATACTTATTGCAAAGCCACCGGAATCATTCATCAATCAACCTGTCCGCACACTCCTTCCCAGAATGGAGTCGCCGAGCGCAAACACAGGCATCTAATTGAGACCACAAGAACTCTGCTCATACAGGCCTCGCTACCTCTCTACCTCTGGGTGGACACACTTCTTGCAGCAAATTACCTCATAACCTGCATGCCTTCACCGAATACTCAAAACAAATCTCCATACGAGATTCTATACGGCAAGCAGCCCGAGTACAACCATCTCAAGGTAATCGGATGTCTGTGTTATCCTTGGCTCAAGCCGTACACCATTCACAAACTATCACCTATCTCTCACCCATGCATCTTCATAGGCTACCCTCAAAATCAAAAAGGGTATAAATGTCTCGATCTCCGGAATAACAAAATATACATATCCAACAATGTAATATTTGTTGAAAACATCTTTCCTTGCTCTGACTCCAACTCCAGGAACCCAGTCACAATAGGATCTTCTCATGACATACCACCTCTATTACTTGTACCCAACACACACCTACCCTCTGCCATCTCTCACGAATCCACAGACATCCCTCCTCTTCAAAATTCCTCAACCACCCCTATGCCAGATACATACAACACGGCCACCAACAAAGCACGTCTAGTGGCACAAGGTTTCAATCAAGAGCATGGCATTGACTATAATGAAACCTTTAGCCCAGTAGCAAAAATGCCAACAATCCCTGTGCTCATTCACATAGCAATGCATCACAACTGGACGATTCACCAATTAGACGTCTCCATCGCCTTCTTACATGGTAAGCTATCCGACATCGTCTACATGTCCCAACCTCCCAGCTTTCAAGACTCCTCATATCCCGATCACGTATGCAAACTCAAGAAAGCCCTCTACGGTTTGAAACAATCATCGAGGGAATGGTATGCAACCCTCTCCAATCACCTCATAGATTATGGCTTCCACATCAGTGCATTCGATCCCTCAGTACATACATTTCAATCCGGCAACACTCACATGTATATGCTCGTCTAGGTCGACGACATTCTACTCACAGGTAACTCTCCAACAGAAATACATAAATTACTCTCTAATCTTCATGCTTCCTTTCAGATGAGAAATCTAGGAAATCTGTCCCAGTTCTTGGGCATTCAAACTACTAAGACAAAAAATGGGTTCATACTTCACCAACAAACATATGCCAAAACAATCATTCAGCGTGCAGGAATGGATAACGCAAAATCGGTAGCCACGTCGATATCATGCAAAACCACTACCACGCCAACATCAAACAAACCCTACGCTCAACCACAGCTCTACAGACAGATTATCGGCGCTTTGCAATACCTTACACTTACCCGTCTGGATATCCAGTTTGCCGTCCAATTGCTATGTCAGCACATGCAGCAACCGCTCAACATTCACCAAGAAGCATTAAAACGCCTACTTCGCTACATTCAAGGATCCTCTGCACTCGGCATTCCACTAAACTGATCCAACCTTACCCTCAAAGGATACGTCGATGCCGACTGGGCCAGCAACAATCAAGATCGAAAATCAATATTCAGATATTGTAACTTTCTTGGCACCTCCATCATCTCATGGCAAGTCAAGAAACAAAATACGATAGCCAGGTCTTCTACAGAAGCCGAATACAGGCCACTAGCCATCGAAACCACAGAGATCCTATGGCTTCGCCAACTGCTCGAAGATTTTCATACACCACAGTCGGAACCAACCACAGTCTACTGCGACAACACCTCCGCAATAGCACTGGCTAACAACCAAATATTCCACGCCCGAACGAAACACATCGAAGTCGACTGCCATTTCATCCGGGAATGCATCAAGAAAAATAAGGTTTCAGTTCATCACATTTGCACTGAAGACCAACTCACCGATCTCTTCACTAAAGCCCTACCAAACCACCAATTTACGCTTCTCTCTCACAAACTCACCGCTACAACACTAGCATGAGTTTGAGGGGGGCTGTCAGCTACACATCCACGTGGCATACTTTAAGTTTATTTTCTTGATGTACTCTCAGCTACACACTGTACTTTCTTTACTTTAGCTTTTTATAAATACCCCTTGTAACCAACAGGCAATAACATGAAAATATGATTCTCTGTTTTTCATTTCTTGTCTCCATCTCTGTCCATAGCCGAAAGCCAATTCATGGCTTACTCCTTCAACAATTTCTATATTGTGGACTATTTGTTTGAGAAATGATCAAATTTGTTTCGAACAACATCAAATAAGATTCAAAAGAAAATTAATTAAGGTTAATATTTTATCGAAGATGTAAAAATTGGAAGAAGGCGAGGTTTGCAGTTCAATAGTTGAACTGGACGACATAATAATACTAAATTTATTAAAAGATAATAAAATTATCATAATAAATAATGGTAAAGCATAAAACTTATATATATATATATATATATATATATATATATATATATATATATATATATATATATATATATATATATATATATATATATATATATAAAGTGTTTAAGTAACTAAACTTAATGATATTAAATATAATTTTTTCGTCTAATCTTCTAGCCTCTTTCTCAAATCACTAAAATTCTAAAAAATAGATGATGAATTAGAAATTAATATCAACTAGATAACATGAAACATAATAACATAAGCTAAAGTAAAATAAGGAGAAAACATTAATAGATTTAAAAAGAAAATTAAAAAAAAAATTATAAAGATGTTTTGTACATGAAATAAAATAACATAAGTTGAAATAAAATATGAAAGAATCATTAATAGAATTAAAATGAAAATTACAAAAATTATAAAGATTCTTTGTACATTATAAAATTCTTAGTGAAAATGGAAACACACATTCATGAAATATAGATGAAATAAATAATAATTTTCACTTATGTACTGCTCATATCAGTTTGCTTTTAAAAAAAAAAAAAAAAAAAAAAAAAAAACAATAAAAATGTCTAAGTAAATCTAAATGTAATCTTCTAGATTTGCATCATCCAAAGTTGAGCACTCAAATCCTCCTTCATCAAAATCATTTTCACCAAATGTTTCGACATCATCACTTCCAAGTATTTCTCAGCCTTCTCCTACATTTTCTAAAACATTGTCATTTGCAAAACAAAATTATTAAATATTATATCTTTATAAACATTTATCAAAATGATATAATTTATTCTAATTAATAACTTCGAGCTTCTCTCATACTAATATTTAGTTTTTCAACAATTGAAGTAACATCCTCTATATAAATTGTAGTCTCTAAATCCTCTAAAGTAAGCCATGGAATAGGTTCATCATCGAGCACCTAAAAATCAATCATGTCAATACACGTGTAGTCCAAATGATCATAGATTTATTTTTGAACCTATAAAGTTAATATGAATCATGATAAGTATATAGTACATCATTCTGTAAAAAATATTTATATGTAATTTAACTGAACAACTTTTTTTTTTTTTTTTTGATAAACTGCCGAATGCATTAATGTAATTTAACTGAACAACTTACATATTATTATTGCCTAATCAAATGTTTGACATTCATCATATGTTCCATAGCTCTATGCATCGAGTTACAATATTTATTCTACTTATTATGAGTTGCTTTCAATATTTTTATGATCAATATGAATTTTCTTTATAGCATTGTCTACAAGTTTAGAACCCATTAACTTCCTTTCTTATGTCTTATTCTAGGCTAATAATTTTTTATGTTTTCTACCATGCAAAACTTCATGTGGAGCCATATTAATAATAAATTAAAAAGTATTATTAGAAGAAAATTTATTAATGGTACGTAATCCTCTCAACTCCATCCAAAGTCCAGAACACAACCTTAATAGATCCTCTAAAATCTAAATAACCCACTTAAATTATCCATCCTTATGGGGATGAAATGCCATACTAAAATTCAAATTTGTCTCCAATCATTCTTGAATGCCCTTCTGTAACCTAGAAGTAAATTTTCCATATTGATAGAAACGATGACCTTCATAACTTGATGCAATCAAACTATCTCCTTTGCATAAAATTGAGTCAGTTTGTCAATAGAATATGTATGTCTCATGGGTAGAAAATGAGCTGACTTAGTCAATCGATCTACTATTACCAATATAACATCATGGCTTTGTCTAAACTTTTTGAAAACTCATCAAAAAAATTCATAATAATTTTCACTCAGGAATAGACAAAGGTTACAATAAACCATGAGGCCTCTATTGTTTAGCTTTCACAATCCGCTAGATCCCACACTTGGAAATAAATTCTATTATATTTCTCTCAATCTAGGTCATCAGAATATAGGTTTCAAGTCCTCATACATGTTGCAACCCATAACCCCGAGTTTGAGATTTTGATGATGCCAAATAATGAGTATTTTGGAACTACTTTTCATTGATTATTATTTTATTTGTTATTTTCCTTGAGCACTAACATTTCAGGAAGATCACAAGTGACTCAGGAAGAAAGGAAGACTCAAGACCGGGTAGATTAGGAGTATGAGTCAAACAATGTATTTTTTCATTTATTGTATTTTTACTTTATTGAGTATGGCCACAATATGCGTAAGAGTAAGAGCAACCATGCACACACACAGGGGGAGAGTTCTTTTTTTAACTACAAATTATAACTAAAATTCTTCTCTGTAGATCGTACTGTACGATTTTATTTCGTACTGTACGATCCAAGCTATGTGGACAAATCTGTGAATAGATCGTACTGTACGAAGTATGTCGTACTGTACGATATGTTCAGATCCAAAACCCTAGCCGTAACTTAGTTTAAGTAAGTGATTTTACGCCGTTCGTACTGTACGAACAAGTTCGTACTGTACGATCCGTTTTTAATACTTACTTAAATTAACCCGTGATTAGTGCATGTAATCCAGGCCTAATGAAAATTTGAACATCGTACTGTATGATAGTAATCGTACCATACGATGAACAGAAACGACATCCGATCGTCCAGACCATCGTCCTGTACGAATAGTATCTTGTTGGATCGTACCGTACGATATTATATCGTACAGTACGATTTGTTTTTGTACTGTTCGTACATCTTCGTACCAGGACGACGACTGTTTGTGAATATCGTACTGTACGATGTAGAATCGTACTGTACGAACAGTAACAGCTAATTTTGAAATCAGAGGTTTTTGGAGCCCGTTTTTAGATGTCAATCAAGTCTTTTTGGGTAAGAATTACAGAGGGGGTGAATGTGGTTAGAGAGGGATTCCAAGGGAGAAAACTCTAGAGAAATTCTTGAGGGTTGAGAGAGGAAGGAGGAGGTGAGCGTTGTGAGGGAGAAGAGGTGTGAGGGAGATCACACGGTTGCTCCAAGCTTGCTGCATCTTGCTCCTCCTGTGGCCCGAGAAGGATTTGAGGAAGGATCTCCAAGGGAAAGGCTCATCTACATCCGTTACCTCGAGGTTCTCTGCCTTCTCCAGGAGGGAGAAAAACGAGAAGGTTCTCTGCCGTCGCCAAGAGGGTGAAAATAGAGTTTGATATTCCGCCACACCGGGTTGGTAAAAGGGAGGTTTGTACAGGCTTCTCTGCCTTGCTGAGGGGGGCAAAAGGAGAACTATTTTGATAGTGAAAATCCGGAGTGGAGGACTCCGGGGAGTGGACGTAGGTCATATTTTGACCGAACCACTATAAAATTCTTGGTGTGTTCTTTCCTTATCGTTGTTTAATTTTTGCTTGCATTTTAAATATGTCATATCTATTGCATGTGAAATTTTGTGAAAGAAAAGTTGCATAAATCTTTGTGTTAAAGTTTCAAAAAAAAAAAAAATTAGAACTCTTGTTTAGGGTTAATTTTATTATTAAGAAGTTTTTAGAATTCACCCCCCCCCCCTCTTGTCGTTTAGTAATTTCAATTGGTATCAGAGCTTGTTTTTCAAAATAGTGTTTTAGAAAACCTTGAAAAAAAACGATCATGTCAAATTTTGGTAATCGTAACACTGCGGAGGGTTATTCAATAACTCGTCCACCACTTTTTGATAACATACCGTTTGATTTCTAGAAAATTAGAATGTCTATATTTTTGGAATCTATAGATTACCGCATGTGGATGTTAGTAAATGATGGATATGTTGCACCGTTTAAGATTGTTAATGGTTTGAAAACTCCTGTACCTTTTATTGAATGGAGCAATGAGGATAGGGAGTTAGCCCAACTGAATGCTAAGTGTTTAAACTGCTTTTTTTGTGCATTGAAATATGAGGACTATATGAGAGTATCTACTTGTGTTTCTGGTAAAGAGATTTGGGATAGACTGTGCATTACATACGAAGGAACAAACGAAGTAAAACAGTCTAGGCTTAACATTCTACTGCATGATTATGAATTATTCCGTATGAAACCTAGCGAAACAATTTCTGACATGTACACTAGGTTCACCCAAATCGTGACATCCTTGCATGCATTAGGTAGAGAAATTTCAAATTCTAAGAAAGTAAACAAAATTCTTAGATGCCTACCTAGTTCCTATGATGCTAAGATAACTGCTATCACTGAGTCCAAAGATCTTAATGTCTATTCTATTGATAACCTCCTTGGGTCACTCATTGCATACGAGCAAGGAGTGAGCCAAAGGCAAAGTGATGCAGGTGAAAAGAAGAAGGAGCGGACGGTGGCATTAAAAGCTAGCAACTCAGAAAGTGAAAGCTCTGCAGGGGAGGAAGACGATGAAATAGCACTGATGACCCGACAGTTCAAAAATTTCCTGAAGAGAAAACAAAAGCGTCATCAGAACAGCTGGAATAAAGGTAAGAGCTCAAGGTCCAATAAGGTTTCATCTGATACAATTTGCTTTGAGTGCAGGAAGCCAGGTCACCTTCGAGCCGATTGCCCTAATCTGAAGAGTCAACCAGCAAAGGAGAAAGGAGATGACAAAGTTAAATACAAGAGAGGAAAGACAAAGACACAGAAAGCTTTTTGGGCCGACTCTGCCTCAGAATCATCAGAAGAAGAAGCAGAGGAGGAGGTAACAAATTTGTGTCTTATGGCTAATGATAACCTTGATCAATTGGATCAAGATGAGGTATGTCAACTTTCTTATGATGAATTATTGCTTATTTCTGAGAATATTCATGTCTCGTATAGGAAACTGAAGAAAATGCATGCTAAACTTAATATTGAATTTAGTTCCTTACAAATTGAGCATGCTAACTTAGTTAAAGAAAATTCTGATTTGGATAAAGATCACATGTTACTTCTTGATGAGTATGATGCATTAAATAAGAAGCATATTGAACTAATTGAAGCGCATGAATCCTTGAAAACATCACATATTGAACTAGATGTAGAGTTTGAAAAACTAACTGCACTTGCATTAGAAGTAGATCATAGTGAGCACTTGCTATTGATAGAAGTTGATGGATTGACAGCTCAAAATAAAATTTATAGTGAAAAGATAAAAGAATTAGAAAATGAAATTGCATTACTCACAGTAGGCCATCCTAGAAAACTCCCAACACAGCATGCATTACAAAACCTTAGGAAGAGGCACCACCACACTCATAGATTAGTAAATCCATTTCCCGGTGTTAGGTGCTTCTCTTGTGGCATGTTAGGTCACATAGCCCGCACATGCACAATTCACCATAGGACACACTTAGTATGGAGACCTAAACTGCATCCATCACAGCATAACATGCATACATCTCATTCATGCAAGCATAAGGAGGAACCCAAACTCACTTGGGTTCCCAAATCTAATATTTGAATGAAATTGTAGGGATGCTCTCACAAAAGACCTAGTGAGAGCATGTGGTACCTGGATAGTGGCTGCTCGCGACACATGACTGGAGATATGAAGAAGTTCATCCTATTGGAGACCAAAACTAGAGGCAAAGTAATGTTGGGAGACAACACTACCAGGAAGGTGATAGGCTCAGGTATCGTTGGTAATGCTAAGAATTTTTTAATTGAAAATGTTTTATTAGTTGATGGTTTAAAGCATAACTTACTTAGCATTAGTCAACTGTGTGACAAAGGTTTTTATGTTAATTTTTTTACTGATAGATGCCTGATTAGTTTATTTGATGAAATTATTTTAGAAGGAAAACGAATTAACAATGTTTACATGTTAGACCTTGATTGCGTTGATAGTTCAAAATCATTTTGCTTGAAAATAATAGTTGATGACTCGTGGCTATGGCATAGGAGACTATGCCATGCTAGCATGAAAACTCTTAGAAACATCACTCAAAAAAACCTAGTTAGAGGTGTACCTAAGTTAGAATTCACCAAGGATCACTTATGTGATGCTTGCCAACAAGGAAAACAAGTCAAATCATCCTTTCACTCAATTAGAGACGTGATCACCTCTAGGCCACTAGAAATTCTACACATGGACTTATTTGGACCCGTAAGTACAGCCAGTCTAGGTGGAAAGAATTATGGATTTGTGATTGTAGATGACTTCACTAGATTTACTTGGGTAAGATTATTAGCACACAAGAATGAGTCTTTTGAGGAATTTAAAGTTTTCTCCACATGGATTCAATGAAAATTAGGTTGTGAAATATCAACAATCCATAGTGATCATGGTGGAGAGTTCCAAAATGATAGATTTGAGTCATTCTGTCAAGAGATAGGAATATAGCACAATTTCTCAGCTCCTAGAACACCCCAACAGAATGGCATAGCAGAAAGGAAGAATAGAACTTTGGTAGAAGCTGCTAGGGAAATGTTAGCGGAGTATACCCTTCCTAGATACTTTTGGGCAGAAGCAGTCAACACAGCCTGTTATGTTTTGAACAGAGTAAACATTAGATCGAAGCTGAATAAAACTCCATATGAACTCCTTAAGGGTAGGACACCAAACCTTTCACATTTACATGTCTTTGGGTGTAAGTGCTTCATCTTAAATAATGGTAAACATCCCTTAGGAAAATTCGATCCCAAGTCTGATGAGGGTGTCTTCTTAGGTTATTCTTCTGTAGGTAAGGCCTATAGAATTTTTAATAAGAGAACCCTTGTAGTAGAAGAATCCACCCATGTGGTATTTGATGAATCAGATAAGCCCTCAGAATCTAAAATTGAAGATGATGAAATAGAGGCAATTCAAGGAGTAGAGACGATGACCTTAGGAGAAAGGGTCGAACCTCAGGAAGTTTTGCCTAGAGAATGGAGATATTCTTCTAGTCATCCTAAAGAGTTAATTTTAGGAGACCCTTCAGAAGGTGTAAGAACTAGGCATGGACTTAGGAAGGAGGTTAGTCACTCAGCTTTCATCTCTATGATAGAACCTACAAGTATAGATCAAGCCTTAGGAGATGAATTTTGGATTCTAGCAATGCAAGAAGAGCTGAACCAATTCACCAAGAATGATGTTTGGGAGTTAGTTAAGAGACCTAAAGAGCAAAGTGTTGTTGGAACAAAATGGGTCTTCAAAAATAAGGTGAATGATTCAGGAACAATAATAAGGAATAAAGCAAGGCTAGTAGCTAAGGGGTACAACCAAATTGAGGGAATAGACTTTGAAGAAACCTTTGCCCCGGTTGCTAGACTAGAAGCCATAAGAGTGCTCTTAGCTTTTGCTTGCTTCAAGAACTTTAAGTTATATCAAATGGATGTAAAGAGTGCATTTTTGAATGGGGTAATTAAGGAAGATGTCTACGTTGAGCAACCCCCCGGATTTGAAAACTCACAATTTCTAAACCATGTATTCAAATTAAAAAAGGCACTATATGGATTAAAGCAAGCACCTAGAGCATGGTATGAAAGACTTAGCTCATTTCTTTTGGATAGAGGATTTCAAAAGGGTAGTGTAGATACTACACTCTTTTTACAAAAGGTCAAAGAAGAAATTCTCATTGTTCAAATATATGTAGATGACATCTTGTTTGGATCTTCAGATAAAAACTTATACGATGAATTTTCAAAAACAATGAGTAATGAGTTTGAAATGAGCATGATGGGAGAGCTTAATTACTTTCTTGGCTTTAGTGTAAAACAAATGGATAATGGAACCTTTCTTAGCCAATCAAAGTATATTAAGGATATTTTAAAGAAATATGAAATGGATAGTGCAAAACCCATGAACAACCCAATGAGTTCGACAATCCAATTAGATAAGGATCATAGTGGAAAATCAGTAGATCAGAAAAAATATAGAGGAATGATTGGATCCCTACTTTACTTGACTGCCAGTAGACCGGACATAATGTTTAGTGTGTGCCTTTGTGCCCGTTTCCAAGCCGATCCTAAAGAGTCTCACTTAACTGCTGTCAAAAGAATTCTTAGATATCTACTAGGCACCCCAAACTTAGGAATTTGGTATCCCAGACACAGCACTTCCTTTGAAATCCTAGGGTACTCAGATTCTGACTTTGCAGGATGTAGGATAGATAGAAAGAGCACCTCTGGTACCTGCCAATTCATCGGACAATCATTAGTTTCTTGGTCTAGTAGGAAGCAAAACTCAGTAGCACTTTCCATAGCCGAGGCAGAATACATTGCGGTAGGAAGTTGTGTTGCACAAGTACTATGGTTAAAACAACAAATTCTTGATCTTGGACTACCTGTTGGAACCATCTCGATCATGTGTGACAACACAAGTGCAATTTGTATCTCTAAGAATCCAATTCAACACTCTCGAACGAAACACATAGACATTAGACATCATATCATTAGAGATCACGTCGCTAAGGGAGATATAGAATTACATCACATCGCTACAGGAGATCAATTGGCAGACATATTCACAAAACCATTAGCTTTTGACACCTTTAGCACCTTGAGGACTAGATTAGGTGTCATAGATATAAATGCATAAAAAAAAAAAAAAAATCTTTAGGGCTGCTCCTGATCACCACACACTCACCACACCAACACTTTATATGACTGTTCATCGTACTGTACGATCCACTTCGTATGGTACGATCCACGTCAGCACGGATTGGGACGAATTAAAGCCGGTTGGTACGACATTATTGAGTATCGTACTGTACGATACATTCGCTTCGTACTGTACGATCCACGTCAGCACGGATTGGGACGAATTAAAGCCGGTTGGTACGACATTATTGAGTATCGTACTGTACGATCCATTCGATTCGTACTGTACGATCCATGTCATCACAAAAGGACAATTTGAGTAATAGCTGTTCGGTACGATATTTCTTATCTATCGTACTGTACGATCCACCTATTCGTATAGTACGAAACTTTTGGTCAAAAGTCGTACTGAGGGCCTCAGGACGATCGATATTCGCCTGATCGTACTGAACGATCCGTATCGTACTGTACGATTTGACTGTCTTTTCCCGAAACGATTCATCAGAATATTAATTGGATATCGTACTGTACGATACCAGATCGTACTGTACGATATACGGAAATTCCTATAAATATCCTTGCCTAGGCTGTTCAATTCACTCAACCCTCTCCTCACTCAGCCTTCACTTCGTTTTCTTGCCCTCCTGCAATGTCTAAACGAGGCCGGATGACTGCCGGAAGCTCGTCCTCATCCCATCGTCAACCCGATCGCTTTCTGAATAGTGAGAATGAGGAAGCCTACTACCGATACAAGGCTTGCAAAATTTCTCCCTCAAAAATGCTTAATCAGGCCGCTCTAAATTTCAAGGTAATGGGCCTCTTTGTCTCCACCACTTTTCAATTCCTACTCACCCTAGCGTTTCCATACAATTCTGAACTGCTTTTTGAATTTCTCGCCAACCTCACCTACACCGTCGATAACACCACTTTTCACTCCTTTGTTTGTGGCCGCCCCGTTGTAATAACTAGAGCTGACATCGCCCAACATATTGGGCTGTCCACTGAAGGACCTATGGTTTGCTCGTTTCTTACCGATGATTTTGATTGGAGCGATGTAAATAGAGTCCTTAGGAATACTGTTTTTCATCAACACCAGCCTCTAGTCCAATCTTTAACCAGAAATGTCTGTATCATTCAACATGTTCTTCGAACCTCTATCATACCCAAAGGTGGCGACCGCATCAATCTGACCGCTACCTTGTCAGTCGCTACCTACCTTATTATGTCCATCATTAAGTTTGATGAGGTCGATTTGATTAGCAATTAAATTCAGCACATGACTTTTGTTCGTCTTCCCACCACTAGACGGAAACAAAATCTGGCTCTTAGTCACCTAATAGGATATATCCTCTACCATAAATATCAATTATCCTACCCTGGTGAACCTGACATGCTTCCTATTTTTTATACGGATGCTTCCTTCCGTATCCTCTTTCATTGGGGACATGAGCCTGAAGAACCCGTCTTTGATGAAGAAGAAGGAGAAGATGCACCAGCCGCAGCTCCAGCTCGACCACGACGACATGCTGCACCCCGAGCACCTGCACCAGCACCAGCGCACCCTGATGATGACTTAGTCGCCCGCTTCGACCAGCTGCAGACTCGTCTCGACATGCATATTCAAGAACAGCATCACCAACACGAGACTGATATGTAGTGGTTTGGCGAACGATTCACTGCAATTGATCACCGCTTCGATGCTCTCTTTCAATATTTTCAACCAAATCCACCTCCACCACCACCAGATCAGGACCCGTCTGCTTAGTTTGTTTATGTTTGCATTGTAGTTTCTGTTTGTTTTCTTCTCTTACTTTTTGCTTTTAGTTGCTCCTCCTTTTTGTGCTGTCAAAAGGGGGAGAAGTTTGTTGTAATGTTGTAATGCCTATTTATCTAAATGCAGTATCTTTTGTTTCATACTTACTTGTAGTAACTATTTTCTTGTGTTTAATTAAAAAAAAAAAAAAAAAAACAACAAAAGAAATGTTTTTAAAAAGAAATATTTTTCTTTCTTACTTGCAACAAATTATTTGACATCATCAAAAAGGGGGAGATTGTTGCAACCCATGACCCCGAGTTTGAGATTTTGATGATGCCAAATAATGAGTGTTTTGGAACTGCTTTTCATTGATTATTATTTTATTTGTTATTTTCCTTGAGCACTAACATTTCAGGAAGATCACAAAGGACTCAGGAAGAAAGGAAGACTCAAGACCGGGTAGATTAGGAGTATGAGTCAAACAATGTATTTTTTCATTTATTGTATTTTTACTTTATTGAGTATGGCCACAATATGCGTAAGAGTAAGAGCAACCATGCACACACACAGGGGGAGAGTTCTTTTTTTAACTGCAAATTATAACTAAAATTCTTTTCTGTAGATCGTACTGTACGATTTTATTTCGTACTGTACGATCCAAGCTATGTGGACAAATCTGTGAATAGATCATACTGTACGAAGTATGTCGTACTGTACGATATGTTCAGATCCAAAACCCTAGCCGTAACTTAGTTTAAGTAAGTGATTTTGCGCCGTTCGTACTGTACGAACAAGTTCGTACTGTACGATCGTTTTTAATACTTACTTAATTTAACCCGTGATTAGTGCATGTAATCCAGGCCTAATGAAAATTTGAACATCGTACTGTACGATAGTAATCGTACCATATGATGAACAGAGACGACATCCGATCGTCCAGACCATCGTCCTGTACAAATAGTATCTTGTTGGATCGTACCGTACGATATTATATCGTACAGTACGATTTTTTTTGTATTGTTCGTACATCTTCGTACCAGGACGACGACTGTTTGTGAATATCGTACTGTACGATGTAGAATCGTACTGTACAAACAGTAACGGCTAATTTTGAAATCAAAGGTTTTTGGAGCCCGTTTTTAGATGTCAATCAAGTCTTTTTGGGTAAGAATTACAGAGGGGGTGAATGTGGTTAGAGAGGGATTCCAAGGGAGAAAACTCTAGAGAAATTCTTGAGGGTTGAGAGAGGAAGGAGGAGGTGAGCGTTGTGAGGGAGAAGAGGTGTGAGGGAGATCACACGGTTGCTCCAAGCTTGCTGCATCTTGCTCCTTCTGTGGCCCGAGAAGGATTTGAGGAAGGATCTCCAAGGGAAAGGCTCGTCTACATCCGTTACCTCGAGGTTCTCTGCCTTCTCCAGGTGGGAGAAAAATGAGAAGGTTCTCTGCCGTCGCTAAGAGGGTGAAAATAGAGTTTGGTATTCCGCCACACCGGGTTGGTGAAAGGGAGGTTTGTACAGGCTTCTCCGCCTTGCCGAGGGGGGCAAAAGGAGAACTATTTTGATAGTGAAAATCCCGGAGTGGAGGACTCCGGGGAGTGGATGTAGGTCATATTTTGACCGAACCACTATAAAATTCTTGGTGTGTTCTTTCCTTATCATTGTTTAATTTTTGCTTGCATTTTAAATTTGTCATATCTATTGCATGTGAAATTTTGTGAAAGAAAAGTTGCATAAATCTTTGTTTTAAAGTTTCAAAAACAACAAAAAAAATTAGAACTCTTGTTTAGGGTTAATTTTATTATTAAGAAGTTTTTACAATTCACCCCCCCTCTTGTCGTTTAGTAATTTCAATACATGTTGTTGCTTCCTAAATGATTCAAATACCTAGGGTAGTATGCTTTTTTGTAGAATATCCATTCTCAAGTCTCTATTAATGGGAACCCACAATCTAGTGCCGTAGAGAATAATAACCTTGTGAACAATTTGTAGTGTTGGCCTCTTTCTAGATCGAATTTGATCCAATAGTTTCACATGCTTCTCTAAACTTCTTTAATTCTTTTTGTTATGAAAGGTGAACAATCAACTGAGAAATAATTCTTAACTTCAATTCAGATTGACATACAATTTCAAATTTCATCGATCCCATTTCCTAGATCAAAGCATGTTCAGAAGTGATCAGGCTGGCTACAATTCTAATTAACTTTCTACTCAAAGCATATGTAGTCACATTCATCTTATCATGCTGATAGGTAATATACATATCATATATTTAATCAACTCCAATCATTTCCTTTTCCTCAGATTTAACTCTCTTTGAGTAAAGATACACTTCAAGCTCTTATAGTCATATAAATCTCACACATCACAACATACAAATAATGTCTCTAAATTTTCAAGCAGTCAACTCAAGATGATGAGTAGGATAGTTCTTCTCATATGGCTTCAGCCATTTGAAAGCATAAGCAACCAATTTCTCAATCTGCTACAATACACAACTTAGGCTTTTAACATAAGTGTCACTATATACTTGAAAACCTTCAGTGCCTAATAAAATAGTCAGTATAGGAGTTGACACCAAGCACTCTTTCAACTTCTAAAAAATTAACCTCACAATCTGATATCTAATCAAACAACATGATCTTTTGAGACAGTATTGTCAAATGGATCACAATCTATGGAAAGCCCTCAATAAACTTCTTATAATAACCTATCATGCCTAGAAAATTCTGGCCCTCAGTCACTAATGTCAGCCTTAGCCAATCCATCACAACTTGTACTTTTTGGGGATCTATAGACCTTCCTTACTTATAATATGCCCTAGAAACACTATAGAAGTACAAAAAAAAAAAAAAAAAAAAAAAAAAACATTCTAAAAGTTTAACATATAACTTACCATGCTTTAAGGTCTCTAAAGTTAACCTAAAATGACTTGCATGATCATCTTTCATTCTTGAATACACTAGAATATCATTAATAAATATAATAACAAGCAGAATGAGATAATCCTTAAATGCCTTATGCATTAGATCGAGGGATACAACTTGTGCATTCTTCACTCTAAAAGGCTTTACTAGAACTTCACATTGCTCATACCTAATTTGAATTCACTAGAATATCATTAATAAATATAATAACAAGCAGAATGAGATAATCCTTAAATGCCTTATGCATTAGATCGAGGGATACAACTAGTTCATTCTTCACTCTAAAAGGCTTTACTATAACTTCACATTGCTCATACCTAATACAAAATATTGTCTTCATCACATCCTCATTTCACCCTCAACTAATGGTATCTACACCTTATATCAATTTTAGATAATATAGTTGCACCTTCTAAGTGGAAAATTAATCATAAAGTCTAAGTAGTGGATGTTTATTTTTAACAGCATCCTTATTTAGTTTGTTGAGTCTAGTGAATAGGTTGTTAAATCTAAGTTAATGTCCCAAGGCTACCAAGAGGGGGGTGAATTGGTAGTTTAAAAATTATCCCTCTTTTAGATGAGTTGAACCAAAAATAAACTTTAATGAATTTTTTATAAAAAGTTTTTCAACCACTGAAATTATAATATGGACAAGAGGGGGGGGGGGGGGGGGGTGAATTGTGAAAATATTTTGACAATCGTTAAAACCTAAGCAGGAGTTCTAATATTTTTTTTTTATGTTTTAAAGTTTTAACATGAAAATTTAAACAATCTTTTTTTTTTCACAAAATTTCTCAAGCAAATATTGAAAAATAAAATGCACGCAGTAATGAAAGACTATAAGGAAAAAGCACACCGAGATTTTTATAGTGGCGGTCAAACCATGACCTACGTCCACTCCCCGAAGTCCTCCGCTTCGGGTATTTCACTACAAGCAATAACTCTCCTTTTGCCCCCCTTGGTAAGGCGGAGAAGCCCTTACAATACTCCCTTTCACCAACCCGGCATGGCGGAGTGCCAAACTCTATTTTCACCCTCCTGGCGACGGCAGAGAACCTTCTCATTTTTCTTCCTCCTTGAGAAGGTAGAGTACCTCGAGGTCATGGATGTAGAAGAGCCTTTCCCCTTGGAGATCCTGCCACAAATTCTTCTAGGGCCACAGGAGGAGCAAGATGCAGCAAGTTCAGAGCAACCGTGTGATCTCCCTCACACCTCTTCTCCCTCACAACGCTCACCTTCTCCTTCCTCTCTCAAACCCTAAAGAACTTCTCAATATCTCTCTCCCTCGGAATCCCTCTCTAACCACGTTCTCCTCTCTAATTCACACCCCAAAATATGACAAGTTTTACACATAAAAACAGGCTCCAAAATCCCTGATATTTCAAAAGTAGTCGTAACTATCATACAATACGGTTTATAACCGTACAGTACGATATGCATAAACAGACTTTGTCCTGGTATGAAGTAGTATGAACAGTTCAAAAACATCGTACAGTACGATATTAAATCGTACGGTATGATCCACAACAATTCTGTTCGTAAAGGACGATAGTCGGGATGATCAAACATCGTCTCTGTTCATCGTTTGGTATGATGTACATCGTACAGTACGATGAGACAAAACCCAAGAGATTATCCAGGACGATCTTCGGGACGATTATAATTCGTCTCTGTTCATCGTATTGTACGAAGGGTTCATACAGTACGATGTTCAAATTATAATTAAGCCCGGATTTGTTGCACTAATCACGAGTTAAATTAAGTAAGTAATTAAAATAAATCGTATAGTATGAACACGTTCGTATGGTACGAACGACACAAAATAACTTACTTAAGTTAAAATGACGGCTAGGATTTTGGATTTGAACATATTGTATAGTACGATTATATTCGTACGATACGATCTATTCACAGAATCGTCCTACAAAGCTCTGATCATATGGTACAAAATAATATCGTACAGTATGATCTACAGAGAAAGAAAAACTCTAAATTTTTCATTTAAAATCACTCTCCCCCTGTGTGTGTGCATGGTTGCTCAGACTTTTATGCATTTTATGGCCAGACTCAAGAAAATAAAAATAAATTAAACTACAAAATACATTGCAGACTCATACTCCTAATCTACCCATTCTTGAATCTTCCTATCGTCCTGAGTTGCTTTTGATCTTTCCTGAAATGTTAGTACTCACGGACAATAGCAAATAATATTCAATGAATTTCAAGATAATTCAAACGACATTATTTATCATCATCAAAATCTCAAACTCGGGGTCATGAGTTGCAACAACCATAACGTTTTAAACAGAAAAATGCAGAAAGTAAAAAGCAGTAAAAATAACGAAACAAGATTTATAGTGGTTCGGTCTAAACCAGACATACATCTACTCCCCATAGGCACCCTCTGAGTATTGCACTAATACCAATAGTATCTCTCCTTTTGCTACCACAACAAGGCGGAGAAGCCTTTATAAACACTCTTTCCACCACTACCTGATGCGGCAAAGAACCGTCGTCCTTTTACACTATCCCCAGTGTTGGCAGAGAACCGTCGTCCTTTTACACTATCCCAGTGTTGGCAGAGAACCGTCCGTATCCTTTCACACTCTCCTAGCGTGGGTAGAGAACCCTACATCCTTTCACACTCTCCTAGTGTGGGCAGAGAAACCTTCGTCCATTCACACTCTCCTAGTGTGGGCAGAGAACCCGATATCCTTGACAGATCTCCTCACAAGAAATCTAGAAGGAAGAAAGAAAAGAGTGAAGTAATCTCAAATCACAAGTATGAAATCTTACCTTTGAACATCAAGTGAAGCCTTCACGCTCCAGTGTTAGGAATCCTCCTTTGAATGCTCTCTCACACTCTTTCCTTGACTCTTCTTCCAATAAGCATGAAGATCAATGAGCAAAAAGATTGTGTGGCAGTAAAAATTGGACCTTATATAGGAGAGACAAGAAAAACCGTCCAAAACTGCAAAATTTTCAAGTTATCACGAAATGGATCGTCCAAGACAATTTTACTTAAAGTGTTCGAAATGATCCTTATGAATATTGGTACGAATTATGTTCGTACACGATTATCGTCCCGTATGAACTAAGTTCATCTGGATGATCAGTTATTCTATAGGTCGGTTTCCAAAAAGTGCATATCACCGCCAGAATGTGAAGTGTTGATTCACTTTGTCCCGAAACGATCAGTATTTCGTCTAGACAAAATTTGTACAGAGGACAACTCGTCCTTGCATGATTATGAATTTCGTCTAAATGAAATTCTTACAAAGAGGAAATTGTCCTGGGATGATTTTTGAGTTCGTCTGGATGAAATTCTTACAGAGGCCAAGACATCCTGGAACGATTATAGATTTCATCTGAACGAAATTCTTACAGAGCCCAAATCATCTTGGGACGAAAATAAATTTGTCCTGGATGATCAGTACTTAGAAAAATTTTCTCGATTCCTGATCGTTCCATTGCTCGCGAGAGGAGACAACTGACCTGATCGTCCTGTACGAACTAGGTTCGTCCTGTACGATCAGTATAACTTATGTAAAATGTCCTTATGTGTGTGTGTATTTTTATTCACTCAATTACAATCACTCCCTTTCAATTTAAAGAATAATTTAAAACTTCAATTTATAAAGGATTGTATGTTGAATTTTGATTTGAAGTCTTCATGATTTGGAGTTTGATTTTTCTGAAATGTTAGTGCACACAGGAGCAAAAACAATTCTTCTAAAATGTGTTAGGAGATATCTGCACATAAAACAATATTTGGAATCATAAAAAATAATATAAGTTGCAAGAATGTAAAACATGCTAATAGTAATTTTCTTAACAATCTCTCCCTTTTTGATGATTGCAAAATAATTATTATTTGAAGGATTGTAAATACTAAGAATCTCCTAAACTCCCCTGAATTGATGAGTACATGAAAAATAAGGAGGCTTAAATTTATTCAAAATTTTTATTTTTCAAAAATTTTATACAAAACAAAAAACATACAAAACATACAACTACAATAGTGACAAACATAAAAGGACTATATAAAAAAATAAACAAAAACAAACAAATCAAACAAAACAAACATACAATTTCTCCCCCTTTTTGACAACAAGCAAAAAGTGAAGAAGAAAAGAAGTCTTGAAATGTAAGCAAAAGTATGAAATTCATTTGATAATTTAATCTTGAAAGTGATTGAAATAAGGTATGCAAATAAAATTAAAACATTAGAGAAATCATAGAATTTCATATAATTTAAGAAGTGATATAACATAGATAATGAAAAGAATTTATCAAAGACATGAGTCAATTTAGACATTAGGATAAAGAAAATCATTGCACTAAGGATGAATAAAAAATTTTACATTTCAAATTTCAATGTCAGTTATAAATGAACATAAGAGCAATTTAAATTAAGAGATTAAAGAGTTCGGAAAGAAGTAACTACCACATGTGGACGCTTTGCACATCTTTTTCAATTTTATAGCACATTTTTGTGCATCTTTTTCAATTTTATGGCACATTTTTTGTGCATCTTTTTACTTTGGGCTTATTTTGTGCCTCTTTTTCTTATTGCAAACTTTTTGCAATACTTTTAATTTTTGTACATTTGTACAATTTTCAAGAGTAATTGAATTCTTTCCGAAATCAATAATCTAAAATTTCAAATTTTTCTAAGCGCAAAAATACTATTTGAAAAGAGAAATACAAAATAAGAAAATATCTAAATTGCAATAATAATATTAAAGATAATGTAGTCTAAATAAGAGACATGAAATTAAAAATTCTAATAATATCAAGTTATAAGCATCATTTAAATTTATAATAGTTTGATTTTCTACTGAAATTAATTTTAATTTACAATTTAGGTTAAAGCACTATTAAGATTAAAAAATCTAATTATATTCATAATTACTTACACACATTTTCAATGAAAAATTTCAAAGCTAAAGAAAAATATATTGATATCAATTAAAGATTTTACAAATCGTATCAAGATATCAATACAAAAACATCTAAGAGAAAAAAACAATCAACACAAATAAACTACATAAAAACATAACAGACAACTACAACAATTACTGAGGACCCTGATCAGAAGGAGGAGGAGGAGGAACACTACCAAAGAAGTTATAATATGAACTTAATAACATCACATTGGTGTTAATTTTATTCATATGCTCTTTCATGAAACAAGTGTCATTTTGCTGCTGCTGAAATTGAGCCTCAATATGATCAAAGCATTGATCAAAATGAGTCTCTAGACGATCAAACCTTTCAAACAAATTCTGATAATTTGGTTCATTATTAGGAGCAGATATATCTTCAGCCTCTTCTTCTGTATCACTAGCATGTGATTTACCTTTATCTTCCTTGAAGATCGCTCTAAATGATGCATCATTATATAGAGCGGTTCTTCATACTCTTGATCAGGATGCACTAACTTGTATTTTTTTTCTAAGACATAGGTAACTAAGTTACCTAAAGCAATATTTCTCTTTCTTTTTTGTTCAGCATAGCCAATTTCGAAAAGCCCAAAAAGATAGTCGAGAATTAACTGGGCTTCATCTATAGGTTTTTTAGTCATGACCATAAAATTGAGCATAGAAAGAAGTGGAGTAATGTTCACCCTATCACCAGCCTTAGAGATAATGGAAGTTCTAAAGACATGCTGGATGATTCGTGCAGTTTTCATAAGACCGGATACTCTAGGCACATGTTCATTCACATTATTCCCTCTAATCACTTGATTGATTTCAGACCACGAATATTCATTGGCAGTGATCAGATAATTTGCTCTTTCCCCTTCAATTCTTAAGTTTATAAATGCTCCTAAGTCATGCTTAGTAATTTCTACTTTTTGTTTAAAGACAAAAGAGTGGACTACAGACTGAAAAGGGCCAAAGGACATATTAGTCAGGAAATAGTGAAAAGTCTCTTTGTTGTAAGGGTAGACTAGAGTAAGAATGAAACCAAATTGGGTCGAGGCGAACAAGTTCATTACCTGGAAAGTAAGATTTTCTTGTAGTAGGATCCTAGAGGGTGTGATTTTGGCAGAGGCAATATTGAGGAAAGGAATCCTCATTTGCTTTGAACAAAAATTTTCGAAGGAGTTCCTATGTGGTTACTTTGCCAATACCTTTTGATGCTTGCTAGAGGTGGCCATTTGAGAATGATCTTAGACTAAGAAATGGTTTGAAAGTGATGTTTAGCGTGTGACTATTGAGTTAAAAACCCCGCCTATTTATTGAAAATGACTTGGTCGTACCAGACGAAAATATTTTTGTCCCAGACGAAAATTCGTTCGTCCTGTACGAAAACAATTTCGTACAGACGATCCAATCCGTCAAAAATGAAATGGCTTTTCATAATCAACGTGACTTACGAAGCATCCTTTCATTCAGACTTTTTTACCAATCTTGATCGTACAGACGAACACGTGTTCGTCCCGGGACGATTAGAACTTATATCATTTTAATGGCAGTTGAAACCGTCCCCTTCATCGAACTGACATGTGTTCGTCCAGATGAACCAAAGGTTCGTACAGACGAAGTTCATATTAAAAACTATCTTATCCATTCAACTGCTTCATTCATTCATCCTGTCATTTAAAAAATATTTTGTCCCGGATGATCGTGACGATCGTACAGACTAATTACATTAAAAATGCTCTTAAAACGGTTCAAAATCCCATAGTTTGTCATACTACACAAATCGTTCCGTACGAAACTATTTCATCTCGGACGATGATGACTAAAAAAAATTTAAAAAACAAAACAAAATGAAATCATTCACACAAATCAAAACTAAGAAACACAACAACAACAAAATAACAAACACAAAAACATTAACTAGAAAAACAAATATCAATGTTGCAGAAAACAATTTTATTTAAGCATTCAAATCAATCACACCAAGCCTTGTTCTTAATGTACTGAAAGTATCAAAGGCTAATGGTTTTATAAAAATGTCTACAAGTTGATTTTCAGTAGAAACATGAGTGAGCTCAATTTCTCCTTTGGACACATGATCCCTTATGAAATGATACCTTATGTCTATATGTTTGGTTCTTGAATGTTGAATAGGATTTTTAGAAATACAAATAGCACTAGTGTTATCACAATAAATAGGAATAGTGCCTATAGTCAATCCTAAATCAATCAACTATTGTTTTAACCAAAGTACTTGTGCCACACAACTTCCTAATGCAATGTATTCAGCTTCTATAGTAGATAGGAGCTACTGAATTTTGTTTTCTACTAGACCATGAAACTAATGAATTTCTAATGAATTGACAAGTTTCAGAAGTGCTTTTCCTATCCACCCTACAGCCTGCAAAGTCAAATCTGAATAACCAATAATTTTAAATGAAGAGCTAAACTTAGGATACCAAATTCTTAAGTTTTGAGTTCCTAGCAAATATCTTAAAATCCTTTTCACTGCTGTCAAATGTGATTCTTTTGGATCTGATTGAAATCTAGCACACAAGCAAATCATGAAGCATGATATCAGGTCGGCTAGCAGTCAAGTAAAGTAAAGATCTAATAATCCCTCTAAATTTATTTTGATCAACAAGATTTTCCCTTAAGATCTTTATCCAACTGAACTGAGGAACTCATTGGTGTACTAATAGATTTAGTATTGTCCATTTCATATTTTTTGATAATATCCTTAACATATTTAGATTGGCTAAGAAATGTACCTTCCTCAAGTTGCTTAATGCTAAAGCTTAGAAAGTAATTTAAGTCTCCCATTAGACTCATTTCAAATTCACTACTCATTGTTTTAGAAAAATCATCACAAAGATTTTTATTTAAAGATCCAAAAATGATATCATCCACATAAATTTGAACAATAAGTATATCCTTTCCAAATTTCTTTTAAAAAAGAGTTGTATCCACACTTCCTTTTTCAAAAGATTTTTTAAGTAGGAAGGTGCTCAACCTCTCATACCAAGCCCTAGGTGTCTGTTTTAATCCATATAATGCCTTTTTTTAACTTAAAAACATGATTTGGATATTTTGATTTTTCAAAGCCTGGTGGTAGTTCTACAAAAACATCTTCTTCAATTACCCCATTTAAGAATGCACTTTTCACATCCATTTGGTATAATTTGAATTCTTTAAAACAGGCAAAGGCTAGCAAAACCCTAATTGCTTCAAGTCTGGCTACAGGGGCAAAAGTCTCTTCAAAATCAATCCTTCATTCTGATTATACCCCTTAGCAACTAATCTAGCTTTATTTATAATGACTACACCTGAGTCATTCATTTTATTTTTGAAAAACCACTTAGTTCCAACAACACTTTGATCTTTTGGCCTTGAAGTTAATTCTCAAACTTTATTTCTTACAAATTGATTCAACTCTTCTTGCATGGCCAATATCCAAATTCATCAGAAAGTACTTGATCAATATTAGTTGGTTCTATAGTTGAAATAAAGGTAGAATGATTGACTTCCTTGTTTAATCCACGCCTAGTTCTAACACCCTTAATTCCATTGGGTGGTTTTTAGAAAATCTCAAATTTCTAGATAAAGGGTTTTCTCTCTCCAAATTCTCTTCCACATTTTCTTCCAAGTTTATTCTATCAATCTTTTGGGAGTTATCCTCAATCTCATCTTCAATAACATTTGGCTCTTCCAAATTTCTAGATTCATCAAATACAACATGTATGTTTTCTTCAGTTACCAAAGTTCTTTTATTGAATACCCTATAAGATTTTCCAACACTTGAGTATCCAACAAAAATTCCTTCATCTGATTTTGGATCAAATTTTTCTAAGGCAGATTTTCCATTATTATGAATGAACATCTTGCAACCAAAAACATGCAAATGAGACAAATTAGGTGTTCTTCCTTTTAATAATTCATACGGTGTTTTATTTAATTTAGATCTTACATTCACCCTACTCAGAACATAACATGCAGTGCTAACTGCCTCAGCCTAAAAATATCTAGGAAATGAGTACTTTGCCAACATTGCTCGGGCGACTTCTATTAATGTTCTATTTTTTCTTTTGACTATCCCATTTTGTTGAGGGGTTCTAGGTATAGAAAAGTTATGATCAATTCCTTTCTCCTTATAAAAATCTTCAAATCTCTCATTCTCAAATTCTTCTCCATGATCACTTTGTATAGAAATAATTTCACACCCTAATTTTCTTTGAATCCAAGTCAAAAAATTTCTAAATTCCTCAAATGACTCACTCTTATGAAATAGAAATCTAACCTAAGTAAATCTTGAGTAATCATCCACAATAACAAATCTGTATACCTTTCCTCCTAAACTCACAGTTCCAATTGGTCCAAAAAGATCCATGTATAAAATTTCCAAAGGTTTACTAGTCCTAAGATCCTTATTGGACTGAAAAGATGACTTCACCTACTTTCTTTATTGACATGCATCACAAAGGTGGTCCTTAGTAAAGTCTAGTTTTGATATACCTCTTACTAAATTCTTTTGGGTAATTCTTCTAAGGTTTTTCATGCTAGAATGAAAAAGTCTCCGATGCCAAAGCCATGACTCATTAGAAATAATTTTCAAACAAAAAGCAGTAAGAGTCTGAATGCAATTTAAATCTAGCATATAAATATTGTTTACCCTTTTTCCATTTAAATTATCTTTACCATTTAGGCTTAATATGCAGGTTTTAGGAAAAAAAATTACACTATAACCCTTATCACACAGCTAATTTATTTTTAACAAATTATACTTTAAGCCTTCAACCAATAACACAATGTTTATAAAAAAGTTTTTAAGATTTCCAATCATACCTGATCCAACCACCTTCTTTGTGGTATTATCTCCAAGTATAACCTTGCCTCCACTCCTGGCTTCCAGCGTTATGAATTGAGCAGTATCTCCAGTCATATGCTTTGAACATCCGCTGTCCAGATTCCATATGCTCTCACGAGGTCTTGTTTGAGAGCGACCCTGCAAAAATATCAAATATTAGACTTGGGAACCCAAACAAGTTTGAGTTCTCCTTTTAGCAATTTATAATCAAATGCATGTATGATATGTCTATATTTATACATCTTAGGTCTCCACACCAAATTAGTTTTCATCTTCAAGGTACAGGTGTGAGCTATATATCCAAGCAATTCACAATTATTACATTTAACATTAGGAAAAGGATTCCTAAGTCTTTTATTATTTGTTTGTCTTCTAAGGGATTCCATATATTTAGGAAATTTAGGATTTGTAAAATCTTCAAGTTTAGGGGGTATCCTGTTATCCTCGAGAGCTTTTATTTTCAATTTATAAAATGAATTCATATCTTCCAAGATTCAATTTATATAATTGATTCGATATGTTTTGCTCTCTCATTCATCCTTAAATTCTTTAAATTCTTTTTCAAGATCAGCATAGGATGATTTTAAAATCTCATGATTTTTATTTCAAGTCATCAAATTCATCGAGTAGTTTCATATGGTTTTCATCTATTAAGGCATGATCTTTTCTAAGAATTTCATGTTCATTTTGAAGTTCTTCAAATTTTAAGCTTAGACTAGCATGCATTTTCTTAATTTTCTTATATTCATCATGCATGTGTTCAGAAACTTCAAATAATTCATCATAAGTTAAGTCACTTACTTCTTCTTGATCTGACTAATCAAGACTATCTGTCATCAAGCAAAGATTGGTGACTTCTTCTTATTTTTCAATTTCTGATGAATCTGAAGCAGAGTCCGCCCAAAAAGCTCTTTGAAACTTCTTCTTGCCCTTCTTTACAGTTGATTTCTCCTCTACCTTCTCCTTGCTAGGAGTGGCTTTGAGTTTTGGGCAATCAGTCTTGATATGACCTAGGTTTCCTGCATTAATAACAAATCACTTCATTAGAAACTTATGCTATTTCTGTTAAATTTACCTTTATTCTATTGCTGGCGTCTCTTCTGCTTCCTCTTCAGAAAGCTTCTGAATTGTCTAATCATCAAAGCAATATCGTCTTCATCCTCAAGTTGTGAGTGTTCACTCTCAAGATTCTTCCACTTTAAGTGCTATGTTCTTCTCTTTTTGTGGTTCACCTACATCAATCTTTCTTTGACTAACTCCTTGCTCGTAAGCAATAAGTGAACCAAGAAAATTGTCAATAGAATAAATGTTTAGATCTTTAGACTCTATAATTATAGTAATTTTGGCATCATAAGCAGTTACGTAAACACCGAAGAATCTTATTAACCATTTCAGCATTCATTAGTTCCCTACCAAGTGCATGCAAAGAGGTGACTATTTGTGTGAATCTTGTGTACATATCATAAATGGATTAATTTAATTTCATGCGAAACAATTCATAATCATGTAACAGGATATTAAGTCTTGATTGCTTAACCTCATTAGTCCCCTCATAAGTTATACAAAGTCTATCCCATATGTCCTTTCCACTTTTGCAAGTAGAAACCCGCATGTAGTCTTCAAATTTTAAAGCACAAAAGAAACTATTTAAACATTTAGCATTTAGTTATGCTAAGTCACATTCTTCTATAATCCAGTCTGCAAAAGGTGTTTCAACCCTAACTCCATCAACAAATCTAGTTGGTTTTGTATAACCTTCATGGACTAAGATCCACATCCTATAATCAAGTGACTGTAAGAAAGTAGACATGCATGTTTTCCAAAAATTAAAAAGTATATTGTCAAACAGTGGAGGTCTAGTAATAGAGTAACCCTCAGGTGTGTTTTGGTTTCCAAATATAGACATCTATGTTAATCAAAAAGTAGTTTAAACTTATGATTTTGAAATAGGGCTCTGATACCACTTGTTGAGTCGAATGAATAGGTTATTAAATCTAAGTTAATGTCCCAAGGCTATCAAGAGGGGGTGAATTAGTAGTTTAAAAATTATCCCTCTTTTAGATGAGTTGAACCGAAAATAAACTTTAATGATTTTTTTATAAAAAGTTTTTCAACCACAACTTTTTAAATAGAAAAATGCAGAAAGTAAAAAGAAGTAAAAATAAATGACACAAGACTTATAGTGGTTCGGTCTAAACCAGACCTACAACCACTCCCTAGAGGCACACTCTAAGTATTGCACTAATACCAATAATGTCTCCCCTTTTGCTCCCACAGCAAGGCGGAGAAGCCTTTACAAATACTCTTTCCACCACTACCCGATGCGGCTGAGAACTGTCGTCCTTTTACACTATCTCCAGTGTTGGCAGAGAACCGTCATCCTTTTACACTATCCCCAGTGTTGGCAGAGAACCGTCCATCCTTTCACACCTCCTAGTGTGGGCAGAGAACCCTACGACCTTTCACACTCTCCTAGTGTGGGCAGAGAACCTTTCATCCTTTCATACTCTCCTAGTGTGGGAAAAGAATCCGACGTCCTTTCACACTCTCCTAATGTGGGCAAAGAACCCGATATCCTTGACAAATCTCCTCACAAGAAATCTAGAAGGAGGAAAGAAAAGAGTGAAGTAATTCTCAAATCACAAGTAGGAAATCTTACCTTTGAACATCAAGCGAAGCCTTCACGCTCCAATGGTAGGAATCCTCCTTTGAATGCTCTCTCACACTCTCTCCTTGAATCTTTTCCAATAAGCACGAAGATCAATGAGAAAAAAGATTGGGTGGCAGTAAAAATTGGACCTTATATAGGAGAGATAAGAAAAACCGTCCAAAATTATAAAATTATCAAGTTATCATGAAATGGATCGTCCCATACGATCGTGGATCATCCCGGACGATTTTACTTAAAGTGTTGGAAATGATCCTTATGAATATTGGTACGAATTGTGTTCATACACGATTATCATCCAGTACAAACTAAGTTTATCTAGACGATCAGTTATTCCATAGGTCGATTCCCAAAAAGTGCATATCGTCGCCAGAATGTGAAGTGTTGATTCACTTTGTCCCGAGATGATCAGGATTTTCGTCTAGACGAAATTTATATAGAGGATAACTCGTCCTGGCACAATTATGAATTTCGTCTGAATGAAATTCTTATAGAGAGGAAATCATCCTGGGACGATTTTTGAGTTCGTTTGGATGAAATTCTTATAGAGGCCAAGTCGTCCTGGAACGATTATAGATTTCATCTGAATGAAATTCTTATAGAGCCCAAATCATCCTGGGACAAAAATAATTTCGTCCCGGACGATCAGTACTTAGAAAAATTTTCTCGATTCCTGATAGTTCCATTACTCGCAAGAGGAGACAACTGACCTGATCGTCTTGTACGAACTAGGTTCGTTCCGTACAATCAGTACAACTTATGTAAAATCTCCTTATGTGTGTGTGTGTGTATTTATTCACTCAATTACAATCACTCCCTCTCAATTCAAAGAACAATTTAAAACTTCAATTTACAAAGGATTGTATACTGAATTTTGATTTGAAGTCTTCATGGTTTGGAGTTTGATTTTTCTGAAATGTTAGTGCACACAAGAGCAAAAACAATTCTTCTAAAATGTGTTAGGAGATATCTACACATAAAACTATATTTGGAATCATAAAAAACAATATAAGTTGCAAGAATGTAAAACATGCTAATAGAAACTTTCTTAACATAGTTATCTACAGCTAGTACACATCCATAAGTATCTATCATTATTCTTTATAAATAATACAGGAGCTCCCCACAGAGATCCACTCGTTCTTATAACTCCTCTATCTAACTGCTCATATAGTTAAGCTTTTAACTCCTACAATAGTTTCTTCCATTCTATAAGAAGTCTTTAATATTTCCTTAGCACCACGTTGATGCAGAACTCTACCTATCTATTTCTAGAGGAAAACTTATTAATTCCTCAAGAAAGACATCAGGGAATTCTCTTACCATTTGAAGATCCTCAATACTCCTAACAAAAATTTTCAAGTTTTTCATATAAGAAATTTGTTTTTCCTTTTCTCCAAAACTTGTCAACTTGGAAAACAATTATCATAGAAAATAAAATACTTCTAGCCCCTTGAAAAAGAAATGCTTCCATTTTATCACACAAAATTACCCTCCTCTTGCTATAATGAATCTAAGCTCTATATTTACTCAACCAATCCATTCACATAATCATATCAAATGTAATAGCTTAAAAAATTAATTTCATTGAAATTTTTATAAATTTAAAAGTTTGGCCAAGAGCATTGTAGTGTTATATTTGTGAAGCGTTGTAGAGCCAAACTCTCAAGTTTATAAGGGTTTGCACTTAGGTTTTTAGTGCTGTAGTGCTATATCAGAGAAATGATTTCTTTAATAAAATTTCATTTATATCAAAATGCTCATCCCCACCATATCCCTCCTAATATCCCTTTACTTGTCAAGTGAGAGGGGAAAGGAGAAGAAGAGAGAGAGAGAGAGAGAGAGAGAGAGAGAGAGAGAGAGAGAGAGAGAGAGAGAGAGAGAGAGAGAGAGAGAGAGAGAGAGAGAGAGAGAGAGAGAGAGAGAGAGAGAGAGAGAGAGAGAGAGATAGATAGATAGATAGATAGATAGAGAGATAGATAGATAGATAGATAGATTGATAGAGAGAGAGAGAGAGAGAGAGAGAGAGAGAGAGAGAGAGAGAGAGAGAGAGAGAGAGAGAGAGAGAGAGAGAGAGAGAGAGAGAGAGAGAGAGAGAGAGAGAGAGAGAGAGAGAGAGAGAGAGGATAGATGAGAGACAAAAATGGAGTTTGAGCTGTCATTTTATATTGCCCCAATTATGAAACATACTCTTATTATGGTGTGTAATTTTAACATTACTTTTGTTATTAATGATTTTAAGTTTTTATCTATGTTTTCTTCTAAATTTAATAAAAATGTAATATCTCATTCTAGAGAACATTCACTGTATAACTTTTAATGTATGATACATATTATCATCATGAATTTTTTCATAGGTTTATAATAAATTTTTACCAATTAATTTTACATATATATCATTTTTATTAGAAATGAGTAGAGTAATACTAAGTACAAAATAATCAAGAGTTAGTATACTAAATATTGACATAAAATACACAATATGCATCTAGTCTAAAATGCATTTTGGCATAATATATGTATACTAATGAGTATAATAATAATTACACTCGATGTGTACATGATATTTGCTATTATAATATACATTATTATGAAAGTAAGAAAGGATGGCTAGCAATGATTGATTTATTCAAGTTAATTGGAGACATATTATTTTGTATAAAAGAGTAGGCTGATGAATTTTCCTTTAAATAAGATTTATGGTGGAATCCTAAAGAATATAAAAAGGGAGGCATAAGGAGATTAACTGGTATAAATATGATATGCCTATGGGTAGAAAGTGATGGCTTGTAATAACCCTTTAATTTTTATAAGGCGTATTTTGACCTACAACAATCAAATAATATTTCAGAAGTCATTATAAGTTTAATTTATAAATCATCTTTTATATAACATAGATATTATTATATTATAATTATAATATTTTTTTTCTAATTTTATGTACAATGTAGATATAAAAAAAAGAAGTTTTTTAGTAAATTATAGTACCTTAAGAAATTGACATATATCGATACAAATGGGGTTATTTAGAATGTTAGGTGTCCATTTTACAAATTGATTTCATCAGTCTTCTAGATATGCTGGGATATTTTAGGCATATTTTTATAATTTTTGGATACATAGAAATTTGAAGATATAAAATAATTTATATAAATTTTATGATAAAAATATTGAACAAATGACATGATTACTTTTATACCCTTATATTATTTTAGTATAAAAATCTAAAACCACTTCCTTAATCCTTATTTCCCTTTTACATTTTTTTTTTCATTATGCCAAAGAGAAAAATTGAATTTGAGATGAAAAGAGAGTACAGAGGAACGAACAATTAAGGTTTGTTGAGCGACAGACATTCCTTTAAAATAAAATTTATGTCGTAATCCTAAATGATATGAAAAGGAACACTTAAGGAGACATATTGATATGATATAATAAATTGATGGGCATTAAGTGATGACTTCTAATATGAAAGCTACTTATGACATAATTGATCCTTGGAAATAAGATTAATATGATTGAGACTGATTCCTATAGGATTGGTCAACAAGACTAGATACAGGAAAAATATCATTAGTAGTTGGATGCCATTTTTTGCTTACATTGCTTGTATATATATATATATGTAAAGGCTATATAAATTTAAATTTTACTCATTTATTCTAAACTTTTTAATTACTAATTAGGTCTTACGAAGGTATGAAAGATGATCTTACCAGGTTTTATAGCCACATATATTACATCTCAGCACTTACCCACATAATCACCCAATTATACTTACCAACTAAGCACTATCAGACTTTCCAGTACTCGCTTAACATCACTAAGCTCACTCAGAGACATATTTCTAAGTTTTTAGATATCATTTTGACACCCCAAGACCTAAATTGGAAGAATTATATTTTTTATCTTTAAATTATCTACCAAATCTTCTATAAAACCATCAATATAAATAAATACATCCAGTAAAAGCAACTAAACATCACATATATCCAAATCTTTGTTGTATTCTATCATCAAATTCTCATTTACAAAAGTTAGAAGATCATAACAATCAATAATCTATCACAAGACCCTAACTACAAAAGAATATATGAGAATTTAAAAATATCAAAAGAATAAAATGTAAATTCCAATCAACCTCACTCTAGAGAGACCTAGTCCTTCCTTAACCTGAAATCATGGAAACTACATAATGAGCTTACAAATCCCAATAGAAACATAAAACTCACTAAAGCTTCCAATACAACATTTTAGAAATCAATAGACATGCTCATCTCAATCAATACAATCAATAACTTTCAATAATATATCAATGATCAATCATTAATACTATGAATCTATATGATTAATAATAAAAAGCAAGAATTATTATGCTAAAATTCATAAATCAATAGCATGTGCAAGAAAGTAATTATCATAATAATCAAATAATCCATACATTAGAAATCACTAATGTAATCATTTAATATTATCCTTTTATTAGTAAGATGAATCATGAACATACAAGTGTTTATATACATGCATAAATAAGGAACAAGATGCATCTCTTCTACCTTCTTATAAAGCAGGCATTGCTGGAGTATTCAGAGACTGTAAAGGAAGATTTTTATTTGCTTTTGGTAAAACTTGTATTCATTGGGATATTGCACAATTGTAGCTTCTTGCTATCCAGTCTTTGAAGGAATTCATCAAGGATTGGATGTTTAAATATAAAGGTATCATAATTGAAGGTGACAACTCCAACATCATTTATTTTTTGCAACGGATTTGGAAATAGGTAAATACATAGAAGAAGACCTTGACTTTCTTAAAGATTTTAATTTTGCTATTTTCAATTGTATTAGTAGAGAAAGTAATAAGTTAGCAAACTTGTGTGCTAACTATGCTCTTGTTAGTAGCTTTAGTTGGGATGAGTTCACTTTGAATAAGGTTCCTTCTTCATTCTTTAACATTTTGAAGGATGAATCTACTATTTAGTTGTATCTTTGTTTTTGATTTATTAATATATGCTAGGTTCTTGAAAAAAAATAAGGAACAAGAACCTGTTATCCCTTTCATCTATTCTTAACCATCAATTATTTATCTATTATTTTGTATGCTATCAATGTATACATCCATATCATATAATTCAATAAGGCAGGACATCCAGCTTTAATATGGTGTTTTCATCTTTTCATTTGTCATCCATCAATCTTATCATTTATTCAGTAAGTTGATTATCATTATAAGTAGCTTTCAATGATTTATAAAGGGTCTTTACTCTCTACCCGTCATCATAATGAATCATAAATTATAAGCTAAATAGGGATAACACCACAAATCATCTTTAAAAGAAAACCAATTAACCCACCCTCTTGTATAAGGTATGGTCATTTTAAATAGCCAACCCACATTAATTATAATATTAATAATTAGCCTTCCTTGCTTACATGCAAATTTAATATTCATCTTATATTAATAATATTATTTTCTTATAAAATATAGTAACAAGTCTATAGTATTGTATAAATCATGAAATTTATAAAATGCATAATATTCATCAATCTTCATAAAATCATAACATTCAATTTAACTGGTGAAATTTCATAAAATTACAATCAAAATATCTATAAAAATTATATTTATCATACACAAAAATCTAAATAAATTAATATAAATTATATTTCTATTACTTTTGGGAGGATTGAAATCCGTAAACACAAAACTTTTGAAAATTAAAATGAGATTTTGGTAACTTACAATAATTTGAAGATTTTTCTTAACTAGGGCAGTGGATGAAAATGGTCCAAGTGCATATCCCTCAATCTCTCTTTCCCTCTCCATTCTACTTTTTTTTATGTTTCTTTCCATAGAAAGCTGAGTGAGTGAGGGGGAGAATGGAGGAAATGGCTATTTAATATATACAAAAACCCATTTTAGTGTCTGGTGCCATAACACCTAAGTGACCCAGTGCTGCTATGCTGCATGTGATTCCTGAGTTACTGTAGAATAGAGAAATATAGCGCCAAGACACCACTCTCTATCTCTTCTTAGAACAATTGTGTGCAAAAGCACACTGTCCCAGCGTTCCAACAAGCAAATTTCTAGAAAAATTGAAAATTCATATTATTCAAAACTAGGGAAATTATAATCTTTTCCTTCTTTAACTAACTAGGAGGCGACAAAGGTCAAGAATAGTTTGCGTAGTGTTGTACAAATATTATGCATAACACTGTGCTTTTTATTTTTTTATGTAGCATTTCTAATATCCCTTAGAACCTTATAAATAAAGGGCGATGACAAGCATTTTGGAACTTTTGGACTGATTCTAATGGTTTATATGATATATTGAGATCGATAATTTTTTTAGGCATTCTACAAATCCCCCCCCCCTCCCAACACTCTTTCCTCTCTCCATTCTCTTACATATTTGAAATCAACCGCTCATAGAGTCGGGCTACTAGTAAGGTCATATATATACCACATATAAAATTGGATCAAACAATTTTATATAATTAATGCAAATATTTTAGCAAGTATTGAAACACCCTCTTTGATGCACCATCTAACTCTATCTTACATCTCCATTAAAATAATATAATTTATATTGTACAATAGAAACTCAAAAATTATAATACCCATGTATGCAATACAATTTACATAACATGGTGGAAACTAAAAAATAATAATACCTATGTATGCTTAAGTCACCTAAATATAAAGAAATCCATAACTTTATTCGCATGATCCCTCCTAAGCAAAGAAACTCAAACAAAGATATAATAACAATGAAAGAAAATGAAGAAGGTCAATGTGAAAAGGGCATAACATCCTCCCTTATATATGTTGCGGATCTATGGTTTATGATTTTGATGATAGCAAACATTCCTTATTTCCCTACGATTGCCTTATGTGCTAACGTTTCAGGTTCACACGATCGGACTACAATTTGGAACCAGCTCAAGATTGGGTAGACTAGGTTTGAGTTTGTTTGTAATCTTTTTCTTTTCTTGAGTATGTTGTATTTGTTGTGAGACCTATTGATTTGTAGCTTGGAAGATTTCCTGCTATTCCATAAAAGATTTCTATTTTTGGTAATATCAGCCAGAACGATATTTATATCGTCCTGGACGATATGACCAAAATCAGAAACCTGAATTAGGGCATCCTCACCAGGACAATATTCTCAATTCAGAAAGAATCAGCCGCCATAATTAATTTAGGTATTCTTTATTTTAAGAAATCGGCCAGGACGGTATTTATATCGTCCAGGATGATCTAACTCAATCATACATAAATTGATATGGTATTATTTTGGAAATAATTAATGGTTGATTGATACAATCACATCGTCCGGGACGATCTTATGATCGGCCAGGACGATGTCCTAGACGATTGACTTCGGCCAGCACCAAATCAGGGCGATGATCAGGATGATTAAAATTGGTTTTAAACTAATCTGCCGGGACGATATAACCAATTTTCTTCTGATCATCCCAAATCATTTCAGGCCGTTGAGCTGAATTTGAACTAATCGGCCAGGACGATATGCCTATCATCCTGGATGATAATGTCGGCAACTTACATTAATGAGCTCGTTTTGAGAGATTCTATTTAAGCTATGGCATGGAACCTTTTGTAAGTGTCTTTGGAAGCCATTGTAGCTTCATTCTTATGAGGAAAACTTAAAGAGAGAGCTTGAAAGGGAGAGAGGAAAGGGTGGAGTTTGAGAGGGAGAAGATCCTGTGAGGGGGGGAACTCAAGGGAGTGTGGAGGAGATTCCACATGGTTTCTCTGGCGAACTCGCACCTTAGTACCATCGGATTCAAGGCTTGTCTCGAGGTAAGTTCACCAAAGAAGAAGATCTCCTTGGTGTCAAAGGACCTGACGACTCCTGCCGCACCGGGGAAGGTGGAAGTGATTTTGTAAGGGCTTCTCCGCCTAGCTGTGGGGCTAAAGAAGAGTCACGATTTTAGTGCAATACTTGGAGGGTGCCTCCAAGGAGTGGACGTAGGTCAAGGTTTGACCAAACCACTATAAATCCGGTGTGTTTTTTTCTTATTATCTCTTATGCATTTATTTTTCTTTCGCACTTTGTTTGTGGTGATTTGGTTCGTGTTTTTGGTTTTAAAGTTTTCCAATTCACCTTCCTCTTGGTTAGTTTGGGCTAGTTTTATAGGGCTTAACATCCCTAACGAACTTTCAAGTGGTATCAGAGCAACTTTCAAGTGGTATCAGAGCGGGATTCATAAAAACTGAGTTTGAAAACTTTTTGAATTTGATCCATGGCTAACTTTGGGAATAGAAATACTACTAAAGGTTTATTCAATTACACGACCTCCACTGTTTGACAATTTACCTTTTGATTTTTTGGAAAACTCGCATGTCTATTTTCTTGCAATCAATTGATTTTTGCATGTGGCATATGATTTTAACTGATTATTCATCACCGTCATGAATTGTTAATGGAGTTAAAATTGATATTCCTTTTAGTCAATGGAACAGGGAAGAACAACTCAATGCTCAATTGAATGCAAAGTCTTTAATATTGCTTTTTCTGTGCTTTAAATTCTGATGATTTTATGTTAGTATCCACGTGCACTACCGGTAAAGGAAGTTTGGGATAAATTGCACACCATATATGAAGGCACTAGTGAAATCAAGCAATCCAAATTGAATTTGTTAATGCATGATTTTGAATTATTTTCCATGAAACCTTTTAAAACAATCTTAGACATGTATACCAGATTCATTCAAATTGTAAACTCATTACATGCTTTAGGAAAAGATTTTTCAAATTTTGAAAAGATTAACAAAATTCTTCGATGTCTACTGGATAAATTTGATCCTAAAGTTATTGCTATTTATGAATCTAAAGATTTGAATGTAATATTTTATTGATAATTTGATTGGCTCACTCATTGCCTACGAGCAAAGTTTGGGTCAAAGACTTTTGGATGCAGGTGAAACGATTGTTCTGAAAGCTGAAGATACAGAAAAAGATTGCTTAGTTGGTGACGAATACAACGACTTGTCAAGCAAATCACAAAGCTCACCAAAGCATAAGCAAAAGTGGAAAAAAGGTAAAAATGGTAAGGATGTTCATATTCCTTCTGACGTTATTTACTTTCGATGTAGAAAACCTGGACATATGAAAAATCAGTGCCCTAATTTAAAAATTCTTCCTACAAAAGAAAAGGACAAGGCGAAACAAACTTTGAACTTGGGAAATAATGAAAAGCAAAAACTCTCATGGGTAGATCTGGTCTCTGAAGCATCGGACCAGGAGAGAGATAATGGTTAAAATTCTTTCGTGTTTTTGTTGTGTTTTTGTTTTTAAGTTTTTAAATTTTTATTTTGTGTTTTAGTTTTGTTTATTCTTTGAAATTTTTGTTTTCGTTGATGTTTTTTCTCTCATCAACACACACACATTCACTTTTCTAAAAATGAAAAATATACTTCCTAATTTTTCTTGAAATCTTTGGTAAGTTGTGTTTGATTTCTCTAAAACAGTCAAAAGAAAGAAACTCATTTATTTTTAACTCTTAATCTCTGTTTTCTAAAAAAAAGGTTATCCTACTTTTGATTTAAAATCTTTTTCATCTTTTAAATTTTTTTTTGAAACAAAATTTTTTATGTCCCTACGTTTTATTTATCGCATAGGAATCTTTTGCAAGTTTTTGAATCTAACTCATAATTTTCTTAATCAACCAATTTGCTTTGTCACTAAGATGGATTTTCCTTTGTTTTTAAGAATTAAGAAAGGAAGCATATTAAAAAAAAATGGCCAATGATGCCAAAAATAAAAGATGCGCAAAGACGTCAAATTGAAAATATAAAATACACAAAGTGTATCAAAAGATGAGCAGTGCACCAATCAATTGTCAAGAGGCATAAAATGAGCCCACAAAGTTAATGCTTACCATTCTTGTACTTCTTAAAAAGCTTAAGAAAACCCTTGATACTTTCGATACATGAGTTTGAAAATCTTGATTCTTGATTCAAAAATTTATGCATTGTTTCTTCTATTAGATATATTTTATGGAAGAAGTTTTTGAAAAATTATTATTTCTTTCTCTAATTTATTCCTTGATTTAGATCTTGAATTAAATTTTTTTTTGCCTTTTTTAAAGAACTTGAGTTTGGATTTTTAATTTTTGAGTTTCTAACCTTTTATGGGCTATGAGTTGTCAATCCAATTCTACTAAGTTTTTGATTAAAACCAAGAGGTAACTTTCTCATTTTAAGAATATTTATTTTTCACTAGATCTGTAAATGTTTTTGTCTTTTGGTCATTTTGTTTTTTGTTTGTGCCTCCTCTCTTTTTGATAATGTCAAAGGGGGAGAACGTATTGTTGAATTTTTGTACGTTATTATGGTTGTATCTTATTTTCAAAAAATTAAAAACAACAAAAATATTTTTATCTTACTTTTTTTTTTAAAAGTGTTATTCTAGTAAGGGGGAGATTAGTAGAAAATATTCTTTTTTGAAAATTCAAATTGAATTATTTGCCATCATCAAAAAGGGGGAGATTGTTGCAGATCTATGGTTTATGATTTTGATGATAGCAAACATTCCTTATTTCCCTACGATTGCCTAATGTGCTAACGTTTCAGGTTCACACGATCAGACTACAATTTGGAACCAGCTCAAGATTGGGAAGACTATGTTTGAGTCTTATTTGTAATCTTTTTCTTTTCTTGAGTCTGTTGTATTTGTTGAGAGACATTGATTTGTAACTTGGAAGATTTCCTGCTATTCCCTAAAAGATTTCTATTTTGGTAATATCGGCCAAGACGATATGTCCAAAATCAGAAACTTGAATTAGGGCATCCTCATTAAGACAGCCGTCATAAACACATCGGCCTGGACGATACTTGTATCAACCAGGACGATATTCTCAATTCAGAAAGAATCAGCCGCCATAATCATTTTAGGTATTCTTTATTTTAGGAAGTCGGCCAGGATGGTATTTATATCGTCCGAGGATGATCCAACTCAATCATACCTAAATTAATCTAGTATTATTTGGAAATCATTAATGGTTGATTGATACAATTACATCGTCTGAGATGATCTTATGATTGGCCAGGATGATGTTCTGGATGATTGACTTTGGCCAGCACCAAATCAGGGCAATGATCAGGATGATTAAAATCAGTTTTAAACTAATCTGTCGGGACGATCGTGAGATTGACCAGGATGATATAACCAATTTTCTTCTGATCGTCCCAAATCGTCCCAGGCCATTGAGCTGAATTTGAACTAATCGGCCAGGACGATATGCCTATCGTCCTGGACGATAATGTCGGCAACTTGCATTAATGAGCTCATTTTGAGAGCTTCTATTTATGCTATGGCATGGTAACTTTTGTAAGTGTCTTTGACATCCATTGTAGCTTCGTTCTTGTGGGGGAAACTTGAAGAGAGAGCTTGAAAGGGAGAGAGGAAAGGGTGGAGTTCAAGAGGGAGAAGATCATGTGAGGGGGGGGGGGGGGAACTCAAGGGAGTGTGGAGGGGATTCCACACGGTTGCTCCGGCGAACTCACACCTTAGTACCATCGGATTCAAGGCTTGTCTCGAGGTAAGTTCACCAAAGAAGAAGATCTTCTTGGTGTCAAAGGACCCGGCGACTCCGCCGCACCGGGGAAGGTGAAAGTGATTTTGTAAGGGCTTCTCCGCCTAGCTTTGGGGGCTAAAGGAGAGTCACAATTTTAGTGCAATACTTGGAGGGTGCCTCTAAGGAGTGGACGTAGGTCAAGGTTTGATCGAACCACTATAAATCTGGTGTGTTCTTTTCTTATTATCGCTTCCACATTTATTTTTCTTCCGCACTTTGTTTGTGGAAATTTGGTTCGTGTTTTTGGTTTTAAAGTTTTCCAATTCACCTTCCTCTTGGTTAGCTTGGGCCAGTTCTATAGGGCTTAACATCCCTAACGAACTTTCAAGTGGTATCAGAGCACTTTCAATATACAATGATATAAGAACAACCAATGGTATTTTCATCATAATAAAAGTTTTGACCATTTTTCCTAAAGAAAAGAAACAATGGACATATTTCTCCCATTTTGGACATTATGGGGAATATTAATTCAAATTTCTCATTTAAATACATGCCACAAAATTTTAAATATTTATATACGTAATATTTAATTTTTTTTATATAATATTTTAATGTCTAAATTAAAACAAAAATATATTTTTTATTTAAAGAAATTCATAGTAGTGATATTATTTTATGTGATTTAAAAATATGAGAGTTAAGAGCATTTTAATATTATGAGATATTAAATATTAAAATACAGAAAAATTTAATGGGATGCGTGTAAATTTCCATGTGTAAATTTGCAATAAAATATTATAAATAATTTTTATATAACATTATATAGTTGGGTGTATATGGGTCTATATTGTTGTTTTGTATTGTTATTTTTAAGATATAATTATAATTTGATTTTACAGGAAATTTGATGCAAAACGTTTATCTTAAAGTTACTCAAAATGAGTTAATTGACTAAAGATTTTGTTTTCAAAAACTATTTTAGAGATCAAACTAGTTTTTAATGATGCAAATTTATAATGGGAAATGATTGTCTCATATAATTATTCTAATAATGACAAAATTGCCTAAACTTGAGCATACAAAGGGCTTGAATCAATTGACTTAGCCAAGATAAAACCACCCTCTCCTTCCACTTCTTGTAAAGGTTAAGCATGTTCCATTTTCTCAAGCAACAATCAACTCCATCATCCTAAGGTGAGTGTTGTCGACCCTGAACACCCAAATACTGAAAGTTAAAATTTGGGTTGTTAGACAGATTTGAACTACAAATGCACACAAAAAGGAGGGGTGAATTGATGTTTAAAATTTTCCTTTAAAATTTATCCTTTTAAAAAGTGCATAATTTAGTGAATAATTTGACAACACAAATCTAAACAAAATGTTTGTTTTCACTTTAAACAATACTGGCAAAGAAGGAAATATTTTTTTTGTTTTTAATTTCTAAATTTTTTTAGTAGAAAATAAAATATTTATTTTTAGCAAAACAAAGAACTCACAGATCACATATATACAATAAGTAAAATGCAAGAATAAAAATGCAAAAAAAGGTAACATGAATAAATACACTAGAATTTTATAGTGGTTTGGTCAACTTTAACCTATGTCCAATCCATGGAGTCCTCCACTATGAGTATTGCACTAACACTAGTGACTCTCATTTTCTCCTATAGTAAGGCGGTAAATGCATGCAAATCACTATCACCTCTTTGATGCGATGGAGTAGCTGAATCCCTTTAACATTCATGGTGCGGTAGAGTAGCTGAATCCCTTTCACCTCCTCAGTGCGGCGGAGTAGATAAATCCTTTTCACCACCTTAGTGGGCTTGAGCGGTCGACTCCTTCCCAAAAATAAAAACTTAAAAGAGTTTCCCTCATGAAAAGAGATTGAGCATGGAATAAGAAGGTACATGATCACCGAGCAACCATGTATATAAACCCCTCTCACACGCTCTCTTGTCCCATAAGAATTTTCTCCCTCAAGACTGTGCCTCTCTCTCTCTCTCTCCCCAAAAAATTCTCCCTTTTTAAACCCTTCCTACAAAAGCTCTCCCTAAAAGAAGTGGAAAAATAATCCCTAATATGAATTAGGGATGATATTTAAAATAAGGCTAAAAACCTTAAATTTTCAAGCTAGTCATTTCTGTTTGTACTATGTAATCAGCGATCATATAATATGAATAATTTCAAAGCCCATGTTCTTCAAGTACAACTAAATAGTCTCAGTAAGATATATTCAAACTTAGCATATCCATTATAGAGTATGATCATTGGATTATATGGAATGATTAGTTCATTCTTCTTAAGATTATACAGGACAAACTCTCAGATGATTGAAAATTGTCTCTATGAGTCCTCTAGTATGATTTCAATCATTTTGTATGATTAATTAAGAAATCAAGCTTTCATCAAGGAATATCCCTAGGATAACAAAATTTAATCTCTACCAATCCTTTAGTATGATCAACATCATATTATACAGTATGTCATATTAATTAAACCTTGATTTGATGACTAATCATGGGGATTAATTTAGGTAATATTTTAAATATCATATAATATTAAAGTGTTCATAAAGTATGATATATTCAAAATTTAAAAATTTAAATACCTACCTAAATATGATTGATAGCTAGGGTTTCCTATTTAAACTAATCATCTTGTATGATCTAGTTAATACAATATGATTAGTTCAAAAAATATTAATTACTTAATTAATTAATTTAATTAATTTTTTGAATAACTAGTTGCACACTATGATCTGGATCATATTATATGAACTTCAAAAAAATCTAAAATTCATATTCTCTCCTATGTGTATGCATACACAATTGCCAACTTAATATACACCCTTACATGACTTTGACTCAAGAAATATAAAAAAAAAATGGAAATTACAAACTATTATAAACTTCATCATATTCTACCCAGTCTTGAACCTCAATCATTATTGTATGGTGTATTAATTTTCTGAAATGTTAGTACATATTTAAGTAGATATGAAAAATAGATGCAAGGAGAAATAAAGAGAATAAATCATATTTATTATCATTAAAATCACAAGCTCGGATCCCAAATTACAACAATCTTCCCCATTTTTATGTTGGCAAATATTATTTGTTAAAATTTTCAAATTAGTTGTATTTTCTCTTAATCTCTTTCTCACTAAGTGAAATATTTTTAAAATCAAAGAAAAATATTTTTGTAATTTTTTATTTTTTAAATTTTTTTATTTTTTATTTTTCAATGCAAAAATAATAAAGCAAATAATAGTAAGTACAAACAAGATAAGCAAAGCTAAAAAAATATTAATAAGTATAACCAAACACCTACTTCCCTTTTGACATAACCAAAAAGAGAGACAACCAAATAAAACATGTACAAAGAGAAGCAAACAAAAAGAGAACCCATAAACTACAACAAAACACACATATTAGAAGTAAGAGGACCCCTGATCAGCTGGTGGTAGCGGTGACTAGAAGTACTGGTGAAGAGAAGTAAACTACTTTCTAAACCACTCCCTATCATCCTCATGTTGCTGTTGAATCTACAACTAGTGTTGATTTCAATTCTGAATATGTGTAGTAAATCTCGCATCCAGGTTGGCAAAGCTCTCTACCATAGGGGTGTAGAGGTCAAACTAAGATGCAAGAGCTGGTGCTAGAGCTAGTGGCAGAGCAGGAAGGTCTCACCCTTCCTCATCAAATTCTAGCTTATTTTTTGGCTCATCTCCTTAGTATCAATGAAAAATAATATAAAATAAGTTATTTGTGAAAAAGATAGGAAATAAATCTATTGTGCTAGGATATAGAAGTTGACAATTCTGATTTAATACATAGGTTACATGATGTCCTAAGGAAAGATTCCCCTTACATTGAGTGGTTTGTCATCGAATAGAGGTATTATTTTGGAAGTAGCTAATGATCATATAGAACTCATCAAATGATGTTGTTGACCTCATTTTTGGATTAGGTCAATTATTTAAATAAAAAAATAATCTTTAGGCATCATCCATTAAACCACACTTTAAGCTTTAAATTTATCCCATCATTATGCTCTATATAGTGATCAAATCATAAACTTCAAAATCATCACTTGATAATCACGCTTGACTTTCATGTTATCATTTAATCTATCATATGACAATTACCAAATAATTTTTAGTGATTTGATCATTATAAAAATAAATTTTCCTTCAATCAATGATCTTTATTAATCAATTAAAAATCTAAATCAAAATTAATCCTTAAATCCATTAGTTAATTATCTCCAATGATAATCATGAGCATTTGTTCAATCATTGATGGTCATCTATGATTGTCAATAATATGATCATTTCAAAACTTAAATCCTTTCAAATCATAATCTAAATCAAATATATATTCAATCTAGTGATTAAACTCATTGATCAAATAAAAACTCCAGAATTCAGTGTTCAAAGCCAACCCAAAAACACCTTGGTCCATAACTTGTGTTCGAAGAAATTTTAATCACTTTAAACATAACCAATTGATCTTGAATTCATGATCTGTTAGTTGCATCTTTACTAGGAATGTCCCTAGAGTCCACTATATAAATTTGAAAACATTCCAAGGCTCCTAGCCCCACAAACTGAAAATATTTTCAAAGGCTATAAAACCTTATAATATTTTAACCCATACCACTACCCATGAGACACAACCCATAGTTTGACCTGACTCAACCATTTAGGTTGAACCAAACCATCTAAAACCAATTTCCTAGGGCCAATTCTTAATCTAACCCTATCTAAACCCAACTAATGGCTTGCATACACTCTAGAACATTCTCTCTATAGGTTATGTCAAGCTTATTTCATATAGGCTACTGATGTGGCAAGAAAACTTCTAAAATAACCTCTCTCTAATGATTGGCTCAAGCTTAACTCCCTCAAGAGACAATCATGTGGAATCAAATTCTCCAGAACCTCTCCTTCACTCCTATTATTCATTCCATAACTAAAATGGTAGCTGGCCTAAGCTTAGGTGGCAAGAACTTGGCCATTGAACCTATTCTTTCTCGCCTAAGATTAGTTCAAGTATAACTCCCTCACCACTTGGACTAATGAGCTAAATATTTCCGTAATGATCCATTAGCTCCTATTGGTCAATCCCAAGGTGCCTTGGATCAATGACATGGCATGCATGTGGCTAAATTAATGTGTAAGTTTATTTTCTCTCTCCTATAAATTCCTTTATTCTAAAGTACTAAGGGTTAAGCAAATTGATTCCATAACTCCCTAACAACCTCCAAAGCTCTCCCATAGCCTCTCTAGTCATTCTCTAATTCAAGAATGTTACAACTTGGGCACCCAAGTTTATAATTTTGATGATAACAAATATTATTGATTGCCTCTTTTTTTCTCCTGGTATTTATAAAGCATATTTATTTATGTGTTGACTTACATTTTAGGTACACCTTATACCATTCTTTAAAGATCCAGGGCTCAAGATTAGGTAGAATATGTTTTATTAAATGAGTATGTAATTTTTAATTATTTATTTTTAATTTCTTGAGTCAATTCATGTAATGACGCATGTTAGCTTGGTGATCGTGCATACCCACACAAGGGGAGCAAAAATGATTCTAAATATTTAAATTTTTTTGTAGATCATATTGTATGATATGGTGTTAAAAAAATTAATTAAAATATTTTATTTTTGTTGGGAAACATTTTTTTTAAATATAACTAATCTCACAGTACAAACACCACATTGTTATTAGATGATCTATTATATTTAGAAAGCCAGCCATCCCTTAAATTATGCAAAATTTTGAATTTGAAAAGTTATTCTAATCGTATTGTATCAACCTAATCATACTGTATGATGCTTAAAATATTAACTAATTTAATCTTGTAATTAGTCAATTGAATCTATTTAATTTTAATATTTCGTTTATACTATATAAATTGGATCACACCGTATGATCAATTGAGACAATTTGGTCATCCCATTATTTATCCTCGATGAACTGCATTTTAGTTAAACTAATCATACTATACGATCGATCATTCATACTAATGATCGTACAATACTAATAGGTCAAATTATGCAAATTGTACTAAATGATCATGTGATCGTACTATACGATCTTTGACAGTTGAGATTATTTTTTTAGGGTTTTTGAAGCCCTCTATTTAGGCTTTCCCCAAGGACTTTGTAAGAGTTTTTCACATGCATTGAGTCTTTATTCTTATGGAGAAAACTTGAAGAGAGAGTATTGAAAGGGAGAGAGGAAAGGGTGGAGTTTGAGATGGAGAAGATCCTTGTGGAGTTCAAGGGAGTGTGGATTGTGTTTCACATGATTGCACCAGCAAACTTGCATCTTAGTACAATCAAATTCAAAGTTTGTCTTGAGAGAAGTTTTGGAAAGAAGAAGATCTCTTTGGTGTCAAAGAACCTGGCAACTCTGTCATACCAGGAAAGGTGAAAGTGATTCAAGGTTCTCTGCCTCACCAGGAGGGTGAAAAGGAGTCCAAGTTTTCAGCCTCACTAGGAGGGTGAAATGGAGTCAAGGTTTTCTGCCCATGAAAGGAGTTTGGTCCTTTGCCACATCTGGTTGGTGGAAGAGAGTTTATAAGAACTTTTCCACTTAGTTGTGGGGGTTAAAGGAGAGACACTATAGTGATAGTGTAATACATAGAGTGGGCGACTCTAGGGAGTGACTGTAAGTCATAATTTGACTGAACCACTATAAATCTGGTATATTCTTTCTGATTTTATTTTCTGTTGTTTATTTTTTGCATTTTATTTTCTATTATAACTATTTGGTTGAAAATTTGTGATTGATAATATATTGTATTGATTAGATTGTCATCACCATCATTGTAACTTTTTATAAGTGCACTAGCTTCCACATCAAGTTATAATATTACTTTTGTATTAGTATACCTTAGGGCTAGTTCATTGAGGTCTTATAACCCTCCAAGGACTTTCAAAGAAAAACCCAATCAAGTAAGAGAGAGAAAGGATAATTAAAATCCTTCTCTTAATACAAGCCATCATCAGCTCTTGGAGTCTTGAAGGAATTTATAGAGTGTCTCACAAGCTTTCCAACAAATCCAAGATCAAGAAAATTAAATCACATGTTAGAGAGTTATCTTGATTTGAATTTTTATGAACAAAATCAAATTTCTCCAAAATCCCAATATATGGAGCCTCCAAACTCCAAGTATTGAAGGTATCTAGATCATATGCTTCAAATTTTTTCAAATTTGGATAGTTTGATCAAAAGTTATGGGTATTCAATTTAGTTCATTTTGAACTAAAAAGATATGATCAGAGAAGAATCGTCTGATAGCTATACACACATGATGGATGTTCCTATTACATCGAAATACGTTACTCATTCAACAAATTAATAAATTGCATGTACAGTTTGATTCATTGTCGGAGTGGATTCATATGAGCTGTCGCATCTCATATGATTTGATCCAACCACCAGATCAAATAGCTAGTGTATATTAGTGAATCCCGTGGCAGTTAATGCATGTCCCAAGCTATGACAACATGGTACCACATCCTCAATGATTGCTAATAATTGGTTATAAGGGTGCCATCATTCTAATCATAAAAAAGAATTAAAAATGCTTTAAATGCTCTAAAATATCAAAATTTCATAGAAAATTGATTTTAAGTACAAATTAAGTTTTGTTGGGCTTGTTGGAATACTCGTAAGCTCTTCTTTAGTTTAAAAAATAATTTTAATCAATTTTACCTAGTAAATATTGAGAAAAATATAGAAGATTAGTTTCCAATTTGCTTGTATTTCTCAAGATCCATTAGTCAAATTGACCTTAAATTTGGATGGTATGTATTAGGAGGTATCCTTGACTAACCCTAGTTTTTTTGGGTCTTGATTTGACCAGAATTTATATGAGTTTAATTTTCAAGTGTATGAGTCCATTTTGGACCCATAAATTTAAAAATTAACACTCTTCTCACACTTAGAATTAGATGTTTATTTTTATGTGGTGTGATTATATTTGAGCAAGGGTTAGTTAGCCATTGATTTTATCCAAGTCCAGTGAGTCTAGCTACTAAAACAAATCACCAAAGCTATAGATACCCTTAGGTTTGGTGATTGAGATATCAATCTAGGAGAAGTTTGATGAGCCCAAATTTAGTGGATTGGAATTAAATTTATTTATGTACATATGTTTCAAATTTTATTGCATTTGGAGGTCATTTGGTATGTTATTTAGTAAACCCAAGGTTCATGTACATAATCGACCTAAGATCTTTGAAAATTCATAATAAATTCATTTTAAATTTAAAAATTATGAATAATATACAAAATTGTGTAGATATATAAGTATAATAGACAAAAAATTAAAATCCCCACCAGATTCATCCAAAATTAAAATAAATTTTAGAAATAAAAAAATTTAATTATTAATTAAAATAAATATTTCAAAATATAGAAATTTTATCAAAATAATTTCAAACACTTGAAATTATGTTCAGAGGTTATTTCTGACATTTGGAGAAAATTTCTATAGGTTTGGAGTTGATTTGATAAAAAATAAGAAAATACCCCTAATTAAAGGGTTAAATAAATCCATTAAATCATCAAACTTGTAAAATTCATAACTAATTCAAAAAAAGTCCAAATTAATCAAACCCAATAGTATTGGATTTATCTTGGGGTTTAATATTTATCAAAAATATTAAACTTTAAAATTAATTATAAATATAAAAAAAGTAAATAATTTGGTCAAACTTAGTTCATAAAATGCACGAAACTTGTAAAAATTATTACTAATTTTAGAAATATCCAAGTTGAGTAAAAGCAAAGGCAATGGACTCAGTTCTATGTCTAATATTTATAAAAATATTAAAATTTCATAAACCAATGTAAATTAAAAAGTTAAAAAAATGGACTATGCATTTAATGCATTAAAATATGTAAAGTTAATAAATTATTAAAATTTTAGTAAATCATCAATACAATGAAATTCAATTAGTAAATAAAATTAAATAAAATACCAATATTCTTATCAATGAAGTTTTTAGGCTGAACTACCTTGAGTACAGGGCTATGTATTATAAGGAGGCCTTAGGTCCTCATGCTCATTGTGACAACGACGCTAATAAATTTGAAAAAAATATAAACTAAAATAATTCAATGAGGAAAAACTTCAATTCAAATAAAAATTATTAATAAAATATTTAGAGATTATAGCTTCTTAACTCTTGTGATTGATTCCTTTTAAGAAGGCAATAGTGTATTGAATTGAAAAGCTTTAAGAATTAAATTATTTATTTAAAATGAATCCATCTACCTCTGTCTTGGATGATTGGTAGCATTATAAGTATGAGCCTAGGACTTGCTGATTAATAGCTTCTCCTCTTAGAAGTTATTGAATGTTATTTTCTTTAACATCTAAATGTAAACTTTAACAATCAAAACATCTTTAAAAGGAATTTAAAATATTTAAATAATTAAAACTTAAATTCAAACCACCCTTTAAATACCTTGAACTAATAAATTATTTATAAATAATTTTAAAATAATAAAACATAGGAACCATCCAAGCAAGATAGCCTTTCTCCACAAAATCAGATGGTTTGCTAGGACAACTTACTCTAGCCTAGGCTAGGCTAATTATTTGATTTACTTGTAAAGTTCTTTGATTGGAGAGTATATTGTGTATGTTTATTTATTTTCAATTATCTAGATGTCATATATTTTAAATTTTTGTTACTACACTTAGGCTCTTTAAGGACTGCATTATAATCATCAGGTTATTACACAACTGCTTTGCGCTTTTATTTTATTTTATATTGCCCTTAAATTCCATATAAGAGTTAAAGTAGAATGTACTTATGAATGATGTATATATTTGAGTCATTGTAAATATATAATATATATAGATCAAGGTGTATAACATCTTAAGATGTAAAAGATTTAAATATACCTGCTTAAACATATACAAATGGGTCTCTAAAAGATGATATCCTCTACTTTAGAGGATACTCTCTTTTAAACTTTCAAAGAAGACTTGGATCTTGAAGACCTTAAGAAAGTATATTTAAATCTATATATATGATACACCTAAAAATCTTGGTTTATTGTGGTAGAGCCTGACCACTTTTCTTTCCTGTAGAGTCTAAGTATGTTGTAAATAGTCAATAAAAAATGAATTCCTTTTTTTATTTAATTCTTTTCATTTCTTATATTGCATCATGCATTGCATTATATGGTTGTTAGCTAGCATTAAAATTAGAGTGGAAGTTTTCTTAGGTTTCATTCGATTCATATGTTTTAGACTTTATAGGAACATATATACTACTAGTTCTAGGATAATATAATATTGGATACCATAAACACAACACCTTTACCCAATCATACATACATGCAGGCATCTTTAGTTTATGCTACGTGAGTAAAGCCTAGGTGTATGCATCTCATGGTCAAGATACCGAGTTTCCAATTACGTTCGGGGAATGCTACGCTTTTCCTTTGGTTAGGCGTTATGCTGCCAAAATTTTTAAGAAATTTTGGGAGTTAAAAAATTTAGTTAGGTAAATTAAAAAAAATTAAAATTTGGAGTTCTTAGTGAGCCTTCTTGCTATTATCATTAAACTTAAAAGTTAAAATAACTCATCTTAAGTCATGAATTTGAGAGTTGTTTCATTCTTTGACTTCTTAGGATAGAGCTCAACCTATTATGCATGATATCTAGGGAAATTGATTGTGCATTAGGATTTTAGCTGGCAACTCACTCCTAACTAGTTTAAGTCCAGATTATAAATACCACTTCAGTCTTTTGCACATTCAAATTCAACTCTTTTAAAATTTAAAATCTAAAAAATATAAATTTAGGGGATAACTAGAAAATTTTTAATATAAAGCTTATACATTAAATATTGCTAGCTCAAATATTTATTTAAATCCATATGTCTTTGAAAATCTTTAGTCTTCAATTTAATCGAGAATCTCTTAAGAGATATAATTAATTATAGGGGCTTTCCCTTATACGGAGTCTACAACCCATAATAAAATAAACCTTATCTTAGTTTCTTTTTAATGTATGGGATAGATTTGTAGAACGCAGACCTAAGATTTAAACAATGGATTAATTTTATAATTGAAATGATAGGTGAATATTTCTTTTATCCTTCAAGGTTAATTGAATATTCCCTATGTAGTGTTCGATCATGAATGGAAAGTTTCTCTTCTCAAATCAATAGTGACACATTAGTCTATCCTTAGGGATGGTATAATGCAAATCTATGAATAATTGATTAAAGAGACTTAAATATAAATTTAAAGAAAATCATGTATGATATTTAGAAGTTAAATTAAATTTGTCCACAGATTTTTCTAGCGACTCCACTAATGATAGATTTTTCTCTCCATCTTTGGTGAAGGAATTTTTTTTTAAAATACATGCAAATTTACTTAATTATTTGGGCTATTAAATTCAGTGTAGATTTAAGCTTTAGATTATAAATTACAAAGTTATTTCTCTTTTTTTTCTCTAAAACTCCTTTCATTGATGTCTTTATCTAATTTATATCTAAATCAAATTCTTGTCTTTTTTCAATATCAATAGTTGAGAGACTTTAGACAAGTGTTCTTGTTTAATACTTTTTAAAACATAAATTCAAACTAAATTTCAGTAGTTTCTTCTCTAATTGAAAGTTTCAATCTCAATCACTTCTCTAGTCTATGTTTGAATAGATTAGGTCCAAATCTAAAGTCAGTGAGTAGCAAAAAGTCATATTTTTTACCAGTCTTAGCTTAATCATGTTATGCGGATTTAGAAAAATTTGCTTAATATATTCTTTATATATTTATCTTGTTTATAGGTATGTGGACTCTGAAGACTAATATATAATTCTGGTCAATTATATAACCCTTGTCTGAAAATTTGATCTTCTCTTTCTCTGATAACGCAAACATGACTGTCCCATATGCTGAAGAAACAATAATCCAGTTTGGTTCAATGAGTAATATTTAATTCACCTTTATTGGGCCATAATCTGAGGTGGTCAAGATTAAATCTATTCCTATTTCCCCTATTAAGGATGTATTAGAGGGTGGAACTATAGTTACCCCTGCAATTGCTAAACCCTAGGTATTCTCCCATTTTACTTTCACATGGTCCGAGGAGAAGGGCTGAGAAAGCCAAAATGAAGGAAGAGAATAATATATTGAATGTTACAGTTGAAATAGCTAAGCTGAAGTCAACTAAGATTACAGTCTAAGAAATTAAAGTTTTATATATATCCCTTGTAGAGAGTCTAAATCACTTTTATATGTTCTCTGTTGCGGTTTGAGAAGAGAGTCCTGTGAAAATCGTAAATTCTTCACCAATTCCTTTTCATCATAATCCTATTCAACCTGCTCTATCTGAGAGGAAAAGAAAGATCGAGTCTCTGATGAATTAATTAATTCATAACTTTATTGTTGGTTATGGGTAGTCAAAGCCTAGATTATTGAGAAGTGTGAATGATGTTTTATCTACCGAAGTGCAAACACACTCCAAGAGAGAATGAGAGTTGTCTCCCCCTATCAAGAGAAGGGTAAAGTTCAGAGAAGTGGGTCTTAGTCTACCAATTATTTTTGTAAGTCATAAATAAGAACCTAAAAGGTTTTCATATATCAATAATCGAATAATTCTAGTGAATGAGCAGGGTCAATCAACTCTATCAAATCTTTGGTTTATGGAGCATTAGTCTATTGGGGTATAATCTCATTTCCCCTCAATCTTCAATTTGAAAGTTCAATATAGGATATTAAGCCTCAGTGAACTATCCCTAGGCACACTAAGAATGGGGGGGGGGGGGGGGGGGGGGGTGTGAATTGGTTGCTTAAAAAAACTTACTTTAAACACAAAATTATATTTTTTGGATTTTTAATAACTTAAAAAGTAAACAATATTATCCCCCAATGTGGAAGATAAATTATGAATTTTTTTTTTTAATAATGGGGATAATGAGTAGCTCAAATCATTAGATCATTAAAAAAATAATTTTCTACTATGCAATTTTTAAATAATCAAAGTGCAGAAGTGTAAATTGTAGAAAAATACAATTCAGAAAGAACACACTAGAATGTTATAGCGGGTCGATCAAATAGTATCCTATGTCCACTCCTCATATTACTCCTCTTTCACTGTTACACTAAAACTTTAGTGACTCTCCTTTAGCCCCCACACCTAGGTGGAGAGGCCCTTATAATCTTTTCACAAACATAGTGCAGCAGAGAACCTTGACCTCTTTTTTACCCTCCTAGTGAAAGCAGAGAATCTTCACCTCTTTTTCACCCTGCTAGAAAAGGAAGAGAACCTCATACTCTTTTTTCATCCTCTTGGTGAAGGTAAAGAACCTCAACAGTCTTTGGGTTGATAATCTTCTTCCCAGAGCCACCAAAAAAAACCAACAAGACACTTAGAGGAAACAAGGTAGAAGCTTTCTCGAAGCAAATATATAAAAATCCCTCATACTCCTCCCTCATACACATACTCTCCTTCTCTTTCTAAATGCTCTATAGATCTCTTCTTAAAGCTCTCTTTAAAAAAATCCAACATCCAATGACTTGAAACAAGTCTATTAAGGAAGCTTAAATACAAGGCCTTATAAAAAGCCCTAATAATTCAATTCTGTCCACACTAATCATACAATACGATCCCAAATTATACACTATGATTAGTTAAAATAGCCCTAATAGTATTGTATAAAGAATAAGGGGTTGTATGACCAGTTCTAGTATTTAAGCTGTTCATCCACAACTTGGATTATAATCCTATATAATTTATGGTAAATATACATCATCCCATGCAAAGTTTGGGTATTACAGTATGATTGGTTCAATCATCCAATATGATATGACTGGAATAATTAATCCAATCTAATTCCCTAATTATAAGATTAATTTAGACAAGATTTGATCATATCATATATTATGATAACAATCATACGATATGATTAGTACAAAATTTGAATATCAAAATATTACCTAAATTATGATTAGTAATTAAGATCTTGATTTTATCTAATCATCTATAAAATCTTGATTGTATAATATAATAAATTTAAATAACTTTAATTATGCTAATTAGCAGTTATACTGATTTTTTAAATATCTGATCGTATGGTATGATATATATCATACATTATAATTAGTTCAAAAAAATTACACTTCTAATTTTGTCATAATCTCACTCCCTTGAGTATATGTGTGCACGATCACCAAGTTTAGCATCCACTAAATACATGACTTTGACTCAAGAAATATATAAATAAATAGAAGTAGAAATACATACTCCAAAAGACACTTAATTCAATCTTGAGTTTATCACTTTTTCAATGTGCACGGTGGACCTAAAATGTTAGTTCACAAGAACAAATATTTAATAATAATAATAATAACTGGAGATAACATAGTAGAGAATTTAATAATATTTGTTATCATCAAATCACAAGACTTGGGTCTAGATTTGTAACATAATTCAGTCTAAAAACATCCCAGCTAGAACTTTATGTCAATCTTATGTTCATCATCAATTATGATTTTATAAACATCAACTACAAGGTCGAGATTCATCTTATCATCTTAATAGAAGGAAATTGAAATTGACAAGACAACAAGTGTTGTTATCGAATGGAAATAAAGTATGGCTTCCTAAAATGTTCGCTACATCAACTGCACTAGTAGCTCATAAATAGAACATGGCAGAAGAAAGAGTAAAGAAAGGTTAAGCCATTGAAGAAGTATTAACTTTCAAAGAATACACTCCTGTGGATACTCATAATATGGCGCAAAATTCCATAGAATAAATGTGGATTACATGAAGGAAAGTTTGGCAGATAGATGAACAAGGTGGTGTAGAAAATGCAAAAAAAAAATCAAAAGATGAAGAAATGGCTGAGAGTGTATTCATGGTAGATACACAATCATCTACTCAATAAGATAAAAGTATGACAAAGGTAAATTCAATAAATATAAAAAATATAGAGAAAGAAGATGATGATGAAGAAAATATCCCCAATCTAACTAGCAATATTCTAGATTAGCTAAGTTAGAAAGATGAATAAATAGTTATAATGGATATGAAAATGGAAGAGTTGATGGCGGTTATGATCGCTCTGCAAAATAAAGTTCCTCCTACTAAAGATCACATAGATTCTACTCCTGTACAACACTACAACAAATCTAAAGAGGTAATAAAGAAAAATAAAATTGAAGTAGTGAAGTCAAAGAGAGAGACAGTACAAATAGTAGATATAAAGCAAAGATAGAGCAACAAGTAAAGGAAGTTCTAGCACAGTCTAAGGGTACCTCATCTATTATGAAAGGTAGACCAAACCCTGAAGAATATGACTTGTTTTCTTATCCTAAAGGATTTATTCTACCATTATTCAAAAATTTTGATGGAATGGGCAATTTGTAACAACATCTATCACATTTTAGGGCCAGGTATTGCAATGTAGGAGACAATGAAACTCTACTATTTAGATAGTTTATAAGTAGCTTGTCAATTATCGTATTTGAGTGGAATGTGAAATACCTAATGGGTAAGTGCACACATTTGTAGAGTTAGAACAAATATCCACTAAAAGGATTGTTGGAGTATATCATCATGTTATAGTATGGGATCTGGTAGTGGAGAAATAGAAACTTGGTGAAAGTTTGGTAAACTACATCCTAAGGTAGTGGAATATTAACGTGAAGTGTGAACCTCAGCTCTAAGAATAACACACTATAGAAATCCTTCTAAAGAATATTCATGGTCCAATTGTTTTCTTAATGAAAGGGTTAACAATAAAAAATTTAAAAAGTTATTGAGTAAAGCCTTTAATCTTCAAGAGAGAATATCTTAATTTACTTAATCAAAAGATAAATATCTAGTAGAAATAAAAAAACTAAAGCCTCACAAGGTGTTAGAAAAGAAAATTAGTTTAGTGTCTGCAGTAGATAAGGGTAACTAACCAATGCAAGTTTACAGAAAATCCAACTCGTCCATACCTCCTAATTCACAATACAAATCTTATTTTAATCTCACTCCTGAAAAGAAAAGGGAGATATTTGAATCTATAAGGAGGCTTGTTCATTTAAAAGAGAGGTTATTAGAAGGATCTTCAAGAATCTTCTAAAGAATTTACAATTCAAACTTCTTCAACCTAAGAAGTCGGAAGATGTGGGCAAAGTGGAGCAACCTAAATATTTCCCATATCACTGGATGATCAGTCATAAGTTAGAAGATTGTATAACTTTCAAGGAATAACTTGAAAGGAGTATCAAAGATGGATTGGTTGTGATACCCAAGGAGTACTTAGCTAATTCTACATAGGAATCTGCTAAATGCTTGACTTATGAGCTTTCATATAAATTTTAAATCCAAAATTTGATGATGTTTACGATATAACCTTAGGCTGATCTTTAAGAAAGTTCTAAAAAAAATTTATCATTCATTTATTCAGGTGTCTCAAGGAGTGTAGAGTCCCCTCCAGGTTGATCTAGAAGCTTCTAAAAAGGATGTCCAAAATAAAGCTCCTTTTGAAAAACCTAAGAAGAGATCAGTTGGTCAATATTCACCATTTTAGAAGGAAGAGCTCAAGAATAAAAGTATCAGTGTAAAAAAAAGTTACAATGTCTTCCAATGCCAAAGCAAAAGATCTTGTACCACTTACAATATATGATTTATATTTTGTCCCGCTAGGGACTAAAAATGCAATGAAGAAAGATTTAGTGTATATCTTTTCTATATATGGAGATGTTCAAATAAATGATGCAATAATAAATAAGTCTATATAACATGAAATAAATTTAAATGAGTTAAGAGAATCTCTTAAATATTTCTCTTGATATTCAGGATGATGCTATTTATATAGAAATTGAGATGTCTGATTCTAATAATTCATAAGATGAAGCATTAAAGATAAATGAAAATATAGAATTGAAAGAACCAACATTCCCTTCTTTAGAAGAGATAGTCAAAGTAAATCTGCACAATGCTAAGGTGTTACCATCATCAACATCTACTGCAAACAAAGTAAAGTAAGTGATTGATAATTCATAAACATCAACACTAGTTAACCTTAATCTAGATGCACCTAATTCAAATATTCCTAAAGTGGATTATAATGTGTTTACACATCTTAGAAAAGTGCTTGCAAAATTTAGTATTTATGATGCTCTTATTCTTTCAAAAAATAAATATGAGGGGAACTTTAATTAAAGCTTTACCTGATCTAGAGATTTGTATGGCTTAATTAGCATCAACACAGCCCAAAAGAACACTGAGTTGCAAAGAAATCCCATAAGTTATCTTCTCAGATCAAGGTCTTCTCCTAGGAACTTCATATCACAATCATATGTTTATATATATATATATATATATATATATATATATATATATATATATATATATATATATATATATATATATATATATATATATATAATTAATCTCATGTTCTTGTTGATCTAAGTGCATTGATCAACATTATGACTCTTAGAAGTCTCACATACCTGAAAGTGGATACTCGCAAACTCAATTATGATAAAATGATGTTAAACGGGTTCAAAGAACTAGGTGATAGAGCTTTAGGTTAAATCACTTTGCTATTAGAAATAAAAAAAATAAAGATCAAAGCCAAATTTTATATAATAAATGACAAAGCATATTTTAATGCTCATTTGGGTAGACCTTAGCTACATGAATATAGAATGGTACCTTCCATCATTCATTAGTGTATCAAACACTATCGTTAGGGAGAAGAGCACTACATTAAAGGTGACTTGTAGACATTTTTAATTCATGACTATCTTTTCTAAAAATCTCAAACTGGTTGAAGAAGAGGTTAAAGAAAAGAAAGAAAAATAAAATAAAAAGAAAAGCAAAGCATTCTGATCTCTAACATGATGTTTGCTAGTCTCATTTCCCTCCCTCACAAAGAGGTGGCAGAATGGCTCAACGATCTAGAGGAAGAGATTGAGGATGAAACAATAGAGTGGTAAAAAAATGAAAAACAAAATTTACAAATAAAGACACATGCAATACATATTTATTTTGAATTTGGCTTGGAAGAGGAATCATATGTAATTGATAAAAAGCCACATGTTGCAAACTATAGGTTGAGGACAGGGTCAAAGTCACTAGAAAAATTGATTTAAGTTTATCTACTATGGAATGATTAAAGAAGTGTGTGAAAAATATTATCCTACTCCACTTTCTCAAAGAAATAAAAAAAAGGTTAGAGGTGAAAACCTCTCTTCCTTTAGACCTAGATACTAAAGCCAATATTTTTGAACCTTCTATTAGCAATATCACTAAAATTGATGTACACTTTAATGATCCATTCATGGATGAATAGTGGAACTCCCTTTTGATTGGTACTTCAGTTATGTAAGTAAGTTCACTAAGTAAGGTTTAACGACATCAAATTGGACTAGAGACGAAGCCCAACAATTTTAACACATGTATAATACAAAATACCACAAATACACATCAATATTAGGTGTTGACTTTACTATATATTTGTTTGATGATAATGAATATTGCTTAGTTATATCAAATAATCTAGAGTCTAATAGTCTCTTTTTAGTACACATTAAGACTCTTAACAAATTTGATTTAGAAACTTCTGATGTTCTGGATGACTCTCAAGTTAGGCATGCACCTCAAGAACTTGAAGATGAGATTAAATCCATCATTGTTGATTTAAAATAAATAAATCTTGGAATTGAAGAATATCCTCATTCATATTTCATAAGTTATTTATTGAATGTGGATGTGACAAATAAAATAATCAAACTCTAAGATGAATTTAAAGACTTTTTGAATGGAATTATAAAGAAATGCTTGGATTATTTTCATATATAGAAGTTCATAAGCTAGAAATTCAACCAGGAATAATTTTGATTAAATAAGTGCCTCGATATTGAATAATAAGTAATATTTAAAGTTAAAAAGTTAATTGATATAGGTTTTATTAGAGTGGAGAAATATCAAGTATGATTAGCTAGCATCATTCTTGTTAAGAAAAAGAATGGTCAAATTCATGTTTGCTTTGATTTTAGAGATCTGAATAAAGCTTATCCTTAAGATGAATTTTCACTTCTTATTCCAAAATGTTGTGTTGATATTACTTTCTCTCATACAATATTCTCATTTATGGATGTCTTGTCTGGGTATAACCAAATACAAATTACTCCTAAGAATGAAAAATATTCTGCTTTCAAAACACCAATAAGACTCTACTATTATAAAGTGATACCATTCAAACTAAAGAATGCTAGAGCAACTTACAAGTGATAAATCACAAGTTTTTTTTACGAACTAATCCACCATCAAGTGGAATTTTATGTCGATTATCTAGTCATCAAAAGCCTTGAAAGAGATCCCCACTTTTATGATCTAAGAATCATTTTCCAAATATTATGTCAATATAACTTAAAAATGAATCCGTTGAAATGTGCTTTTGGTGTCACTTTAAAAATGCCTTTAGGTTCTATTATCCAACACCAAGGAATCAAAATAGATCCAAATAAAATCAAGCTATAATAGAAATGCCACAACCTAAATGTCTTACTCAATTAAGATATTTCCAACATCGATTGGCGTTACTTAGAAGATTCATATCAAATCTTTCATACAAATGTCAAGAATTTGCTTCTTTATGCAATAAAAATACTCATTTTAAGTGAGATGATCATTATTAGAAAACATTTAATATTATAAAATATTATTATACAAAGTCCCCAGTTTTAGTTGTTCCTATTTTAGGCAAGCTGATGATTTTATATGCTATAGCTTTAAGTGAATCACTTGGTGCCTTATGAGCTCAGGTTAATGAGAAAGGAAAAGAGAATGAATTATACTATATGAGTAAATATTTACTTTTATTTGAAGTAAAACATCATCCGAAAGAAAAACATTACTTTGCCTTAATCTTTGTTGCTCAAAAGCTAAGACATTATATGCTCTCTCATAAATTGAATTTAATATCGAGAGTAAATCAATTATGATATATGATGATCCATCTAACACTTTCATGGAGGCTAACTAAATAGTCAATGATATTATCACAATTTGAAATTATATTCATTCCTTTAGAAGCAGTGAAAGGGTAAGCTATGATAGATTTTCTAGTAGCTCACCTAATACAAAATGATTCTCCAATCAATGATGAATTACCTTATGAATAAAATTTAAGTTTAAAAACAAATAAAAAATCCATTTGGAATTCTATTTTGATGGTGCAGCTTTTAATCAACAAGAAGTTTATGGTCATATACCCTAGGAAAAGATGGAATTATTATAATATTCATCACCCCAAAAAGGGTTGCAATGTATTAATCTTATCATTTGTCAGAACATTATAAGAACTATGAAGTTGGTTACAAGGCATTGATAACTGGGTTAGAATTGACATTCTTGATTGAAATTCAATAAATCAAAATTTTTGAAGATTCACAGCTAGTAATCAACAAGATAACTGAAACTTACGAAGTATTAAAAGAAAGTTTGGTTCCTTATCACAACATGGAATGCATCTTCTCGATTGTATCTTGACTATAACAATATAAAAGATTCCTCATGGATAAAATTCTATGATTGATGCCTTAGCAAAGTTGGCTAAAGCTATGTCTTGTTTTGAGGGAAATTCAATTATAATAGAAGTATAAGGTCACCAGGTTCTATTACCTATATACCTTGAATATAAAAATAGAAAATCCTAAAATGATGTGAATATTATTTTAGAAATAGAAGATGAAGTGGTGGATTGGAAAATATTGTTCATTGAATGCTTGCGAGAAAATAAGCTCCCTCATGATAAATTGGTAGCTGATCAAATCAAATGTCTCTTTTTTATACACTGCTTAATAAGGCCTTATTAAAAGATCATTCGATCAGATGTGGTTAAGATGTCTAAGCAAATCAGAAGCATTAAAAATAATCAAAGAAGTACATGAAGGATTGCATTGTGCACATCAATTAGGTCTAAAGATGAAAATAAAAATTAAAAGAATGAGTTGTTATTGGTCATCGATGATTGACGATTGCATGAAAGTTGCATGTTGTGTTCATCAATGTTAGGTACATGATGTAGTTATACATCAACTAACTAATTTATTATATCCAACAATTAATTGATGACCTTTTGAAAGCTTGGGTACAAACATTATCAATCCAATTCATCTGCCATCATTCAGAGGTTATAGGTTCATCTTAGTGTTTGGTTGTATTTGAAAAGTGGTTTATATAAGTTTAATCTTCTTTATGGAATTTTTAATTGAATTTGAATTTTAATTCTAAAATTGAACATCCCATTAGAAAAGGTATATCACCTTGAGAGGTGGAAATAAGAATTTAAAATGGAGTTCATATTTAGAATTGTAAATTCCATCTTAAATCTCATAGCTAAATTTAATAAAAAACTGCATATAGCCCTAAAGGGTCAAAGTGAAGTTCGATCAAATATCTAGCTATGATAATCTAGATGAATTATCATTAATTTCATATTCAAATTTTTTTTAACAAATGATATATCTCCACAAAGGAAGAAAATTTCATTCATTAATTATTCTTCAAACATGACGATAACGATTGTCGTTGATTTTAAGTTTCTTAAAGAATATTAATTAAGTTTTGAAAATTAATTTTTGAAAAGTTTTTGTGGGTCCTAAATCTCCTACGAGCGCAAGACCTAGTTGTTAATTATATCGTAGGAAACTGAGGTCTCCTACAAATAATCTCAATTGAAATAATGACAAAAATTTTTTTAGAGATTTTCAAGGAGTGATATCAAAGGAGGTGATCTTGGAGTTATAATGGAGATTACATTAAATTTTTAACACTTATTTTTTGAGTCAACGGAGGAGGGATAGGAGATAGTTTAAAACTATAAAATAATTTATAAGTGTCCCAACCTAATCTGAGTTATAATGGAGATTACATTAAATCAATTCTTTTTAATTTTAATTGATTGCTTTATTAGAAATTTGGGATTATATTCTGGAGGTTGGGGTCTTATATTCAAAATTGGTGCGAAATCTTAAATCTAAATTTGGCACTGGACCAATGTAACCTGAACCTAGCCAATACAATCTAAAATTTGGACTTACCCTGACCTGGATTGGGGAGCCAACAAACCACCTAGTTGACTTAAAATTAATGAATCTAGTCATTATTAAAAGATTCGTATGGATGTTGGTTGTTAAAAATTTTTAGAATTAGGACTGACGTTAAGAGTGAATCCGAATTGGAATCTTTACTTATGTTGGGTGAATATGCCTAAATTAAATATAATTAAAATTTTAAATACTTTATAATTTGTTTTTAATGCAATGTCTGATGAGCAACTCAAGGAAATGCATATAATGATATGTAGCATTTTTTAAAAAGGCCTAAAAATTATTTTTCCTTAGAGATTGCATAATATCCCCTTGATATATTTGTACCCTTAAATGTTAAGTGGTCTGTTAGAACTCGCAGGCGGGGAGGCGCCTAATAAGGAAGATAAGTAAATAATAAGAGAACTCCCGGTGGTCCCGGACTTACTTCTTAGATTGTTAAAGTTTCTATGTTCGCTTAAAATTTTTAATTTATCTAAGTAGAAAATAGTCTTAGCATACCCTCACAAGCCCCCATGTATTCAGGAGAAAATAAAAATGACATGCAATCGCCAAAAAAACTAAGAAAAGCATGCGTAACCCTATACACAATCATGTTACAACAAATACATTAATAAATCAAATTGATTAAAGATATTTTGATAGGTAAATTGCTTATTTAATACAACCCAGGGACTACATAAAATAAAAGTGGTCGGGCATCACTAACCACAAATTCAGATTCTAATCCTAAGATTAATGCAAGCTAACTTTGAGTGGTATACTTTTTGTCTTTAAGTCCTCAACATTTTACTCTTAGGGATCCTTAAATTCTTTTTATATAGATTTCCAAATGAAAAAGAAAACCCTTCACACAAAGGGGAGGTTATTCTTTTTCAATTTAGGTAGTGAAATGATCCAAATTTGGAACTTTTATTTGGTCCGATGAACGTACGTAGAGCTACGTCCGGTCGGCACTAAGATTGCATGCACAAAATGAGAAATACCGAGCAAATACCAATCAATACCAATAATAACGAGAAATATCATTAGGTGAAGATGAAATACCGAGTTATACCGAGCAATACCGAGTTATACCAAAAAATACCGAGAAAAACTTGGTATTTTTTGATATAACTCGGCATTGCCCGGTATAACTCGGTATAACTCAGTATTGGTCTTCCCAGAGTGGTATTCCTCCATATTATTAAATAATACCTATCAATACCGATCAAATACCGAGCAAAAATTGAGTAACAAGCCTCTGACCGGACGTAGATCTACGTCCGATCAGAGGACGTAATAATTGTTCCCAAATTTGGGCTTCAAAATGGTAAAAGGATCTTCCCTGAGGGAAGTCTTTTTTTTTTTATTATTGGAATCCAAGTTTGGACCTATGTATCTCAACTCAAATGTCTAACTTTTATAACTCTTAGCTTAGAACAAATTATTTCAATATAAAAATAAAAAAAATCTAGACTCTCATGTAGGGTTAACCTAAGCATTTAAAATAAAATCAATATCAAGTAGTTTATATATATATATATATATATATATATATATATATATATATATATATTGTTGTGAATCTAGATTCAGAAATTATGAATTTGATGATAGCAACCATTTTTAACATTTCTATTTTTCTATGAATACCTTGCATACTAACGTTTCAGGTCCATAAGGCTAATTTTAATTTAAGTCAGATCAAGTAGATTAAGATTGAGTTAGTCTATAAACCGTCATTAAGTATTCTTTACCTTTCCATGAGTTAATTGTAATAAAGTTGGTCCTGATTCTAAGTAACCTTGTACACACATACTCAGGGAAACATTTTGTCTATTTTTAGAGTTTTTTATTTTTTTAATCACATCATCCGGGATAATAAAAAATCATCCTAGATGACAATTTAAAAAAAAAAACCCTAATTGGGCTTCCTGGTTAAGGAAGCCACAAATAAGAAAATAGTCTTGGATGATATTATCATCTTTCTAGACGATAGGCTAAAATAAAAAAAGAATCGGCTGATAGATTCTTTTAGGTATATTTTAGTTTTCAACATTATCCAGGACATCATCTTGGATGATGTAGTGCAATTATACCTAAATTAGTTTTGTAATTAAGGAAAGCAAATAAGGTTTGATTGCTTGATCATATCATTCTAGATAGTCGCAGGATCATTTGGGACGATCAATTAAACAAACCTTAGTTTCTTCCTGGATGACCAGAATGATGTTCTGGATGATGTGTATTATTTTGCACTAATCATCTAGGATGATCCCAAATCATCATGGACAATCCATTATTTTTCTATCATCCAGACATGTAATCAGGGCAATGTGTTGGATGACATTTGCTGTTTTGAACTTAATGTTTGTGATGATCAATTTTGTTTTAATAGTCCAGACAAGCAATCAGGGCGAAATTCTGGATGATACTGAACTATTTTGAACTAATCATACATGAAGATATCCTATTATCCTAGATGATCATAATTAACAAGTTTCTTAATCTTCCATAATCTCCCAGATCATCCTGGCTAATTGAGCTAAATTTATATTGATCGTATAGGATGATCCATCGATCATCCTGGATGATTATGCATGTTTGTTGCAATTAAGAGTAAATTTGAAGCTCTTCTATATAAGACCTCTTATTTACCCATGATTATATCTTTTACTACTATCTTGATGTGAGAGAGCCAAGAGGAGAGGGAGAGCAAGGGAGAGAGAGAATCTTATAAGGGGGAGTTTTTTAGGGGTTTCACAAAGGTTGCTCCAAACAAGGATCCGAGTCATCTTCTTTGCTTGTCATCCCTGGTTCCTTGGAGGTTCAAGAGAGGTCTACTTTAGCAATTGATTGAGGTGATCTGCCTTCTTTAGGAGGAAGCAAAAAGAGTCGGGTTCTCTGCCTGCTTCAGGAGGAAGCAAAAGGAGTTGGGTTCTCTGCCTCACAAGTGTCAGTGGAAAGAAGATTTATACAGGCTTCTCTGCCATGCTGTGGGAGCAAAGGAGAGTCACTGAGTTAAGTGCAATACTTGGAGGAGAGGCTCCGGGGAGTGGATGTAGGTAAAGTTGACCAAACCACTATAAGTTTCTACGTGTTCGTTCTTATTATTTTTTTCGCATTTAATTTCTGCACTTTGATTTTCTTCTGGTGAATTTTGGTTTAGTTTAAGATTGTGTTTTTGATTAAGAAATTTTTAAAACACTAATTCTCCCCCGCCCCCCTCTTTATTAGCCTCGGGCTAATTTATAAGGGCTTAACATCTCTGACGAACTTTTAAGTGGTATCAGAGCAAGATTTATAAAATCTTATTTTAGAAAATTTTTAAATTTTGATCCATGGCTAACTCTGACAATCATAATACTATGGAAGGGTACTCTTTACCCAACCACCTTTGTTTGACAATATTCCTTTTATTTTTTTGAAAACTCGCTTGTCTATGTTTTTAGAATCGATTGACTATCATATGTGGATGCTTGTTAAAGAGGGTTATTCACCTCCGTCACGTGAAATTAATGGCATTAAAATTGAACTTCCTTTTACTGAATGGTCTTTTGATGATAGGGATTTAGCACAACTTAATGTAAAATGTTTAAACTTTTTTTCTGTGTTTTGAAATTGGAAGATTACATGCATGTCTCAACTTATGCTAATGGTAAAGAAATTTGGGATATATTGCATATTACTTATGAAGGAACAAATAAAATTAAGCAATCTAGGTTGAATATTTTACTACATGACTACGAACGTTTTTGTATGAAACCTATTGAATTAATTTTTGATATGTATACTAGGTTTACTCAAATTGTCACCTCACTGTAAGCCTTAGGAAGAGAACTCATGAATTATAAAAAAGTTAATAAAATTTTGAGATGCTTGTGTTCTTCCTTTGATGCTAAGATTAATGCAATAACTGAATCTAAATATTTGAATAATTATTCAATTAATAACTTGCTTGGATCACTCATTGCTTAAATGCAAGGGGTGAACCAAAGACAACTCGATGCTGGTGAGAAAAAGAAGGAGAAAATTATGGCGCTAAAGGCCAATCATACGGACAATGATTCTTCCGGGTCTAAAAGTGAAGATGTAGCCTTAATTACGAGGCAATTCAAAATCTTTCTAATGAAGAAGCAAAAGCACCATAAGTGAAATAAAGGTAAGGGTAGCAAGAATTTTAAAAGTTTTACTTATACAATTTGTTTTGAATGTACGAAGCCAGGACATATTAAAGCTGATTATCCTACACTTAAGGCTCACCCAAGCAAGGAGAATGGTGAGGAGAAACCTAAGTTTAGGAAGGACAAGAAGTTGTTCCAAAAGGTGTTCTTGGCGGATTCTGCATCGGACTCCTCTAAGACTGAAGCTGAAGAGGAGATAACAAATATGTGTTTTATAGAGGATGATTATCTTGGTCAGTCTGACTAAGAAGAGGTATGTGAACTAACCTACAAATAATTACTTGACGTTTCTGAGAAAATTCATGCAACATATATGAAACTTAAGCAATCGTATGTTAGTTTGAAATTAGAGTTTTTAAATTTACAAAAAGAGTATAAAAGTTTACTTAAAAATCACTCTATAATTAATAACAATCATATTTCATTATTTGATGAGTTTGATGCATTAAATAAGAAGCATATTGAATTATCTAATGAATATAATTCCTTGAAGTCAACTCATGTTGAGTTAGAAAAAGAGTTTACTAGGACACATTTCAAACACTGGGTTTAATAAACCCTTTATCTAGTGTTAGATGTTTTTATGTGGTATGCTAGGACAGTTTACACACTTGCACTGTTCACCATAGTCATTAGGTGTCGAGACCCAAATTACATTATTCACATCATAACACACATACATTGCATTCTTCTTTCCATAAGAAGGGACTCAAACTTGTTTGTGTTCCTAAATCCAATGTTTGAAGATTTTATATGAGTGCTCTCACAAAAGACCATGTGAGAGCATGTGGTGCATGGATAGGGGATGCTCATGACATACGATTGGAGATGCCAACCAATTCGTTTTACTAGAGGCCATGGCTAGAGGAAAGGTCACTCTTGGAGACAAAACAACCAAGAAAGTGGTGGGCATAGGTATAATTCGAAAACTCCAAGAACCTTTTGATTTAAAATGTTTTGCTTGTAATTAGACTGAAACACAACTTGCTAAGCATCAGTTAGCTATTCGATAAGGGCTTCATCATAATTTTTTTTTCAAATACATCACCTATGTGATGATTGCTAACTAGGGAAGCAAGTCCAATCCACTTTCCATTCCTTTAAGGACATTAGCCCCTCTATATCTTTAGAAGTCCTTCACATAGATTTGTTTGGACCCATTAACACTGCTAGCTTCAGAGGAAAAGTCTATGGATTTGTGATTGTCGATGACTACTTGAGGTTCACTTGGATTAAATTTTTGTCACATAAGAGTGAGTCTTTTGATGTGTTTAAATCCTTTTTCACTTGGATTTAGAAAGAGCAAGGTTGTAAGATCTTTACCATCCATTGTGACTATGGTGATGAGTTTGAAAATGAGAGATTTGGAGTCTTTTGTGAGGATAAAGGGATTAGTCATAACTTCTCAGCTCCTATGATCCCTTAGTGAGAATGGGGTAGTTGAAAGGAAAAACATGACCTTAGTTAAGGCAGCTAGAGCCATGCTTGCTGAGTATTCGCTTCCAAAATACTTTTGGGCTGAAGCGATAAACACAACTTGTTAAGTGTTGAATAAGGTGAATGTTAGAGCCAAACTAGATAAGACACTCTATAAGATCTTTAAGGGTAGGACACCCAACCTTTCCCACCTCTATGTCTTTGGCTGTAAGGTTTTCATTCTTAATAATGGGAAGTCACACTTAGGAAAATTTGACTAAAAATCTGATGAAGGGGTGTTCTTAGAATATTCAAGTATTGGGAAATCCCTTAAGGTGTTTAATAAGAGAACATTGGTGAAGGAGACTACTCATATAGTGTTTGATAAATCTGATTCTAAGAAGTACAGAGTTGAGGATGAAAAAGATGTTGGAGAGATTACCCAATGAGTTAAAAATTTGGAGAAGAGGGTAGAGCCCCAAAACACTAAAGGAGTAGGTGAGATTATCCAAGGAGTAGAAAATGCAAATCTCAAGAAAAGGGTAGAACCTACACACACTTTGCCTAGAGACTGGAGATACTCTTTGAGTCATCCTAAAGAACTGATCTTAGGAGACCCTTCTGAAGGTGTTAGAACTAGGCATGGACTTAGGAAGAAAGTGAAACACTCTGCCTTTATCTTGATGACTGAACCCACCAACATTAATCAAGCCCTATATGATGAGTTTTGGATCTTAGCCATACAAGAGGAATTAAATCAATTTATTAGGAATGATGTTTGTGTGCTTGTAGAAAGACCAAAGGGATAAAGTATAGTTGGAACCAAATGGGTCTTTAAGAATAGATGAATAATTCTAGTGTGGTGGTTAGGAATAAGGTGAGATTGATGTTTAAGGGGTACAACCAAATAAAAGGGATTATTTTTGAGGATACCTTTATCGCTGTGTCTGGATTGAAAGCCATTAGAGTGCTAATAGTTTTTCCTATTATAAGGGATTTAAGCTTTTCCAAATGGATGCTAAGAGTACCTTTTTAAATGGGGTAATAAAAGAGGACGGGTTTGCAAAGAAACCCCTAGTTTTGAGAGTTTCCAATTTCCAAATCATGTTTACAAAATAAAAAGGTCTTATATGGACTAAAACAGGCACCCAAAACTTGGATTGAGAGGCTTAGCACATTCTTACTAAAGAGGGAGTTTATTAAGGGGAGCATAGACACCACCCTTTTTCTGAGAAAAGTAGGAGATGAATTACTCATTGTTTAGATCTATGTTGATGATATACTTTTTGGATCTTCTAATAAAGGGCTATGTGATGATTTTTCAAAAATAATGAGTAAGGAATTTGAGATGAGTATGATGGGAGAAGTTGTCCTACTTTTTCGGGTTTAGCATAAGATAATTGGAAAATGGAACATTTCTAAATCAATCAAAGTATATAAAGGATATCTTGAAGAAATATGAAATGGATAAAACCATGCCAATAAATACTCCTGTGACCTCCACTGTTCAATTGGATAAGGACCCAAATGGAAAATCTGTTGATCAAAAGAAGTACAAAGGAATGATTGGATCTTTACTTTACTTGACTGCTACCCAACCTGATATAATATTTAGTGTTTGTCTTGTGCTAGATTTCAAGCTGATCCTAAAGAATCCCACCTAGTTGTTGTTAAAAGAATTCTTAGATATCTCTTAGGGACTTAAAATATAGGAATCTGGTATCCTAGGCACATCATTTCTTTTGAGATTATTGGATATTTTTATTCTGATTTTACAGGATGTATGGTGGATAGAAAGAGGACTTCTAAAACTTACCAATTCATAGGATAATCTTTATTCTCCTGGTCCAGTAGAAAATAAAACTCTGTTGTACTTTTTGCTACTGAAGCTGTGTGTATTGCCTTCGGGAGTTATTGGCCCAAGTTTTTGGTTGAAGATACAAATTATGGATTTAGGATTTCCTGTAGGCAAATTTTAAATCCTTTGTGACAACACTAGTGTCATCTACATCTCTGAGAATCATATCCAACATTCAAGAATCAAATATATTGACTTAATGCATCACTTCATTAGAGACCATGTGACTAAAAGAGATATTGAGTTACACCATGTGGCAACTGAGAATCAACTGACTGACATCTTAACTAAACCACTGGCCTTCGACACATTTAGCATCTTAAGGTCCAGATTGGGTGTGATTAATATAAATACATGAACTTGATTCTTTTTTAATTCTAAATTTAATTTTTTGATATGTTGCTTGTTGTTTTCTTTTCTTTCTATTGACTTTGAATTTATATGTTTATTTTATCATTCTTTTTGTGATTTCATTTCTGTAGTTTTAATGTACTTCCTTTTTTTTTTTTTAATTACTACTAAAATGATATTTTGTGTTTTTTTTTATTTTTTGAAAATTTGAAGTCAATGTTTGACATCCCTAAATAAGTTAAAGGGAGAAACACCATTGATTATTTCCCTTCCTCTAACTTCTTTTAGTGGTATAATTTTCTTTTCTAAATAAAAGTATATCTTAAATTAATAACTGGATTTTGCGATTGAGATCTTTTCTATCTTGCTAATTAATTTATCTTATATAAATAATGTTCAAAGTCATTAAATCACTTTCAAGCTTTCATAATCTTATCATTACATTTATCATATGAATTTGATTCTACTTTGTGGTTTACTCTTCCTTATATTAGAGAGTGAGTTTTTTCTTCTCTAATATCTACAAGATATTATCGTAACTAAGAGTTTTTAAATGTTTTGAAAGGGAACTAGCTTGCAAGAAAAAATAATTGTATGACATGGGCATAAAATGAGCCCAGAAAGAAGAAAAATTTAAAAGATGTGCAATAATCGCCAAAAAATTGAAAGATATACAAAGTGTATAAAAAAATCAAAAGATGTGCAAAGTATGATAATCAATTGATAAGAGGCATAAAATGAGACAACAAAAAACAAGCTTCCTTCTCTTTCAAACCTTTAAATCATAGAAGAATTCATGTGTCACTTAATATTTCAAGGGCTTGTGCTCAAAATTCATAATTGTGACTAATTACTTTAATATATTATTCTATAAGATATTTTTTTGGAACCAAGTATTGAATGAATCTCTTTTTCATATCCAATTGATTTTTCTAAGTTAGATCTTTATTTTTAAAAGATGATTTTCCATGTGAGAAGTCCGAGCTAGGGCTAATAGAATCGGTTGTTACATCATTTTTTGGATTTCAATGATGTTAACTCATTGATTCTTATAAATTTTTAATTCAATCACATAAAAAAATTATCATATTCATGGGTTGATAAAAAAAAACTTTGTTTTTGTTCCTTTTATCACTTTTATTGTCCTTTTGTTATTTTATTTTTATATTGTTATATTATTTTTCTTGTTCTTGGGCCTTCTCTGATCATCTCCATCCATTTCTAGAATTTCAATTTTTGGTCACATCATCTTGGATGATACTTTCAATCCACTCTTAAAATTTGATCTGATGGTTGATATGAATTTTCTGTTTATGATAGTCATGGACGATCCATTATCATCCTAGATGATTTGATCATGTTCAACTTCAATTATTTATGATCGTCTTGGATGTTCCTCCTCGTCCTGGATGATCTTCTTAATTTTTGCTTAATTATTGGTGATCATCAAGGATGATCTGTGTGTTCATCCTGGTCCATCCACATTGCAAATGTCATTACATGTTTTAAATTCGGCCAGTACGATCCATTATTATAGATCGTCCAGGACGATCCACCTAATTGTTCTGGACGATATGCTTTTTTAATAGTTATCCGAAATGACTCCTTAGGATCATCGCCTATGTCTTATCATCCTGGACGATATCTGATCGTCCTAGATAATATAACCGCCATTTTGACCAATCATTTGGGATACAATAATTTCAGCTGATTATCCTAGAAAATTTTGTGATTGTCTTAGACGATTGGTCCATTTTTTTATAAACCAAATATTTTAAACATTTTTCTCACGTAAACTCTTCCAATCATCTTTTTTCTCACTCTTTCTCTATTTTCATGTTCATGACCGATGGCAAGCGATCCCGTATGCCTGCTATAAGCTCCTCGAGGGCCAATGTTGACCCTCATTTCACTAAGGTGGCCGACCAAGCCACCTATCTACATTACAAGATAGTCGGGATCACCTTATCCCAGATTGTCAATCCATGTACACTTTCTTACCCTATTCTTGATCGTTTTGCGCACAACTTTCTGACATTCATCCTTACCCTTACCGTTCCTTTCAATTCTGAAATGCTTTTCAAAATTTTTGCTAGCCTTCGAATCAATTCTTCATACACTTCACTTTAGTCTTATGTCAACAAGCATCCTATCGAAATCACGTCATATCAAGATTGTCACGAGCTTCTTTAATTATCCACCACTGGAGACAAGGTTCACGTCTTGTCTCAAGATCCTGATTTTAACTGGGCTCCGGCCAATCAACTTTTGCAAAACACCTTTTTTTCTTATAATGATGGGGAGTCTAGCACCTTAGTTAAGAATGATAGGATAATCCAGCATGTGCTTCAAAAATTTGTTATTCCTAAAGCTAGTGATCATGTTCATATTACTCCACTCCTTTTGATCACCACTTTCTATATCATGGCCATCAAGAATTCAATGCTACTGATCTTGTTTTCCACTACATTGAGCACCTCACTGTTTGAATTTAAAAGTTGTGTTTTAAAAAAGAATTAATTTTCTTTTAGAAAGATTAACTTTTGGAATTTTAGTTTTGAAATCAAACATGTCTTTATGAAAATCATATCATCTTAGAAGGCAAATATACCATTCCCTAATTAGTTCAAATTTTAAAACTTTGGATTCTATCATGATTATCATAGGCAAACTCAAGAAAGACAACATATGATCTCAAAAGATCAAAATTATGTTCAATCAAATGTTTAACCATAATAATTCAAATAAAAGATCATTAATTTTATAATCAAAATCATGACAGTAGAATGTTATGTCTTTACAAAGAAAGAGAATATCACCTATTATCAATCATTTGGATATGACGATAATGATCTATAAATTTTGAATTTCTCAAAGATAATTAATTAAAGATTTTGAAAACTTGCTTTTAAAAAATAGATCTGGGTTTCTAAATCTCTTACGAGCGCAAGCCCTAGTAGTTAATTACATCATAGGAAACTGAAGTTTCTTATTAATACTCTCGATTAAAATAGTAGTATGAATTTCATTTATGATTTTAAGGCTCAATATCAAAAGGAGGTAAGGGTTGGAAATTTGAATCAGGATTGGATCAAATTTGAACACTTATTTTTAAGTCAAAGGAAGAAAGGTAGGAGTTCTCTTGAGATTCTGAATTACTTCAGAAACACCTCAGTAGAATCCTTAGTATTTGGCTTGAATTTGAATTAGAAGAGATTTAAGTTAAATGGAAAATTTTATTAGAAAGTTGGGATTCAATTCCCGAAGGTTGAGGTCTTATAGTATAAACTTGCCTTAGAACCTAAGTCTAAAGTGGGTATTGAATAGTAACATGAACCTAACTAATGTAGTGCAAATCTGGACTTACCCTGGCCTGGATTTGGGAGCTAGCTAAATCACCTAGGCGCTTTAAAACTATGTGTCCAATCATTTATGTAAGATTGGTAAGGACGTTAATTAGATTAGGTTTGATGAAAGTGGAGACGACATCTATAACAGATCCTAATTGGCCCCTTTGACTTATATTTGGTATTTAATGTCTAAGTAAATGCAATTAAAGATTAGACTCTTTTAAGTTTTTTACTAATGTGATGCATGCTAGTTGACTCAATTAAATGCATGAATCAAAATGAAGCAGTTAAAAATTTTGTCTTAAAAATAGATTTATCCATAGAGATTGCACAACATCCCCTTGATAGATTTGCACTCTCATAGGCCAGGTGGTCTGCCAAAACTCATAAGCGGGGAGGTGCCTAACAAGGTAGATAAGGTATAATATGATGCATGAAAAACCCTCGGTGAGTCTGAGCTTACTTCTTAGGACAATTAGAGTTCCTATCTAAGCTAAAACTTTTAATTAGTTTAAGTAGAAGAATACTTATCACACCCTCACGAGCCTCCGATCGTTCCAGGCTAAAGCAAATACGACATTTAAATAAAAAGACTTGAAAAACATATAATTTTTAATGCATAATCAATTAAACAAATCAATTAAATTAATTACTCAAATTGAATGTCTATGTAGAAAGTACCACTTAATATTATATCCCAGAGTTACAGAAAAGTAAAGTGGACTGGTGCCACTGACAATAAGCCTGAATTTCTAATCCTAAGACTCAAGTGACTTTAAGAATGTGTCTTTTCGCTATCCACTTCTTTGTCCTTCTTCAACTTTTTGATTCGTCGGTTCCGGATATCCAAACGAAAATAAACTCCTCCTTGGAAGGGGTGTTATCTTTTCTCTTTGTATATTTTAAAATCATCCTAATTTGGATCTCCAAATGGAGAGGGACTCTCTCCTAAGGGATGTCCCTTCTTCATTGGATCCGAAATTGAATATCTAATCCCATTATAAAGCACTTTAAACATTACAATTCAGATTATATCAAATTACATTAGAAAATTAAAATTTTAAACTCGATTATGTAGGGTTATCCTAATAATCAACAATTATATATAATCTAAAGCAGTCAATATTTAAAAATTAAAATGCATAATTATAGCCACACTTGGCCATGCTCTTTTAACTTAAAGGGGATCTTAAGCGTAGCAAGCACCTGTGCAAAGCATATATATATATATATATATATATATATATATATATATATATATATATATATATATATATATATATATATATATATATATATATATATATATATATATATATATATATATATATATAATGCCACTTTACTTTGATTGCCCTGTATGAGCATGGTAACCTACACAAGATTAAAGTAGTATAAAGCATTCTTAACCTAAGGGTAAATGTAATGCACAATCAAACACATTATAGAGTGTAGAAAGTAAGTAAACAAACACATCAATTCTAAGCTAGCAAATAGCATGCAATGAAAACCATGAAAAACTCGGCACACAACTACAGATAAGTAAACACCAACCTAGCCTAAATCTAGAAGTGGTGGCTTAGTAATTCATCTAAGGTGTGTGAGTAAGGTTGTGTGATTTAGATATGTCCTAAATATGATCATCTGTTAAAGTTGTTTGAGGTTCAGGTTGGTGAAAGGCTTAAGTGAATATTTAATTGAAGTTTAAATATTAATGATTTAAAATTAATTTTAAGATGCATTTTAAAGTGTTATGTGGATATAACCTTTATTTCTCATCGAGACCGTGAAGTTTATTTCACCTTCATTGGGGCTAATTTATTAACCTCGTAGGCCTGAGTTACCTAGTGGTACCCGATATAATAAAGTAATTTGATTTGATTAAGGTTTAAAAGTTAATAAATTTTAATTAAAGTTGGTTGATTGCTGATTTTAAGGTTGATTAAAGATTTCTTGAGTTTTAAAGTGATTTTTGAGTTTTTGGAGGATTATTCTAATCATTTAATTAAGGGGTCAAAAGTTGACTTTTTCAAATTTGAATGATTTTTGGAAGTTTAGTTTTTTTAATAAATATTAGATTTCTATATGAGTTGAATGCCTTTGAGTTTGTTCAATTTGGAACTTTCTAGTTATGATTTTTCAAAGTTTGATAATTTATTGAATTTTTAAAATTGTTTAATCAAAGGCTTTTTTATTGATTTTACTCTAAATGAACTCCTAACTCCTTGAAATTAACTCTAAAGGTCAGGAATAACCTAAGGAGAGATTCCCAAGTGTTTGGAAATTTTTTGGAATTTTTAATTATTTGTAATTAATTAAATTAATTAAATATTAAATTTTAATTAAAATTAAACTAAGATTCAATTTGTTATCAAATAAAAAGGGTTTTATTTTTTATTTGATTAAGGTTTGAATTTTAGTCAATTTGAGGTATTATGTGTAGTTTTTAGATTTAAATTTGATTTATTAAAATTTTTAGAAGTTTTTAAGGCTAAATTAAGGGTTTAAGCTTAAGAAAATTAATTAAAGGGTTTAATGACTTCAAAAATCAATAAAAAATTTTCTATAGGCTGAGAGTGTCACTATATTAAAATGTTTCAAATTTTAAATCAAAATGATGTGTATCATAATCATTATAATCTTTCTAAGTTCTCTAACCCATGTCCTTAATTATTGTCCTTAATAATGTCATTAAGTTAACTAGGTTTGAATCAATGTTTCTAACCCTTGACCAAGCATGAAATAAACACACAACAATAATCAATTCCTAGATCTTGGAGATCCTAAGCTAAATTGTGTGTGCTTCCTAAGCATGCAATGATTAACATAAAACTTGTAATTAAAGACTAGACTAGTGAACAATTAAGACATGATTGTTCAATAATCTCCCCCATTAATTTTATTCATTCTAGCTTAATTCATGCTTAACATTTCAATGGATCTCTCAATTATTTAAAGATTTAAATATGTATAATTTTAAAATAAATTTCAAACATATATATTTATATATATAAACACACACACACACACACACACGCGCATATATATATATAAGATTTAAAATAAGATAATTAAAAATATTATTTAAAGACTTGAGAGATCCCCTGATTTTTTTAAGATATTTGAAAATAAATTTTTAATTTTTTTCTTTAAAATAATTAATATAATATTTAATTAAATACTAATTAAATATTAAGATATTTAAATAATTCAATTTATTTAAAATAAATTAAAATTAAAATTTTAAAATGAAGTATTTTAAAAATTAAAAATTTAAATATATAATTGATAAGTTTTTGAATTAATTTGAATTTAATTTGAATTTTCAAAGTTTATGTTAATTATGAATATTTAAATTAATTTTAAACTAATTAATATTTAAAATTAATTTTTAATTTGAATTAAATTAAATTTTAATCTTTTTGAAATTATTAAATTATTTAAAATAATTTTTTTAAAATATTTATTCAATTATTTTTAATTTAATTTTAATTAAATATTAGTTAACTACTTAAATATCTAATTAAAAGATAATTATTTAAAATATAAATATTTATCAAATTAAACTTAATTTAAAATTAATTATCAAAATTAAGTCTCTTATTTTATAAAAAATTATTTAAAATAAATTTTTAATTAATTAATTTTTGTTAATTTAGGATAATTAATAATTAATACTTTAAAATAATTTTAAATTATAGTATAAAATATAATTAATCTTTTAAATTAATATTAATTTAAATTAAAGTATTTAATTTTATAAATATTTAACTATAGAATATATATTTTTTAATTATTCAAAATTACTTTTTATTTATTTATTTATTTATAATTTTTTGATAACTTAATATGATTTATAAATGATTTTTAAATCATTTTAAAGCCACTCGCGGTGCGGCGGTAGCAGAATGCCACATGGCAGCATCTGATTAGCTGCTTCAAACTGTGACAAATCATTGCCTGGTGATGCAATAATTTCACCATCGACAATGATTGTCGAATGATACAGTGGGCCGTGATATCACTAGTCCACATAGATGTGGATCCACAGCCGTCTGATCATCCACATTAATGAATGAATAACCCAGATCATATCTCATGGTCTGATCTCGCAGAGAGTGATTAGGCGGTGGGATTTTGATCTTTTTGTTTTGGATCAGGGGCCCATATGCAATCGGTTCAAAAATGCCACATAATGGCCAAATCTGGACCGATGATCACACGATCAACGGTCAAGAAAATGTATATTTGCAGGAGACTACGAATGGCACCCTAGGATTTAATTTTTTCCTTGTTCATTCGATATAATGGATGAAATGACTTGAAATTTTAAACTTAGATTAATAAAATGAATAAAAATTTTGGGGAAGTTTTTAATAGATTTAAAAAATGCTTGTAAAAAATCTATTTATAGTAGAATCTATTATCCTAGAATTAGAGTTTTAAGATATTTTACCGAGGGATATGGGGGAGGGGAATGATATCTCTAAAACTATAGTCTATCCAAGTATTAGTTCCCAGTTGAATCCTCTACCAAACAAGCTGCGATTCGAACAAATGGAAGCATGGATGGATTTGAGCTTGAGTTTGCTGGAATCAGCTTGCCGATAGAGTTTGAAAGCAATTTCAACTTGGAAAGTATAGATGAAGTGTTTGGGGCCTTGAAGGAGAAGAGGGCTCAGTTATGGAGGCTTGAGAGGGTGAGAGAATGTTAGGGTAAGAATGAATGCTCATTTCATTCTTTTTCCCTATTCAAACAATCTCTGATGGATTAGATGGCATGGATGACTTGGTTAAGCTCTAAGATGAAGACACCTATCCAGGGAGTAGGTAGGAGCAAGAGGTTCAAAGGATAATGGTACAATATGATGTGGAAAGGCTATTTTGGCTTACATGAGCTTTTAGAATGACTAAGAACCATTGGATTTTGATCCAAGGGTTAAGAAAACTCTTAAGAATCTTCCAGAAGTTGTTTAGACAGCAGGAATGGTTTTAGATGGAGTGGGTTAGCTTAAGCTAAGTGATTTGGCCATCCTTGACTCATTTGAGAGCTTGATTTGATTTTTTAACTAGTTAAACTGTCAAACAATGTGCTGAGGTGGCAAAGGGGAGTACTTCTCTACTGACTAAGCTTATCCCTAGGCTTACAAGCAATGTGTTTGGAGTTTAAATGGTGTTTAACACTTCTAGTGCCCATGTTGACTATTTGACCAATCAACATGACACATAAGATGGTGAGTTGGCATAGAAAAATGCCTTGAGCTGGTGGATTGAGTTTGGAGAGGTTTAAATGGGGTAGGTTAAGCTTAAGTGGTGATTTAACCACCTTTGACCACTTTTAATATTTATTTTGACTATTTTACCAATCAACATGCCACATGGAGTGATGAGGTGGTATAAGGGGAGAGTGTTAAGTGCTTTGGAGGGAGTATGAGGCCAAAAGGTTGGAGCTTGAATAAGTATATGGGATTTTGAGTTGATTTGACCAAGTCAAAGTAAATTGATTTGGTCAAATTGATAATGGCTTGACTCCAAGAAAGTTTTGACATATGTTGAAATAGTTTGACAAAGTCTTAGTGAGTTGACTTGGTCAAACTTTTTATAATTTAACTAACCAATGACTAGGACATGATTTAGGCAATGGTTTGGATTTGATTTAAAGTTTGGATTGATATGAGATCTAGATTAACTTGGATTTAGATAGATCTTAGGGTTTGGAAGAAGTCCTAGTGACCTTAAAAAAAAAAAAGAGGTCAACACTCATGAGCATTAGGGATCCAGGATATAGAAGGAAGCCTAACCTTGCCCTCATACACATCATAGCCTATGTCCTGGAATCCAAATATAACCTTCAATATCCTGCCCCACCATGTTGAAAATTCCATGAATTATGTTTTGATGATTAGCAAACACTCTTGCTTCTTTTTGACTGCCTTTACTACTGACATTTTCAGGATTCAAAGATCGGACGGAAATCGAAATCATCTCAAGACTGGGTAGATTAGGGTTGAGTCAGTCTATAATTTTATTTTTTCTTTCTTGAGTCAATTGTAATTATTTGAAGTGACTGATATTAAGTAACCCTACACACACACACTTGAGAGATTTAGAACTTGTATTTTTACTCACATCGGCCCGAACGATATTTATATCATCCTGGACGACCTAGTTCAAAACAGAAGATCTAATCAGGATTTCTTAGTTAAGGCAGCCGTAATTAACTGATCAGCCTGGATGATACCTGTATCGGCTAGGACGATATGCTCAATACAGAAAGAATTTGTCGCCATGATCAATTTAAGTATTCTGTATTTTTAGAAATCGGCTAGGACAATTATTTGATCGGTTGGACGATAGTGTATAATTATGCCTAAATTGATCCGGCAATCATGAAAGTAATTAAGGATGATTGATACGATCACATCGTTCTGGATGATCGCAAGATCAGCCTGGATGATCCATTCAAAAACCCTTGGTTGCTCCTGGATGATAAATATCGGCCAGTACAAATTCAGGGCAATGCTCTGGCCGATTTTGATCGGACTACTCAAATTCAGGGCGATGCTCTGGACGATTTTCCTTTGATTTGAACTGATCGGCCGCGACATTCATGATATCGTCCAGGATGATCAAGCAAATTTTCAATCATCCAGTTTGCATTCAAGGTGATGCTCTAGCAAATCTTATGAGATTTGTACTGATCGGTCAGGATAATTTCCATATCGTCCCGATGATAAAGTCAGCAACTTACAATTAATGAGCTCCTTTGAAGCTCTTCTATTTAAAAGCTCTTGTTCCACAGTTTTGAACATCCTTGGCTAATGTCTTGACCTGAGAAAACCTAAAGGAGAGAGAGAGAGAGAGAGAGGAAGAGAGAGAGAGAGAGAGAGAGAGAGAGAGAGAGGATCGTGTGAGGGGGAGCTTGTGAGGGGGTTCACAAGGGTTGCTCCAAGCATTGTTCCACTTCTTCTTCCTTAGAGTCTCTTGTCCTTGGAAGGGTTGGGAGAGGTAAGTTTCAGCAAGTGATCGTGGTTCTCTGCCTTCTTCAGGAGGAAGCAAAAGGAGTTGGGTTCTCTTCCTTGCCGGGTGTGGAAAAAAGGAGGTGTTTTATAAGGGCTTCTCTGCCTAGTTGTGGGGGCTAAAGGAGAGTCACGTTGGTAGTGCAATTCTTGGAGGGCGCCTCTAGGGAGTAGACGTAGGTCAAGTTGACCGAACCACTATAAATCCTTGTGTTCTTTTTTACTGCTTGTGCACTTTAATTTTCTGCACTTATTTTTTCGTGGTGATTTTGGTTTGTGATAATCGTTCTTTTAGTTTTAAAGAATTTTTTAAAATACCAATTCACCCCCCTCTTGGTTAGCCTCAGGACTAGTTGATAGGGCCTAACATCCCTAACAAACTTTCAAGTGGTATCAGAGCGGGATTCATAAAAACAAAGTTTGAAAACTTTTTTAATTTTGATTTGTGGCTATGTTTGAGAATCGTAATACAACTAAAGGATATTCTATTACACGACCTCCCTTGTTTGACAACCTTCCTTTTGATTTTTGGAAAACTCGCATGTCTACTTTTTTGCAATCAACTAACTATCGCATGTGGATTCTTATTAAAGAAGGATATTCTTCACCTACTCATGAAATTAATGGAATTAAAACTAAAGTTGCTTTTACTGAATGGACTACTGATGAAAGAGATTTAGCTCAATTAAATGTGAAGTGTTTGAAGTATTTTTTCTGTGCTTTAAAGTCTGAGGATTACATGCGTGTTTCTACTTGCTCTACTAGAAAAAAGATTTGGGATATGTTGTGCATTACTTATGAAGGAACCAATGAAGTGAAACAATCTCGTTTGAATATTATCTTGCATGACTACGAAGTTTTTGTATGAAACCTTCTGAATCAATTTCTTATATGTATACACGATTTACTCAAATTGTAACTTCTTTGCATGCCCTAGGAAGAGAATTTTCAAACTATGAAAAAGTAAACAAAATCTTAAGATGCTTGCCTTCATCTTTTGATGCTAAAATCACTTCTATAACTGAATCTAAGGATTTAAACACTTATTCGATTGATAACTTACTTGGCTCACTTATTGCTTATGAACAAGGGGTGAATCAAAGAAATCTTGATGCAGGTGAGAAAAAGAAAGAGAAAATAGTGGCACTGAAGGTGCATAAATCTGACTCTAATTCTTTCGGGTCTGAGAGCGATGACATTTCCTTTAACACAAGGCAATTCAAAAGCTTTCTAAGGAAGAAGCAAAAGCATCATCAAAATTGGAGAAAAGGTAAGGATAACAAATATTCTAAAGGATAATATGATGTGGTTTATTATGAATGCAGGAAGCCCAGACACGTGAAAGCTGATTGCCCTACACTTAAGGCGCACATAAGCAAGGAAAAGAGTGAGGATAAATCCAAGTTTAGAAAAGACAAAAAGAGACTTCAAAAGGTGTTTTAGGCGGATTCTGCATCAGATTCATCGGAGACGGAACCAGAAGATGAGACAACAAACTTGTGCTTAATGACAAATGATAATCTTGATCAAGAAGAGGTATGTGAACTTTCCTACAATCAACTTCTTGAAGTTTATGAAAAAATGCATGCATCATATAGGAAACTTAAGAAAACACATGCTAGCTTGAAATTGGAATTTTTGAATATACAAAAATAGCATGAAGTTATTCTCAAAGATCATTCTACGATTGATTTAAATCATATGATTCTACTTGATGAATTTGATGAGTTAAATAAAAAGCATTGTGAATTAATTGAAGAACATGAGTCACTAACAGTCACACACACCTCACTTGAATCTGATTTTAAGAATCTAAATAGATGGAAAAAAATTTGAGGATATAATGATGTCTTAAAAAGTACTAACTTGAGGATTCAAAATGAATTGGATACATTTAAGAAAACTAGGATGACACCAACACTTGATAAAAAGCCAAAACCTAGGAAGAGACATTATAACTCAAACCATTTAAGAAATCCTTTTCTAGGTGTTAGATGTTTTTCATGTGGCATGCTCGGACACATCTCACACACTTGCACTATTCATCATAGTACACGTTGGGTGTGGAGACCAAAGGTGCATGATTTACATCATACCATACATGCATTGCATTCTACTTTTCATAAGAAGGGACCCAAACCTGTTTGGGTTCCTATATCTGATATTTAATAATTTTGTAGCTGGGCTCTCACAAAAGGCCTCGTGAGAGTATGTGGAATTTGGAAAGCGGATGCTCTCAACATATGAATGGTGATACCAATCAATTTTTTTTGTTGGAGTCCAGGACTTGAGGCAAGGTTACTCTTGGAGACAACACCACCAGGAAGGTGGTAGGCTCAGGTATAATTGGTAATTCCAAGCACCTTATGATTAAAATGTTTTGCTTGTAGATGGATTAAAGCACAACCTGCTCAGCATCAGTCAACTCTGTGACAAAGGCTTGACTTCGATTATTTTGTTATTGTGACAAATTCACTTTTATTCATTATTCTATAATAGATTGTTTCTGGAAACAAGTAATGAATGAATCTTTTTTTTTTTCTATCCATTTTATTTCTTTGAGTTAGGTCATTGATTTCCAAAGACAATTCTACCCTAAAAGATAGTCCGAGCTAAGGGTAATCATGATCATATATTATACCATTTTAGGGAATTTTTGATGTTGATTCATTAGCTCACAAATTTTTTACAAATCAATCACATGGAGTACTACATCATGTTCATGCCTTGGTTAAAAAAAAAGGTCTTTTGATTTGTTTCTTAGTTTCCTCCTTTTAGAGATGTCAAAAGGGGGAGAGGGGTTCTTGTGTATGCTTGCACTTTCAATTCCATGTTTTACACTACTATTTTTGGATTAATTATCAAAGTGTTTTCCATCATAAAAAAGGGAGAGATTGTTGCAGATTCCATGAATTATGTTTTGATAATTAGCAAACACTCTTGCTTCTTTTTGATTGCCTTTACTACTGACATTTTCAAGATTCAAAGATCGGACGAAAATTGGAATCAGCTCAAGACTGGGTAGATTAGGGTTGAGTCAGTCTGTAATTTTCTTTTTTCTTTCTTGAGTCAATGGTAATTATTTGAAGTGACTGATGTTAAGTAATCCTACACACACACACTTGAGAGATTTAGAACTTGTGTTTTTACTCACATCATCCTGAACGATCTAGTTCAAAACAGAAGATAAAAATAGGATTTCTTAAGTAAGTCAGCCGTAATTAACTGATCGGCCTGGATGATGCATGTGTCGGCCAGGACGATATGCTCAATACAGAAAGAATTTGCTGCCATGATCAATTTATGTATTCTATATTTTTGGAAATCGGCCAGGATGACTATTTGATCGGCCTGGACGATATTATATAATTATGCCTAAATTGATCCGGCAAACATGGGAGTAATTAAGGATGATTGATACGATCACATCATCCTGGACGATTGCAAGATCGGCCTGGATGATCCATTCAAAAACCCTTGGTTGCTCCTGGACGATAAATATCGGCCAGTATAAATTCAGGGAGATGCTCTGACTAATTTGGATTGGACACCTCAATTTCAGGGCGATGCTCTGGACAATTTTCCTTTGATTTGAATTGATTGGCCGGGATGATCGTGATATCATCCGGGATGAACAAGCAAAATTTTTAATCATCCAGTTTGCATTCAAGGCGATGCTCTGGCCGATCTTATGAGATTTGTACTGATCGGCCAAGATAATTTCCATATCGTCTTGGACGATAAAGTCGCCAACTTGTAATTAATGAGCTCCTTTGAAGCTCTTCTATTTAAGGGCTCTTGCTCAATATTTTTGAACATCCTTGGCTACTGTCTTGATCTGAGAAAATCTAAAAGAGAGAGAGAGAGGGGGATAGAGAGAGAGGATCTTATGAGGGGGAGCTTGTGAAGGGGTTCACAAGGGTTACTCCAAGCATTGTTCCACTTCTTCTTCCCTAGAGTCTCTTGTCCTTGGAAGGGTTGAGAGAGGTAAGCTTCAGCAAGTGATCGTGGTTCTTTGCTTGCTTCAGTAGGAAGCAAAAGAAGTTGGGTTCTCTGCCTTGCCGGGTGTGGCAAAAAGGAGGTGTTTTGTAAGGGCTTCTCCGCCTAGCTGTGGGGGCTAAAGGAGAGTCACGTTGGTAGTGCAATACTCGGAGGGCGCCTCCGGGGAGTGGACTTGAACCACTATAAATCCTTGTGTTCTTTTTTACTTCTTTCACACTTTAATTTTCTGCACTTGTTTTTCAGCGGTGATTTTGGTTTGTGATAATCATTCTTTTGGTTTTAATGAATTTTTCAAAATACCAATTCACCCCCTCCCCCTCTTAGTTAGCCTCTGGACTAGTTCATAGGGCCTAACATCTCTAAGGAACTTTCACACAAAACTTTATGTCTGCTTTCTAAACCAATAACTCTTTCCATGTTATTCATAGTACTCGTCTCTATCCGGAGCACTAGGAACCTGAGGGAGCTGAGGAGGAAGTGGCTTCTGCACCTGCTCTGCTCTGCCAGCACTCATAGTTGGATCAGCTGGTGGAGTAGTTTGACTAGTGATAGTCTTAGTTTAACTCCTACATTGCTGCATAGGAGCAGCAACATGCGGAGTATATTGCTCGATTTGACTCATACGTGGCTCACCAGCAGCACTAGCACGACCATGACATGGCCTGGTTTGGGGAGTAGTTCGCTACACTTTCTAGTTTTTTTAAACCGCCACCACCACCTTCTTCTGATCAGGGGCCATCCTACTTATAGTTCATTTTCTTGTGTTGTTTTACTATGATGTAGTTGTTTTCTTTTTGTTAGTTTTTGTTCTATTTTTTTCTTTTTCACTCCTCCTTTTTGTGATGTCAAAAGAGGGGTAGTGGTAGTGTTTTATGTTTCGTTGTACTACTTTATATTTAGTATTTTGTTCTTAGTAAAATTTGAAATTTTTTATTCACATTATTTTTTATAATGTTCTAATTAAACTGCTTAAATTATTTTAGTTTGCCATCATAAAAAAGAAGGAGATTGTTACGAATCTGGATTATTCAGGAATTATGATTTTGATGATAGTAAACATTTCTGACACTTCCATTTTTTTAAGACTGTATTGCCTACTAATGTTTCAAGTCCATAAGGCCAATTTCAAATCAAGCCAGATCAAAATTGGGTAGATTAGGACCGAGTTAGCCTATAAATTATTATTAAGTATTCTTTACATTTTCTTGAGTCAATTGTGATAAAGTGGGTCCTGATGCTAAGTAACCTTGCACGCACACACTCAAGAAAAAAATATGCCTACTTTTAGAGTTTTCTATTTTTTTATCACATCATCCAGGATAATCTAAAATTGTTCTGGAGGATTAGTTAAAAATAGAAAGCCTAATTAGGACATCCTGGTTAAGGCAGCCTCAACTAAGCAAATCATCCTGGATGATATTATCATCATGCTAGATGATATTATCATCATCCAGGATGATATTATCTTCTTCCTGGATGATAAGCTCAAATAAAAAAGAATCAGCTGCCAAATCCTTTTAGGCATGTTTTAATTTTTGGACAACGTCTAGGGCATCATCCTGGATGATGCAATGCAATTATGCCTAAATTAATTTGGTAATTAAGGTTTAATTGCTCGATCATATCATCATACATGATTGTAGGATCGTACAGGATGATCAGTTAAACAAACCTTAGTTTCTTCCTGTGCGACCAGAATGATATTCTAGATGATGTATATTATTTTGCACTAATCATCCGGGACGATCCCAAATCATCCTGAATGATCCATTATTTTTCCATCGTATAGACATTCAATTAGGCTGATGTTCTGGATGATATTTGATGTTTTGAACTAATCATCCGAGATGATCTTGAAATCATCTAGGACTATCAATTTAGTTTTCTATCGTCCATGCATGCAATCAGGGCAATGTTATGGATGATACTCAATCATTTTGAATGAATCGTATATGATAATGTCTTATCATCCTGGATGATAAAAAAAAATAAGTCCCTTAAATATCTAGACTCTCCCAGATCATCTTTGCTGATTGAGCTGAATTTGTACTGATCGTACAGGACAATCCATCGATTTTCCTGGATAATTATGTCGATTTGTTGCAATTAAGATCAAATTCAGAGATCTTTGATATAAGACCTCTTGTTTACTCAAGATTGTATCTTTTGTTGTTGTCTTGACCTGAGAGAGCCAAGAGGAGAGGGAGAGGAAGGGAGAGAGAGAGAGAGAGAGGATCTTGTGACGGGTTTCACAAAGGTTGCTCCACAAAAGGATCTGAGTCGTCTTCTCCGGACAACATCCCTTGTTCCTTAGAGGTTTGAGAGAGGTCAACTTCAGTAATTGATCAAAGTTCTCTGCCTGCTTCAAGAGGAAGTAGAAGGAGTCAGGTTCTCTGCCTGCTTCAGGAGGAAGCAAAAGGAGTTGGGTTCTCTTCCTTACCGCTGTCGGTGGAAAAGTGGTTTGTACAGGCTTCTCTGCCTTACTGTGGGAGCAAAAGGAGAGTCACTGAGTTTAGTGCAATACCCAGAGGAGAGGCTCTAGGGAGTGGACATAGGTCAAGTTGACCAAACTACTATAAATCTATATGTGTTCGTTCTTACTATTTTTTTCACATTTAATTTGTGCACTTCGATTTTCTTGTAGTAAATTTTGGTTTGGTTTAAGATTTTGTTTTTTATTGAGAAATTTTTAAAACACCAATTTACCCCCCCTCTTGATTAGCCTCGGGTTAGTTTATAAGGGCTTAATATCCCTGATGAACTTATATATATATATATATATATATATATATATATATATATATATATATATATATATATATATATATATATATATATTAAAAAATAAATCACACTTGTCCACGCTTTTATTTATTTGGGGGCTAAGCATCTGAAGCACCAGTAATAGTTATAATGATTATTAATTTTTGCCCCTTTTAATGCCCTATACGAGTGTGATCACCTATAGAAAATCAAGTGAGCAACTAGATCGTTCCTAACCTAAGGGTAAACTATCACCCATCTTATCAACTCATAGGTTGTAGTTAAAGTAAACACTAACATCAATCAATTTTCAATCACAACATACAATGAAAACTTAAAAAATAAGGCACACAATAGTAAAACATAAAAATAGACTTAGTCTAGAAAAGAGTTGTTCATCCTAGAAAATCATCTAAAGTGTGTGCTAAAAGTCATGTGGCTGGGTTAGATCCTAAGCTAGGTAGTTTGTTTAAATTATCTATTGTTCAAGTTTGTTGAAGGTCAATGGGATGAATTAATGTTTTAGTTTAAATAAAAATGAATTAAGGAGTTTAATTTAGGTATATTTTAATGGTCAAATGGTTACTACCTTTGTTGTTAATCAAGGTCATCAAGTTTATTTCAACTTCCTTGGGGCTAAGCTAATAGCCTCATAGGCCTAGATTACATAGTTGTAACTAGGGTTGATTAAATCAAATTAATTAGTTAGGGATTACAGATTAACAAATTTTAATCCAATTGATTGATCATTAATTTGAACGATTAAGTTAGAAGTTTCTAAAAATTTTAAGCAAATAATTAACTTTTAGAATTTCTAGAATTATTAGAGTTATTTAATTATGTTAATTGAAGGGTTAAAAGTTAACTTTTAGAATTAAAAAAAATTTCAAAATTTTAACATTTTTCTTAAATATTAGGCTTTAAGATGAGTAATTAGACTTTGAGTTTGCTTAATTTATAATTTTCTAAATTAAGCTATAATTTTTTGATGTTTGGACCTAGTTTTGAACTATAGTTGACTAAAGAGTTGACATTTTGACTTTGACTTAATTTTGGAGATTTGTCATTTTTAAAAAATACTAGATTTAATTAGAGTTGAATGACTTTGAATTTAATTAAATTGGAAATTTTTATACTTATCAAGGACTTTTCAAAGTTTGGATATTTTTGGATTTTCTAAATTGCTTAATTAAATGAATTTTAGATTTTGATCCAAATCAGTTCAGCCTCTGAGAATCAGCCCAAAGGTGAGGAATGACCTAAATGGATATTTCCAAGCATTTAGGGATTTTTTAGTATTTTTAAATATTTTTAATTAAATAAATAAATTAATTTTCAATTTTCCTTAAAAATTAAATTAATGTTAAATTAAAGGTGATTTGATTAGGCTTTTATTTTTCATGGGTTAAGGTTCAATTGTGAGCACAGGTGTAGCTCTCTAAGGTGGTAAACCAAACCACCCAAGGCAACCTCTAAGTTACCATAAAATATACTTAAGTCACTATTATAAGCTTGGATGAGGATGCAATCATTGGCTCTAAACTCTTGGATTAAATACAATCATCACATAAACATTCACACCCAAACTGTCATTGGATAGGACATTAGGTAAACTTGAATTTGGGGGTCAAACTAAAACCCCTAAATTTAATTTAGCTCAAAATTTCCCTTAAACAATTCAAACAATGGAAGAAAAATTTGGACAAGTCAGAGACGTGTTCAAATTCAACTTCCCAAAGTCTCAAGCTAAGATGAGCTCAAAAGTAAGAGAATTACCTAAAATACCCCTAGAATAGTTACTAAAATTCACCAAGTTTCATGCAGGATTAGAGGTTGAGACCAAAAAGGTTTTGAAGATCTCCCTGAGATCTTTCTAATGAGCCTAAAAACTCCTAAATTGGTCAAGAGTGAAGGGAGATATGAATTTTTGAAGTTTCCCATAATTTTTGGATTTAATTAAATTATATTTAACTAAATTGGTCAAGAACTCCTAGATTGGTCAAGAGTCAAATTTGTTTGAATTACTTTGAGGTGGGAGATGGCTCTGATCAAAGTTGTTTTGACCAATTTGGGAAGGTGTGTTGGGTAAAGGGGGACCCAATGCCACCATTGGTTTGATCCAATTGGGCTAGGGTGGGAATTTGGCTCAAGGGGAACCTCTCTTTGGACGCTTGGGTCAAAAAAAATGGCTAACCCAAGTGGGCCCAAGTCTTGGGTCTTTAAGAGGGGTCTCTTAAGGACCCAATAGGTTTAAATGGATTTGGAGAATTCTTGGTAAAAAGGCTTGAGAGGATGGAAGTGTATGGAAGGTTTGGTCAAACTTAGTTGACTTGGTCAACCAAGTTGACCTAGGGTCAAGGGTTGGGTCCATTGAGTTCAATTTGATCATATGTACTCAATGAAGGTGGTTTCAAATCAAGGGGAGGTCATTTGGTTTGAAATTGGCATTTAAACCCTTAAGAGCCACTTTGGTCAACTATGGTTGACTTGGTCAAATAGGTCAAACCAATGGTTTGGGTCCAATGTCTTCCTTATGATATTTAGGATCCATTGGGATATGTTTTAAAGGTTGATAGGGTTGAACTATATTGAGTTTGTGGGAAAAGACCAAAAACCTTTAAAGGGTATTTTGGTCATTTTGACCCCTGATCAATCCTGGATCAAACTAGGTCCAGAAAAGTGTAGGTTATTGGCCAAAAATTCATAACAAAGGTCATGGATGTGGTTGGGAGTTTTGGAAAGAATCCCAAGGTCAAATTCCTATGAATGGCAAGTCTAGTGGCACAAGTTATAGATATTTAAATGTTTTGCATCCTTTAAAAATCAATTTAGTTTCTAGGGGTAGAGACCTCATAATGAGCTCAAAATTTTTGGTTTTCCTTAGATACATATCTAAGAAATATGAAATTAAAAGATCCTAAATTAAACTTCATTTAATAGGGTTTTAAGATGATAGAAAAACTACTTAGAAAGGGTAAGACCTAGGTTCTTAACCCTGGGATTTGGTAAGGAATGTTAGATTTAGATTGTATTTGGAGTTGACTTATTGATTTTGAATTATCCACATCAATTACAATCAAATAAATAATTTAGATTAATTAGATATGATTTGAAAGTTGATTGAAAGTTGGCTAAAAGTAAGACTCGATATTGAATTGAATAATATAATTAGATATGATTAGGATAGGATTTGATTTTGACTGGGACCTATATGATTTAGAAGTGGGCACCTTTTAATCATTAGGCCACCAAATAGAAGCCCGGGTAGGTGCACATGTTGTTATTGACCAAATAGAAGGGTGGAATTTGGGACTTTAATCCTAAGGAAAGGAAAAACTAAATCTATGAGAATCAAAGTTGAGTTGGTACTAGGGTGGTTCCATAAAGGGTGTTATCCACTACGATGATCATGTGGTGGGATCTAAAATTTCCCAATATAAAGGATTAGATTGAATGAACGTATAATGGGGTCAAAACATGCCCATCACAGAGGATTGAGGTTGGGTGATCATGTGGTGGGATCAAAATATGCCCAAAATAGAGGATCAGATTGAATGATCTTATGGTGGGATCAAAATATGCCCAATACTAATGATCAAATAAAATGATCGTATGATGGGGTCAAAACATGGCAATTATAGAAGATTAAGGTTAAATGATCTTATGGTGGAGTAGAGATATGCCCAACATAGAGGATTGGACTGAACGATCGTATGATGGGGTCAAAATATGCCTATCATAGAGGATCAAAATAAATGATCGTATGATGTGGTAAAAAAATGCCCATCATAGAAGACCAGATTGAATGATGTATGATGGGGTCAAAACATGCCCATCATAGAGGATCAAGGTTGAATGATCATATAATGGGACAAAAATACACCCATCATAAAGGATCAAGGTTGAATGATCTTGGGGTGGGGTCAAAATTTGACAAACACAAAGGATCAGATAAAATAATTATATGGTGGGGTCAAATTAAGACCAACATAGAGGATTAAGTTGAATGATCATATCATGGGGTCACAACATGACCAACACAGAGGATCAAATTGAATTATCATATGAAGGGGTCGAAACATGCCCATCAAAAAGGATCGAGGTTGAATAATCATATAATGGGGTTGAAATATTCCCATCATAGAGGATCAAGGCTAAATGATCTTGGGGTGGGGTTAAAATTTTCCCAACACAAAGGATCAAATAAAATAATCATGTGGTGGGGTCAAAATAAGCCCAACATAGAGGATCAAATTGAATAACCATACGATGGGGTTGAATTATGCCCAACACAAAGGATTTGAATGAATTATCATATAATGGGGTTGAAATATGCCATCACAAAGGATCAAATTTAATGATAGTTTGATGCGGTCAAAACATGCCCATCACAGAGGATTGAGGTTGAATAATCTTGTGGAGGAATCAAAATATGCCCAACATAGAGGATCTAGTTGAATGATCTTGTGGTGGTGTCAAAATATTCCAAGCATAGAGGATCAAATTAAACGATCGTGTGATGGGGTTAAAATATGGCCACCATAGAGGATCAAGGTTGAATGGTCTTATGGTGGGGCCAAAATATACCCAATATAGTAGATCAGATTGAATGATCATATGATGGAGTTGAAACATGCCCATCATTGAGAATCAGATTGAATGATCATATGATAGGGTCAAAATATGCCCATCATAGAGGATCCAGATTGAATAATGGTATGATGGGGTCAAAATATGCCCATCATGGAGGATCAAGGTTGAATAATCTTATGGTTGTGTCAAAATAGGCCAAACACCGAGGATCAGATTGAATGATCTTATGATGGGGTCGAAACATGCCCATCACAGAGTATCAGATTGAATGATCATATGATGAGGTTGAAACATACCTATCACAGAGGCTCAAGGTTGAATGATCTTATAATAGGCAAAATATGCCCAGGATAGCGGATTGGGTTGAATGATCATATGATGGGGCCAAAACATGCACATCACAGAGGATTAGATTGAGTGATCGTGTGGTGGGGAACACAGATGATCAGATTGAATGATCATATGATGGCGTCGAAACATGCCCATCACAAAGGATTGAAACTCATGGGAAGGAAGCACCAAACCTTAAGGGAAATAGAACACTAAGTGATTTATTGACATTTTTGTTCTTTTTTGAAAATTTCTTTGATATTGAAAATAAAACTAATTCAGAGCATCAAAATATTTTATTAATTGAGAATTTGAGCCACATCAAGCATAGTATTTCTTAAGTAAATGCTCATTGATAGGTTTACAATCCACTAATTGATAATATTGGGTGATTTTCTTTACAATCCACTAGTTGATACGAGCCCCGTTCATAGACTATCTCCACAACAAAAGGTCCTTCTCATATTGGTTCAAACTTCCCACCAATCTTTCAGTGAGCTAATATAGGCCTCCAAAGAACTAAGACCAAGTCTCATACTTAGAAGGTTCTAGGTTATACTTACTTATCATGAGTATAAACCATTCAGGCCTTATAAAACTCTAGACCCTTTTGAGCTTATAAACGGTGCTCTTCAAGGCCTTCAAGTACTTCTAGATATAATTATGCATTTTACTCATTCGTGATTTAGTTCTGGATTGCAACCTTGAGTGAGGGAATCTATACATCTAGAGGGAGTACGGCCTTGGACCCATACGCTAGTGTAAATGGGGTGGATTGGGTCAGGTCCTATAAGCTATCTGATAGGACCACAAGGCTTCCACCAACCTTTCATCCCATTCATATTTATTTTCATCGAGGATCTTTTTGATAATCTACACCAAAGTCTTGTTGACGGCCTCAACCAACCCATTAGTCTGAGGGAAATAGATTTTTGAGTATCTTTAATCAATATTATGACATGATTTTTGTGGACTTGAATGCAGACCCTTTATCAGATATAATTTGTGGGGTACACCAAATCAATACATGATATGGTCATGAAAGAACTTTTAAATATACTGTGATGTTACATTATATAGGGGAATTGCCTCCACCTACTTTGAAAATTAATCATTCACAACTAATATGAAGTGATGATCCATTGAAGAAGGAGGGTTGATTGGATCGACAATGTCTGTGCCCAAACTTTTGAATGGCCACAAAGCTATCATGTGATGCAACATATTAGGTGACTGATTTAAAACCACACCATGGACCTGACACCGATTGCAACATTTTATAATGTTCATGCAATCGTCAATCATCGCAGGGTAGTCGTACCAAAGTCTTATGATTTTTAACTTTATCTTTGGACCTAATTGATGAGCATTGCACAGTCTGAAGTGAAATTTATTTACTATTTTAGGCCTCTTTTTTGTCTAAATAATATATTCACATCTAATCAAATGATCAATGATAGTACATGTCATTGACTAGTGCATAGAATATGGCCCATTTCTTGATCTGGTTGGCGATGAATTTATCATAGGGAAGTTTACCCTCTTAGAGGTAGTTGATTGATGGTTGTCACACATTGTCACACATCGCATTCTTCATCGGTTGCTGAATAGGTGGAAAGGATTCAAGCAGATTGCTTGTTGATGTGCTCCAAATCTATAGGAGAGAGGACTTGACGACCTTGAATCTTTATAGGAATGGAATCTTCTTATTTGCATGCAAATTCCTTTGCAAGCTTAACTAGGGCATCCGCCATAGAATTACTTCCATGAGGAACCCTACACAAAGTTACAACAGTGATTTGTTTAAGCAGGTGAGTGGTATAATAGTGATATTTGAGAAGTTTCAGATTAAAAACCTTATAGGTTCTTGTAATCTAGTTGATTACAAATTGAGAATTACTAAAGATTTTAATCTATTTAATCTCTATCAAGATTACAAGTTCCAAGAAAGTTATCAAAGCTTCATACCCAACCTTATTATTCATGTAAGGCTCTGATAAATGGTAGGAAAAATGCATCATTCCCTTTTTTGGTGTTATGAAAACTAGGCCAATTATGGCTTTATCGGGGATTATAGATTTTTTGGGTTTTTTCCTATTACGAGGATGCACACCATCAAAATATAGTTCCTAAACTAGGTCATTGGATTCCCTTAAATTCATGATTTGTTCATCAGGTAAATCATCATTTAAATGAAAATTTGCTGGCAGCGAGTGCACCGCAAGAAAGACAGCAATGACCTGTCATTTTACAACTTTTAGGGGAATCAAAGTGATTTCAAATTGAAGCAATATCATAGATTACCAAGCCAAGTGCCCTGACAATGTAGGTTGGGTCATAAGATATTTCAAGGGGTTGACTTAGGAAATCAAACTGATTGAATGAGAAAGCTTATATTATCTTAGTTTTTTGGGTTACAATGACTAAAAAAAGACAATGCTTGTCGATCGAAGGATATCATATTTTTGTAGAAAGAAGTCTCCAGCTCAGGTAATAGAGAACATTCTGTTTCCCTTCGTAATTTACTTGAGCAAGAAGAGCTCTATGGGACTCGTCGAGGGATGTAGTGTAAAGAATAAGAGATTTTCCCGGAACAAGGGCTACCCAGACAAGCAGATTAGTAAGGTATTCTTTGATGCTTTGAAAAGCATTCTAATATTTATCATCACTTATAAATTTAGTATCCTTTATTGGATAGAACAGAGAAGGTTTAACATCTCCTAAAAAGGTTACATATAAATCTCCTTAATTATGCTAGTCTTCCTTGGAGCAACCACAGTTGGGTAAGGCTTTTAGGAGGAGGCATATTTAAGACGGCTTAAATCTTGGAGGGATCAATCTCATTTCCATATTTCCTCACTACAAATCCTAAGAATTTCCTTGAGGTGATGCCAAAAGCATACTTTAAGGGATTCATTTTGAGGTCATAGCGGCACAATCGATCAAAAATGACCTTAGGTCATAAAAAATGGGCTTCTTTAATTTAGCTCTTGATGACCAAACCATCTATGTAGCACTCAACTTAATTGATTAAGTCATAAAATTTTTGGGTCATGGCCCATTGGTAGGTTATACCGGCATTCTTAAATCTAAAGGCCATCACCTTATAAAAAAAAAGATTCTTATAGGGGTCCAAAATGTTGTGTTTCTCTCATCTTCTAGGGCCATCTTGATCTAATTGTAACCACATGAGCCATCCATAAAGTGGAAAATACCATGGGAAGAGTCAATGTCCACCATAAAATTTGGTATAGGTAAAGGAACTTCATCCATGGGACACACCTTACCTGATCCCTATAGTCAACACAGATTTGGATTTGACAATTCTTCTTTCAAACTGGTACGACGCTGGCCACCCAAGTGGGGTATTATTCCTCTTGTATAAATTTGGCCGCAACCTATTTTTTAATTTTAGAAATGAATTACTACTTGATTTTTAAACACATGCATCGAGCAGCTTATTTAACAGGAAATGTGTCATACCAGATTTTAAGATTATTAACTACTACATCTGTAAATAGGTCTAACATTTCATTATATGCCTTGGCAAAGTAGTCCCTAAACTAGGAAAGTAGTTGAATCAGATCCTTAGACTCATCGTCACTAAATAGAGTACTTCTGAAAGTAGGACAAGGGTCATCATTGGTTCTCAGGTAAACTTCTCTCAACTTATCGACTGCCAATTTAATCTCCTCCTCAAATTCAAGGGGTGCATCATGTACTTGAATTCATCGAGATCATCTAATGTCTCCAAACTGAGTTCGTTGATGGGATCGATGCCTTCAGTGGGGATATTTCAATATTTAAGATGATAAGTTTTTATTAAGCAATATTAATCAACATAAAATGAACTAATGGTACCAAAACTAATACCACTTGTCAAATTTTACTTTACTTTAGTTTTTGAAATATTTTTTGTGGTATCTAGCTTGACCCCTTAGTCAATCGATATAGTACATGACCCTTGGAGAAAGAAGTCTTTACATAGATAGAAAAGCATCCAAAAGTTAATTCCATTAACTCATTAAAATATACCTTCTAATGGGTTATACCACTCTAATCCCTTGAGGAGGAAGAGCCAGGAAAAAAATATGGACTTTCCTTACTTCACCGCTTAGGTTAGGGGGCTCTTTAATCTCTAAACCGGCAGTCCTGTCGACTGACAGTGGAGTCAAGGATAGGGCCTTAATTCTCCTACTAAGTTTTTCATACATAGTCAATACAGGCTTGTCACTTTCTACTTTTGGAGCATCAACATAACATTCATTATCATGTTCAAAACTGAGATCAAACTTTGGATGAGGATTAATTTTTTTTGTAATCAAAAGGAATTATGACACCATATTTTTTTAGTTCTTCATCAGAACTTGATTATGTATCGATATATACTAGGGTAATTAATCTTTCAAATGAAGCACAGCCTCGAACCTGTGCCTTTTGAGCCATCCTCCCACCGCTTTGAGGTAACATGTTTGGAGGCCTAAAGACAATGATGTAGATGTCATCTTCACTATCTGATTCATAAATGTTTATCTTATTTTTTTCTTCTTCTTTTTCTTTTGATCCTTTTGTCCTTCTCAATGTTGATCTCAACCTTAAAATGGGAAGAAGACCTTTTGGTATAAAATATATAACATCCTCATAGATCCCGATCTCTTGAATTGATAATGGTTGAAAATCTCCATTAATCACATGTTCAATGCCTTCTTGTTGGTACTTGATGCATTAATGTAGGGTAGATTGAACAATTATATATTCGTTGATCTAGGAATTACCTAAAAGCGCATTGATGAACATAAATTAATCAATGATATGAAATTTCACTTCAGTTTTGAGTTCTTCTATTTCTAACAGAAGGGCTATCGAACCCAAATCCCTTTTGCCTTTTGCATTGAATCCACATAGCACCGACTTATCAATGGTCAACTTAATGATATCAACTTTAAGACAAGCAAGGGTATTTACAATCATCTCGTTTACCGATGCACCTGAATCAGTAAGGACTCTTGATAACTTAAAATTACCTATATTTATAGTAATATAAAGAGGGAAATTATGGTCATGAATACCTAGGAGTAGGTCTTCATCAAAAAATGTCACTCCTTAGATTTCCTTGAAGTATAGGGCTTCTTATTTTAAGGTTGAAGTCAGTTGAGCAAGGAAAATCTCTTGATCGAGAAGTGCTTTGATTAAAGATTCCCTCATTTCCTTTTACATGACTAGGGCATCATAAATGCTCAACTTAGCTTTTTTTGAGGAAATGCATAAAGCAATATGATTAAAGATAAAAATATACAATCAATTAAGTAATTGCTCCACAATCACAGTCCTCCTTGAGTAAAGAAATAAAACATGGATGGACCTTATTACTACTTAAATCATCCAAAGAGAAATCTAACGAACATGCATAGTTAGCACAAAATCAACTAACGTATTGCATTTTCTATGAACAAAATGAAAAAGAACCTGATTGAACTTTGAGAGAAAAGAAAAGTCCAGTTTTCTTATGCCTTCATCTTTAACTGGCTGCTTATTAAAGCTTTTTTGGACTAAATCAATAATATTCTTGTTATCCACCTCAATGATAATTCCTTTATAATCATATCTCCATTCATAAATGAACCTCTCCATAGACAAAGTTGCAAGAAGTTCCAATTGAGCTGAATCCCAATGCTTACATTTCATCCCAAATGCACATAAAAATCTCCCTCTATTATCTAAGAATACACCACCAATACCTGCATTGTAATTGCTTTTCAAAGAAGCATTAATATTGAGTTTAATCCATTCAGAGGGAGGAGGAAACCAATGAGAAGACCGCTGTGAAAGCTGGTTGGTTTCCCACAGTAATCCTAACTTCTTTTGAAAGAAACATTAGCCATACTAATAGCATCCGCCACAATGTATGAGAAGCTATCTTCCTTTCTACTAATTACTACATTGTTCCTGTTAATCCAGTTTAAAAAAACTGCAGAACAATAAATATTTCCAATTAAAGGTTCAATTTTAGCTAGAAGATTTAAGCCCAGAAAACATTCTTGAATAGAATTAAAAGCAAGAATTAAGAAGCACCAACTTCTGAGAATGTTGAAAATCTGCACCAGCTTAAGACATTTTACCGCAATGTGATTAGCATTCTCCACGTCCTTACAACCTCTCGGACAATCAGTGATCCTGGACAGATTTCTGTGCATCAAAAAATCATTTGATGGAATTGCATTGATGGCAAGTCTCCACCAAAATAAGTTAACTCGAGGTCGAAGCTTCATAATTTTCCTCCATCACTAGTGACGATCTTCAAACCGATCACCTTTAGATTTCACAGAAATTAAAGCTGAAAGAGTTTTTCCCGAGAAGTTATATTTCAGTTCTAACTGATTTTCATTTAAATCAGGGAAGATATGAACCTTTTTAATATTTTCAATCTGAAAAAGCCCAAAAAATTGTTGCAATTTAATTACATTCCATTCACCTCTATCTACAAAATACTCCAGATATTGCATATCATGTTCCATATTAGCTACAAAGGTTGGCCATCTGGCACTGGATTTATCAAATATCCAAACATCCTCCAGGATGTTTATATTGCTGCCCGTAGACACTTTCCACCTTAAATTTTCTTTAAGAGAATGAAATCTATTTATAAAGATTTTGATAGTAGGAGAGCTATATTTTTTTAAGATGAAACATCCAAAGCTGATTACCATACTTAGCAACAAAAATTCTATTATGGAATGAAGAAGAACCGGAGACGAGGTTCCAGGCAAATTTAGCTTAAAGAGGACCAACCTTAGATACCATGGATTGGATACCTTGTCCTCCCATTCTATGTGGGCTGCATAGGACTTCCCATGAAACATAATGTAACCCTTTACTTCCTTCATGTTTGTTTCACAAAAAATCTCTACACAATCTATCCAGTTCCTTTAGCACTCCTAATGGAACTAAAGAATGAGTAATATGATAAATATAGAAAGAAGAGAGAATAGTTTTGACAAGAAGCAGCTTTCCATCAAGAGAATTATATCGGTTACCCCATACATTCAAATACTTATTTGCTTTGTCCAACATATAGTAGAAATCCATCCTTGAAGTTCTCCTCAACACAATATTGATCCCGAGATACTTTAGTTCTTTCTCCCCTTTGAATTTTAGAATTTTTGCTAAACTTCTTCTCCTCAATCTATTAACCAATTTTCCAAATAAAATGGAAGATTTATGAACATTGATCTTTTGCCCAGACCAATTACAGTATCATTCTAATTTTTTTTTTTACTTTCTTAACACTTCTACCATTGGCTTCTAAGAACAAAACAATGTCGTCATCATATAATAAGTGTGAAATTTTCTCAGCATTAGGAGCCACTTTGATACCCAATCCCTTCCCTTTATGGGTAATTGCATCAGACAAAAGTTGAGAGCATAAAATGAAAAGATAGGGAGATAGGGGAGAACCTTGTCTAAACCCCCTTTTAGCCTTGATCCAACTCGAATTGCTTCCATTAATAATTATAGAAAAATTAGTGTCTGAAACACATTGAAGAAGGTAGTTAGCAAACTTATCTGGAAAGCCCGAATTCTTCAAAACTTGATTAAGGGCATACCACCCCATACTGTCATAAGCTTGCTCCATATCAATTTTAATTTCCATAAGCCCTTTTTTAGATTTAGAAAATCTAAATTTGTTACACACTTCTTTGGCTAATAGAATATGGTCTGAGCTAGAGCAAACTTTAACAAAAGCTGGTTATTCCTCAGAAATTAGTTTTGGGATAAAAACCATCATCCTGTTCAGTAACATTTTGGCTACCAACTTATAGATAGATAAACAGAGGCTTATAGGTCTAAAGTTATTTGTCTTTACCAGATTCTCAGTTTTTGGTATGAGAACTACCAATGTCTCCTTCCAAATTGGACTCATAACTCCCAATTCAAAAAATGAATGAATAGCCTTCCAAACATCATTTTTAATAATAAACCAAAATGTTTTAATGAAAGAATAAGAGTTCCCATCAATACCTGGAGAATCGTTAGATTCAAGCTGTTTAACCACATCGTCCAGCTCCTCTTCCCTGAATTCTTTAGATAAGAGTTCTCTGTCCATATCATTCAGCTCTTTGAAAGGCTTAGGACAACCTGATAAATTGCAATTTTTCTCTTCCCATTTGTTCTTGAAGTAATTGAAAATATACTTTCAATTTGTTTTTGATCCTCGGTCAAATTTCCATCTTCATCTTTTATTTGATGGATCTAGTTAGATCTACATCTACCAGATGTATACATATGGAAAAACTTGGTGTTTGAATCCCCATCAACTAACCACTTTGTCTTGGCTCTTTGCTTCCACCATGAGTTAAGCCGGGCTAGAGTGATATTGATTTCATGAACTTTTGATTTCAGCAATAGTAGCTTATCCTCAGATAGCCCGCCTGCTTCTGCTTCTTCATATTGCAATTCCAAAATTTCTCTCTTCAAACTTTCCTTCAATATCATTAGATTCTGATGTTTGGATTTACTCCAGAAATAAAGAACAATTAAAACTCTTTTAAACTTCTTATTCAAAGAGTTAACCGGATCACCTCTCATATTCTTCGTCCAAGAGTTAAAAACAATTTTGGTTGAAGTAGGATAAGAGGACCAAACTTCTTCATATCTAAGTAACCTGTTTTTTCGAGAAGCAGGTGACAACAATTTGATTAAAAAGGGGCAGTGGTCTGAAGCTACCCGAGGGAGGTGCCTAACAGCTGAGTTTTGAATAGTTTCTAAATCAAACATAATTCAAAATACATCTATCTAACCTTTCCAGTATTCGAGCTCTCCCTATCTTGTTGTTACACCAAATGAATCTTGGGCCAATGAATTTCATTTCATGAAGATCACAAGAGTTTAGAAAATTGCTCATATCTTGGGAACCTTGAGAGAAAATAAACTTTTTCTCTCAATTCTTATCTTATTGAGACAATAAACAGTTGAAATCTCCTCATATGATAGTGGGCAAATTAGTGTTAGAAATAGCTTCAAGTGTGTTCCATAAGCTTCTTCTTTTGTGTGAATCATTACTCCCATAAACTGAAGCAATGAGCCATAAACCTTTATTAAAGATGTTTAATTCTCTCACAATAACTTGAGGAGATGTCACTAAGACAGAGAAAGAAGCTAGGTCCTTTCTCCAGCAAACAATTAATCTTGCAGATAATCCTTCAGCAGGTAGTAAATAAAAATCCCAAAGCTTACCAACAGTCCTTTCTATCAAAGGAAGAGATCTTTGTTTCAGAAAGACCAACAAAGATCAAATCATGTTCTTTTACACATTCCTTCAAGTAGTGGGTGGTTTCCTTTTTCCTAGCCCCCCTACAATTCCAAAATATTAAAGAGGACATTATTGATAAGAATAGAGATTACTTCCTTTCCTACCTTTAGCAAGCCCACTTCCTTTCCTTCCATGAGATATAATATTATCCTTTCCCAAGGATTTTAGCTCATTTTGAAGTTGAAGTTAGATTTTTGATAGGGAATACTTGAGTTCGCAAGTAATCCATTAGGACTTACTTGAGTTCGCAAGCAACCCTTCCCATCTTTGCCATTTGAAATAGAAGAAGAATCAGCCTTCTTCAAGTTATCAACCTGAGAGCTGTTAAGAGCAATTTCTTCTTTATAATTGAAGTCTTAAACAACTTTAATTTCTTCTCTTGTCATTTCAGGAATAAACTTTGCAACCACCTTCTCATTACATTTAGAAGGTGTTGTTTCATCAATAGAAATTTTGTTTGCTACAGAATAAATGTTTCCATTAGTAATTTCACCTTCTTTAGCCATTTCAGTATCTCCCTGAATTCTCTCTAGATTTTCATCCAATTTATGTTGAACAAATGGCTTAATTATAGTTGCTTTTAAAGAAGTCTCCAAATTGATACTACCTTTCTTCTTTTTTACCTCCCATGCCTCCTTTGGAAAGCTGCGAACCGATTTTTTATTTCTTTTATAGCTAACATGAATCCAAGGTCCATATGAATTATCCTTCACAATCTCAGGATTAATTTCTCTTTGAATTTAAAAATCCTGCTTTTGTAATTCACCACCCAACACATTAGTTTCCACCTTTTTCTTCTTACAATCTTTAATAGCATGCCCTATCAAACCGCAATTAAAATAGTGTGGAAATTCTTTCGTATTCCACTTTCTGGAAGAATCTTCCTGATAAGCTTTCCACCCAAACCCCCAAAGGAAGGTTTTGGTCCAACTTCACCCGAACACATACTCTAGCAAATTCCCTCCTACCCCATTGGAACATGTTACCATCTAACATCAATGGAGTTCCAATCATGGAAGCTATTCTCACCACATTCACCTTTTCCCAACAATGCAAGGGAAAATGGGGCATCATATAGGGGATGCTAAATCTTTCATAAATAGAGGTGAAAACTCTGGAGACCATTTATCCATACCAATAATGTACCCATTAACATACCAAGGCCCACCTGTTAAAACTCCGTCCAAAGCTTCTATATTTTTAACCGAACATAAGAACCAACCCATCCCAAGGGTTATAAAATGGAATTGGCTAAAATGAAGCCACTACCTTCTAGGTTCCACATCCACAATGTGAGGTGGCACTTCCCTATCAAACACCTTAGTCACCAATGAGTTTTTAAGAATGTTAACATTAGAGTTTTCACTGTCTCCATGCAGTTTGACCGCCTTGCCATCTTCTGTAAGAATTGTTTCATTCTCACTGAATGAGACTTTGATATGCTATTTCTTAATCCAAGGATTCCCTTTGTCAACTTAATTTCTTTCTTTACCAAACATTTTGTCAATAACTAAAGCTTTGTCCTGAAAAACTCCAGAAACATTACGCATTGCTGTGGCATTATCATTTTCTAGTTTTTGAATATTTTTTGTTAACCGAACTAAGGTAATTCACATTTATCGCACCATTGACAGGGATTGCATTTGAATTTCCAAATCTATTAACAAAAATCTTCAAACTGGAAGATGATGCTTGATTGTAGCCAAGCTTTGACGGAGAATTACCAAAAACATTAACAGATTCAAGAGTTTTACATTCATAATCAGAAGAAATGCCTTTACTTTACCTTCGACATGAAGAATAGCCTTCGGAACAACCTTCACCTGGTCTCTAATCACAATACCTTTGTATTTCTTTCTTACCTCATCTCTTATAACAGGACACATGTTTTCTCCTTTCCGCGATGATCCATCGACACAGTGACCATTTCTCTCCTTTAATGGAGATGTTGTCTTCTAAGGGACTGCCTGAGACCAGCGGTCGTCGGCCAACATCCCCTATCAGACTGGCAAAGAAGATGAACGAAATTTGCACCGAACAATTTTTTGAAAAAACAAACAAAAAAATGGGAGTGAAATGCTCAACTTAGCTAACAACTTCCTAAGGTGAGTCATAATTTTCTAGTCAAACTTAGGAAGAATAGAATCAAGACCAAATGGAATGGATGAATGATTGGATTATTGAGTAGTAAGTTGAATCAGATTATTATAGACAACTTGTTTACCATTATTATGAGGGGAAAGCCTAGGGGGTGTGACTTTACCGTCATGAAGTTACACCTACTCGACATCCTTGGGAGGGTAAACTACGATAGAGACTATACTTTTATAGGTATCATATCATCATTTTTTGTATGGGTGTCAAAATATGATAGATCTGTAATGATAGGACTCCCTGGAAAGTTAATTTCATGGAGTTCACTATCTGATATGATCTCAGGTTGTACATCCCCTTTAGAGGTTAAATCTAGAAGGTCAAATTTTTGAAGATTTGGATCAATCTCAATAGAAGTTTGAATTTCTTCAAAAGAGTTGTCAATTTGTATTTCATGTTTATAGCTAATCATCAAAATTGATACAAAAGGATGTTTTTTAATAAATTTAAAACCCTTTACCTTTGATGGGGAAATGTAAAACACATATAATAGGAGAAAGGATAGTGTCTTTATGTTCCCATCCGATGCTCCAATAGATCTCTCATAAGTATAACTCCTTTCTATAAAAATATCACTCTTTTCTTTTTCATTCAATGCAGTAGTTCTTACAACTACTAGAGAGTGAAGCAGCTCAACATCCTCCTGAGAAGCCTCTAGGTTAACCTCCCAAATCGAGCCCTAGGCTATCATCAACAGCTATTGAGAAAGATGAAAAGAATTGTTAATTGACTTTTTAAGTGCCCTGGATAAATTTATATTCAAGCCATCTTCAATTGATATAGAAATATTAGAAGGATTACCTAAAATAATGTTGACTGACCTTATTCGGAGTCTACTAGGTACTCTCTAGAAATGATGATATTACCTTGCCTATAATTCTTCTCCTTCCAAACTTTAAAAATAATAAAATCCTCAATCAAATGGCTGAGCATGTGGTGGTAAGGACAGTATTTAAGATCATTTTTCTTATCTGCATCCTCTGGCCGTCTAGCCTCAGGAAATTAAAAACTGGATTTTTGAGAAGGCTCCTAAAGTTCTTTCTAACCAACTCTTTTTTAAATTGGTATGGTCTTATCAACCTCTCTTTAATGTAGGTCGCATAAGGTTACTCGCCTTATTCAAAATCTACTCAGAGGTTTTAATTGTGAAACCCTTATGAAGAAAAGTGACAAGCCCGTGGATATCCTTCAGGAGGATCTTCATTGTATATTGCTCTTGCAGCTAGGGTTCACACTTCATCGAGAGGTTTTACCACCTCAAGATGTACTCCACCAGAGACTCTCTTGGCTTTTGGTTTTTGATGATAAAATCTCCCATAGCTGTGCACTACTGCGCTCCTGGAAATTTCTTTAAGAATAAATTTCCAAGATCGTTGAAAGTTTTCACAAAACCATTGGGAAGATCTATATACCACTCAAAAGATATGCATAAAAGACTACTAACATGCTAGCGAAAGAGTAGAGTATCTAACTCTCTAGTATTACAATAATTAGCTTGGAAGTGGGCTAGATGCTGCCACTAGTTTTTAGTTCCAATGAAAATTTTAAAGGATGTTATCACAAAGCCCTTCATATGAGGAACTAAATCATAAACATCGGGGTAGGGTCTACCCTTTGAAATAGATGCAGTTCCTTGTGAATGAGCTAAGGCCTCCTTACCTGGTGTCGATCATTTACTTGATATTTTTCTGGGTTGGTATCAGAGGGACTGATGAAACTGTAGGTTAGACTACTAGTTGAACTAGTGCGGCTTGCAAAACTTGTTGCTAGATAAGAGGAATTTTTGAAATTGACTCAGGGACTCTATAGCTGGACTTTGGCTTCTTGGTCTAGCTAATGACTTCTTAGACAATAGGTTGTTATAGTTTGAGCAGGGGTTGTGATTTTTCCAAGTGCTCTTATATTTCCTGAACTTGTAGCAACATATAGATGACTTGTGTCTCCAGGTTCTTAATTTGATGATCTTCATCTCTAGCCCTAACTGATCCGTCTAAATCCAAATCAATAGAAGCTAAACCTTCCTCCCTACCAGAATGATGTTTTCTTGGCTCAATCTCTTTGGTTAATCCTCTAGTCTCAATCATGTAAATGCTACTAGTAACTGCTTTCTCTTCCATAAAAAAGAAAAAGTCAAATTCCAAATCAAACACTTCCTTAACTTCATTCTTTCTCAAGATGACCAAAATTTATTATACAACCTCATCGACTGGTCGATCCCCTATTACTCCATGGTCAAAGGATAAGTAGCCCTATATTCCATCATATCATAGAACTACTTATCATGTAGCTTAGAAATGATGGCTTGTAGCTTAAGATCATCAACTATTGGGGGCTCTACCATTAGTTATTCAATCATCTCTTGGTCTTCATCTTGGATGGTCCCTTCCCCTTTGACTACCATGGAATCAGTAGTATAAAGGGTGGAATCCCTAATAAGGTGAGGAACATCTACCTTAAGAGATGATGTAGGGGCTTGGAGAGTGATAGCTTCTACATCATGCAAGGTAAAGTCCTCAGATCCCTAGGTAGGTAGCTTAGAGACGAGGAGTAGAATCTTGGAGAAATTTCCTGGGTCATCAATTAAGGTATGAAATGAATATGAAATTGGAACATCAATTGAACTAACCACTAGAACATCAACTAATGTATTCTCTAAAGTAGCTGGGATAGTGACAACACTGACTGGAATCTAAATTAGCTTGACTAAAGATCGAGGTGGCTCACTTGAGGGTGGCAGAACATGAACCCTGCTAATTTTTTTAGGGATATATTTTCTTTCGAGATATTTAGGTCTTTAGCATTTAGCTTCAATTGTCCCTTTGATTTTAGAATCCTCCTTTGTTTTGACCATTAGTGAGGCCAGCTTTACAAATTTAGGGGAAGGGACCGGTAGCCTATTAGTAAAATGGTGTTCCTCTTAAGTTCAATAAGCATAATACCCTCCATTTTAGAGGAAGGAAGGAGGGCACGCAGTGGTAACAAACTACTAACATAGAAGTGTCCAGCTCCCTTGCAAAGTTTTTGTTTGTCCTTACTGGTCGAGGAGTTAAATTTCTTTCTTCAGGTCTTTCTTCCTTAAGAATTTCCTTTTTAAACTTATGTGAGATTATCCCCTTTATATGTCTCACATACTACTCCTTATTTTCACCTGCTTGGGCAGCGCATATATGGATTATGTTCCTTAAAATCTTGGTTCTCTGTAGTTGTTTTTCCTTTAGAGTTTTATTTTTTGAGTAGTCCACCGGGCATGGTGGGGAACAAGCTATCTTTGTCACCCTCTCCTCCCCTAAAACAGTAGCCAAGGGGTGGAAACAACTCCCTTTAAGGAGTGGAGAGGATGCAGGAATAGGTAGCTCTTTATCAGCCTCTGGCTCTACTTGGCCCAAAGTCTTAACCTCAATGAATTTTCTTTCTTTCACAATCTTTTTCCTAACTCTCTTCAAGTTATTCTTCCACTGATTCTTACTTGTGAATGGGATCCTAGAACTTGATCCCTCTTCAAAATAGGCTTTACTTTAGTAGTCTCAGCATGAGCTTATGACTTTTCCTCCTCAACATTGAGACTGAGGGGTTCAGCCCCTAACCCCATGACCAACTTCAACATAAGGCTATCTAACTTAGTAGCATTCATGTCAACTAATGTCTCCCCGTTCATTAACAAATCAATGGTTTGAAACTTCTGACCAAACTGAACTATTTTTAAAAGTGAAAATCTCCTCACAGGTCAAACCCTACATAAAAGTGAAAACCATCTTACCAACCATTGAATTGAGTTGATTTTTTTGGAATTTGAAAGAAGAATTGGAATTAGATATTTTTGAAATGATATTTTAAAATCTTAGCAAACCCTACATTTTATCACATATGTTGAGTCTTAAAAGTTACAATTCAATATATGATGATAGAATACAAAGATTATTTATAACTTTGAAAGAGATTGAAATTTTCACTACATATACTACACAACAAGAGAATATTGTAGGGTATGATATGATGGTGTAAATTTCATATTAAGTTCTGAAAATATTTTGACTTTTTGATGAATTTTCTCTAGATTTTGAAACACAGCATGTTGAGTTTTAACTCAACCTAAAAGCTTACAAAATTAACAAGAAAATTTAAGAGAGTCATTTGCTTGACTCTTCCACACCATTAAATTGTTTAGAGGTATAATGCCAAAGCTAGAAGTCCAAAAGATTGAAGATATGGAAAATATGATCAATAGGACTCATTGCAACTTTAAACTCAGCATATCAAGTTTGATTTGATAGTGCAAGCACATAAAATTGATATGGAGATTTTGAGAGTTTGATTTGATGCTATCTCCCTACCAGTCAACTTGGGGGAAGGTGGTGAAAGCCTAATTTTTGGACAGAGGTTTCACCTCTCTTTTTTATATGATTTTTTTTTTTATGTTGACCAAGCTATCCCAAAGAAGATTAATTAAGTTTTGAAAACTAGTTTTTGAAAATTTGATATGGATCCTAGCTTTCCTACCAGCGCAAGCCCTCGTAGTTAATTATATTATAGGAAATTGAGGTCTCCTATGAATACTCTCAATTGAAATAACAACAAAAATTATGTTTAGAGGTTTTCAAGGAGTGATATCAAAGGAGGTGAGTTTGGACTTGCAATAGGGATTAGATTGAATTTTGAACACTTATTTTTAGACTCAACGGAGAAGGGGTAGGAGACACTTTGAGAATCAAAAGTGTCTCAAAGTAATTGAACTATTGGGTTTTAAATTTTAGAGTGAGAGAATTCTTTTTAATTTAGTTGATTATTTTATTAAAAATTTTGAATTATATTCTAAGAGGCTGGGGTCTTATGATTCAAAACTTGCACTAGATCCTAAATTTAAATTGGGTTCTGGTTCACAATAATTAAACCTAATTAATGTAATACAAAATTTGGACTTACCCCAACATGGATGAGAGAGCCAGCTAACCACCTAGTCGATTTAAAACTTATGAATCCATCCATTAATGAAAGAGTGGTAGGGACATTATTGTTAAAGTTTTTAATAATTAGGACCAAAATCTAGAGCATATCTTAATTGGTCACTTGACTTATATTTTGCTACAATGCTTGAATCAAATGTAATTAAATTTTTTTATTCTTTTAAATTAGTTTCTTATATATTTCATGTTGATCAACTTGATGAAATGCATAAAATGATATGTAAATATTCTTGAAAAAAGGCTTACAAATATTTTTTCCCTAGAGATTGCATAACATTCCCTTGAAAGATATGTACCCTAAAAGGCCAGGTAGTCTGATAGACCTGCAGTAGGGGAGGTGCCTAATAAGGAAGAGAAGTAAATAATATGATTATGCAAAAACTCTCGGTGGTCCCAGGCTTACTTCTTAAATCATTAGAGTTTGTATATTATCCTAAAAAATTTAATTAATTTAAGTAGAAAATATTTTTAGCATGCTCTCACAGCCTCCGTGTTGCCAGGCAAAAACAAAAATGACATTTAATCACAAAAAAAAAACTAAGAAAAGTAGGCAACCTTATACACAATCATATTAAATCAAATATATAAATAAATCAAATTAATTAAATAAATGTCCATAGGCAAACTGCATGTTTATTACAACCTAGGAATTACATAAATTAAAAGTGGACGGGCACCACTAACCACAAACAAAAATTCTAATCCTAGGATTGATACAAGTTGACTTTGAGTGGGATACTCTTTATCTTCAACTCCTTGATTTTCTCCTCTTCAGGCTCCTTAGATTCTTCGTATTATGATTCTCAAATGAAAAAGAGAACCATTCCCTCAAAGGGGAGGTTATTCTTTTCCACTTTGGATAGTGAAATGATCAAAATTTGGTCTTCAAAATGGAAAAGGACCCTCCCCCAAGGGATGTCCTTTCCTCTTTGGAATCCAAATTTAGACCTACGTATCCTAACTTAAATGTCTAATTTTCACAACTCTTAACTTTGAACAAATTACATTAATATAAAAATTAAAATCAAATTAGGCTCTCTTGCATGGTTATCCTAAGTATTTAAAATCAAATCAATCTCAAGAAGTTTATATATACAATAACATCAAACCTTTGTCCCACTACCTGGGGTCGGATACATGAATCCAAATAAGTCCCAAACCTGTTAAAATTGCGTAAATAAATGGAATTTAAGATTTTTATCCAAATCAATCCAAAACCTCTTAGAATCATCTCGAAAAGCCAAGAATTACCTAAGGGGATGTTTCTAAGCATTTATAAATTTTTTATAATTTTTAAATATTTTTAATTAATTAAATAGATTAATTTTCAATTTTCCTTAAAAACTATATAAAATAAAATTAATGGTAATTTAATTAGTCTTTTATTTTTCATGGGTTAAGAGTTCAATTATGAGCAATTTGAGGCCTTAAATGGAATTTTAGGATTTAAGGTGAATTAATTATGATTTAATTAAGGTTCTAGGTCAAAACTAGGAAGGGATTTTGGAGCCCCTAGTTGGTGAACCAAAGTTTCTCTAAACTACATAGACTAACAATGATCAAAACACAAACATTCACACCTTAACTATCATTTGATTGATCATTAGGCTAACATGAATTTGCGGGTGAAACTATAAGCCCTAAATTCAATTTAGCTCAAAATTGCTTTTAAACAATTCAAACAAGGGAAGAAAAATTTTAACATGTCAGAGATGTGCACAAATTCAAATTTGAAAAGTCTCAAGCTAAGATAAGTTCAAAATTAACATAATAAACTAAAATATGCCTAAGATAGTTACTAAAATACACTAAGTTTCATGCAGGATCAGAGCATGAGACCATCGAGTTTTTGAAGATCTCCTTGAGATCTTTTCAATGAGCCTAAGAACACAAAAATTGGTCAAGTGTAGAGGTATATATAAATTTTTTAAGTTTCTCATAATTTATGGATTTAATTAAACCGGAGAGCGTTCCTTTTACACATAAGCGTGCTCTGATTAGGCAGCCAATCATTGGTGCTGATTGTATAAATGACTAATTAACCACAGCCATTAGATCATCAATTAGATGGCCTATAGAACCACAGGATATAATCTGAGCAATTAACTAAAATCAATATATGGGATTACATCTTCAACCTCCCATAAGCGCCTAAAACCGTAGGTCTTTTCTAGCATGATCTAGGAGATCCCGTCAGCAAAATCTAACCAAAATTCATGGGGAGGATCAGGATAATGTAAACCATCAATCTAATGGTCAAATTTTGGTCGGTTGATGATTTACTTCACACTTACCACCACAACCTAACTAGTAGCTCAGGATCAAAATCTCACATATAAAATGCCCCAACGAATGGGTTTTCTATTAGGAAGCTTGAGAGGATGAAGTAAAGATTTTTCCTTCAGATACTAAGGCTAGAGGATCACAACAGGTAGAACTTTGAATGGGAAATGGATGGGTTTCACCAGAGTTCACTCAAAATAGTAAGCGAAGGAGGTTTGGATGTTGGGGAATCGTAAAGGAAGACTTGAGGAGGCTCTGGGTGAAAATTCGTTAGGGATGTTAAGCCTTTATGAACTAGCCCAAGGCTAACCAAGAGGGGGGTGAATTGGTATTTTAAAAATTATTTAGACCAAACACAATCACAAAACTCAAACCAAAATCACCACAATGAAAATTAAAGTGCAGAAGAATAAATGCAGAAAGCAGTAGTAAAAGGACACAGAAATTTATAGTGGTTCATTCAACTCAACCTACATCCACTCCCTAGAGGCGCCTTTTGAGTATTGCACTAAACACATTGACTCTCCTTTAGCTCCCACAGTAAGGTGGAGAAGCCCTCACAAAAACTCCTTTCTGTCGACCCTGGCGAGGCAGAGAACCCAACTCCTTTTGCTTCCTCCAGAAGCAGATAGAGTGAACCTAACTCCTTTTGCTTCCTCCTGAAGTAGAAAAAGAACCTTGATCCATTGCTGAAGAAGACCTTCTCTCAACCCTCCAAGGAAAAGAGACTCTAGTGGAAGAAGAAGAAGTCGAACAATGCTTGGAGGAACCCTTATGAAATTCCCTCACAAGCCACCCCTCATAAAATCCTCTTTCTCTCTCTCTCTCTCTCTCTCTCTCTCTCTCTCTCTCTCTCTCTCTCTCTCTCTCTCTCTCTCTCTCTCTCTCTCTCTCTCTCTCTCTCTCTCTCTCTCTCTCTCTCTCTCTCTCTCTCTCTCTCTCCCTCCCTCCCTCTCTTTCCCTCTCCTCTAGGCTTTCTCAGGTCAAGACAGTAGCAAAAGATCTACTTTAAGGTTGAACAAGATATCTTAAATAGAAGATCTTCGAAATAGCTCTTATTTTATACAAACTGACTTTATCGTCCAGGCCGATAGGGGTATCGGTCTGGCCGATCAGCCTAAATTTTGCTCAATCAGATAATATATCATCCTGGATGATTAGTTAAAATCCAAAGAAAATCATCCTGAACATCACCTTGAATATAAGTAAGTCGATGTCAATCGTCCACGCCATTATCCCAGCCGATCATGCGATCAGTATGACCGATATGATCATGTAATCAGCCTTAATTACTTTCCTTAATCATATGATCAATTTAGGCATAATTATGCTGCATCATCCAGGCCGATAGGATATTGTTCTGGATGATGTCCTAAAATAAAGAATACCTAAATAGATCATGGCAGTTAATTATTTCTTATTTGAGCCTATTGCCTAGGTGATACAATATCATCCAGGCTCATTTGCTTAATGACGGCTGCCTTAACCATGATTCCTTGATTAGAGTTTCTATTTTTGAACCGATCATCCAAGCCGATATAAATATCAACCCGGTCGATGTTACCAAAATTAGTAAACTCTAAGAAACAGTTAGAACTTCTCCCAAGGTGTGTGTGTGCAATGTTACTTAGCATTAGGAGCCACATCTTTTATAATAGACTCAAGAAAAGGAAAAGTGTACAAAGTGACTCGAACTTAGTCTACCCAATCTTGAGCTGGTTCGAATTGCCGTCTGATCTAGTGGACCTAAAATATTAGTAGGAAAACAGTCATACAAAAATAAGAGTGTTTGTTATCATCAAAATCATAATTCATGAAAACAGATTTACAACAATCTCTCCCTTTTTTATGATGGAAAACACATAATGAACAATCTAAGTAGTTAAGATAATAGAGTACTGGAAGCAGTGCAAACATAAAGAACATCAAATATCATAACAGAACATTACAAGTATAAACATACTACTCCCCCTTTTCACATCTCAAAAAGGAGGAGACAAACAAAAAATAGTGCATAAACTAAATAGTAGAAGAAAAAATAGAAACTAATCAACAGAAAAACATAAACAAACTAAAAGAAAATCTAGAGAAATGATGGGCCCTGATCATCTGAAGGAGGAAGTGGTGGTGGAGGCTGCTGAAAGTAACTAGTAAGTGTAGCAAACTGTGCACCAAACCAGGCTACGTCTTGGTCGTGCTGCTGCTGCTGGTGAGCAACGTAGGCGTCAAAATGGGCTAAGTCCTCCGTGCAATGCTGCTCATAGCAGACTATGTCCACAGCATGTTGCTGCTCTTGTGCAGTAACATAAGTGTCAAATTGGGCCTCCCACTGGTCAGAGCCCTCCACCAACTGGTCCAACTGAGAGTGCTGGCTGAGCAAAATAGGTGCATGAATAGGTGCAGGAGCCTCCTCTTCCCCTGCCTGAGCTTCCCCATCCCCTAGGTGGTGACTAGTACTATGAAGAGTTTGAAAGGAAATGTTAGAGTAAATGGCGGGTTGAAGGTTTGGTGGAGCAGGATATTGGAGGTTATATTTGGATTCTAAGACATAAAAAATGATATGTCCTAAGGTTAGATTAGGTTTCCTCCTATGACCTTGATCCCGAATGGTAGTAAGATGGTTGATGTAGCAAAAGATCAGGTCGGTACCATTAAATTCACGATTTGCTAAAATGTAAAAGGTGGTGAGGGAAAGAAGGTGAGTGATGTGAACACGATCACCAGCCATAGGAATTATCGAAGAGCGAAGGACGTGCTGGACGTCCTAGCATCCTTGAGTAAGGTGCTAGTATAGCCCATGTGAAAATTAGCATTAGAATTATAATGAAAAAGATTGGTCATTTCCCAGTCAAAATCAGGACAAGAGTACAGGGTGTAAAGTTTATCCCCTCTGGTGGAATGCTGCAAAATCTCCGCATAATCCAGATATGTGATATCGATAGGTCGTCAATTCACATATGAGGCAATAGAGGTAAAAGAAGAATTAGCGTGAAGACTTGCAAAGAACTCATAGAGCAATTCATAATTGAATGGGACAGCAAGAGTCAGAAGAAAACACAAGGAGGTAGGGGAAAATAAGTCTAGTACCGAATAAGAGAGAAAATTTGGATTGATTGTCCGAGAGACTGTGATTCTGTCCTCTTTGTAGCACTGTTAGGCAGCTTGATCATCTGCCTCCATGAAATGAGGGTCCAGAGTGGGCCTTGACGAACTTCCGAACAGGTGATGAGAGCACTTTCCTCTAGCCATTGTCACAAAATAGCATGAAAATAGAGATCAGGAAGCAAAGAGAAATTTTGGTGTGAAGAAAATGGCTGGAAGGGCTTAGTTTTTAAAGAATCAGCCATATCGGCCAGGCCGATCGCACGATCATCCAGGCTGATATGGTACAATAATTGCATACATGCCGATTGGTCAAAAAGGCAGTCCGATTGTCCGAGCCGATCAGATATCGATCGGGATGATTAGACACAGGCGATCGTCTTGAGGAGTCTAGCCAGACGATCATTGAAAAAGCAGATCGGTTAGGTCAATTCGGTGGATCGTCTAGGATAATGTCTAATATTGGACCATACCGACTGAATTTAAAATGTTTAAATCATGTGACACATGTATCGGTCAGGACAAACAGGTGTATCATTCAGGCCGATTTTCCAAAAATGGATCGTCTCGTCCGATTTTAAATATTTTAAACATACATCCACGTGTATCATCCAGGACAAACATGTCGATCAGTTAGGATGATTATCCATAAAGAATATAACATCGTTCAGGCCAAAAATGGATCGGCCAGGCCGATAAGAAACAATTGAAGCAGAAGACGATCAAATTGTCCAGGCTGATATTTGATCATCCAGGATGATCAGAAGTAGAAATCAAATCAGTTGGTGAAGTGGGAGTTTTTAGATTAAATTTATCAGAACGTCCTGGCCGATAAGGGTATCAGTTGGGATGATGTTGAAAGTTCGTTAGGGATGTTAGGCCCTAAAGAATTAGCCCAAGGATAACCAAGAGGGGGGGAATCAGTATTTAAAATAAATACAATCTTAAAACTAAGATCAAGATTCACAACAATGAAATCGAAGTGCAAAAATTAAATGAGGAAGTAATAAAGAAAGAACATGCCAAATTTATAGTGGTTCGGTCAAACCTTGACATACGTCCACTCCTTAGAGGTACCTTACGAGTATTGCACTAAACTAAGTGTCTCTCCTTTAGCCCCCATAGCTAGGCGGAGAAGACCTTACAAAATCACTTCCACCTTCCCCTATGCGGCGGAGTCACCGGGTCTTTTGACACCAAGGATATCTTCTTCTTTGGTGAACTTCCCTTAAGACAAGCCTTGAATCTAACGGTATTCAGGTGCGAGCTTTCCGAAGCAACCGGGTGGAACCGCCTCCACACTCCCTTGAGTCCCCCATCACAGGATCTTCTCCCTCTCAAACTCCACCCTTTTCTCACTCTCTTTTAAGCTCTCTCTTCAAGATTCCCTCATAAGAACGAAGCTATAATGGCTTCCAAGGACACTTACCAAGTGTCATGTCATAACTTAAATAGAAGATCTGAAAATAAGCTCATGAATGCAAGTTGCCGACTTTATTATCCATGATGATAGGCATATCATCCTGGCCGATCAGTATAAATTAAGCTCAATCAGTCCGGGATGAGTTGGGACGATCAAAAGAAAATTGGTTACATCGTCCCGGTCGATAAGATATCATCCTGGCCGATTAGTTTAAATTTGATTTCAATAGTCCTGATCATCGCCTGGAATAGATGCTGGCTGATGTAAATCGTCCAGGATATCATCCCGGCCGATCCTTTGATCGGCCCGGACGATGTGATCGTATTAATCAGCCTTTAATGCTTTCCAAAGATACTAGATTAATTTAGGCATAATTGAGTTAGATCCTACTGGACGATGTGTATATCATCCTAGCCGATTTCCTAAAATAAAGAATACCTAACCTGATCATTGTGGCTGTTTCTTTCTTAATTGGGCTTGTTGTCCATACCGATCTCCTTAATGACAATTGCCTTAATGAGGAGGATGCCCTAATTAGGGTTTCTATTTTTGAACCGATCGTCTAGTCCGATATAAATATCGTCCCAGATGATGTTATCAAAAATAGAAAACTCTAGGGAACAGTCAGAATATCTTCCACGTTACAAAGCATAAAGAGCCACACCAAGTATAATAGACTCAAGAAAGGAAAAAGGGTATAAACTGATTCAGACCTAATCTACCCAATCTTGAGCTGGTTCCAAATTACAGTCTGATTGTGTGGACCTAAAAAGTCAGTAGCTAAGGCAGTCGTAGAGAAATAAGAGTGTTTGCTATCATTAAAATCATAATCCATGAAAATAGATCAGCAACAATCTCCCCCTTTTTTATGATGAAAAACATTTAGATTTGAATTTGTAAAAGAGAAAAACATTTTGTCCTAATCTCCCCCTTGCTAGAATAAAACATTTAAAAATATGGGAGATAAAAGAAAAATTTTTGTTGTGTTTAATTTTTTTGAAAGAAAAAAAAATAAGAAAAAGGACACAAAATCAATAGTACATTCTCCCCCTTTGACATTATCAAAAAGAGGAGGGGCACAAACAATCAGAATAATAAACACCAAAAATTATCCATGATCTAGTGAACAAAATAAATATTCTTAACATTAGAAAGTTACCTCCTAATTTTATTCAAAAACTTAATAAGGAATGGATTGACAACGCATAATCCAATAAAAGTAAGAAATTCATAAATTATTAATCCAAGTTCAAGTTCTTTATAAGGCTCAAAAATATTTTAATTCAATATCTAAATCAAAGAATGAATTAGAGAAAGAAATAATAATTTTTCTAAAACTCCTTCCATAAAACATATCTAATAGAAGATCAATACACGAATTGTTGAGTTAGGTGAAAGTTTGTTAGGGATGTTCGGCCCCTTATGAACTGGCCCAAGACTAATTAAGAGAGAGGTGAATTAGAAAAAAAAAATCTTTAAATAAAAATACAAACCAAATCCCATATCACCAGAATAAAAACCAAATGCGAAAATTATATGCGGAAGTAATAATGAAAGAACACACCAAATTTTTAGTGGTTTGGTTAAACATTGACCTACGTCTACTCCTTAGAGGTACCTTACGAGTATTGCACTAAACTAAGTGTCTCTCCTTTAGCCCTCACAGCTAGGTGGAGAAGCCCTTACAAAATTACTTCCACCTTCCCCGGTGCGGCGGAGTCGCCGGGTCCTTTAACACCAAGGAGATCTTCTTCTTTGGTGAACTTCCCTTAAGACAAACCTTGAATATGATGGTATTAAGGTGCGAGCTTTCTGGAGCAATCGTTTGGAACCGCCTCCACACTCCCTTGAGTCCCCCATCACAGGATCCTCTCCCTCTAAAACTCCACCCTTTTCTCACTCCCTTTCAATCTCTCTTCAAGATTCCCCCATAAGAACGAAGTTATAATGACTGCCAAGGACACTTACCAAGAGTCATGTCATAACTTAAACAGAAGATCTCAAAACGAGCTCATTAATGCAAGTTGCCGACTTTATTATCCAGGATGATAGGTATATCATCCTGGCCGATCAGTATAAATTAAGCTCAATCAGTCTGAGATGATTGGAGACGATCAGAAGAAAATTGGTTACATCATCCAGGCCGATAAGATATCATCCTGGCCGATTAGTTTAAAATTGATTTCAATTGTCCTGATCATCGCCCAGAATAGATGCTGGCCGATGTAAATTGTCCAGGACATCATCCCGGCCGATCCTGAAATCGGTCTGGCCGATGTGATCGTATTAATCAGCCTTTAATACTTTCCAAAGATACCAGATTAATTTAGAAATAATTGAGTTAGATCATCCTAGACGATGTGTATATCATCCTAGCCAATTTCCTAAAATAAAGAATACCTAAACTTATCATTGTGGCTGATTCTTTCTTAATTGGGCCTATTGTCCAGGCCGATCCACTTAATGACAGCTGCCTTAATGAGGAGGATGCCCTAATTAGGGTTTCTATTATTGAACCGATTGTCTAGTCTGATATAAATATCATCCCAGATGATGTTATCAAAAATAGAAAACTCTAGGGAACAGTTAGAATATCTTCAAAGTTACAAAGCATAAGGAGCCACACCAAGTACAATAGACTCAAGAAAGGAAAAAGGGTACAAACTGATTCAGACCTAGTCTACCCAATCTTGAGCTGGTTCCAAATTACAGTCTGATTGTGTGGACCTAAAAAGTCAGTAGCTAAGGCTGACGTAGAGAAATAAGAGTGTTTGATATCATCGAAATGATAATCCATGAAAATAGATCCGCAACAATCTCCTCCTTTTTTATGATGGCAAACATTTAGATTTGAATTTGCAAAAGAGAAAAACATTTTCTCCTAATCTCCCCCTTGCTAGAATAAAACATTTTAAAATATGGGAGATAAAAAAACAATTTGTTGTTTTTAATTTTTTTAAAGTAAAAAAAATAAGAAAAAGGACACAAAATCAACAGTACATTCTTCCCCTTTGACATTATCAAAAAGAGGAGGGGCACAAACAATCAGAATAATAAACACCAAAAATGATCCATGATCTAGTGAACAAAATAAATATTCTTAACATGAGAAAGTTACCTCTTGATTTTATTCAAAAACTTAGTAAGGAATGGATTGACAAAACATAATCCAAAAAAAGTAAGAAATTCATAAATTGTTAATCCAAGTTCAAGTTCTTTATAAGGCTCAAAAATATTTTAATCCAATATCTAAATCAAGGAATAAATTAAAGAAAGAAACAATAATTTTTCTAAAACTCCTTCCATAAAACATATCTAATAGAAGATCAATACACGAATTGCTGAGTCAGGTGAAAGTTTGTTAGGGATGTTAGGCCCCTTATGAACTGGCCCAAGGCTAATAAAGAGAGAAGTGAATTGGAAAAGAAAAATCTTTAAATAAAAATATAAACTAAAACCCATATCACCATAATAGAACCCAAATGCGAAAATTAAATGCGGAAGTAATAATGAAAGAACACACCAGATTTTTAGTGGTTTGGTCAAACCTTGACCTACGTCCACTCCTCGGAGGCACCCTCCAAGTATTGCACTAAATTAAGTGTCTCTCCTTTAGCCCCCACAGTTAGGCGGAGAAGCCCTTACAAAATCACATCCACCTTGCCTGGTGCGGCGGAGTCGCCGGGTCCTTAGACACCAAAGAGATCTTCTCTTTGGTGAACTTCTCTCAAGACAAGCCTTGAATATGATGGTATTAAGGTGTAAGCCCGCCGGAGCAACCGTGTGGAATACCCCTACACACTCCCTTGAGTCCGCCCTCATAGGATCTTCTCCCTCTCAGACTTCACCCGTTCCTCACTCCCTTTCAAGTTCTCTCTTCAAGTTCCCAAAAAAAACGAAGCTATAATGGCTGCCAAAGACACTTACCAAGTGTCATGTCATAGCTTAAATAGAAGATCTCAAAATGAGCTCATTAATGCAAGTTGCCGACTTTATCGTCCAGGATAATATTTCTATCGTGCTGTACGATCAGTGCAAATTAAGCCCAATCAGCCGAGACAATTTGAGATGATCAGAAGAAATTTGTTCATATCGTCTAGGACGATAATATATCATCCTGGACGATCAGTACAAATTATGGAATAATTTCGTGAACATCGCCCTGAATAAGAGTTGTCTGATGTCCAATCATCCAGCGTATCATCCCGGACGATCCTGCGATCATCCAGGATGATTTGAACATCCAATCGAGTCATAATTATTTTCCTTAAATGCAGATTAATTTTGGGAAAAAAATTTTCTGGATCATTCTAGACGATATTTTATAGTCCTGAATGATCCCCTAGACGATGTCCAAAAATAAGTAAATCCTAAATAGATCTGGCGGCAGATTCTTTCAATTTTGAGACTATCATCCTGGCCGATACAAAATTGTACAGGACGATGTTTTTTACATAATGATGGCTGCTTTAATGAGAATGCCCTAATTAGGGTTTAATCATCATTTGGTTTGACGTCATTGGCCACTTTTTGTTTCAATAAAAAATATGATTTCTTTCTTATATTTTCAAAAATAAAGTAAACCGATATTATTGACATAATGAACTACTTGATTAAGAAAATTTTGAGGTGGATTCAACAATCATGCAAAAGATTCCTATTTGATAAAAAGTATAGGGAGATGAAAAAGATCAGTTTCAAAATCTAATATGAAAAAGATTTTGAATCAAAAGTAAAATAACCTCTTTAAGAAGAGAGAAAGAGAAACAAAATCATGAGTTTCCTTTCTCTGACTGTTTTTTGAGAAATCAACCACAACTTTCATAGGAATTCAAGAAAAATACAAGACACAGATTTTTCATTTTTAGAAAAGTGATCGTGTGTTGATCAAAGATAAACCTAAAAAGGAAAAGAAGGAAAGATAAAAAAAATAGAAAATCATAAAAACAAAAGATTAAAACAAAACATGCAAAACATAAAAAATACAAACAAAGGTTTAAGCACCATGTTGCTCCTGGTCCGATGCTTCAGAAACCAAGTTTGCTCAAGAATTTTTTTTGCTATTCATTATTTGACCAGTTTATAATTTCTTTTGTTTTACCTTTTTCTTTTGCAGGAAGAGTACTCAAATTAGGGCACTGATTTTTCATATGTCCAAGCTTCCTACATCCAAAACAAATAACATTAAAAGAAATCTTGACATTCATATCATTTTTACCTTAATTCCACTTTTGTTGATGCTTATGCTTGTGCTTTAGTGGGCTTGATAACTCATCTTTTTCATCATTTATTAAGACACTTTTCTCCATGTCTTCTGCTTTTAGTTCTATCATTTCATATGCATCCAAAAGTCTTTGACCCAAACTTTGCTCGTAGGCAATGAGTGAGCCAATCAAATTATCAATAGAATACTCATTCAAATTCTTTGATTTAAAAATAGCAACAACTCTAGCTTCAAACTTATCTAGTAGACAAAGAAGAATTTTATTAACTTTTTCAAAATTTGAAAATTCTTTACCTAAAGCATGCATTGATGTAACAATTTGAATAAACCTAGTATACATGTCTAAAATCGTTTCATAAGGTTTCATGGAAAACATTTCATAATCATGTATTAACATATTCAACATGGATTGCTTGATTTTACTAGTGCCTTTGTATATAGTGTAGTTTAACCCAAATTTTCTTACCAGTAGTGCATGTGGATACTAACATAAAATCTTCAGAATTTAAAGCATAGAAAAAGTAATTTAAAGATTTTGCGTTCAATTGAGCTTCGATTCGTTCATCTTTATTCCATTTATTAAAAGGAATATCAATTTTAATTCCATTTAAAATACATGACGGTACAGAATAACCAGTTAAAATCATATACTACATATGAAAATCAATCGATTACAAGAAAGTAGATATGCAAATTTATCCAAAAATCAAATGTAATATTTTCAAATAAAGGTGGTATGGTGATTGAATAACCTTCCGTTATATTATGATTTCCAAAGTTAGCAATGGATCAAAATTCTAAAAGTTTTCAAACTCAGTTTTTATGAACCCTGCTCTGATACCATTTGAAAGTTCGTTAGAAATGTTAGGTCCTTAAGAACTAGCGCAAGACTAACCAAGAGGTATTTAAAACAAACTCAATCTTAAAACCAAGATCAAGATTCACCATAACGAAATCGAAGTGCGGAAATTAAATGCGGAAGTAAAAAGGAAAGAACACACCAGATTTATAGTTGTTCGATCAAACCTAGACCTACGACCACTCCTCAGAGGTACCCTTCGAGTATTGCACTAAACTAAGTGTCTCTCGTTTAGCCCCCACAGCTAGGTGGAGAAGCCCTTACAAAATAACTTCCATCTTCTCCGGTGCGGCAAAGTCGCCAGGACCGACACCAAGGAGATCTTCTTATTTTGCAAACTTCCCTCAAGACAAGCCTTGAATTCGATGGTATTCAGGTGCAAGCTTGCCAGAGCAACCGTGTGGAACCCCCTCCACACTCCCTTGTGTCCCCCTCACAGGATCTTCTCCCTTTCAAACTCCACCCTTCCCTCACTCCCTTTTAAGCTCTCTCTTCAATTTTCCCCCATAAGAATGAAGATATAATAGCTGCCAAGGATACTTACCAAGTGTCATGTCATAGCGTAAATAGAATATCTCAAAATGAGCCCATTAATGCAAGTTAACGACTTTATCATCCAAGATGATAGGCATATCGTCCTGGTCGATCAGTATAAATGAAGCTCAATCAGTCCGAGATGATTTGGGATGATCAAAAGAAAATTGGTTACATCGTCCAGGCCGATAAGATATCATCCTGGCCGATTAGTTTAAAACTAATTTCAATCATACTGATTATCGCCCGGAATAGATGCTGGCCGATGTAAATTGTCTAAGACATCATCCCGACCGATCCTGCGATCGGCCCGGCCGATGTGATCGTATTAATCAGCCTTTAATGCTTTCCAAAGATTCTAGATTAATTAAGGCATAATTGAGTTAGATCATCCTCGGCGATGTGTATATAGTCCTGGCCAATTTCTTAAAATAAAGAATATCTAAATTGATCATGGCGGTTGATTATTTCTTAATTGGGCTTATCGTCCTGGCCGATACACGTATCGTACAAGCTGATCTGCTTAATGATGGCTGCCTTAATGAGGAGGATGCCCTATTTAGGGTTTTTATTTTTAAATCAATCATGTGGGCTGATATAAATATCATCTCAGATGATGTTACCAAAAATAGAAAACTCTAGGGAACATTAAGAAAATCTTTCAAGTTACAAAGCATAAGGAGCCACACCAAATACAATAGACTCAAGAAAGGAAAAAGGGGAGGGGCACAAACAATCAGAATAATAAACACCAAAAACAATCCTAGATCTAGTGAACAAAACAAATATTCTTAAAATGAGAAAGTTACTTCTTGATTTTATTCAAAAACTTAGTAAGGAATGGATTGACAACGCATAATCCAGAAAAAAGTAAGAAATTCATAAATTGTTAATCAAAGCTCAACTTCTTTATAAGGCTCAAAAAATTTTTAATCTAATATATAAATCAAGGAATAAATTAGAGAAGGAAACAATAATTTTTTCAAAACTCCTTCCATAAAATATATCTAATAGAAGATCAATGCACGAATTGCTGAGTCAGGAACCATGATTTTCAAGCACAAGTTTTGAACATGTCAAGGATTTTCTTAAGCTTTTAGTAGTATAAGAAAAAATAAGCATTTTTGTGGGCTCATTTTATTCCCTTTATTACTTGAATGGCTCTTTGAACATCTTTTAATTTTTAATACACTTTGTATATTTTTTTCAATTTGGCGTCATTACGCATCTTTTGGTTTGACATCGTTGGCCACTTTTTTTTCAATAAAACAATATGCTTTCTTTCTTATATTTTCAAAAATAAAGTAACCCCATATTATTAACAGAATGAACTACTTGATTAAGAAAATTTTGAGGTGGATTCAACAATCTTGCAAAAGATTCATATTCGATAAAAATTTGTAGGGAGATGAAAAAGATCAGTTTCAAAATCCAATTTAAAATATGAAAATGATTTTGAATTAAAAGTAAAATAACCTCTTTAAGGAGAGAGAAAGAGAAACAAAATCATGAATTTCCTTCCTCTAACTGTTTTTAGAGAAATCAATAAAAACTTTCATAGGAATTCAAGAAAAATATAGGAGGCAGATTTTTTATTTTTAAAAAAGTGATCGTGTGTGTTGATCAGAGAGAAACTGAAAAAGGAAAAGAAAGAAAAGATAAAAAAAATAGAAAATCATAAAAACAAAAGAACAAAACAAAACATGCAAAACTTAAAAAATACAAACAAAGGTTTAAGCACCATCTTGCTCTTAGTCCGATGCTTCAGAAACCAAGTTTGACCAAGAAATTTTTTTCTTTTCATTATTTGACCAGTTTATAATTTCCTTTGTTTTATCTTTTTCTTTTGTAGGAAGAGTTCTTAAATTGGGGCACTTATTTTTTATATGTCCAAGCTTTCTATATCTAAAGCAAATAACATCAGAAGGAATCTTGACATTCTTATCATTTTTACCTTTATTCCACTTTTGTTGATGCTTATGTTTGTGCTTTAGTGGGCTTGATAACTCATCACTTTCATCATTTATTAAGTCACTTTTCTCCATGTCTTCTGCTTTTAGTACTATCATTTCACATGCATCCAAAAGTCTTTTACCCAAACTTTCCTCGTAGGCAATGAGTGAGCAAATCAAATTATCAATAGAATACTCATTCAAATTCTTTGATTTAAAAATAGCAACTACTTTAGCTTCAAAGTTATCTAGTAGACAATGAAGAATTTTATTAATTTTATTAACTTTTTCAAAATTTGAAAATTCTTTACCTAAAGCATGCATTGATGTAACAATTTGAATAAACCTAGTATACATGTCTATGATCATTTCAAAAGGTTTCATTGAAAACATTTCATAATCACGCATTAACATATTCAACTTGGATTACTTGATTTCACTAGTTCTTTCATATATGGTTTGTAGTTTATCCCAAATTTTCTTTCCAGTAGTGCATGTGGATACTAACATAAAATCTTCAGAATTTAAAGCACGAAAAAAACAATTTAAAGATTTTGTATTCAATTGAGCATCGATTCATTCATCTCTATTCCATTTATTAAAAGGAATATCAGTTTTAATTCCATCTAAAATATGTGACAGTACAGAGTAACCAGTTAAAATCATATGTCACATACGAAAATCAATCGATTGCAAGAAAGTATGACATGCAAATTTTCCAAAAATCAAATGTAATATTTTCAAATAAAGGTGGTCTGGTGATTGAATAACCTTCCATTGTATTACAATTTCCAAAGTTAGCCATGGATCAAAATTCAAAAAGTTTTCAAACTCAGTTTTTACGAATCCTGCTCTGATACCATTTGAAAGTTTGTTAGGGATGTTAGGCCCTTAAGAACTAGCGCAAGGCTAACCAAGGAGGGGGGGGGGGGGGGGGGGGGTGAATCGGTATTTAAAACAAACATAATATTAAAACCAAGATCAAGATTTACCACAATGAAATTGAAGTGCGGAAATTAAATGCGGAAGTAATAAGGAAAGAAGACACCAAATTTATAGTTGTTCGATCAAACCTTGACCTACATTTACTCCTTCGAGGTACCCTCTGAGTATTACATTAAACTAAGTGTCTCTCCTTTAGCCCCCATAGCTAGGCGAAGAAGCCCTAACAAAATAACTTCCACCTTCCCCGGTGCGGCGGAGTCACCGGGTCCTTTGACACCAAGGAGATCTTCTACTTTGGCGAACTTCCCTCAAGATAAGCCTTGAATCCAATGGTATTCAGGTGCGAACTTGTCGGAGAAACCATGTGGAACCCCTCCACACTCCCTTGAGTCCCCCCTCATAGGACCTTCTCCCTCTCAAACTCCACGCTTTCCTCACTCCCTTTTAAGCTCTCTTTTAAAGTTTCCCCCACAAGAACGAAGCTATAGTGGCTACCAGGGACACTTACCAAGTGTCATGTCATAGATTAAATAGAAGATCTCAAAATGAGCTCATTAATACAACTTACCAACTTTATCATCCAGGACGATAGGTATATCGTCCTGGCCGATCAGTATAAATTAAGCTCAATCATCCATGGACGATTTGGGACGATCAGAAGAAAATTGGTTACATCATCCAGGCGTATAAGATATCATTCTGGCCGATTAGTTTAAAATGAATTTCAATCATCTTAATCATCACCCGGAATAGATGTTGCAAGGTGTAAATTGTCCAGGACATCGTCCCAACCGATCCTACGATCGGCCCGACCGATGTGATCGTATCAATTAGCCTTTAATGCTTTCCAACGACACCAAATTAATTTAGGCATAATTGAGTTAGATCATCCTGGATGATGTGTATATCGTCCTGGCCGATTTTCTAAAATAAAGAATATATAAACTAATCATGGCGGCTGATTCTTTCTTAATTGGGCTTATCGTTTTCTGGCCGATAAAAGTATCGTCCAAGCCGATCTGCTTAATGACGGCTTCCTTAATGAGGAGGATGCCCTAATTAGGGTTTCTGTTTTTGAACCGATCATCCAGGACGATATAAATATCATCCCAGACGATGTTACCAAAAATAGAAAACTCTAGGGAACATAAGAAAATCTTCCAAGTTACAAAGCATTAAGAGCCACATCAAATACAATAGACTCAAGAAAGGAAAAAGGGTACAAACTAACTCAGACCTAGTCCACCGAATCTTGAGCTGGTTCCAAATTGTAGTCTGATTGTGTGGAACTGAAATGTCAGTAGCTAAGGCAGTCGTAGAGAAATAAGAGTGTTTGCTATCATCAAAATCATAATCCATGAAAACAGATCTGCAATAGATGTGAAAATAAAATTGAGATCAGAGGATGGAGATGATCAGATAAGGACTAAAAATATCAAAATATAGTGAAAACAAAAAAATGATACGAAAAAGATAAACACAAATAAAACAAGGATTTTTTTTTCTTTTTTATGGCATGAATATGACATAGTCTCCATGTGATAGATTTTAAAATTTTGTAAAGATCATTGAGTTAACATTGCTAAAATCCAAAAAATAGTTAGAACAACCGATCCATTTAACCCTAACTCAGTATTTTTCAGGGAAAATTATCTTTTGAAAATAAAAAATCTAAATAAAAAAAGTCAATTGGTTTAAAAAAGGAAATGCATTCAAAAACTTGTTTCCAGAAAAATATTTTATAGAGTAATATATCAAAGTAATTAGTTACAATTAGAAATTTAAAATTCAAGTCCTTGAAAAATATCAAGTGATACAAGAAGTCTTCTAAGATTTAAAAATTTAAAAGGAGAAGAAGCTTGCTTTTGGTGAGCTCATTTTATGCCTCTTATTAATTTGTTTGGCACTTTATGCATCTTTTGATTTTTGATACACTTTGTGTGTGTATGTGGGGGGGGGGGAGGGGGCACTTTATATATATATATATTCAATTTGACGTCATTGTGCATCTTTTATTTTTGACGTCATTGGCCATTTTTTTTTTCATTAACTGTTATGCAAGCTAGATCCCTTTCAAAAATTCTTAAATATTCTTAGTTGTGATTATAACTTCTAGATATTAGAGAAGAAAAACTCACTCTCTAATATAGGGAAGAATGAATCAAAAGGCAGAATAAAAAAATCATATGATACTTTTAATGACAAGATTACAAAATCTAAAAGTAAAATAAAGACTTTGAACATTATATTTATAAAATTGATTATTGTAGCAAGATTGAAAAGATCTCAATTTCAAAAACCATTTGTTAATTTGAAATAGATTTTTATTTAGAGAAGAAGATTACACAACTAAAGGAGGTTAGAGAAAGAGACATAATTAATGGTTTTTTCACCCTTTAACAAATTAAGAGATGTTAAAGCCTTGACTCACAAAATTTTAAAATAAAAATAAGTCATAAAATATCAATTTCAGCGAAGATTTCTAAATAAAAAATAAGATAAAAGAAGTAAAAGTTAAAACAACAAAAAATAAACAACATATCAGAAATCAGTAGGAATCAAGTTCATGCATTTATGTCAATCACACCCAATCTGGTCCTTAAAGTACTGAAAGTGTCGAAGGCCAGTGGCTTAGTAAAGATGTCAGCCAGTTGATTTTCAGTTTCCATATGGTGTAACTCAATATCTCTCTTGGTCACATGGTCTCTAATGAAGTGATGTCTTATTTCTATATGATTGGTCCTTGAATATTGGATAGGATTCTTAGAAATATAGATGGCACTAATGTAGTGACAAAGAATTGGAATTGTACCTACAGGTAATCCTAAATCTAGAACTTGTTGTTTCAACCAAAAAACTTTGGCCACACAACTTCCTATAGTAATGTACTCAGCTTCAGAGTGGAAAGTGCAACAGAGTTTTGCTTTCTACTAAACCAGGAGACTAAAGACTATCCTATGAATTGGCAAATCCCTTAAGTGCTTTTTCTATCCACCTTACATCCTACAAAATTAGAATCAGAATATCCAATAATCGTAAAAGAAGAGATGTTCCTAGGATATCAGATTCTTATGTTTTGGGTCCCTGAAAGGTATCTAAGAATTCTCTTAACTGAAGTCAAGTGGGATTCCTTAGGATCATCTTGAAATCTTGCACAAAGATAAATGCTAAACATGATATTATGTCTGCTAGCAGTCAGATAAAGTAAAGATCCAATCATCCCTCTGTACTTCTTTTGATCAACTGATTTTTCATTAGCCCCTTGTCCAACAAAACACCTGAGATCATGGGAGTATTAATTGCCTTGGCTTTGTCAATTTCATAATTCTTCAAGATGTCGTTTATGTACTTTGATTGATTCAAAAAGGTTTCATCATCCAATTATGGCATATGCTAAACTCTAAAAAGTAGGATAACTCTCTCATCATACTCATCTCAAACTCCTTATTATTTTAGAAAAATTATCACATAGTCTTTTATCAGAAGATCCCAAAAATATATAATTGACATAGATCTGAATAATGAGTAAATCTTCTCCTACTTTCTCAGAAAAAGGGTGATGTCTATGCTCCCCTTAACAATTTCTCTCTCTAGTAAAAATGTGCTAAGCCTCTCACACGAAGCTCTAGGTACCTACTTTAATTGGGAATTGGGAACTCTCAAAATCTGGGGGTTGTTCTACAAACACATCCTCTTTTATTACCCTATTTAAAAGGCACTCTTAACATCCATTTGAAAAAGCTTAAATCCCTTATTATAGGTAAAGGCTAATAGCACTCTAATGGCATCCAATCTAGCTACAAGGGCAAATGTCTCCTCAAAGTCTATCCCATCTATTTGGTTGTACCCCTTAGCCACTAATCTTGCCTTATTCCTAACCACCACACCAGAAGCATTCATCTTATTCTTAAAGACCCATTTTGTTCCAACTATACTTTATCCCTTTGGTCTTTCTACAAGCTCCCAAACATTATTCCTAACGAATTGGTTCAACTCCTCTTGCATGGCTAAGATCCAAAACTCATTAGAAAGGGCTTGATTGATGTTGGTGGGTTCAGTCATTGAGATAAAGGTAGAGTGGTTCACTTCCTTCCTAAGTCCATGCCTAGTTCTATTTCCTTCAGAAGGGTCTCCTAAGATTCGTTCTTTGGGGTGACTCAAAGAGTATCTCCAATCTCTAGGTAAAGTGTGTGTAGGTTCGACCCTTTCCTCTAGATCTTCATTTTCTTTTTCTTAGGTAATCTCTCCTACTCCTTCAGTGTTTTGGGGGTCTACCCACTTCTCCAAATTTTCTACTCTAGTGGTAATCTCTCAAACATCATCATCCTCAACTCTAGACTTCCTAGGATCAAATTCATCAAACACTACATGAGTAGTTTCCTCCACCACCAAAGTCCTCTTATTAAACACCCTAAAAGTCTTCCCAACATTAGAATATCCTAAGAACAATCCATCAGATTTTAGGTCAAATTTACCTAAGTGAGACTTCCTATTATTATGAATGAAAACCTTACAACCAAAGAAATGAAGGTGGGAAAGATTTTGTGTTCTAACCTTAAGGATCTCATAGGGTGTATTATTTAATTTGACTCTAACATTCACCCTATTCAACACATAATAAGTTGTGTTAAACGCTTCAGCCCAAAAGTATTTTGAAAGTGAATACTCAGCAAGCATGGCTCTAGCGGCTTCCACTAAGGTCCGGTTCTTCCTTTTAGCTATCCCATTCTGCTAAGGGGTTCTAGGAGCTGAGAAGTTGTGGCTAATCCCCTTATCCTCACAAAAGTCTCTAAATTTCTCATTTTCAAACTCTCCCCCATGATCACTATGGATGGTCAAAATCTCACAACCTAGCTTTTTTTGGATCCAAGTGAAGAAGGTTCTAAACTCATCAAAAGACTCATTCTTATGTGACAAAAATAAAGTCTAAGTAAACCTCGAGTAGTCATTGATAATCACAAAACCAAAGACTTTTTCTCCTAAGCTGGCAATGCTAATGGGTCCAAACAAATCTTTGTAAAGAACTTCTAAAGGTCTAGAGGTGCTAAAGTCCTTAATGGAGTGAAAAGTAGAGTGGACTTGCTTTCCTAATTGACAGGCATTATAAAGGTGGTCTTTTGAAAACTTAAGTTTGGAGACACCTCTAACTAGGTCTTTCTAGATAACTTTTTTAAGAGTTTTCATACTTGCATGACATAATCTCCCGTGCCACAATCATGAATCATCAACAGCAGATTTTAAGCAAAATGAAGCAATATATTTAATATTATTTAAATCAAGCATGTAAACATTATTGATCCACTTTTCCTGCAAAATAGTGTTATTATTTAAGCTGATAATGCATGAATTTGCCAAAAATTTTATCATGAAGCCCTTATCACAAAGTTGATTGATACTGAGCAAGTTGTATTTCAGTCCATCTACAAGCAAAACATTTTCAATCAGAAGGTTCTTGAAATTTCCAATTATACCTGAGCCTACCACCTTCCTAGTGGTGTTGTCTCCAAGAGTAACCTTGCTTCCTATCCTGGTCTCCAGCAAAATGAATTGATTGGCATCGCCAGTCATATATTGAGAGCATCTGCTATTCAAGTACCACATTTTCTCATGATGCCTTTTGTGAGAGCTTGCCTACAAAATTATTAAATGTCAGATCATGTTTGGGTTCCTTCTTATGAAAAGTAGAATGCAACGCATACTGTGAATCATGTAACTTGGGTCTCCAGACCCAATGTAAACTATGGTGAATGGTGCAAGTGTGGGCTATGTGTCCTAGCATGCCACCTAAAAAACATCTTAACTACAGGAAAAAGATGCACTAATCTACTCATGTGGTGATGCTTCTTTTTATGTGATGCATGCAATGATGTTTTTTTATTTTCAAAAGTTTTTAGATTTTTTAACTTTTTAAACTCCATTTCTAACTCAGCATGAGATGATTTTAAGGAATCATGTGTATCAGATAATTCAGCATGCTTTTTGTTTAATGCATCAAACTCATCAAGTAAAGACATGTGATTGCTATCAATTATAGAATGACCTTTAAGAAGGATTTTATGCTCTTTTTGTAAATTAAAAAAAAATCCAATTTCAAGTTGGCATATGTTTTCTTAAGTTTTCTGTATGATGCATTAATTTGTTACTAAAACATCAAGTAGTTTCTCATAAGTTCGTTCACATACCTCTTCTTGGTCACCATGACCAAGATGATCGTCTGCCATTAAGCACAAGTTTGTTGTCTCCTCTTCAGGTTCAGTCTCAGAGGAGTCTGATGCAAAATCTGCCCAGAATGACTTTTGGAATCTCTTCTTGTCCTTCTTGAACTAGGGTTTCTCTTCACCCTTTTCCTTGCTTGGGTGAGACTTAAATGTAGGGCAATCAGCTTTAACATGTCCTGGCTTCCTGCATTCAAAACAAATCATGTTTTTATAACTCTTAAAATTTTTGTTTCCCTTACCTTTATTCCACTTTTGATGGTTCTTTTGCTTCTTCCTTAGAAAGATTTTAAATGGCCTTGTGATTAAGGCAACATCATCACTTTCAGACCCAAAAGATTCAATGTCCATGTTATTGGCCTTCAGTGCCACAGTTTTCTCCTTCTTTTTCTCACATACATCAAGATTTCTTTGATTCACCCCTTGCTTGTAAGCAATGAGTGAGCCAAATAAGTTATCAATCAAATAAGTATTCAAATATTTAGATTCAGTAATTACAGTAATTTTAGCATCAAAAGAGGAATGCAAGCATCTCAAAATTTTATTTACCTTTTCATAGTTAGTGAGTTCTCTTCCTAAGGCATGCAAAGAAGTTACAATTTAAGTAAACCTTGTATACATTTCAGAAATTGATTAAGATGATTTCATATAAAAAAGTTTCGTTATCATGCAAGAAAATTTTTAATCGAGATTGCTTACCATCTTTAGTTCCTTCATAAGTAATACACAATTTATCCAAAATTTCTTTACCAGTAGTGCAAGTTGAAACGCACATGTAATCTTCAAATTTTAAAGCACAGAAAAATAGTTCAAATATTTTGTATTAAGTTGTTCTAAATCCCTATCATCATGAGTCCATTCAGTAAAAGGAAGAGGAATATTAACTCCATTAAGTTTACCAGTCAGAGGTGTATAACTATCCTTAACAAGCATCCACATGCGATAATCAATTGATTATAAAAAAGTAGACATGCTTGTTTTCAAAAAATCAAAAGGAATATTATCAAACAAAGGTGGTCGAGTAATGGAATATCTACAGTATTACAATTGCCGGAGTTAGCCAGTCATATTTTTATGAATCCCGCTCTGATACCACTTGAAAGTTTGTTAGGGATGTTAAGCCCTTATGAACTAGCCCAAGGCTAACCATTTAGCTTGAGAAAGAATAAATGCGTTTAAAAGGACACAATTTATAAACTCACCTACGTCTACTCCCTAGAGGCAAGGTTGTTAGGAAATTATTTGCATAACATTATTGCAAGTATAGTTTTGATGATTCTAAATATTATTGATGTGTTGTAACAGTTTTTGGAAGATTTGTTTTTGCTCTTGTGTGTACTAATATTTCAGGAAAATTAGGAAGACTTCAAATCAGATTATGAGATACTCTGTGAATTTGAAGCTTGTACTTCGGATTGTAATTGAGTGAATAAATATACACACACTTAAAGAAGATCTTGAAAAAGTTTTTGTACTGATCGTACGGGACGAACATTATTCGTAAATCAGATCAGTTATCTCCTTGTAAGAGCAATAGAACGGACAGGAACTGAACTGGAAAATTTTTTTAAGGACTGATCCAGACGAAATCATTTTTTGTCCGTTTCTCACTGTAAAAATTTTGTAGTCCACTTGACTAAGTTTTTGTTAGGAACCAACTTTTGATATAACTGTTCGTACCGGACAAAATTTTTTCCCGGGACAAACCAAGCCAGGACAAAATTGGTTTATGAACTAGCGGTGCCAGAAAAAAGTTTTTAGCAAGTTTTTCATGTCCTTTCAAGAGTCCTAGAAACTTTTACAAGCCTTTGGGTTATTTTCTCTTGAGAGGGATCATTGGTGAGAGAGATTTGAAGAGTTAGTGAGGGGTTTGTGAATTATTTATCTCTTTGATCTTTGAAGGCTCTCAAAATAAGTCCGGTTCTCTCACAAAACTCAAACCAAAATCACTTAGAGGGGATTTCAAGGGAGTGTGAAGGGGATACAACGGTTGCTGAAACTTCATTAAAGTGAGTTTTGGCGAAAGAATCTCTTTGGTGTAAATCCGCCGCGGGGATGAAAGTGATTTTGTAAGGCTTCTCCGCCAGTGCGGGCAAAAGGAGAGTACTTTGTGGTATTAAAACTCGGAGGGTGCCTCCACAGTCAAATGACCGAACCCTTATAGTGTTTCTTTCTTATTTTTCTTCTGCATTTAATTTCATTCAACTCTTTTAATTTAACTTGCCTACGTATAATTTTTAATTCAATTACCCCCCTCTTGGTTCCTTGGGACTAGAGGCACCCTAGACCCAACCAGGTATTACACTAAACACATTGACTCTCCTTTAGCTCCCACAGCAAGGTGGAGATGCCCTCACAAAAAATCCTTTGTGCCAACCCCAGCGAGGCAGAGAACCCAACTTCTTTTGCTTCCTCCTGAAGCAGGCAGAGAACTTAACTCCTTTTGTTTCCTCCTGAAGAGGTAGAGAACCTTGATTGATTTTTGAAGAAGACCTTCTCTAAACCCTCCAAGGACAAGAGACTCTAGTGGAAGAAGAAGAAGTGGAACAATGCTTGGAGCAACCCTTATGACATTCCCTCACAAGCTCCCTCTCACAAAATCCTCTCTCTCTCCCTCTCTCTTCCTCTCTCTCCCTCTCCTCTAGGCTTTCTCAAGTCAAGACAGTAGCAAAAGATCTTCTTTAAGGTTGAACAAGAGATCTTAACTAGAAGAGCTTCAGAATAGTTCTTATTTTATAAAAATAAACTTTATCGTCCAGGACGATAGAGGTATCGGCCTGGCCGATCAGCGTAAATTTCACTCAATCAGCCCGGTTAGTTTGGGATAATTAGAGTAATTTTGGTCACATCGTCCAGGCTGATAATATATTATCCTGGATGATTAGTTCAAATTCGAGCAAAATCATCATGAACATTACCCTGAATAGAATTAGGCTGATGTCAATCATCCATGCCATCTCTTGGTCGATTCTACGATCGTCCCGATCGATGTAATCATGTAATCAGCCTTAATTACTTTCCTTCATCACCTGATCAATTTAGGTATAATTGTGCGGCATCGTCCAGGCCAATAGGATATCATCCAGGATGATGTCCTAAAATAAAGAATACCTAAATAGATTATGGCGGTTGATTCTTTCTGATTTGAGCCTATCGGCCCGAACGATACAATATTGTTTTGGCCGATCTTCTTAATGATAGCTGCCTTAAGCATGATGCCCTGATTAGGGTTTCTATTTTTGAATCGATCATCCAGGCCGATATAAAAACTGTCCTGGCCGATATAAAAACCGGCCTGGCCGATATTACCAAAAACAGTAAACTCTAAGAAACAATTAGAAATTCTCCCAAGGTGTGTGTGTGCAAGGTTACTTAGTATTAGGAGCCACATCTTTTAAAATAGACTCAAGAAAAGGAAAAGTGTACAAAGTGACTCAGACTTAGTCTACCCAATCTTGAGTTGGTTCCAATTATCGTCTAATCTTGTGGACCTGAAATGTTAGTAAGCAAGACAGTCGCAGAAAAATAAGAGTGTTTGCTATCATCAAAATCATAATCCATGAAAATAGATTTGCAATACTGGGAAATTTTATGGAATGCCTGGGAGTGAATGAGATGGTATGGGTAGAGGTGCCATATTCAAATGGCTTCGAAGACCTTGGATGGTTGAGATCAACCGGGCATGCCATCAGATGATTTCTAACTGGAAGGGGACAACCTGGGGAGTCATTTTGAGCTTAGAAGAGGTGAGTGCAGGCCTTGGGGAAGCTTTGTATATGAATCATGAAGAGGAGACCACTATAACTAGTTTTTTATTTACCCCGGCTACCGCCAACCACTATCTTGGTTAAGCTTAGTTGGAAAGGTTGTTGTGGGAAGGGTGAGCTTAATGGTGATCTCAATTGGATAGGAGGTAACCTAATTCACTTGAATGGCACAAGTTGACCCAAAAAACTGTATGGTTTTGGTCAATTTAGGCTCAACTTAGGTTGTGTCAGCTAACTGGGTTTATGGGGGAAGTGTGTTTAGTCAGAAAGCATCCAATACAAGTGTCAATTGGGTTTGAATTACTTTGAAGTGGAATATGGCTTAGGTCAAAGTGGTTTTGACCACTTGTAGCTAGCTTAGAGGTTTACCTAAGACATCCAAAGGGTTGGGCTAACTGTGGTGAATGTGTTGGACCTAGGGTGGGATAGGTGTGTTGGTTGGGCTTGATGAGGCGTGGGTTGGGAAATGGCTCAACCAATAAATGTTTTGACCACTTTGGGTTAGCCTAATTCCTAACCCAAGTTGACCCAAGGGCTGGGACAACTAGACAAGGTGTGTTGGGTCAAGGGGGATCTAATGCCACCATTGTTTTGATCAAATTGGGCTATGGTTAGAATTTGGCTCAAGGGGAACCTCTCTTTGGACACTTGGGTGAAGCCAAATGGCTAACCCAAGTGGACCCAAGTCTTGGGTCTTCAAGTGGTGTCTCTTAAGGACCAAATGGGTTACTCTATGGGTTTTAATGTGTTTCGAAAGTCTTGGTTAAAAAGGTTTGAGAGGGTGGAAGTGTATGGAAGGTTTGGTCAAACTTGGTTGACTTGGTCAACCAAGTGGACCTAGGGTCAAGGGTTAGGTCCATTGAGTTCAAATTAATCATATGAACTCAATGGAGGTGGTTTCAAAAAAAGGGGAGGTCATTTAGTTTGAAAAGGATGCTTAAACCCTTAAGAGTCACTTATGTCAACCAAGGCTAACTTGGTCAACCATGTCAAATCAAAGTATAGGTTTGGGTCCAATGTCTTCGTAGTGATATTTAGGATCCATTGGGATATGTTTTGAAGTTTGATAGGGTTAAACTATATTGAGTATTGGGGAAAATACAAAAAACCCCTTTAAAGGGTATTTTGGTCATTTTGACCCCTTATCAATCCAAGATCAAACTAGGTCCAACAAAGTCTATTTAGTGGTTTAAAAAGAATCCTAAGGTACTATTCCACTAAAGGGCAAGTCCAGTGGCACATGTTGAAGATATTTAATAGTTTAGCAACCTTTGAAAATCAATTTAGTTTATGGGTAGAGACCTCAGAATGAGCTCAAATTTGGTAGGTTGGTCTTAGAGACATATCTAAGCAATATTTAATTAAAAAACCCTAAATCAAAGTTTATTTGACTGGGTTTCAAGGTGATAGAAAAATTACCCAAAAAGGGGTATAGGACCAAGGTTCTTAGCCCTAGGATTTGGTTTATAAGGTTAGATTTAGATTGGATTTTAAAGTTAAATGAATAAGTTTGAATTATAAACATCTTTGACAATCAAATTATTGATTGGTATTGATTGGATATGATTTGAAAATTAATTAAAAGTTGGTTTAAAGTGTGACTTGAGTTTGAATTAAACAGTAGAATTATATTTGATTAGGATTGGATTTTATTTTGACTAGGACCTATATGATTGAGAAGTGGACACCTTCCAATCATTAGGTCACTAAGAAGAAACTCAGGTAGATCCTAGTGACTTCATACATAAATGAGGTCAACACTTAGTAGCAATAAATTACTTCTCAAAATGGGTATAAGTGATTGAAAGTGCTCTTATGGCACTTGAAAGTTTGACAGGGATGTTAAGCCCTTATGAACTAGTCCCAAGGATAACCAAGAGAAGGGTGAATTGGTATTTAAAAAAATCTTTCAATCGAAATAAAATCTTAAAACAAAAACCAATATTCACCATAGAAATCAAAGTGCAGAAATTAAATGCAAAAGTAGTAGTAAAGAACACAAAAATTTATAATAGTTCGGTCAACACGACCTACGTCCACTCCCCTGAGGCGCCCTCTAAGTATTTCACTAAACTCAGTGTCTCTCTTTTTGCCCCCACAAAAAGGTAGAGAAGCCTTTACAAACCTCCTTTCCACCAACCCAGGTGAGGCAGAGAACCCAACTCCTTTTGCTTCCTCCAGAAGCAAGCAGAGAACCCATCTCCTTTTATTTCCTCCTGAAGCAGGTGAGAACCTTGATCAGATGTTGAAGTAGACCTCTCTAGAACCCCCAAGGAACTAAGGATGATAACTAGAGAAGATGACGATGAATCCTTACTTGGAGAAACCTTTGTGAAACCCCTCACAAACTCCCCATCACAAGATCCCCTCTCTGTCTCTCTCCCATGCTCTCCCTCTCCTCTTGACTCTCTTAGGTCAGAATAGCAGCAAACGATGATCCCTTGAAAGGAATAAGAGGTCTTAAATAGAAGATCTTTGAAATAGATCTTAATTGCAACAAACTGACTTTATAATCCAAGATGATATAATTATCATCCTATACGATCAGGGCAAATTAAGCTCAATCAGCCAGGATGATTTGGGATAATCAGAAAGTTTTGTTCATAACATCTAGGCTGATAGACTATCATCTTGTTTGATTAGTACAAATCATTGAATATCATCCAGAATATTACACTGAATGGATGTCTAGATAATGGAAAAATAGCTTGATTGTCCAGGCCGATCTAACGATCATCCCAGATGATTAGTTTAAATTCATGAAAATGGTCTAGAGCATCGCCCTGAATAGAAGCTGGCCGATATTTGGTCATCCAAGGATAACTAAGGTTTGTGAACTAATCATCTCGGCTGATCCTGCATTCATCCAGGATGATATGATTATGCAATCAAACCTTAATTACTTTCCTTATTTAGTAGATTAATTTAGGATAATCATGTTTTATCATCATGGATGATGTCGTGGACGATATCCAAAAATAAATAATACCTAAATAGTTCTGGCGACTTATTCTTTCTGATTTGAGCCTATTGTCCCGGCTGATATAAATATCATCCAGGATAATGTGCTTAATGAAAATTGCCTTAACCAGGATGCCCTAATTAGGGTTTCTATTTTTAACTGATCGTCCAATATGATAACTTGGATCATCTCGGACGATGTGAGCAAAAATAGAAAACTCTAAATAAGATAGAAAAATTTCTCCAAGTGTATGTGTGTGCAAGGTTACTTAGTATCAGAAACCATATTGTTTACAAAGACTCAAGAAAAGGAAAAGTTTTCAAATTGACTCAGACCTAGACTACCCAATCTTGAGCTGGTTCAAATTACAATTTGATCTTGTGGTCCTAAAATGTTAGTTGCAAGGTAGTCGTAGAGAAACAAAAGTGTTTGCTATCATTAAAATTATATTATCTAAAAAATATATTTACAACAATCTCCCCCTTTTTGATAATGACAAACACAAAAAATAATTGAAGCAGTTTAAAGTAATTTTAAATGAAACAGATGAAGAAACAAACACAGTTCAAATAGGTCAACTAACCAACATAAAATATAACAAACTAGAATAATAAAAATGGTATAAACTCGTACATCTACTCCCCCTTTTGATATCACAAGAAGGAGGAGGAAAACGAAAACACAACAAAAACTACTAAACAATATTACAAAATAACATCACACAAAAATCAAGCAAACTAAAAGAAAGACATCCCTTGATCATCCGAAGGAGGAGGTGGTGGTGGATGTGGCTGAAAGTAACTAGAAAGAGTCATGAACTGCTCTTCAAACCTGGCCCTATCCTGGTCGTGCTGGTGCTACTAGTGAGCCACGAGGAGTCAAAACAAGAAACATCCTCAATATGTTATTGCTCCTACACAGCAACATAGGTCTTGAATCGTATCTCCCACTAGTCAAATTGCTCTACCAGCTAATCCAGCTAAGAGTGTTGGCAGAGCAGAGCAGGTGCAAGAATACGTGCAGGAGCTACCTCCACAGCTCCCTCGGCTTACTCATGCTCCAGGTGGAGATGAGTATTGTGAAGAACATGGAAGGAGTTGTTTGAGTAAAAGGAAGGCTAAAAATTTGGTGGAGCAGGATATCAGAGGTCGTATTTTGATTCTAAGATATAGGTAATGATATACCCTAGGGCATGATTGGGCTTCCTCCTATCTCCTGGATCTCGAATACTAGTCAGATACTCAATATCGTAAAAATCAAATCAGTGGTATTCAATTCATGATGGGCCAAAATGTAAAAAAATGTGATCAAAAGAAGAGGAGTGATATGAACGCAATCACCAGCTTTTTGAATTATTGAGGTGCGAAGGACATGCTGGATTATCCTAGCATCTTTGAGTAAGGTGCTAGACTCTCCAATATGAAAGTGAGAATTAGTGTTTCTTAAAATGTGGTTGGCTAGAGCCTAGTTGTAGTCAGGATCAGAATACAAGATGTGAAGTTTGTCCCCTGTGGTGGAAAGTTGCAAAAGTTATTGACAGTCTTGATATGTGATTTTGATGAGACTTCAATTCATATAGGACTCGAGGACAGTAAAAGAAGAATTTATGCGGAGGCTAGCAAAAGTACAAAAAGAAGCTCCGAGTTGACCAGGACAGAGAGGGTGAGAAGGAAGGTCAACGAAGTGTGCGCAAACGAATCTAGAATAGGATAAAATAGAATATGCGGGTTGACAGTCATGGATATAGTGATCCCAGCTATTTTGTACCTCAAATAGGTAGCTTGGTCGCTTACCTCAAAAAGCGAGGGTCCATATTCACCCTTGAGAAACTCCCAGAAGGATGGCAATATCTCTTTCCTTCTGCCATGATCAAGAATAACAAGGAAATAGGAAGTGCAAGACTGATGGAAGAAGAGTGTGTAAGAAAAAATGTTTGGAATCCTCAAATTTTAAAAAATCGACCCGATCGTCTAGGATGATCGCAGAATAATCTAGGCTGATCGGGTGTAATAATTGCATCCAGGATGATTGGTCAAAAAAGCGATAAAGTCATCCATGACAATTAGATATCATCCAGGATGATAAGATACATGTGATCATCCCGAGGAGTCAAGCCAGTCCACCATTGAAAAATAAGATCATCATGGACGATTAGGTAGATCGTATAGGATGATGCACAATAATGGATCGTACCAGATGATTTTAAAAACACTTAAAACATTGCCACGTGTATCGTCCAGGATGAACAGGTGGATCATCCGAGACAATCACTAATAACTAATCATACTGGCCAAATTTAAAGGGTTTTAAATGTATTGTCACGTGTATCATCTAGGAAGAACATGTGGCTCATACGGGCCAATTTTCCATAAATTGAGCAAAGAGTAAGAACATCATCCAGGACGAAGAGAATCATCCAGGATGATCACAAATGTTTGAAGCTGAAGATGATCAGATCGTCTAGGATGATCAAAAGTAGAAGATTCATATTAGTCGTTTAGATGGAATTTCAATAGTGAATTGAACTAATCATCCATGACGATATGAATATCGTCCTGGAAGATGTGATAAAAAAGTTTAAAATCAGATGATGGATGGAGATGATCAAAGAAGGCCTAAAAACACAACACCAGTAAAAGATAAAGTAAAAAAGACATAAAAGAAAAGATAAAAATTGAAAAAAAAAAAGTTTTTTATTTCTATTTTTTATTTTTGTTTAAAAAATAAGTCATGAAATATGATAAATTCTCCAAGTGATTGAATTTAAATACTTGTTAGACCAATGAGTCAACATCGTCAAAATCTGAAAATGGTAGAATATCTTATCCTGCTAACCCTAGCTCGAACTTCTCTCAATGCAAAACCGTCTTTTGAAAAAAAGAGACCTAACTCAGAACAAACCAATTGGATAAGAAAAAAGAGTTTCATTCAAAACTTGGTTCTAGAAAAAAATATCTTATAGAATAATATACCAAAGTTATTTGTCACAATCATGAAATTTGAAATCAAGCCTTTGAAAATATCAAGTGACACATGAATTCTTCTAAGATTAGAAGGTTTTGAAAGAGAGGGAAGATTTCTTTTTATGGGCTCATTTTATGACTCTTGTCAATGGAATGACGCACTTTGCACATATTTTGATTTTTGATATAATTTATGTATATTTTTTAATTTCACGTCATTGCATATCTTTTCTTTTGGCATCATTGGCCATTTTTTATTATTTTTATAAGCTTGATCCCTTTTTAAAACTCTTAAACATTCTCAGTTGTGAGTATATCTTCTAAATATTAGAGAAGAAAAACTCACTCTCTAATATAGGAAAGAACAAATCACAAAATAGAATCAAAATCATATGATAAATGCAACAATAAGATTTCAAAGAGCTTAAAAGTAATATAAAGACTTTGAACATTATATATATAAGGTAGATTACTGTAGCAAGATAGAAAAGATCTTAATTGCAAAGTTTGGTTATTAATTTGAGATAGCCTTTTGTTTAAAAAAGAAAATTACACTACTAAAAGAGGCTAGAGGGAGGGAAACAATCAACGGTGTTTCTCCTATTAACTGATTTAGGAATGTTTAGACATTGACTACAAATTTCCAAAAATAAAGATAAGGAAAAATATCATTTCAACTATAAAAATAAAACAAAAAACATCAGAGATGTAACAACTATAAAATAACAGCAACCATAAAAAAAAACTAAAACAGAAAGTAACAACAATCAAGAAAATAGGAAACATGCAATTCAGATCTTATTAAGCATCAAGTTTAAGCAATTATAAGCTGCGAGCCTCTGTTGTCCAAGTACCGTATGCTCTCACGAGGTCTTTGGTGAGTGCACTCCTGCAAAAATCATAAACTATTAGATTTAGAAACCCAAACAGGTTTGAGTCCCTTCTTATGAAAAGAAGAATGCAATGCATATGTGTTATGCTGTAAATCATGCAGTTTGGGTCTCCACACCTAATATATACTACGGTGAATAGTACAAGTGTGTAAAATGTGTCCTAACATGCCACATGAAAACATCGAACTCCAGAAAAAGGATTTACTAATCTGTTTGGGTTATAATGCCTCTTCTTATATTTTGGCTTTAGATCAAGTGTTGATGTATTCCAATTTCTCTCAAGTGTATTCAATTTCGCTTTAAATTTCAAGTTATCACTTTTTAAAATAGCATTATGAACATTCAAATAGTGGTTTGTTTTCTCAGATTCTTCAGTATAAGTTTTAAAATCAGATTCAAGTGAGGTGTTGGAAGCTTTCAAAGAATCATGCTTAATAATTAAATCATAATGTTTCTTATTTAAATTATTAAATTCATCAAGTAAAGGCATGTGATTGTTATCAAGTAGATTGTGATCTTTACTTAAACTTTTATACTTTTTTTGTAAATTCAAAAACTTCAATTTCAAACTAGCATGCATTTTCTTAAGTTTCTTATATGATGCATGAATTTTCTCACATATTTCAAGTAATTAATCATAGGTTGGTTCACATACCTCTTCTTGATCAAATTGACCAAGATGATATCCCATTAAGCACAAAATTATTATCTCCTCTTCAGCTTCAATTTCAGATGAGTCAGATGTAGAATCTACCCAAAAAGCTTTTTGGTACTGCTTCTTATCCTTCCTATGTTTTGGTTCTCCTCATCCTTCTCCTTGCTTGGGTGCTCCTTAAGTGTAGAACAATCAACTTTAACATGTCTAGGCTTCCTACATTTAAAGCAAACAACATCAGAGGAACTTTTATAATTTTTGTTATCCTTACCTCTTTTCCACTTCTAATGATACTTGTTGTTCTTCCTTAAAAAGCTTTTAAATTTCCTAGTGATGAAGGCAACATCATCATTTTCAGATTTAGAAGAATTAGTATCCGTGTTGTTGGCCTTCAGTGTTATATAGTTTTCTCCTTCTTTTTCTCACCTGCATCAAGATTTCTTTGATTCACCCCTTACTCATAAGCAATGAGTTATCTAAGTAAATAATCAATAAAATAAGTATTTAAATCTTTAAATTAAGTCATTGCAGTGATCTTAGCATCAAAAGAAGAAGGCAATATTCTTAAAATATTATTGACACTTTCATAATTAGTTAGCTCTCTTTCTAAAGCATACAATGAGGTGACAATTTGAGTAAACCTAATATACATGTTAGAAATTATTCAGAATATTTCATATGAAAAAGTTCATAGTCATGCAACTAAATATTCAACCTAGATTGTTTAACTTCATTGGTTCCTTCATAAGTTACACACAATCTATCCCAAATTTTTTTACCAGTTAAAACACGCATATAATATTCAGATTTCAAAACACATAAAAAATAGTTCAAGCATTTTGCATTAAGTTGTGCTAAATCTTTTTTATCAAAAGTCCATTATGTAAAAGGAAGTTCAATTTTAATGCCATTAATTTCATGAGAAGGTGATGTATAACCTTCTTTAACAAGCATCTACATATGATAATCAAGTGATTCTAAAAATGTAGACATGCGAGTTTTCCAAAAATCAAAAGGAATATTACCAAACAAAGGTAGTCGTGTAATAGAATATCCTTTTGTTGTATTACGATTACAAAAGTTAGCCATCGATCAAAATTCAAAGTTTTCAAAAACTAGATTTTATGAATCCCGCTCTGATATCACTTAAAAGTGCTCTGATACCACTTGAAAGTGCTCTAATGGCACTTAAAAGTTTGAAAGGGATGTTAAGCCCTTATGAACTAGTCCTAAAGCTAACCAAGAGAGGGGGTGAGTTGGTATTTTAAAAAATCTTTCAATCAAAACACAATCTTAAAATAAAAACCAAGATTCACCACAAAAATCAAAGTGTGGAAATTAAATAGGGAAGCAATAGTAAAGAATATAGAAATTTATAGTGGTTTAATTAACACGATCTACGTCCACTCCCCGGGGGCACCCTCCGAGTATTGTACTAAACTCAGTGTCTCTCCTTTTACCTCCACAGTAAGGCAGAGAAGCTTTTACAAACCTCCTTTCCTCCAACCCAGGTGAGGCAGAGAACCCAACTCCTTTTGCTTCCTCTAAAAGCAGGCAGGGAACCCAACTCCTTTTGCTATCTCTTGAAGCTGGCAGAGAACCTTGATCAGATGTTGAAGTATACCTCTATAGAACCCCCAAGGAACTAAGGATGATGACTGGAGAAGATGATGAATCTTTGCTTGGAGCAACCTTTGTGAAACCCCTCACAAACTCCCCCTCATAAGATCCTCTCTCTCTCCCTTGCTCTCCCTCTTTCCTCTTGGCTCTATCAGGTCAGAACAGTAGAAAAAGATGATCTCTTAAAAAGAAAAAGATGTCTTAAATAGAAGAACATCAAAATAGCTCTTAATTGCAACAAATTGACTTTATCATCCTGTACGATCAGTGCAAATTAAGCTCAATCAGCCAGGATGATTTGGGACGATCAGAAGGTTTTTGTTCATATCATCCAGGCCGATAGAATATCATTCTATATGATTTGTACAAATCATTAAATATCATCTAGACAATCGCATAAAATGGATTTCTGGATGATGGAAAAATAGCTTGATCGTCCAGGCTGATCTCATGATTGTCCCGAACGGTTACTTCAAATCCATCAAAATAATCTAGAGCATGGCCCTAAATAGAAGCAGGCCGATGTTTGGTCATTCAGGGACAACTAAGGTTTATGAAATGATCATCTCGGCCAAACCTACAATCGTCCAAGATGATATGATTGAGCAATCAAATCTTATTTGATTTCCTTAATTACCAGATTAACTTAGACTAATTATGTTTCATCGTCCAAGATGATATCCTGGTCGATGTCCAAAAATAAACAATACCTAAATAGATATGGCGACTGATTTTTTCTTATTTGAGACTATCATCCCGGACGATACAAATATCGTTCAGGATGATGTGCTTAATAACGGCTGCCTTAACCAAGATGCCCTAATTAGAATTTCTATTTTTAACTGATCATCCAAGATGATAATTTGGATCATCTCGGATGATGTAAGTAAAAAAAAAAAACTCTAAATCAGATAGAAAAAATTCTCCCATGTGTGTGTGTGTGTGCAAGATTACTTAGCATCAGGAACCATATTATTTACAAAGATTCAAGAAGGAAAAGTTTACAAACTGACTCAGACTTAGTCTACCCAATCTTGAGCTGGTTCAAATTACAATTTGATCTTATGGACCTGAAATGTTAACAGGCAAGGCAATCATAGAGAAATAGAAGTGTTTTCTATCATCAAAATTATATTCTCTAAAAAATAGATTCGCAACAGTGATTTCTTTAAGAGAAGTTAAAGTTCATCATGTCCTAAATTTCTTTAAGGACTATATCATGTATCAATTTGATGTTTATCATCAAATTATATCAAATAGTGGTCCATCATTTAGAAGCACTAAAATAAATAATTTTATGAAATGTCAAAATAGTGATTGGAGATACTCAATAATCTATTAGCCTCAAGCAAATGGATTGGGTTAGCCTTCAATAAAATACTGGTTCAAATCCTAAATAAAACATTGGATGATAGCAAATGATAGTGCCATGAAAAGTTTGGAGAAGCTTAATGGGAATACTAAACTATATATAGAACTCCAACTTAATCAACACCATTTGCTTTGGTAATTGGAGTAGAGGTTGTTCTCCTTGTAGAGGTACAACTGCCTTTACTACATGTAGCTGTCAACTATTAGACTACTAAAGAGCAAAATGTAAAACTTAGATTATAAGAGCTCAAAGCTTTAGAAGAGAAGCGTATGTAGGATCAACAATACTTTTAGTTATATAAAGCCAATATGATTCAAGCACACGAAAAACTGGTTCGTTTATGAACTTTTAAGTAGGAAATTTAGATTTAGTTTTGCGAAGACCTATCCTAGTCCATTGAAAGATAGGAAGTAAATTTAAACCAACTTGGGAAGGTCCATCATGGTAGAAAATACATATTAAGGGGGTCTTATTAGTTATTTGATTGTAAAGGAGATCATCAAATGTTACCTATAAATGGATAGTATCTGAAGCATTATAATGATGGTAGTGTTAAAGGATAATTTTTTTAATAAATAAAATTTTATTTCCATTTGTTTTTGTATAGTTGCTTGAATGTATAAAATTTCCAAAAGAGATAGAGTCCAAAAAATAAAGTTGGATTTGAAGTTCATACTAAAGTTTATTGAGTTTTAGATTCCTTAAATATTATTAAACTCTTTGTGATATATCATTAATATTATTATAGTTCAATCTACCTATTTAAGAGCCACTATCTCATTTATGTTTCAATCCTTCATGTCTAGGAGTTACTATCCTCATTAAGTATTAAATCTATCTATTTGAGGGTTGCTATTTCGTTAAGATTTCAATCTTTTTTGTCTAGGAACCACTATCTTATTCAAGTATAAATTCTACTTATTTAAGAGAAACACTCTCTTTTAGATTTCAATCCTTCTTTTATAGGAGACACTATCCTAGTTAAGTATAAAATTTATTTGTTTGAGAGTCATTATCTCATCCAGATTTTAATCCTTCTTGTTTAGGAGTCAATATCCTAGTCAAGTATAAATTCTATATGTTTGAGAGCAAATATCTCATTTAGATTTAAATCCTTTTTATCTAGGAGATGTCATCCTAGTCAGGTATATATATATATATATTTTAGAGTTGCTATCTCATTTAGACTTCAATCGTTATTACTTAGGAGCAGGGAGTCCTTAAGGAGTTCATAGGGTGTCTAAAGGAGCTCATAGGGTATCTTATTTAACATGGATCTAACATTTACCCTATTTAAAATATAACAAGTTGTATTCAATGCTTCTTCCAAAAGAATCTAGGAAGAGTTTATTCAGTTAGCATTGCCCTAGTAGCTTCTACTAAGGTTCTATTTTTTCCTCTTAACTATTCCATTCTGTTAAGGGGTCCTAGGGGCAAAGAAGTTATATTTTATACCTATCACTTGATAGAAGGATTCAAACATATCATTTTCAAATTCTTCACAATAATAACTTTGAATGGTTGAAATTTCACATCCTAATTTTCTTTGAATCTGAGTGGAGACAGTTTTAAATTTCTTAAATAATTCACTCTTAGGTGCTAGGAATCTAACCCAAGTAAATCTAGAGTTTTCATCTACTGTTACAAATCCATATATCTTCCCTCTTAGGCTAGTTGTACTAACTAGCCCAAATAGATCCTTATGAAAAATCTCTAGTGACCAAGAGGTGTTGATGTCCTTAATTGAATGAAATGAGGCTTGACTTATTTTTCTATTTAGTAGGCATCACATAGGAAGTCATTAGTGAAGTCTAACTTAGGTATGCCTCTAACTGGGTATTTTTGTTTATTCTTCCTAAGAGTTTTGATGCTGAAATAACATAGTCTCCTATGCGATAGCAAGGAATCATCAACAATTATTTTCAAGTATATAGAATTTAAATTTTTAATGTAGTTCAATTCTAGCATGTAAATCATTTTCTTTCTAACATAGGTTTTTCATTTAAACTAATTATCTCAAAGTTGACTAATGCTCAATAAATTATTCTTCAAGCCATCAACTAAAGAACATTTTCAATAATAAAGCTTTTAGCATTACCGATTATACTTAATCCCACCAATTTCCTAGTGGTATTATCTCCTAGTGTAAGCTTGCCTCCTGACATGGCCTCCAATGTGATGAACTGCTTTATATCACCATTCATGTGCCTCGGGCATCTACTAGCTAAGTATCACATGCTCTCACTAGGCCTTTTATGAGAGCACCTGTACAAAGTCATTCAAAGGTTAGATTTAGGAACCTAAGGGAATTTGGAATCCACCTTATGCTTAAATAAATGAGATGAATGCATGTTATGTTGTGATGAATGCAATTTGGGCCTCCACTTTTTATGTGTCTTATGGTGGAATGTGTAAGTGTGGGTTATAGGACCTAACATGGCATAAGAGTAACACCTAACACACAAGAAAATTGATTTACTAACCTATGTGGGTCATGGCGCGTTCTCTTAGGTTTATATGATGCATGCTGTGTTGAGGACTTTTGAGATTGTTCTAAGGTATATGGTGGTTTGTTATTTTTAAGTGCAGTTAGTTTTTCTTTAAATATTTTTTTTCACTTTCAAGAATAGACATTTCAATTTTAAATGCATGCTCCCTACCATCTATTTCTAATTTTGATGCTTCTAATACTTTGTATGCTTTCTCTAGTTCAAGATGTACTATTTTCAAGGATTCATGTGCTTTAGTTAAGTTGATATGTTTCTTATTTAAGGCATCATACTTGTCAAGCAAGGTAATGTAATCATTATCTAAATTAGAATGCTCAGTAATTAAACTACCATACTCTTATTGAAAAGTAAATAATTCAGTATTAAGATTAGCATGCATCGTTTTTAGCTTCCTATACGAATCATGAATATTTTTAGAAATAATGAATAATTTATCATAGGAAAGTTGACATACCTCATCTAGATCTGGTTGATTAAGATTATCGTTAGCCATAAGACACAAGTTTGTTACCTCCTCCTCTACTTCTAACTTTGAGGATTTTAAGGCGGAGCCGGCTAGAAAGCTTTGGTGTTTTTTGCTTGCTCCTCTTGAACTTTAGCTTCTCTACACCCTTTTCTTTGATCGGGTGAGTCTTCAAATTGGAATAATCAGTTTTGGGGTGGCCTATTCTCATGTATTTGAAGAAAATAGTGTCATAAGAAACTTTAAAATTTCAATTGCTTTACCTTTATTCCAATGTTGTTGATGATGCATCTATTTCATTTTCAAAAAGCTCTTGAACTTTCGTTTCATTAAGGTGATGTCTTCATCCTCCTTCCCTACAGAACTATAATTATAGAGTCATTTGCTTTTAGAGATATTCTTCTCTCCTTCTTCTTTTCTCCTATATAACTTTGCCTTTGACTCACTCCTTACTTGTACGCAATGAGTGACCCAAGCAAATTGTCAATCGAGTAAATTTTAAGTCTTTAAATTCAGTAATTACATTTATCTTTGCATCATAAGAATTAAGTAAACAATGTAAAATTTTGTTTACTTTTTAGAATTTGTAAGTTCTCTACCTAATGCATGCATGGATGTGACTATTTGTGTAAACATACTATATATTTCAAAAATTGATTCACTAGGTTTCATACAAAATAGTTCATACTCATGAAGTAGGATATTTAGCCTAGACTATTTTACTTCACTAGTTACTTTGTAGGTTATACATCTTTTCCAGTGATACAAGTTGATACATGAATATAATCTTCAAATTTCAATACACAAAAGAAACACTTTAAATATTTTGCATCAGTTGGGCTAAATCCATATCCTCATTACTTCATTTATTAAATGATAGTTCAATTTTGATGCCATTCATAAGACAAAAAGGTGCATAATATCCTTCTTAGACTAACATTCACATGCAATAATATATAGATTGTAAAAAGATAGACATGCAAATTTTTCAAAAGTCAAAAGGTATATTATCAAGTAAAGGTAGACAGGTTAATAAATAACCTTATGTAGTGTTACAATTACCAAAATGAGTCATTGATCATTTTTTTTGGAAAAGTTATATAAAACCTTTTTTTTTAAACCAGATCTAATACCACTTGAAAGTTTGAGGAGGTTGTGAAACCTCAATGAACTAGCTCGAGGTACACCAAGAGGGGTGAATTAGTTATTTAAAAAATCCTAAGCATGAATACTAATTTGTTTGTGATTTTTTTAAAACTTACAATAAAGAACTTTATTAACCTATGTGGAAGATAGTAAACTTAACAATAATTATAACAATAATGAAAATAATTGAATCCACTCAATTTAGTATCAACCACAGATTTTCAACAAAGCAATTATCATGAAAATAAATTTCAGAAAAGTAAAATATATAAAGTAAAAAAAATAGAAAGAACACACCAGAATTTTATAGTGGCTCATTCAACCTTGACCTATGTCCAATCCCTAGAGTCCTCCGATCCAGGAATTTCACTAACAAAAGGTGACTCTCTTTTTTCTCCCATAGTAAGGCAGAGAATACTTTATAAACTTACTTTCATCAAATCTGATGCGATAAAGTGTCGGAAGCTATGTCACCGCCCCCGATGATGGCAACGAACCTTAAATCCTTTTTATCCCTTTTGGAGAAGGAAAAGAACCCCGAATCCTTTTTCTCCCTCCAAGAGATGGCATATAACCATAATCCTTTTAGAGGTAGAGAACCTCGTATCCTTTTTCTCTCTCTTAGGGAAGGAAGAGTACCTCAAGGACTTGACTTAGAAGCCACCCTCATAAGAGATCCTTTAAGAACTCACCAAGGCCATAGGAGGATCAAGGGTGTAGCTAGCCTGGGGCAACCATGTGATCCCCTCACACTCCTCCCTCACACTCAACCTCACCTTCTCCTTCCTCTCAAACCTTGGATTTCTTTCAAAAGCTTCTCTCTCAAAGTGCCTTCAAGAGTCATAAAATCTTATTCTTATTACTATGAGATTCTCAAAGCTTTGCTTAAGTATTGGGCTTCAAGAAACTATAAAAATTCAAGTTAGTCATCACTATTCATACAATATGGTTAGTTGATTTCAAGTATATCATTCTATATGATTTGAACATCGTAAAGTATGATTAGTTAAAAATAATGGCTTCCTTTGGTGTTGTTGCAAATCTGAGATTATGGATTAGACTTTTGATGATAGCAAACATTCATGTTTTTTCTATGGCTGCCTTGCCTAATAATTTTTCAGGACCACAAGATCAAATGTAACTCAAGCCAGCTTAAGATCGGGTAGATTTTGGTTGAATCAAGTCTGTATTTTTTCTTTTCTTGAGTCAATTGTAAAAGTGGTTCTTGATGCTAAGTAACATTGCACACACACACTTAAGGGGTTTTCTGATTTTTCTGTTTTGAGTACATCGTCCTGGACGATGTTCATATCGGCTAGGATAATCCAACAAAAAATAGAAACCCTAATTAGGGCATCCTGGTTAAGTAGCCATCATTAAGCAAATCATCATGGACGATCCTTGTATCATCCAAGACGATAGGTTCAAATCAGAAAGAATCAGCCCCCATGATCAATTTAGGTATTCTTTATTTTAAATTATCAGCCAGGACGAACTCAACATCGGCCTAGACGATGAAGCACAATTATGCCTAAATTAATCTGGCAATTATGGAAAGCAATTAAGGTTGATTGATACAATCACATCGGCCGAACCAGTCGTAAAATCGGCCGGGACAATATCCTAGACTATTGACATCGGCCAGACTCTATTCAGGGTAATGTTCAGGACGATTGTCCTTAGATTTGAACTAATCGGCCAGGACGATATTGCATCGGTCTGGATGATGTAACAAATTTTCTTCTGATCATCCCAAATCGTCTCGATCGATTGAGCTTAATTTGTACTAATCGGCCTGGTTGATATTCCTATCGTCTTAGAAGATAATATTGGTTCTTGAAATTCTATTTAAAGGACCCAAATTTTATCATGCATAGAGATCTTTTGTTGTTGTCTTGACCTGAGAGAGCCTAGAGGAGAGAGAGAGAGGATTTTGTGAGGGGGAGCTTGTGAAGGGGATTCACAAGGGTTGCTCTAAGCATTGTTCCACTTCTTCTTCCATTAGAGTCTCTTGTCCTTGGAAGGGTTGGGAGAGGTAAGCTTCAGCAATCAATCGAGGTTCTCTGCCTGCTTCAGGAGGAAGCAAAAGGTGTCAAGGTTCTCTACCTGTTCTAGGAGGAAGCAAAAGAAGTTGGGTTCTCTGCCATGCTGGGGTTGGCAAAAAGGAGGTTTTGTAAAGGCTTCTCCGCCTTGCTGTGGGAGCAAAAGGAGAGTCACTTTTGTAGTGCAATACTCGAAGGGCACCTCCGGAGAGTGGACGTAGGTCGAGTTAACCGAATCACTATAAATACGGTGTGATCTTTCTTTGTTTTGCATCCGTATTTATTTATTTATTTGCACTCTGATTTCTGTGGTGATTTTGGTTTATGATAATTGTGCTTTACCTAAGAAATTTTTTTTAAAATACCAATCCCCCCCCCCCCCTCTTGGTTAACCTTGGGCTAGTTCTTAAGGCTTAACATCCCTAATAAACTTTCAGGTGCAATCATTGAGGTGACCAAATTTTGTCTCAATCAATCATAAGGTATGATCAATATCGTATAGTATGATGTGCTATCATTAATTAAATCAAGATTTGATTGACTAATTATTGGGATTAATTTAAGTAAGATTTTTAATTTTTGTACAGTTTGAATCAGATCACATAGTGGGATTAGTTCAAAAAATAAATTTTGAATATCTTACTTAATTTTTAAGGCAGCTAGGGTTTTCAAATCAAAATAAATTATACAATACAATCCAGATCGTATAGTATGATTAATTTACAAAAACTAATAATTCATTTATCTGTTAAGCCCATTCTCTCTTTACTAATCATACAAGGTAATTATAAGTCATATACAGTAGAACTATTACAAAAAAATTTATCTCATTCCCCATATGAGTGTGTGTGCACAGTCACCCAACTGCATACACTCTTATGTGGTCAAACTCAAGAAATAGAAAATAAAATTACAAACTTTGTTTTTTTAACATCCTTTTCTACCCATTCTTGAGTTTACAGTAGCCTTGAGCACTATATCTCTTACCTACAATATTATTACACATAAACAAAAGAAAAATATCAAAAATAATTAATGAAAAAAGTTACAATTCAATCAATAATATTTGTCATCATCAAAATCACAAACTAGGATTATGGATTATAATAACTTTCCCCTTTTTTATGATAGCTAAAAATATTGGTTGATAGGTAAAATAAAAATTCTTTTCTCCTAAGCTTCCCCTCACTAGTTGATAGATTTAAAAAATAGAGGCTGTAATTTTTTTTAAGGAAAGGCAAAAGGAAAAAAAGATAATAAAAAATAAAGTAAATAAACACAGGGTTTTATTAAACTGAAATATATAACTAAACATACATTTTCTCTCCCTTTTATATAGCACCAAAAAGAGGAGGAACACCAAACAAAGTGAACAGTATAATAAATAAAAATAGTAAAACGTAAGAAGCAAACTCTAAGTAAGACAGATCCTGATCAAGTAGTGGTGGTGGTTGTTATTTAAAGTATTTATGGATGGAGGTGAAATGATCTTCAGTTTGGGAAAACCTTTCTCCAAACCATCCCACGTCTTCCTGATACTATTGATCTTGCAATTGAATATGGTAGGTAATCGAGTTTCTAGTCGCTCGAGCTGCTAAATTATGTTATCCTGAGGGTAGACATGAAAGGTAGGTGCAGGTGGTGGTATTGGTGGAGGTCTACAGGTAGGAGCAGCTTCCCCTTCTTCAGCAAACTCTGGCTCATTATGATTGTGCCCCCAATATAAAATAATACAAAATTAGGAATTCATATAAAAATGAGAACATTATTAGGAGGAGCATGATAGTTGATTTGACATTATTTATCTAAGACATAACCTATGATGTGTCCTACTGCGACATTTTATTTCTTCTCGTGTTAGGATGTCAAAAAGAAGTCATATTTAGATATAATCAATGATTGTTTAGGCTTCATCAAATTGGGTATTTAATATTATTTGGTAGGTGACTATGGAAAAAGTGGGTTATATTGCCACTTTCTCCAGCTTTTGGTATAATTGAGGTTCTAGAACATGCTGGATAACCCAAGCATTATGATTTATGGTGTGCACTAAGGGTTGGTGTTGATTTTTGGCCACATTCCTGATAGTAAAGTTTATAAAACTCAAGTCAAAGTTAGTAGTAGAGATCAAGGATTGTGGATGAGGTCCTTTAGTAGAAAGGCCGATGTGTTCCCCTAAACCTTCCTTGGTAATCTCTACGGGTTATTGGCAATTATATGAAGTCATGGTAAAAGTTTCCAAATTTAGCCTAAGGTTGGCTAAGAATTCATAAAGGAGTTCGGAACTGAAGGGAAAGGTTAGTGTGAGTAGATATTGGAGAGCAGTGGAGGTAAAGTAGTTTATCTCCTTGAAGTTAAGAGTTGGTTGATTTAACATTCTAGATTGGGTGATTCGAGCCTCATTAAACTTATAATAGGCATCTTCATCTATTGTAGATAGAAAATGATTGTCGAAGAGATGAGAGGAGGAGGAGCCCCCTTGGGTCATTATGTCGTATTTGCTTCCACCAGCTATTGAAGGGTTTAGATTGGAGAGGCTAGGAGTTTGAAGGAATGATAAGTTGAGTGATTGAAACCTTTAAAAACTCTCTAATTTATATATTTTTGAAAATCATACATTACGATGCGATATCATATGATCAAACAAGTTAAATTTTCTAGAAGACTTGTCAAAAAAGGTGGTCAAATTGTACAATACGATCAGGTATCGTATTGGACTATCTTAGGAAATTGTGTTCGTCCCGAGGAGACTTATGAAAGACATTTAACTAAATGCATTATAAAATACAAATAGGTGTTCGTAAAGTACAAATTATAATTATGATTGTACCACATATTTTGAATTCATCTAAACAAAGTCTAGCATGTGAATCATATGGTATGAAGGGAGGTTTGTACAGTATGAAATGAAATAATGATCATACCGACCACATTGAATTTGATCTAAAAGATTCTAACACATGTATTGTATAGTACGAATGGAGGTTCATAAAGTATGAAATTCAATAATTGAATTCATCTAAACCATTGATTTGACTAATGGATGTGATTTACAAATAAATAGACATATAAAAAAGTATGAATCATGGATCATACAATACAATAAGAAAGTTTTGGTATTTATATGTTGATCAGCAGAAGAGTGTGCATGTGATGATTAGAAAACACCTCTTTTATTTCTTTTTTTAACATAAAAAATTAAAATGATAATAGATGTACCACCAAACACAAAAATGAACAAATACAATGTATCACATACAAATTTGTAATTTCAAATAATGACAAAGTTTGATTTATCTTGAGTTAAGTATAAATATTTATAACACCTAGTCTAGTTTGCAAAATGCTAAAGGTGTCATAAACTAGGGGTTTAGTAAATATATATGCTAGTTGTTTTTTAGTAGCTACATGATGTAACTCTATATCCCATTTTATCACCTGATCTCTAATGAAATGGTGCCTAATGTCTATATATCTAGTTCTTGAATGTTGAAAATGATTTTTTGATATACAAATGACACTAGTGTTATCACACATTATTTGAATGTTGCCTACATGTCCAATATCTAAGACTTATTATTTAAGCCATAGGACTTGTGTAATATAACTCCCCTACAGCTATATATTCATCTTTAAATTAGATAGGGCTACAACATTTTATTTTCTGCTGGACCAAGAAAATAAGGATTTTTCTATGAATTGTCATGTTCCAAAAGTGCTTTTCCTATCAACCTACACCCTACAAAGTCTAAATCAAGATATCTTATCATTTTAAAGGAAGTGTTATTCCTAGGATACCAAATTCTTAAGTTTTAGGTTCCTAAGAGATATCTAAGGATTCTCTTAATAACAATTAGGTGAGATTCTTTTGGATCAACCTAAAATCTTACAAAGAGATAAACATTAAATATAATATCATGTATGTTAGTAGTTAAGTAAAAAAGTGATCCAGTTATTCCTCTATATTTCTTCTGTTCTACTAACATTCCATTTTGGTCCTTATTTAACTTTATGGTAGAGATTATAGGAGTGTTTATACCATTAGAATTATCCATTTCATATTTCTTAATAATATCCTTGATGTATTTTGATTAGCTAAGAAGGTTCCATCATTCATCTATTTTACAATCCAAGGAAATAGTTCAACTCTCACATCAAACTCATTTTAAACTCCTCACTTATAATTTTTGAGAATTTGTCGTAAAGATTTTTATTTGTACATCTAAATAGTGTATCATCAACATATATTTGTACTATGAGTAGGTATTCTCCTTTTTCTTGAGGAAGAGGGTGGTGTCTATACTACCCCTAAAAGCTCTATCTAGAAGGAATGTGCTCAGCCTTTCATACCAGGCTCTAAGTGCTTGCTTCAATCCATACAGGGTATTCTTTAGTTTTAAGACATGATTTAGGAATTTTGAGCTCTCAAAACTTGGTGGTTGCCCAAAATATACATCCTATTAGATTACCCAATTTAAGAAATCACTCTTAACATTCATTTGATCAGTTTTTTAGGATGACTAGAAGAATATATTCAATCTCTATAAAAATACTACTGAGGTTCTACTCTATCTTCTATAGTAATGGCTTCTACCCCTTGAATGACTTCTATTACTTCTTCTTCAAGTTGAGATTCAGTGGTCCTATCTGATTCATCAAACACAACATGGGTAGATTAATCTACTATTAAGGTCCTCTTATTAAAGATTATATAGTCTTTATCTATAGATTAATAACCTAAGAAGACTTTTTCATTAGATTTTGGATCAAACTTTCCGAAAGGTGATTTTTTATTGATTAAGATAAAGCATTTATATCTGAAGACATGTAAGTGGGAAAGATTAGGTGTCCTACCCTTAAAGAATTCATATGATATCTTGTTCAACTTGGATCAAATATCTATTCAAAATATAATAAGCAGTATTCACTACTTCTAAAAGTATCTAGGGAAAGTATATTCAACTAGCATTGCCCTAGTAGCTTCTACCAATATTCTATTTTTCCTCTTAGATATTCCATTCTTCTAAGGAATCCTAATGGAATAGAAGTTATTCTCTATACATATCTCTTGACAGAAAGATTCAAACCTATCATTTTTAAATTTTCCACCATAATCACTATGAATGGTTGAAATTTCACATCCTAATTTCCTTTGAGTCCAAAGGGAGAAAGTCTTAAATTTCTCAAATGACTCACTCTTATGTGTTAAGAATCTAACCCAAGTAAATCTAGAGTATTCATCTATTATTATAAATCCATGTCATCCCTCCTAGGCTAACTATACTGACAAGTCCAAATAAGTATATGTGAAGGATTTCGAGTAGACTAGAGATGTTCATGTCCTTAATTGAATGAAATGAAGACTTGACTTATTTTCCTAGATTGGCAGGTATCATTTTAGTGGTCCTTAGTGAATTCTAACTTAGGTATGCCTCTAACTAGGCCTTTTTGGGTAATCTTCCTAAGGGTTCTCATACTTGTACGACATAATGTACTATGCCATAGTAACGCATCATCAACTATTAATTTCAAACATATAGAATTTGAATTTTTTATATAGATTAAGTCTAGCATGTAAACATTATTCATTCATTTTCCTTCTAAAATAGGTTATTCATTTAAACTGATTATGCATTTTTTTAGAAATAACTGTAATGTCAAGACCTTTATCACACATTTGACTAATACTGAATAAATTATGCTTTAATCTATCAACTAAAAAAACTTTTTTAAATAATAAAGTTTTTATCGTTATTGATTATACCTGAGCACACCACTTTCCTAGTGGTGTTGACTCCTAGTGTCACCTTGCCTCTTAACTTGGCCTTCCGTGTGATAAACTGCTTCATATCATCAATCATGTGCCTCGAACATCCACTGTCTAAGTACCACATGCTCTCACTAGGCCTTTTATGAGAGCAACCCTACATAGTCATTCAAAGGTTAGATTTAGGAACTCAATTGAGTTTGGGTTCTAACCTATGCTTAAGTGAATGAGATGAATGCATGCTATGCTGTGATGAATGCAATTTAGTCCTCTACATTACTTTTGTTCTATAGTGGATTGTACAAGTGTGGGCTATGTGACCTAACATGCCACAAGAGTAACACCTAACACTAGGAAATAGATTTACTAACCTATGTGGGTCATGGTGCCTTCTCCTAGGTTTATGTGATGTATTTTATGTTGAGGACTTATGAGATTGTTCTAAGGAAGATGGTGGCTTATTTTTTTCAAGAGAAGTTAGTTTTACTTTAAAAATTTGTTTTTAATTTCAAGAATGGACATTTCAATTTTTAATGCATGTTCCCTATCATATATTTCTAATTCAGATGCTTCTAATACTTTGTAAGCTTTATCTAGTTCAAGATGTAATATTTTTAAGGATTCATGTGTATTAGTTAAGTTGATATTCTTCTTGTTTAAGGCATCATATTTTTTAATCAAGGTCATGTTATCATTATCTAAATTAGAATGCTCAGTAATTAAATTTGCATGCTCTTTTTTTAAAGTAGACAATTCAGTATTAAGACTAGCATGCATCTTTTTCAGCTTCCTATACGAATCATGAATATTTTCAAAAATAATAAGTAATTCATTATAGGAAAGTTGACATACCTAATCGATTTGATTGGTCAAGATTATTGTTAGCCATAATACATAAGTTTGTTACCACCTCCTCTTCTTATGATTCTAAGGATTCCAAGGTGGAGTCGAGCTAGATAGATTTTTTGTGTCTTTTGCTTGCTCCTCTTGAACTTCAGCTTCTCTTCACCCTTTTTCTTGATCGCATGAGGTTGGAACAATCAGTTCGGTGGTGGCCTGGTTTCCTGCATTTGAAGAAATTTGTGTTAGAAGAAACTTTTACATTTTTGTTCCTTTTACCTTTGCTCCAATGTTGTTGATGACGCCTTAGTTTCCTTTTTAAAAAGATCTTTAACAACCATGTCATTAACATGATTTCATTATCCTCCTCTACTGCAGAACTATTACTATTAGAGTAATTTACTTTCACTACTACAGTTCTCTCCTTCTTTTCTCCTGCATCACTTTGCCTTTGTCTCACTCCTTGCTCGTAAGTAATGAGTGATCCAAGGAAACTATCAATCAAGTAAATATTTAAGTCTTTAGATTTAGTAATTATAGTTATCTTTGCATCATAAGAATTAGGTAGACAATATAAAGTTTTATTAACTTTTTTAGAATTTGTAAGTTCTTTACATAATGCATGTAGGGATGTGACTATTTGTTTGTGTAAATTTAGTATACATTTTAGAAATTGATTCACTAGATTTCATGTGAAATAGTTCATAGTTATGAAGTATGATACATAGCTTAAACTATTTTATTTCACTAGTTCCTTCATATGTTATGTATTATTTATCCCAAATATCTTTTTGGGTGAGGATACACGTATATAATCTTTAGATTTTAATGCACGAAAGAAACAATTTAAACATTTTGCTTTCAGTTAGGCTAAATCTCTATCCTTATTATTTCATACATTAAATAATGTTTCAGTTTTGATGCCATTCATAAGAAGAAAAGGTGCAAAATATCTTTCTTGGACTAACATCCACATGCGATAATCTATAGATAGTAAAAAAGGTAGACATACAAATTTTCTAGAAATCAAAAGTTATACTAAAAATCAAAGGAGTGAAAGTCATGTAAGTTATTAGATCTTATAGAACTATCCCAAGACTAACCAAGAAGGGCGTGATTTGGTTATTAAAAAAATATCTTTGATATTAGAAAATCTTTTTTAAGGTATTTCTAGAAATTTAAATAACTAATCTTTAAATATGCAATTGTTTAAAGAAATGATTTCCACAGATGATTTTTCAATAATAAAAATATAAATGCAGTAAAATAATAGTGAGGGAAAAATTAAATGTAACAAAAATACCAATTTTTTTAGTGGTTTGGTCCAACTAGACCTACATCCACTCCCTTGAGAATCCTTCTCCATTTATTGTACTAAAAAAAGTGACTCTCCTTTTACCCCCACAATAAGGCAGAGAAGCCCTTGCAAACTATCTTTCACCAACTTGGTGCGGTAGAGAACCATCTCCTTTTACACTTTCCAAGTGTTTGCAGCATACTTTCATATTTTTTTTCACCCTCCTGGTGAAGGCAGAGAACTGTCACCTTTTACACTCTCAAAGTGATGGCAGCGTACCTTCACTCCCTTTTTCACCCTTTTGGTGAAGCTAGAGAATCATCACCTTTTACACTTTCCAAGAGATGTAATCATAGCTTCAATTCCTTTTTCACCCTCCTGGTGAATGTAGAGAACCTTAATCAAATCTTGAAGATCTTTTCTCAAGAGCCTCCAAATAAGTTGGGTAGAAATTTAAAGAAGACAAAGAAATCCTCACTTTTGGAAACCTTGTAAATCCCTCACAACTCCCTTACACTAGATCTCTCACTCTTTACTCACAAAATCTCTCCCAAACATTCTCTCAAAATGTCTCTATCATGACAAATTTGAAGCGAAGGATGTATGAGATAGTTTTTATGACTGTTTATATAGCAATCATATGAAAAACTATTCAAAAATTAAAATTTCCAAGAGAACTATCATACGATCGTACTGTACAATCATGGATTGTTCGGTATGAACTATTCAAAAAACTCAGGACTATCTTCTGTATGATCTGGTACAAATCTTATTTCGTACACTGTTAGTCATCTGTATAATTCAAATCGTACTATGCAAATAGTTAAAAATGGATGTGTTTGTTTTGTATGATCTTATAGGAACCTTTATTCATACACTGACAGTCGTATGTACAAATTCACATTCTACTGTACAAATAGTTAAAAATTTAAAGTGTTTGTTGGTTATGATCTGGTATGAACATAATTTCATACTATATTAATCAACAAGAAAAGTTTACATTATACTGTATGAATACCTAAAAAATTAATGTGTTTGTTTGGTACAATCTAGTACAAAGATAATTTCATACTCTATCAATCATCTGTATGAATTCACATCATATAGTATAAATGGTTCAAAAATCCAAGCCATAATTTGATTAACTATATTCAAGAGGAAAAATATGTCAAATTATACAATATGATTAGATATCATATAGTACAATCAATTTATAAAAAATATCACTCTCCAGCTATGTGTGTGTACACGGTTACCTAATTTCAATCAAACTTACTCAGACTCAAGAAATAAAAATAGACATATACAAACTCTATTACTTGAAATCATATTCTACCTTATCTTGAAGTCTTCAGTAATTTGGAGTAGTATATGATTTCCCTGAAATGTTAGTACACATAGAAACAAACAAAAATATCCAATATATGCTAAGAGATACAATAAGATCATAACAATAATGTTTTGTTATCATCAAAAATCATAATCTCAATCTTGATTCCTAATTTACAACAATCTCCTCCTTTTTTATGATCGCAAATATAATTATTATTTCAATAACAAATTAAAGTTCTTTTCTCCTAAGCTCCACCTCAATGATTGAAAATTAAAACCCATGGGGAAAAAGAATTTCGTCCTCCTTTTTTTTAATTTGATTTAAATAAAAAAACATATAAACCTCAAAAGAAATACAACATAAGACAAATATAGGATAGAAGACTTCAAACAAACATAAACTACCTCCCCCTTTTGACATCATCAAATAGAAGAAACAAAACAAGAAATCTTCTGAATATGAAAGTTATTATGGAAGAATAAAAAAGATGATAAGGAAAAGAATTAAAGAAAAAATACAAAATGAACATTAAATTCCTAATGCAAAAACTCATGTTTTAAAACAAAGAATAAATAAGATAAGAATAGTTGACCAAGTTCAATGTTTATTCTAGAAAATAGAAGTATCAAATAGAATAATTATCACAAAAATAATGAAATAAAAATCAAATATTTTTAAATTCAATAGCTCAAATTATTATTTAATGTATGATTTTTTCTAAGAATTAGAGATATAGATGAAAGAACTAAATATATTGTGGGCTCATTTTATACCTCTTTATCAGCTAGCCTTGAAAAAAATTTGTTGATGCAATTGCATATCTTTTGAATTTTAACTTTATTTGGCGAACATTGCACATCTTTTCAAATTGGGCTCATTTTATACCTCTTTTCAAATTTAGTACATTTTATGCATCTTTTGACATTATGTTCTTTTCATAACCTAAATCAGCAAATCATAGCTTGTGTGATTATCTTCCAAATGAAAGAAAAATAATTCTTATATAAGGAAGAATAAACTACAAAATAAAACCCAATTGATAATAATAATAAAATCAACACATTGAACAAGAAAAGAAAAGAAAAGAAAAATAGGTCATAATTTTTGCAACAATTATAACTAAAAGATAATGTCTATTAGAACATGAAGATGATCTCCTTATTTGAATCTAATTATAATTTAATTTAAAGTTTGTGTAAAAAACTTTCAAAGGAAATAACATTGTAATGCAAACAATTTAAAATTTTCATCCTTTATATCAACATTATAGATTAGTCTATAATAACTCAAAGAATATTTAAGAGGAAAAAAACACAACAATAACCAAACCTTTTTTTTTTTAACATAGACTCAAAATATAAAGAAAATACAATAATCTCAAATCTAGAGCATTTAAATGCAACAACACAAGAACTAAATAACAAAAACCTACAACAATCAGTAACTAAACTAAAAACCCAAAGGATCTTGATCTGGAAGAGGTTGTGGAGGAGTGAATTGGGTAAAGTAAATGTTTATGGTAGCTACTTCAGTATTGAGTTAATTAAACTATCCTCTAACCTAGCTTATATCTTCATTATATCTAAAGTCTTGCTGGTCAAAATGGGTCTGAATATGATCAAATCATTGATATATATGAAGCTCGAGGTGATCGAATCGCTAGATCAAATCTTTGTAGAATTGATGCTCAAGTTTAGGAGCAGGAACAGGTGCAGGTGCTTGAGCAGGTCCTTCTTCATCAAATTCTTCTCCCTCATCCCCTTGATCCTGGTGGGAAAGAATACAAAATGAAGCATCAATAAAATAGATAGGCAGATTATTTGGGGGATCAAGATGAATAAGATTGTATTTCTTCTCAAGAATATAGGCAATCAAGAATCTTAAAGCCACATTCTTCTTCCTCTTAGTGGCAGAAAGTCTAATGTCAGTAAGGTTATTGATGTAGTCTAGATAAACTAGGCTTCATCAAATTGAGTGTTTGACAAAATATAGTATGTTACTATACTAAGTAAAGGAGTGATATTGATTCAATCACCAACTTTAAGAATAATAGAGGTTCTTAAAACATGTTGGATAATCCTTGCATTTTGATTTAAAGTTTGAGTGTTGGATTGAAGGTGTTCCCTAAGAGTTTGATTAATAGAAATCCAATCAAAATCACTTCTTGAAGTCATAGAATGAACCATAATTCCTTTAGTTCTAAGAGGTAAAAAGGTACCCAAATCCTATTTAATGATTTAAACACGTTTGTCAAAGACATATTAGGACATAATGGAATTATTTTCTCTCATTTTTAAATTGGACATAAAATAATAAAAGGTGTCATAATGAAAAGCGTAGATCAATGTGAGAATGAATGAAAACTGAGTAGAGTTAAAGAGGGGCATAATTGGAAAATTGATATATTCTTGAATAAGAAGATGAGAATGAGTAATCTTAGCTTGAACAAACCAATCATAGGCTTATTCATTTTTCCTTGAAAGAAAATTATCAACTCGTTCAGAATGAGATGAACTTCCGTTGGAAGGATGTAATCATTTGTTGTCACATGCCATTTAAGGAGGATTGAAAGAGTTTGAATGTGGGATAGATTGAATAAATTCATAGAACATCTTCCAATTTATAGAAATTGATTTGTATAGTATGAAATTGAGTTTGTACGTATGAAAATGAATTTGTACTGTAAAAACTTGAGTTAACTTGAGTTTGTACATATGAATGAAAATGGTCAAGAACAGCTATTACATCAAAACATCTTTTCATAGAGTTGCCTTTCCGATGAGTCATTTGGTATGACTTTTGACCAAACCTGATTGTACAGATGAACATGTGTTCGTACGTGTTGATTTATCAATAATGATCATACATGCCATTTAAATTCATCTTTATGCAATTTGATAACACGTTCGTACATACGACTATGTATTTCATTTGGGATTGTTGTTAATAATACTGCCCTAAATCATAATAAATTTGTTCTAAAGCATTGTGACATGTGTTTGTACTGATGAATGATTGATAATTTATACATATGATGATGTGTTTATAACGATTATCATGAAATATATATTAAAAACTCCTCTACCCAATTTTTAAAAAAAAAATCATGAAAACATAAAGAATTTGTACAATATGAAAGTGGTTCATATAGTACAAATGGAAAACAAATTTTGGATTTGCCCATGATGATCAAGATGTTTTTCTAAATTAAAACAAATAAGACCCATTTAATGCAAAACAAAATCAACAAATAGATAAATCAAAGACAAAATAAAGAAGTACCAAACAAAACAAATTAAAAACTAGAAACCAAAATATAATCATAAACAATAATAAAAGAATACAATCTTAGTTTGTAGACTTATAATTTCAAGCATGAATATCAATAACACACACTCAAGTTCTTAAGGTACCAAATGTTTTAAAAAACTAGTGATTTTGTAAAAATATCAGGAAGTTTATTTTCAGTAGCTATATGATGTAACTCTATTTTTCCTTTAGTGATATGGTTCCTAATGAAGTTATGCCTTATATCTATATCATTGGTCCTAAAGTGTTGGATTGGATTCTTTGAAATGCAAATGGCATATGTATTATCACATGTTGGTGGAATTTTAAAAACAGGTTTTGAAAATATTAGTTTTCTTTGGGAATTTTGAAACTGAGATTTAATTCTAAGTCTAGAAGCCAAATCAACTTGCTTGGAAAAGTATATCACCCCGAAAGGCAAAAATAAAATTCCACAACGGTGTTCAGGCTTAGAATTATGTAATTCATCTTGAATATCATGGCTAGATTCTAAAGAGAACTCGACACGGCCCTGAGGGGATGAGGTGGGGTTCAACTAAATAATCTAGTTATGATACTCAAGGAGTGTGATTGCCGAATTCATATCCAAAGCCTTATCAGAGAAGGATGTATCTCCCCAAAGGGAGGTATCACCTTTCAATGATAACTCTTATAATATGATAACGGCAATCATTTTTTGACTTTTCCCAAAGAAATATAAGAGGGTTTTTTGAAAAGATTAATTTTGAAATCAGGTGTGTGGGGTTCCAAATCTCCTACGAGCGCAAGCCCTCGTAGTTAATTACATCGTAGGGAGACAAAGTCCCCTACGAAAACTCTCGATTAAAATAAGAACGAAATTTTGTTAGATTTTCTAAGAGTTATATCAAAAAGAGAAGTGAATTTTGGAAACTCAAAAGGGAATGGATCAAAATTGAACAGTTATTAATGGAGTTAAAGGAGGAGAGGTAGGGAACACTTTGAGATTCCAGAACCATCCGGAAGTGTCCCAACTTAATCTAAGTGTTGGGCTTTATGTTTTGGAATGAAATGATATTTAATTAGAGTTGAGCATTTTATTAGAAATTTGGGATTAGATTCTTGAAGTTTGGGGTCTTATAATCAAAGATCTGCCCATGATCCTAAATCTATTTTGGACGCTGGACCACAGTTGTCCGATCCTAACTGATGCAGTGCAAAACCTGGACTTACCCCGGCCTGGATTTGGGAGCTAGCTAACCCCCTAATCGATTTAAAATATATGAATCCGGTCTTTTATGAAAGAGTGATAGGGACGTTGTAATTAAGGTTTTGGAGAGTTGGGGCCGACATCTAAAAATTTTCCTAGTTGGCCCCTTTAACTTATGTTGGGTGCTAAAATGCTGAACTGATGCAATTAAAATTTTTTACTCTTTTAGTTTGTTTCTAATGCAATGCATGCTAGTTAACAACCTCAAATAAAATATGTTTGAAATTTTAAAAACAGGCTTAGAAAATAATTTTTTAGAAGACTGAACTTACCCAAGTCCGGCACCTCGTCCTCATAGGTCAGACTATCCGGACTCTACCCGCAGGCGAGGAAGGGTCTAAAACAAGGAAAGAAGAAGTGTAGAAATATGCATGTGACCCCGGGGTCGATCCCCGGCTAATTCCCTAGATTCGTAATCTTTCTATTTTGTTTAGACTCACTAAAATTTTAGACTTTTAAAGTTATGAGTATAAAACTTTCACACCCTCAGGAGCCTCACGTATCCAGGTAAAAATAAAAGCGGCACACAATCGCCAAAAAACTAGGAAAAGTAAGCAATCCTAAGGGAAATCAACTCGTCACATCAAATATTAACTAATTAATAAATGTCCATAGGCAAAGTTGCCTTGCTTATTACAATCCAGAGTTTTGTAGAAAGAATCCTTTTATTATAAAGTGGCCGGACACCACTGACAACAACCCAAATTCTAAGCCTAGTAAAGACGCAAGTTATTTTGAGTGGGATACCCTCAATCTTCAAGTCTTCACTTTAGCTCTTCTTTGGACTCCTTTTCTTCAAACTCCTTGGGTTCTTCGTAGCAAACTACCCAAATGGATAAGAGGGCACTTCCCTTTAAAGGGGAAGTCCACTCTTTCCTCTTTGGGTATAAAAGAAGTGTGATCCAAATTTGGATTTCGAAATGGAAAAGGAATAGTCCCCAAAAGGGTACCCTTTCCTCTTTGGAATCCAAGCTTTGGACCTATGTATCCCAACTCAAACTTAACTTTTACAACACTTGACAATTATACAAATTACATTTATATCAAATCAAAAATCTAGACTCACCTGCAGGGTTATCCTAAGCAGTTAATAAAAAAAAGCAATTATTCTCAAGCAGTTGTATATATGTGCAGAAAAGGTAAGTAAAACACACTGGCCATGCTCTTTTATTTAGGGGGGCTTTAGTAGTTGAAGTACCTGTGCAAGCATTTATAGCAATTAACATTTATTATTAACTTAGCCCCCTTTTATTGCCCTGCATGAGCGTGGCCACCTGCAAAAAATTATGTGAACATTCAGATCGTACCTAACCTAAGGGTAATCTAGTCGCCAAACACATCAGTCCATCCACAGAGTGCAAAAAAGTAAACAGACACAGCAAAGCAATTTCATCCACAACATGCAGTGAAAACCACTTAAAATTCGGCACACAACAGTAAAGTAAACACCGGCCTAACCTATATCTAGAGTTGGTTGTCCTAACACATCATCTAAAGTGCGTGTAAAAAGGTTGTGTGGTTGGGGTAGGTCCTGAAGTAGGTAGTTTGTTAAAGTTAACTAAAGTTTTAGATTTGTTTAGGCTTAAAAGGGAGGTTTGAGTTAAACTTTAAATATTAATAAATTAGGAATTTTAATTAAATGTATTTTAAGAGTTAATTGATTACTACCTTTATTTCACACCGAGGCCGTGAAGTTTATTTCACCTTCCTTGGGGCTAAACTAATAGCCTCGTAGGCCTGGGTTACCTAGTAACAATCGGGGTTAATTAAGTTATTTTAAATTGGTTGGAATTAAAGGAGTGAATCAATATTAGAGGATTTGATTACTGATTTTAAGGGGTTGGTTGAGAATTTTAATATCCTATTAAAAGACTTTTAGGGGTTAGAGGAATTAACAAGTTTTAAATAGTTATCCGGATACACTAACTAAGGGATCAAAATTTGGCTTTCAAAATTAGGATTAATCTAAAGGGTTTTAGATTTTTAATGAATACTAGACCTAATTATGAGTTATTAGACAGGTGGAACACTCAAGTTGGAGTTTTCTATGAAAAGTTATGATTTTTAGAAGTTTTGGCCCGTTCTGACCTAAGGTTACCTAAGATGTTGATTCCTTGGTTTTAGCTAAGTTATGAAGGTTTGATGTTTCTAGGAAGTGATGAATTCTAATTGAAGTCACTATCAACTAAGTTGATTAATCAAAATTTTTCTATAGTTAAGAGTGAATTTTAGGAATTTTACATGCTCATAGGGATTATAAAGTTACTACGACTAAGGGGTCTGCTTAAGGATTTGAACCCAAATGAGCCCTAAACTCCTTGGGATCAATTCCAAAGGTCATAAATGACCTAAGGACAGATCAACAAGTGTTTAAGACCCTTTTGGGATTTTTAAGATTTTTAGGATTAATTAAAATTGGTTAACCCTTGATTTTATCTAAGGACTAAACTAAAATCAATCTAGAGATGAATTTAAGGGGGTTTCAATTCTTATTGATTAGGGGATTAATTAGGGACAATTATGGACATCTTAATGGATTTTATAAATTAATAATAGTTCATTATCAATTGATTAGGGTTAAGGCCATTTCTAAAAAGAATTTTGTTTGAGGCTCCTACTTGGGGAACCAAATGAACTCCAAATTTGATGAAATTTGGACCATAGGATCACCTGACCCTAAGTACTAAACCCACCAAATTTGAGCTCAATTGGAATACACGAAGGTGGTAAACTAAACCACCCAAGGTGAGCTCTAAGTCACTTTCAAATCACTATAGGGGTCTATCCTAAGCTTGGATTGGGGCAAAGTCAGTGGCTCTACACTCCTTGTCCTACACATCATCATCACACCAAAAATTAAACCCTAAATCCCATTGGATAGGACTATATCCCCTTTTGAATTTAAGGGTCAAACCATGACCCTTATGAAAGTTCGATGGGGATGTTAAGCCCTATGAACTTAGTCCCAAACTAACCAAGAGGGGGGGTGAATTGGTATTTTAAAAACTTTTTTTTTAAAACAAGGAGTTAAAATCATATAAACCAAATCACACCACGAAAATAATGCGGAATTTAAACGTGCGGAAGCAAGAAAAAGAACACAGAAATTTATAGTGGTTCGGTCGACTCGACCTACGTCCACTCCTTGGAGGCACCCTCCAAGTATTGCACTACACAAAAAGTGACTCTCCTTTAGCCCCCACGGCTAGGTGGAGAAACCCTTACAAGAACCTCCTTTTTGCCACCCCGGCAAGGCAGAGAACCTATCTCCTTTTGCTTCCTCCTGAAGCTGGCAGAGAACCAGAACCAAAAGCAACACTCCTTACCTCTACCGACCCTTCCACGGACGAGAAACTCTAGACGAAGATGACGCAGAGAGATCCTTGAAGCAACCCTTGTGACACCCCTCACAAGCTCCCCCTCACAAGATCCTCTCTCTCTCTTCTCTCTCTCTTTCTCTCCTCAAGGTCTTCTTAGGTCAAGGCAGCAGCAAAAGGTCTTGAAAAACGTTGAACAAGAGCTCTTTAAATAGAAGAGCTTCAAAAGAGCTCATTAATTGCAAGTTGCCGACTTTATCGTCCAGGCCGATCTGGACATCGGCCTGGCCGATCAGTACAAAACAATGAAGATCGGCCAGAGTATAGCCCTGAATGGGAAACAGGACGATTGAAAAATAGCTTGATCGTCCGGGCCGATATCACGATCGTCCTGGCCGATCAGTTCAAATCAGAGGAAAATCGTCCTGACAATAGCCCTGAATACGAGCTGGCCGATATTGATCGTCCTGAAGTAACTTAAGGTTTTTGACTATATCGGCCTGGCCGATCTTGCGATCGTCCAGGACGATATGATCGTATCAATCATCCTTAATTACTTCCTTGATTTCCTGAACAATTATGGCATAATCTGTTAATATCGTCCAGGCCGATCCGAGGATCGTCCTGGCCGATAATTTAAAGATATGGTATACCATACTTGTCTATGGCGGCTACTTCTTTCTGTTTTGAGCTTATCGTCCTGGCCGATACACGTATCGTCCAGGACGATCTGTTAACGTAGGCTGCCTTAATTAAGAATCCTTAATTTAGACTTTCTGTTTTAAGCTGATCGGCCAGGCCGATCAATGAAATCGTCCTGGCCGATATGAGTAAAACCAAAATTTCTAAGTTTCTCAAGTGTGTGTGTGAAGGGTTACAAAGCATCAGTCTTTTTGACTATTACAAGAGGACTCAAAAGGTAAATAACAAAAGTACAGACTGACTCAACCCTAAACCTACGCATTTCTGAACTTGGCTCCTTTTTGATTATTCGATCGTCGATTCCTGAAAAGTTAGAAGCAACAAGCTGTCCAAGAAAAGCAGTGTTTGTCAATCATCAAAACATAAGACATGAAAAATAGATTTGCAACACCTTAAACTTACAAATTAGGGAAAATGCCCTTGAACAATTTAAAATGGGGAGATAAAATTTGGACATGTCAAAAACATGTCCAATTTTAATCTCCCAAAATTCCATACCTGGTGGACATGTATTTAAAAAGTAATTAAAAAAATTCATAAAATGCTCAAACTAAAATTAAACCTAAGATTGACCTAACTAGGGTCTGGAACCATAGTGCTTTTGTAGTGCTCCCCGAGACCTTTCTAATGAGCCTAAGAACACCTAATTTGGACAAGTGTGCAGGGAGTTATGAATTTTTGAAGATCCATTAAATTTCTAGATTTATTAATCCGGCAATTACACAGTCAGCAGTTGTTACCACGCGTCGCGCGTCGATTCGCCAGGCAATGATTGGCGCTAACGGCTAACGGTCGGGTTAATGATAGCCGTTAGATGGAGAATCAAACGGCTGAGATTAACAGCGCTCCGATACCGCGAGATTTAATCCGAGCCGTTGATCAAGATCAACGGCTAGGATTTTGTCTTCAACCTCCTGCTCGTATCTGAGACCGCAGGGCTTCTCCGGCTTGATCCGGGCGATCCCGCCGGCGAAGTCCGATGAAATTTTGCAGGGAGGATCAGGATGATGGGAACCTTCAATCCAACGGTGAAGATCCGTTGGGGTGAAGGTTCTCTTCACACTTGACCAAACTACCTAGCTAGGGAGCTTGGGATGGAGAGATTACCATAGGGAAGGCCTCAACGAATGAGCTTCTCTATCAGGAAGCTTCAGGGGACGGTGGCGAACAGTTCTTCTTCAGGCGTCGGGATCGGAGGACACCGAGAGCTTTCACGGGCGTTTGCTCGAATGGAAGGAGGGATCGATCTCTGCGCTCGAAGGAAGCTTCTGGGAGTTTGAAGGAGCTCTAGGAATCTAATCAGAATGAATGCCAATGCCTCGTGAGGTCTGGCGAGCTCAGGGGTATTCGGCCACCCTTCGGGAGCTTGGACGGTCGGGATTTAACTGGGGAAGGCTTGGATCGCTGCCAGGTGGACGATGGCGACGTCCAGGGGGGATCGTGGAGATCAAACCGGTGGACAGCAGCCTTGAGCCAGAAATTTTCTGGGGGGGACCAACGGAACTCAAATTCCATTGGCTCCGACCGCCGCCGGCCATGGTCTGGGTCGGGTTGACTGGGGGAGACCGATGGGGACATACTGGAGCCAAGGGTAAAGTCAATTTGGCCTGGGGAGGCCTGGATCGAACTGGTGGTTGGGTTAGACCCAAACCTGCTCGGTTCGAGTCGAATTGAGCTCGATCCAAGTCAGGTCAGACCCTGGATTTGGTATGGGAGGTAGGACTGGGTCTGGTGCACCCAATGTAGGTGGCAATTGGGTCCAATTTGATCTGGGTTAAAAGGTGGCTCGGGTTGATCCAAACCTGCTCGGTTCGGGTTGATTTGGGCTCAACCCAGGTCAGACCAGACCCTGGGCTTGAGGTGGGAAGTGGGTCTGGGTCTGGTGCACCCAATGCAAGCGGCAATTGGGTCCAATTTGATTTGAGCTGGAAGATGGCTCGGGTCCAAGTGTTTTTGGCTACTTTGGGTTAGCCTAACTCTTGACCCAAGCTAGCCCAAGGCATGGGCTAGCTGGAGGGGGTGTATTGGACCTAGGGCCACCTATGGGAGGTGTTGGTAAGGTTCAATTAGGCTTAGGTTGAGAGTTGGCTCAATCCCAAGTGCTTTTGGGCACTTTGGGTTAGCCTAACTCTTGACCCAAGTGAGCCCAAGGGTTGGGCTGATGAAGGAAGGTGTATTGGGTGAAAGAGAACTCAATAACACCTTGATTTGGATTCAATTTGATTAAGATTAAAAGATGGCTCAAGGGAGACCTCTCTTTGGTCACTTGGATCAAGCCATATGGCTAACCCAAGTGAACCCAAGGCTTGGGTCAGCAAGAGGGGTCTCTTGGGTACCCAAGGGGTCATCCCATGCATTCAAAGGACTTGGAATGGACTTGGTTCAAAAATTTGAAAGAGGAGGGGTGTATGGGTCCATGGGTCAAACTTGGTTGACTTGGTCAACCAGGTTGACCCAAGGTTTGGGTTTGAGTTCAACAAGTTGAGTTTAACATTTGAAATTCATTGAAAGTGGTTTCAAAGAGATTGAAATTGATTTGGGTTGAAATGACCATTTGAAATCCCATAAGGGTATTTTGGTCAATTTTGACCGATTAGTCAACTAGGGTCAAAAATGGATCTAAAAAATGCAGTTTACTGCTCAGTGGGTTAAGATCAAGAGTCTGGAAGTGATTGGAGGCTTTGATAAGGGTTCCAAGATCAAAATCTTCAAGGGGTTAGGTTCAGTGGCATGGGCTGTAAATATTTAAAGGTTTTACAGCCTTTGAATTTTAATTCAGATTCTTGGGTTAGAGACCTCAGAATGGGCTCACAATTGGAAGGCAACCTCTAGAGACATGTCTTATCACTTTGTAAGTGATAGACCCTGAATCAGAGGCCATTTGACTGGGTTTTGAAATGTTTGAAAAGTTTTTGAAAAAGGTCTTTAGGACAGAGCCTTAAGACTTTAAATTTGAGTCTGGATTTCTGGATTTGGATTAGATTTTGAGTTTGGATGATCAATATTAGAGTATCCAAATCATTCATAATCATGTGATGATTTTTAATGAATGGATATGGTCAAAGCTAGATCAAAGGTAGGATCAAAGTCTAGTTTGAAATTTGGATTCTCAAGTGGATTGGATCAAAGTTTGAATATGTTTGAAACTTGAATTAATTGGGGTTTGAGTTGAATAAAGTTTGAGATTTAGATTGATCAAAGGTAGGAATTAAATTGAAGTTGGAGTTGATCAAAGGTAGGAATTGACTTGAGGTTGAAGTTAATCAAGGGTGGGAATTGATTTGAGTCTAGATTGGTTCCAAAATCTAGAGGGGTTTTAGGCTCTAGGATCCAAGGAAACCCTAGGCTCTAGAGTAGGCCCTAAGGTCTTGCTCTAGGAAAGGATCTTAAGGTCTAGAGTAGATCCTAGGATCTAGAATTAATCTGGAGTTTGGAAGGGCCTTAGTGACCTCATACAAAAATGAGGTCAACATCACAAAAAGTTGGAATAGTACAAATTGAAAAACCTAAATCCATAAGTTGTTGTTTAAACAAAAGAACATGTGCCACACAACTTCCTAAGGCTGTATATTCTGTTTAAGTAGGAGAAAGGGCTACTGAGTTCTATTTTCTGCTAGACTAGAAAGCTAAAAGAGTTCCTAATGAATTAACAAGTTCTAAAAGTACATTTTCTATCAACCACGAGATTCTTTTGGATTATCTTGAATAATAGCACAAAGACAAACACTAAACATGATATTAAGTTTGCTAGTAGTTAAATAAGTAATGATCCAATAATCCCTCTAAATTTGTTTTGATCAACAAATTTATCGTTATATTCCTTATCTAACTAACCTGGGAAACTAATGGGAGTACTTATTAGTTTAGTTTTATCCATTTCATACTTTTTAAGGATGTCCTCAAAAAAATTTTGACAGACTAAGAAAGGTGTCATCCTCTTTCTACTTTATACTAAAATCAAGAAAGTAACTCAAGTCTCCCATAAAACTCATTTCAAATTCCTTGCTCATTGTATTTAAAAATTTATCACAAAAAGTTTTATTAGTGGATCCAAATAAAATATCATCAGCATAAATTTGGATAATGAGAATGTCATCTCCTACTCTTTTTTATAAAAAGAGTGGTGTCCATACTTCCTCTAATAAAAGATCTTTTTTTGTAGAAAAGTGCTTGGTCCAAATCAGTGGGTTCAATCATTGAAATAAATGTTGAATGGATTACTTCTTTGTTAAGTCCATGCTTAGTCCTAACACCTACACTCAGGTCTCCTAAAATTAATTCTTTAGGATGACTTTTAATATATTTCCTTTCTTTAGGAAATTTATTTTCTGTTCTAACCCTTTCTTCAAAATTTACATTTTTAATTCAATAGATATTTTCTCAAAATCTTCTTCTTCCAGCTTAGACCCTCTAGAAATATCATATTCATAAAAAAACTACATGAGCGGTCTCCTTTATAACAAAAGTCATTTAGTTAAATACTCTACAGGATGTGCCAACACTTAAATATCTTAGAAAAATTCCCTCACCAAATTTAGGATTGAATTTTCCTAAAAAAAAATTCCCATTGTTTTGAATGAACACTTTACATCCAAAAATATATAGATGTTAGAGGTTGGGAGTCCTCCCCTTAAAAACTTCATAAGGTGTCTTATTCAACTTAGATATAATGTTCACCTTATTTAGAACATAATATGGTATATTAACCACTTTAGCCCAAAAATATTTAGGAAGTGAATATTTAAGCAACATGGCTTTAGTGGCTTGTACCAAAGTTTTGTTCTTTCTTTCAACAACTCCATTTTGTTGAGGGGTTCTAGGAGCTAAAAAGTTGTGATCTACACTCCATCACTAGCGAATGGTCATGTGGGGAGGAAACTTGCTCCACACAGAGGACCGAAACTGGCAAACTAGGATGGTGCCACGAAGGGCGTACTCCACCACTAGCGAATGGTCATGTGGGGAGGAAACTTGCTCCACACAGAGGACCGAAACTGGAAAACTAGGATGGTGCCATGAAGGGCGTACTCCACCACTAGCGAATGGTCATGTGGGGAGGAAACTTGCTCCACACAGAGGACCGAAACTGGCAAACTAGGATGGTGCCACGAAGGGCGTACTCCACCACTAGCGAATGGTCATGTGGGGAGGAAACTTGCTCCACACAGAGGACCGAAACTGGCAAACTAGGATGGTGCCACGAAGGGCGTACTCCACCACTAGCGAATGGGAATCAGGATGGGGCCACGAAGGGCATACTCCACCACTAATCCCCGGTTCAAATGCCAGGGTGGTGCCACGGAGGGCGTACTCCACCACTAGTGAGGTGCGATCCTAAGGGAGGGAACGGTCCAACCCTAAGGAGAAGGCGAAAGAGCATTAACAGGTGAAAGAACTTAAAAAGGAAAGAATCATATTGCGCATCAAGAAAGGAAAATTTTATTAATTGATAAGATGAGCTACATCAAGCATAGTATTTCTTAAGGAAACACCCATTGATAGGTAGCATTGGGTGGTTTCCTTTACAATCTACTAACTGATACGAGTCTCCTTCGTAGACAGTCTCTATAACGAAGGGTCCTTCCCAAGTAGGTTCAAATTTGCCTCCCAACTTTCGATGGGCTAAGATAGGCCTCCGAATGACCAACACCAAGTCTTCTGCTTGGAAGGTCCTAGATCGCACTAGTTTATCATGGGCTTGAACCATACGGGACTTATATAACTCTAAACTTTGTGGAGCTTGGAGACGTCGCTCTTCAAGGCCTTCGAGTTCTTCCAACCGCAGTTTTGCATTCTGTTCATTTGTGATTTGATTCTGAACTGCAATCCTGAGTGAAGGGATTTGTATTTCCAAGGGTAGAACGGCCTCAGATCCATACACTAGTGCAAAAGGGGTGGATTGGGTTGGGGTTCTATAAGTGGTACGGTAAGCCCACAAAGCTTCCACCAACCGCTCATTCCACTGTCGTTTGTTATCATCAAGGATCTTTTTAACAATTTGCACCAAGGTTTTGTTGATGGCCTCGACCAATCCATTTTCCCAAGGGTAATAGATCGTCGAGTATCTCCAATAAATATTATAGCGCCTTACAAAACTGTTGATTTTTGTAGACTTGAATGCGGACCCATTATCGGATATGATTCTGCGGGGTACGCCGAATCGATATACGTTATGGTCACGAAAGAATTTTAAAATATGGTGTGATGTTATGTTGCGTAGGGGAATTGCTTCCGCCCACTTCGAAAAGTAATCAGTCGCTGCTAATATGAAACGATGACCTCTCACGGAGGGAGGGTCAATCGGCCCAATGATATCTGTGCCCCAACTCTCAAAGGGCCACGAGGCTATCGTAGGGTGTAACACATTAGGCGGCTGATGTAAAACCTCGCCATGGACCTGACATTAATGACAGTGCTTTGCAGTATTCATGTAATCATCAATCATTGTGGGCCAGTAGTATCCAAGTCTTTTAATCTTTAATTTCATTTTTGGATCCGATTGATGTGCACTGCATAGTCTTAAATGAACCTCATTAACAATCTTCGGGGCTTCTCGCTTGTCCAAACAGTGCAGCCACATGTGATCGAAGGACCGACGGTATAACAAATTGTTGACTAGTGCGTATGATAGGGCACGTTTCTTAATCTGGTTGGAGAGTGACTTATCCTGGGGAAGCTTCCCTTCTTTAAGATAGTCGATTAAGGGTTGTCTCCAATCGCCTTCTTTGTCAGTTGTCAAAGAGGCAGAAATGATCTGAAGGGGAGTCTTACTTATGTGTTCCAAATCTATAAGAGAGAGGGCTTTATGACCCTGAATCTCTATAGGGATGGAATCCTCCTCAAGACAGGCAAATTCCTTTGTGAGTTTTGCTAAGGCATCTGCCGCAAAATTGCTTTCACGGGGAACCCTATACAAAGTAGCAGTAGGAATTTGTTCCAACAAGTGAAGTGTGTATTGGTGATATCTTAGGAGATTAGGATTCAAGACATTATAAGTTCGAGCCACTTGGTTAATCACGAACTGGGAATCTCTAAATATCTTAATCTCTTTAATTTCCATTAGAATTACAAGTTCCAAACCGGTTATCAGAGCCTCGTATTCAGCTTCGTTATTTGTGCAAGGCTCCGATAAATGGTAGAAAAAATACATCATTCCTTTTTCCGGCGTTATGAAAATTAGGCCGACTCCAGCCTTTCCAGGAATTACAGATTGTTGGGTTGCAATCCTACGAGAGGATGCTGCCCCATCAAAATACAATTCCCAGATGGCCTCGCCAGATTCCTTCAAACTCATGATTTATTCGTCAGGTAGATCATCGTTCAGAGGAGAATCTGCCTGCAGCGGGTGTGCTGCCAGAAAATTGGCGACAGCTTGTCCTTTCACAGCACGAAGGAGAGTGAAAGTAATCTCAAATTGCAGCAATATCATAGACCAACGAGCTAAGCGTCCTGACAACGTAGGTCGGGTCATAAGATATTGTAAAGGATTAACGGTTTTCCCGGAATTGGAGCTGCCAAAACTATCGGATTAGAAAGATATTATTTAATGTCGTCGAAAGCATTTTGGTACTTCTCGTCCCATACGAACTTGGCGTCTTTCTTCGCAAGGACAGAAAAGGGTTGACATCTCCCAGAAAGATTAGAAATAAATCTCCTTATATACGCCAATCTACCTTGTAGAGACCTTAACTGGGTAAGGCTCTTAGGAGATGACATATTTAAGATGGCTTCAATTTTAGCAGGTTCAATCTCGATTCCGCGGTGTCTCACTACAAATCCTAAGAACTTCCTTGAGGTGACGCCAAAGGCACACTTCAAGGGATTTATTTTCAAATCGTAGCGGCGCAACCGTTCAAAAACAACTCTTAAGTCACACAGGTGAGCCTCTTTAACCTTGCTCTTGACAACTAAATCGTCAATATAGCACTCAACTTGATTGTGAAATAAGTCGTCAAAGATACGGGTCATGGCCCGTTAGTAGGTTGCTCCGGCATTCTTTAAGCCAAATGGCATCACCTTATAACAAAAGATTCCAATAGGGGTTCTGAACGACGTATTTCTCTCATCTTTTGGGGCCATCTTGATTTGGTTATAACCCGATGAGCCATCCATGAATAAGAAAATGGCATGTGAGGAGGCAATGTCCACCATGAGTTCTGGTATTGGTAAAGGGAACTCATCTTTGGGACATGCCTTATTCAGATCCCTATAATCGACACAAATCTGAATTCGACCATTCTTCTTTCGTACCGGCACGACGCTGGCTACCTAAGAGGGGTATTGTTCCTCCCGAATAAACCCGGCTTCGGCCAATTTCTTAACTTCAGAAATGACTTGTTGTTCGATTTCTAAGCGCATGCGTCGAGGAGCTTGTTTGATAGGAATGGCATCATGTCGAACTCCAAGTTTATGAACTACTACCTCAGCAGGTAAACCTGGCATTTCATCGTATGTCCAAGCAAAGCAATCCCTAAACTCAGACAAAAGTTGGATCAAATATTGGGTTTCACCCTCGCTCAATAGAGCACTTATGAAGATTAGACGGGGATCATCATCGGTTCCCAGGTTAACTTCTTTTAATTCATCGACTGTCGATTTGATTTCTTCTTCTAATTCAGGGGGTGCATCCCAAACTTGAAGATCATCAGGATCATCTAAAGTCTCCAAACATAGCCCATCAAGAGGACAGAAAGGATCTGCCGGGACATTTGGCGATTCAAGATGGTAAGTTATCATTAGGCAATACTCATCATCATCGAATGAACTAACAGTTCCAAAGGCAATACCACTTGTGGGATTATATTTAATTTTTGTTTTCCAAATATTTTTATGGTATCTTACCTGACCCTTAGTCCATCACTATGGTACAGAACCTTTAGAGAAAGTATTTTTCACACAAACAGAGAAGTAGTCGAAAGGTAATTCCATTAATTCATTAAAATCTGCCTCCTCAAGGGTTACATCACTTTCATCCCTTATGGAGGAGGAGCCAAGGAAGAATTTCTGGACTTTCTTTACTTTACCATTCAAGTTGGGGGCCCCTTTAACTTCCAACCCTACAATCCTGCCAGCTGACAGTGGGGTCAGAGAAAGGGCCTCAATCCTTCTACTGAGCTTTTCATACATTGTTAATTCAGTCTCATCACTTTTTACTTTTACAATTTCTTCCTCAATGTCACTGTCCTCTTCTAAAGTGAGATCAAATTTTGGAGAAGTATTTGCATTTTTATAATTGAGGGAGAAGGCAGCACCTTGGTCCTTGGACTCAATATCGGAATCTGATTCCAAATCGATATAAATAGGTGCTGTTCTCCTCTCTGATGAAGCACGACCTTGACTTCGTGCCCTTAAGGCCATCCTCCCACCTCTTTAAGGTAATGTGTTTGGAGGCCTAAGGACAACGATGTCGGAGTTGTCTTCACTACTTAATTGTAACATTTCTTGATCAACATATTTTTCTTTTTCTTTCTCTTGATTGGACTTTTGTCCAACCAACCTCTCCTCAATTTTGATCTCTAGCTTAGAGCGGGACGGGGACCCTTTTGGAATAAAATATGTAGCATCTTCGTAGATCCCAATTTCTTGAATAGAAAATGGTTGCAGATCACCCTTAACCACATGTTCAATGCCATCTCGTTGGTACTTGATGCACTGGTGAAGGGTAGACGGAACCATTCTATATTCATGAATCCAAAGCCTACCTAAAAGGGCATTAAAGGATGTTGTCGAATCAATTATATCAAATTTAGCTTTAGTTTTCAAATCTCCTATTTGTAAGAGCAAGGTGATTGAACCTAAGGCCCTCTCGCCCTTTTCATTGAACCCACGAAGCACCAACCTGTCGGTTGAGAGCTTGCTAGTATCAACTCTAAGGTATGCGAGGGTCTTTAAGTTCATTATGTTGACCGATGCACCCGGATCAACAAGAACTCTCGATAACTTAAAGTTTCCCACATCTACAGTAATGTAAAGGGGACAATTATGGTCAGCAGTTCTCAAGAGCAAGTCTTCATCTAAAAAGGTAACTCCAGGAAGTTCTTTGAAGTAAAATGCCTCACCTTTTGAAGTTTCAGTTAACTGGGTTAAACAAATATTGGGGTCGAGAAGTGCTTTAATTAAAGACTCCCTCATTTCCTTGGAGAGAAGGAGGGCGTCATAAATGCTTAATTTCGCTGGCAACTTCCTAAGGTGGGCTAAAACGTTGTAATCAACCTTAGGAACGATAGATTCAAAACCCGGAGGAATTAAAGGAAAGTCTGATTGTTGAGGGGAGTTTGGATTTAAATCTTCGAAGGGAATTTGCTTGCTTTTCTCCTGAGGGGGAAGCCTAGGGGGTAAGACTTTACTGCCATGGAGTTGCACCTACTCGATATCTTTGGGAGGGCAAACTAGGGCAGTGTCTAAGCACACCATAGGTGTTGGATCATCACTTCCCGAAAGCGAGTCAGAATCTGAAAGTTCTATCAAGATAGGATTTCCTTGGAAATTGATTTGAGGGAAATCACTTTCTGATAAAGCTTCACATTCGACCTCTTCTTGAATAGCTGATTTGCAAGGTCAATCTCTTTGATATTAAGACTTTCTTCACTAGAATTTTGATTTAAAACAAGAGAGTCGTCAACTTGCATTTCATTTCCATGGTTAATCATCAAGACAGAAGCAGAAGAATGTTTTTTATTCATCTTCTGACCCTTCGCCTTTGATGGGGCAAAGTAAAAGTCAGATAACAAAAGAGGGGAGAGGGTTTTAACTCCCCCATCCACAATCCTAATACATCTCTCATCTACACACTTCCTCTCTACAAAATCAACTTCTTTTTCTTTTAAGCATTCGATAGTAGTTCCTGTGACTACTGGAGAGGAAAGTGGCTCAACATCCTCCTGCGAAGCGTCCAAGTCAACCCTCCATGTTGGGGCCTGGGCTATCATAGTCAACTGTTGAGAAAGACGAAAAGACTTGTTAATCAACTTTTTAAGTGCCCGGGACAAAGCAATGTCCCAACCATCTTCAACAAGACAAAAAGAGTTAAGAGGATTACCTGAAATGGTTTTAATTGAAGCCTTTTCTGGATCGACCAAGTATTCCTTAGGTATTATGATGTTACCTTAGGTGTAGTTCCTCTCAAGCCAATCTTTGAACACAACACAGTCCTCAAGAGGGTGACTAAGCATCCTGTGGTACGGGCAATACTTGGGATCATCTTTCTTTCTCTCATCCTCAGGCCTCCTGGCCTCTGGCAACTGAAAATCTGGTTTCTTTAACAGACTCCTGAAAATCTTCTTACCTGCTTCCCTCTTAAATGGATACGGTTTTGCCAATCTCTCTCTAAAAGGGACATAGTTAGGATCTCTGGTGTACTGGGGAGTAACTTGAAAATGCTGTCTCTGGACTGGCTGTGGTGGCGGTGGTGGAGGAACGCTGGGCTGACTAGTCATTAGCCTTTTTCCCTTGTCAACTGCCGACACTATTGCCTTCTTCTCAAAAGTCTTAACCAATCTATGACCCTTCTTGTCTTCAGATTGCTCTTGTAGGAATTACATATTATAAGCCTCTTCCTGCAAATTGCTAGCCTTATTAAGAAGTTTTTCAAAAGTTTTAATAGTGAAACCCTTCAGGAGAAAAGCAACAGGGCCGTGGATATTCTTAAGAAGGATCTCCACCGCATGTTGCTCTTGCAACTGGGGTTCACACTTCATCGAGAGGTTTCGTCACCTCAAGATGTACTCAACCAGAGACTCTCCTGACTTTTGTTTCTCAACAACAAGATCGCCCACACTAGTTCGTTGTTGCGCTCTAGAAAATCTTTTAAGGAAAAGGTTTTCTAGCTCGCTAAAAGTTTTAACTGAATCATTGGACAGATCGGCGTACCATTCAAAAGTGATGCCGGATAGACTACTTATAAATTGGTGAAATAGTAGAGCATCTGTCCCTCCCGCATTGCAACAACTTGCTCTGAAGTGGGCTAGATGTTGTCTCGGGTTTTCTATTTCAGTGAAAATTTTAAAAGTTGGTGGCACGAAGCCTTTTGGATAAGGAACGGAATCATATTCTTCGGGGTAGGGTCTCCCTATTGGAATAGATGCGGTTCCTTGGGAAAAGGCTAAGGCCTCCCTTACCTGGTCCTCAATCAGTTGCTTAATGTCTTTCTTGGGCAGAGTTGAAGGAACAGGGGGAACTGTAGGTGCTGCTGGAGATGCCTCTGATAGGAAAGGAGGAATCACTGGTGTCGACTCAGGAGGTTTGGGACCAGATTCTATCTTTCTAACGCTCTCTGCAAGCTCTCAAGCCGTTTGTTGAACCATAAGTGAATCCTGCTCTGACTTATCAAATCTTTCTTGCATTTCTCTGACTTGTGACATCATAGTTGTCAACTGGTTTTCCAAATCTTTAATATGTTCTTCACCCCTAGCCCTTACGGACTCATCTGAATCGGACTCAGCAACCTGTGGGTCATCGTCTCTAGCTAGCCGGCGCCTAGTAGGTTCGGCCTCCTTGTTGGAACCTCTAGTTTCGACCATGGAGACACTACCAACATAGTCATCTTCCTCTCCAAGGAGGTCATCCAGGTCTGGGTCAAAAGAAGTCATTCCCTCTTTATTTAGCAGAATGTTTCTTATCTCTTGTACTACCTCCTCGACTGGTCTATCCCCAATTGACTTAGGATCGAGGGGTAAGTATCCCTTGTATTCATCCATGTCAAACATCTCTTCAGAATCCAGGAGGGCAATGATTTCTATAAGTTTTGGGTTAGGATCTGATTGTGACTCTTTAGCTAGCTCTTCTTCTATCTCAAGATCTAGGTCAATTCCTTCCTTCCCGACTGTCCCAAGATCGGTAGTCGGAGATGTGGCATTCTCTACAGGGAGAGGGACATATACCTCATGAGGTGAAGGAGGAGCCTGTAGGGAAATAGCTCCTACATCAGGTAGGGTAAGGTCCTCAAACTCCTGTGTAGGAAGCCTAGAAATGACACATTGATCTAAACTATCAACCACTGGATCATCAACTGGAATCATTACTGAATCAGGAACTGGACAGACTGTAAGAGAACTATCTACTGTAACAACTGGGGTGCTGGATTGATCATCCGTCGACTCAATCAAAACTGGGGGAGGTCTAGCTGAGACTCGTTGGAGTTGGAGAATGAACTTAGAGGTTCTTGGAGGTGGTGGTAAAACCTCCAACTTAGTCCTTTTTGGAACAAAATTCTTCTCAGGGGATTTGGGCCTCTTGCCCTTGATGTCCGGATGTTTTAAAGTCTCATTCCCCTTTATTTTAACAACTACTGAGGCCAACCTTACAGCTTTGGAAGGGGGTACCGGGGGTCTATCAACAGAATGGTGGCCTCTCTCGGACCCAGTCAACACAATGCCCTCTGTCTTGGAAGAAGGAAGGCGTGGTGCCCAGTGGTATCCATCAACCAGTACTGAAGTGGCGGCCTGTCTGACATACTTTTTATTTCTCCTAACAGGTTGTGGAGTTAAGTTCTTTGCCTCAGACGCCTCTTCTTTCAATACTTCTTTTTGGAAGTGATGAGAGATCACTCCCTTTAACTGTTTCAGGTACTGCTCTTTTGTTTACCCAGATTGTGCAGCACAGATATAGATTATATTTCTCAAAGCCCTTGTTTTCTGCAGATGCATTTCTCTTGAGGTCTTTTTAGTCGAGTAGTCGACCGGGCATGGTGGGGAATGAGCTATCCTAGCTATCCTCTCCTCCCCTTGAGCAGAAGCTAAGGGGTAGAAGCGGCTCCCTTTCAGAAGGGGAGAGGAAGCAGGAATAGGTAGCTCCTCATCAACCTCAGGCACTACTTGAGCTAAAGTCTTAAAAGGCATGATCCTCTTTGCCTTGGAAATCTTCTTCCTAAGTCTCCTCAAGTAATTCTTCTTTTGGTTCTTAGTGGAGAAGTTAAGTCCAGAGCTAGATCCTTCCTCAAAAACAGACTTGACTTCAGTGGGAGGCTCAACAACTGGCTCAGATTGTTTCTGATCATCGCTAACTACTAGTAAGGTGGGTGCAGATCCCACAATCAACTCAACCACTGGAGGAACTTCCTTACTTCCATCAAAGCTAACAATCTGGTGTCCATCCATAGAAAGTTCAAGGGTGCTAAATCTCATTCCAAAGATGATAGTGCTTCCTTGGTCATTAACAGTTGAAAACAATGCTCGGTCAAAAGAGAAGATTAATTGGCCAGTCATTTGAATTTTCTGAAAGATAAAGAGAGGATTGAAATTAGATTTCCTTTTAAAAGGGATGGAAAAGAGTTTGTTATATTAAAGCTTAAGGCTTGTAGACTAATCTCAACCTTCCAACACATGCTGAGTGGTAAAAAAAACACACCCAACATACGTTAGGAAGGTAAAGAGACTAAATACATACCAAAAGGAAAGTTTTGTCAAAAGGTGAACATATGTTAACTCATAAGATGACTATACGGGGTAACATATGAAGATTTGAAACTTGGAGAAAATCGTTATTATCTTTCTTTCCACATTTTGAAGGGAATTTGGATCTCAAATGACTTAAGATGGGGTTTTTCTACAAAATCCAAAACGCAACAGACAGAGTTTTCCCTTGCCCGAAGGCTTATGGAATTGTAAGAAAAACCCAAGTAAAGTAAATGGTCTAACCCTCTTCACTCTTAAAAGTTCAAAGAGAGTAAAGGGGTCAAGACTAAAATACTTCAAAACTTTCTTAAAGGCAAAGATCTTTCAAGCTCCTTTCAATTCGAAAAGAAAAGAGAAATTGAATGTGGCATTTGTTAATTAAAATTTTAAAAGGATATTTGGGGACCTGATTTGACACTGTCGCCTCACAGGAAATCCCAGGGCAGAAGGTCAAAATCAGGACGATTAAATTAGCGAATGACAAAATTCAGGAGGTAGAACCTCTCCTTTAATGTTTTAAAATTCGTTGTTTAGATGTTGGCCACACTCCCCCAAGGAAGAAATGGGTCGAGGGATCAACGGAAGGAAAGTAGTTAAGACTACCGATGAAACAAAATTTCGTTCTTATTAAAGATGGAGAGAGAGATTTGTCCCACCGGGCGTGCCATTTTTATTTGTTGGTGGAATTTTGAAAACAGGTTTTGAAAATATTAGTTTTCTTTGGGAATTTTGAAACTGAGATTTAATTCTAATTCTAGAAGCCGAATCAACTCGCTCGGAAAAGTATATCACCCCGAAAGGCGAAAATAAAATTCCACAACGGTGTTCAGGCTTAGAATTATATAATTCGTCTTGAATATCATGGCTAGATTCTAAAGAGAACTCGACACGGCCCCGAGGGGACGAGGTGGGGTTCAACTAAATAATCTAGTTATGATACTCAAGGAGTGTGATTGCCGAATTCATATCCAAAGCCTTATCAGAGAAGGATGTATCTCCCCAAAGGGAGGTATCACCTTTCAATGATAACTCTTATAATATGATAACGGCAATCATTTTTTGACTTTTCCCAAAGAAATCTAAGAGGGTTTTTTGAAAAGATTAATTTTGAAATCAGATGTGTGGGGTTCCAAATCTCCTACGAGCGCAAGCCCTCGTAGTTAATTACATCGTAGGGAGACAAAGTCCCCTACAAAAACTCTCGATTAAAATAAGAACGAAATTTTGTTAGATTTTTTAGGAATGATATCAAAAAGAGAAGTGAATTTTGAAAACTCAAAAGGGAATGGATCAAAATTGAACAGTTATTAATGGAGTTAAAGGAGGAGAGGTAGGGGACACTTTGAGATTCCAGAACCATCCGGAAGTGTCCCAACTTAATCTAAGTGTTGGGCTTTATGTTTTAGATTGAAATGATATTTAATTAGAGCTGAGCATTTTATTAGAAATTTTGGATTAGATTCTCGAAGTTTGGGGTCTTATAATCAAAGATCTGCCGCGGATCCTAAATCTATTTTGGACGCTGGACCACAGTCGTCCGATCCTAACTAATGCAGTGCAAAACCTGGACTTACCCCGGCCTGGATTGGGGAGCCAGCTAACCACCTAATCAATTTAAAATATATGAATCCGATCTTTTATGAAAGAGTGATATGGACGTTGTAATTAAGGTTTTGGAGAGTTGGGGCAGACATCTAAAATTTTTTCTAGTTGGCCCCTTTAACTTATGTTGGATGCTAAAATGCTGAACTGATGCAATTAAAATTTTTTACTCTTTTAGTTTGTTTCTAATGCAATGCATGCTAGTTAACAACCTCAAATCAAATATGCTTTAAATTTTAAAAACAGGCTTAGAAAATAATTTTTTAGAAGACTGGACTTCTCCAGGTCTGGCACCTCGTCTTCATAGGTCAGACTATCCGGACTCTACCCGCATGCGAGGAAGGGTCTAAAACAAGAAAAGAAGAAGTACAAAAATATGCATGCGACCCCGGGGTCGATCCCCGGCTAATTCCCTAGATTCGTTATCTTTCTATGTTGTTTAGACTCGCTAGAATTTTAGACTTTTAAAGTTATGAGTATAAAACTTTCACACCCTCACGAGCCTCACGTATCCAAGCAAAAACAAAAGCGGCACACAATCGCCAAAAAACTAGGAAAAGCAAGCAATCCTAAGGGCAATCAACTCGTCACATCAAATATTAACTAATTAATAAATGTCCATAGGCAAAGTTGCCTTGCTTATTACAAACCAAAGTTTTGCAGAACGTAAAGTGGCCGGGCACCACTGACAACAACCCGGATTCTAAGCCTAGTAAAGACGCAAGTTATTTTGAGTGGGATACCCTCAATCTTCAAGTCTTCACTTTAGCTCATCTTTGGACTCCTTTTCTTCAAACTCCTTGGGTTCTTCGTAGCAAACTACCCAAATGGATAAGAGGGCACTTCCCTTTAAAGGGGAAGGCCAATCTTTCCTCTTTGGGTATAAAAGAAGTGTGATCCAAATTTGGATTTCCAAATGGAAAAGAAATAGTCCCCAAAAGGGTACCCTTTTCTCTTTGGAATCCAAGCTTTGGACCTATGTATCCCAACTCAAACTTAACTTTCACAACGCTTGAAAATTATACAAATTACATTTATATCAAATCAAAAATCTAGACTCACCTGCAGGGTTATCCTAAGCAGTTAATAAAAAAAACAATTATTCTCAAGCAGTGGTATATATGTGCAAAAAAGGTAAGTAAAACACACTGGCCATGCTCTTTTATTTGGGGGGGCTTTAGCAGCTGAAGTACCTATGCAAGCATTTATAGCAATTAACATTTATTATTAACTTAGCCCTCTTTTATTGCCCTGCATGAGCGTGGCCACATGCAGAAAATTATGTGAACATTCAGATCATACCTAACCTAAGGGTAATCTAGTCGCCAAACACATCAGTCCATCCACAGAGTGCAAAAACGTAAACAGAAATAGCAAAGCAATTTCATCCACAACATGTAGTGAAAACCACGTAAAATCAGGCACACAGCAGTAAAGTAAACACCGGCCTAACCTAGATCTAGAGTTGGTTGTCATAACACATCATCTAAAGTGTGTGTAAAAAGGTTGTGTGGTTGGGGTAGGTCCTGAAGAAGGTAGCTTGTTAAAGTTGACTAAAGTTTTAGATTTGTTAAGGCTTAAAAGGGAGGTTTCAGTTAAACTTTAAATATTAATAAATTAGGAATTTTAATTAAATGTATTTTAAGAGATTAATTGATTACTACCTTTGTTTCACACCGAGGATGTGAAGTTTATTTCACCTTCCTTGGGGCTAAACTAATAGCCTCGTAGGCCTAGGTTACATAGTAGCAATCGGGGTTAATTAAGTTATTTTAAATTGGTTGGAATTAAAGGAGTGAATCAATATTAGAGGACTTGATTATTGATTTTAAGGGGTTGGTTGAGAATTTTAATATCCTATTAAAAGAATTTTAGGGGTTAAAGGAATTAACAAGTTTTAAAGAGTTATCCGGATACACTAACTAAGGGACCAAAATTTGGCTTTCAAAATTAGGATTAATCTTAAGGGTTTCAGATTTTTAATGAATACTAGACCTAATTATGAGTTATTAGACAGGTGGCACACTCAAGTTGGAGTTTTCTATGAAATGTTATGATTTTTAGAAGTTTTGGCCCGTTCTGACCTAAGGTCGCCTAAGATGTTGATTCCTTGGTTTTAGCTAAGTTATGAAGGTTTGATGTTTCTAGGAAGTGATGAATTCTAATTGAAGTCACTATCAACTAAGTTGATTAATCAAAATTTTTCTATAGTTAAGAGTGAATTTTAGGAATTTTACACGCTCATAGGGATTATAAAGTTACTACGACTAAGGGGTTTGCTTAAGGATTTGAACCCAAATGAGCCCTAAACTCCTTGGGATCAATTCCAAAGGTCATAAATGACCTAAGGACAGATCAACAAGTGTTTAAGACCCTTTTGGGATTTTTAAGATTTTTAGGATTAATTAAAATTGTTTAACCCTTGATTTTATCTAAGGACTAAACTAAAATCAATCTAGAGATGAATTTAAGGGGGTTTCAATTCTTATTGATTAGGGGATTAATTAGGGACAATTATGGACATCTTAATGGATTTTATAAATTAATAATAGTTCATTATCAATTGATTAGGGTTAAGGCCATTTCTAAAAAGGATTTTTTTGAGGCTCCTACTTGGGGAACCAAATTAACTCCAAATTTGATGAAATTGGACCATAGGATCACCTGACCCTAAGTACTAAACCCACCAAATTTGAGCTCAATTGGAATACTCTAAGGTGGTTAACTAAACCACCCAAGGTGAGCTCTAAGTCACCTTCAAATCACTATAGGGGTCTATCCTAAGCTTGGATTGGGGCAAAGTCAATGGCTCTACACTCCTTATCCTACAAATCATCATCATCACACCAAAAATTACACCCTAAATCCCATTGGATAGGTCTATATCCCCTTTTGAATTTAAGGGTCAAACCATGACCCTTAAACTTAAAAATTAGGGAAAATGCCCTTGAACAATTTAAAATGGGGAGATAAAATTTGGACATGTCAAAAACATGTCCAATTTTAATCTCCCAAAATTCCAGACATGGTGGACATGTATTTAAAAAAGTAATTTAAAGAAATTCATAAAATGCTCAAACTAAAATTAAACCTAAGATTGACCTAACCAGGGTCTGGAACCATAGGGCTTTTGTAGTGCTCCCTGAGACCTTTCCAATGATCCTAAGAATACCTAATTTGGACAAGTGTGCAGGGAGTTATGAATTTTTGAAGATCCCTTGAATTTCTGGATTTATTAATCTGGCAATTACACAGTCAGCAGTCGTTACCAAGCGTCGCACGATGATTCGCCAGGCAATGATTGGCGCTAACAGCTAAAGGCCGGGTTAACGACAGCCGTTGGATGGCGGATCGAACGGTTGAGATTAACAGCGCTCTGATACCGCGGGATTTAATCCGAGCCGTTGATCAAGATCAACGGCTGGGATTTCGTCTTCAACCTCCCGCTCGTATCCGAGACCGCAGGGCTTCTCCGGCTTGATCTGGGCGATCCCGCCGGTGAAGTCTGATGAAATTTTGCAGGGAGGATCAGGATAATGGGAACCTTCAATCCAATGGTGGAGATCCGTTGGGGTGAAGGTTCTCTTCACACTTGACCAAACTACCTCGCTAGGGAGCTCGGGATGGAGAGATTACCGCAGAGAAGGCCTCAACGAATGAGCTTCTCTATCAGGAAGCTTCAGGGGACGGTAGCGAACAGTTCTCCTTCAGGCGTCGGGATCGGAGGACGGTCGGAGGTGCGACTTCGAGCGGGACGCCGAGAGCTTTTACGGGCATTTGCTCAAATGGATGGAGGGATCGATCTCTGCGCTTAAAGGAAGCTTCTGGGAGTTCGAAGGAGCTCTGGGAATTGAATCAGAGCAAATGCCAATGCCTCGTGAGGTCTGGCGAGCTCAGGGGTATTCGGCCACCCTTCGGGAGCTTGGACGGCCGTGATTTAACTGGGGAAGGCTCAGATCGCTGCCAGGTGGACGATGGCGACGTCCAAGGGGGATCGTGGAGATCAAACCGGTTGCCAGCAGCCTTGAGCCAGGAATTGTCTGGGGGGGACCACCGGAACTCAAATTCCATTGGCTCCGACCGCCGCCGGCCATGGTCTGGGTCGGGTTGACCGGGGGAGACCGATGGGGACATACTGGAGCCAAGGGTGAAGTCAATTTGGCCTGGGGAGGCCTGGATCGATCTGGTGGTTGGGTTAGTCCCAAACCTGCTTGGTTCGAGTCGAATTGAGCTCGATCCAAGTCAGGTCAGACCCTGGATTTGGTATGGGAGGTAGGACTGGGTCTGGTGCACCCAATGCAGGTGGCAATTGGGTCCAATTTGATCTGGGTTAAAAGGTGGCTCAGGTTAATCCAAACCTGCTCGGTTCGGGTCGATTTGGGCTCAACCCAGGTCAGGCCGAACCCTGGGCTTGAGGTGGGAAGTGGGTCTGGGTCTGGTGCACCCAATGCAAGCGGCAATTGGGTCCAATTTGATTTGAGCTGGAAGATGGCTCGGTTCCAAGTGTTTTTGGCTACTTTGGGTTAGCCTAACTCTTGACCCAAGCTAGCCCAAGGCATGGGCTGGCTGGAGGGGGTGTATTGGACCTAGGGCCACCTATGGGAGGTGTTGTTCAGGTTCAATTAGGCTTAGGTTGAGAGTTGTCTCAATCCCAAGTGCTTTTGGGCACTTTGGGTTAGCCTAACTCTTGACCCAAGTGAGCCCAAGGGTTAGGCAGATCAAGGAAGGTGTATTAGGTGAAAGAGAACTCAATAACAACTTGATTTGGATTCAATTTGATTAAGATTAAAGGATGGCTCAAGGGAGACCTCTCTATGGTCACTTGGATCAAGCCATATGGCAAACCCAAGTGAACCCAAGGCTTAGGTTAGCAAGAGGGGTCTCTTGGGTACCCAAGGGGTCATCCCATGCATTCAAAGGACTTGGAATGGACTTGGTTCAAAAATTTAAAAGAGGAGGGGTGTATGGGTCCATGGGTCCAACTTGGTTGACTTGGTCAACCAGGTTGACCTAAGGTTTGGGTTTGAGTTCAACAAGTTGAGTTTAACATTTGAAATTCATTGAAAGTGGTTTCAAAGAGATTGAAATTGATTTGGGTTGAAATGACCATTTGAAATCCCATATGGGTATTTTGGTCAATTTTGACCCATTAGTCAACTAGGGTCAAAAATGGATCTGAAAAATGCAGTTTACTACTCAGTGGGTTAAGATCAAGAGTCTGGAAGTGATTGGAGGCTTTGATAAGGGCTCCAAGATCTAAATCTTCAAGGGGTTAGGTTTAGTGGCATGGGCTGTAAATATTTGAAGGTTTTACAGCATTTGGATTTTAATTCAGATTCTGGGGTTAGAGACCTCTGAATGGGCTCAAAATTGGAAGGCAACCTCTAGAGACATGTCTTATCACTTTGTAAGTGATAGACCCCGAATCAGATGCCATTTGACTGGGTTTTGAAATGTTTGAAAAGTCTTTGAAAAAGGTCTTTAGGATAGGGCCTTATGACTTTAAATTTGAGTCTGGATTTCAGGATTTGGATTAGATTTTGAGTTTGGATGATCAATATTGGAGTATCCAAATCATTCATAATCATGTGATGATTGTTAATGAATGGATATGGTCAAAGCTAGATTAAAGGTAGGATCAAAGTCTAGGTTGAAATTTGGATTCTCAAGTGGATTGGATCAAAGTTTGAATATGTTTGAAACTTGAATTAATTGGGGTTTGAGTTGAATAAAGTTTGAGATTTAGATTGATCAAAGGTAGGAATTAAATTGAAGTTGGAGTTGATCAAAGGTAGGAATTGACTTGAGGTTGAAGTTAATCAAGGGTGGGAATTGATTTGAGTCAAGATTGGTTCCAAAATCTAGAGGGGTTTTAGGCTCTAGGATCCAAGAAAACCCTAGGCTCTAGAGTAGGCCCTAAGGCCTTGCTCTAGGAAAGGATCTTAAGGTTTAGAGTGGATCTTAGGATCTAGAATTAATCTAGAGTTTGGAAGGGCCTTAGTGACCTCATACAAAAATGAGGTCAACATCACAAAAAGTTGGAATAGTACAAATTGAAAAACCTAAATCCATAAGTTGTTGTTTAAACAAAAGAACATGTGCCACACAACTTCCTAAGGCTGTATATTCTGTTTAAGTAGGAGAAAGGGCTACTGAGTTCTATTTTCTGCTAGACTAGAAAGCTAAAAGAGTTCCTAATGAATTAATAAGTTCTAAAAGTACATTTTCTATCAACCTTGAGATTCTTTTGGATTATCTTGAATAATAGCACAAAGACAAACACTAAACATGATATTAAGTTTGCTAGTAGTTAAATAAGTAATGATCCAATAATCCCTCTAAATTTGTTTTGATCAACAAATTTATCATTATATTCCTTATCTAACTAACCTGGGAAACTAATGGGAGTACTTATTAGTTTAGCTTTATCCATTTCATACTTTTTAAGGATGTCCTCAAAAAAATTTTGACAGACTAAGAAAGGTGTCATCCTCTTTCTAATTTATACTAAAATCAAGAAAGTAACTCAAGTCTCCCATCAAACTCATTTCAAATTCCTTGCTCATTGTATTTAAAAATTTATCACAAAAAGTTTTATTAGTGGATCCAAATAAAATATCATCAGCATAAATTTGAATAATGAGAATGTCATCTCCTCCTCTTTTTTATAAAAAGAGTGGTGTCCATACTTCCTCTAATAAAAGATCTTTTTTTGTAGAAAAGTGCTTGGTCCAAATCAGTGGGTTCAATCATTGAAATAAATGTTGAATGGATTACTTCTTTGTTAAGTCCATGCTTAGTCCTAACACCTACACTCAGGTCTCCTAAAATTAATTCTTTAGGATGACTTTTAGTATATTTCCTTTCTTTAGGAAATTTATTTTCTGTTCCAACCCTTTCTTCAAAATTTACATTTTTAATTCTATGGATATTTTCTCAAAATCTTCTTCTTCCAACTTAGACCCTCTAGAAATATCATATTCATAAAAAAACTACATGAGCGGTCTCCTTTATAACCAAAGTCATTTAGTTAAATACTCTACAGGATGTGCCAACACTTAAATATCTTAGAAAAATTCCCTCACCAAATTTAGGATTGAATTTTCCTAAAAAAAATTTCCCATTGTTTTGAATGAACACTTTACATCCAAAAATATATAGATGTTAGAGGTTGGGAGTCCTACCCTTAAAAACTTCATAAGGTGTCTTATTCAACTTAGATATAATGTTCACCTTATTTAGAAAATAATATGATATATTAACCACTTTATCCCAAAAATATTTAGGAAGTGAATATTTAACCAACATGGCTTTAGTGGCTTGTACCAAAGTTTTGTTCTTTCTTTCAACAACTCCATTTTGTTGAGGGGTTCTAGGAGCTAAAAAGTTGTGATCTATCTCTTGCTCCATACAGAAAACTTTAAATTTTTCATTTTCAAATTCTCCACTGTTGTCACTATGAATTATAAGAATTTCACAACCTAGCTTCCTTTGAATACAACAAAAAAACAACAACATCAAGCCTTTATCTCACTACATGGGGTCGGCTACAAGAATACTTTTTCTGCATTGTGTCCTATTAAAAGTCAAATTCTCATTTAATTCTAATAAAGAAAGGTCATTCCTAATATTTTCTAACCAAGTCTTTTTAGGTCTACCCCTACCTTTCTTAACATAAGTCAAATATAATACCTCTACTCTCCTAACCGGGCCATCAGAAGGCCGCTGTTTAATGTGACCAAACCATCTAAGGCGACTCTCTCTAATCTTATCTTCTACTAGAGCTACTCCAACCTTTTCACGTATATGCTCATTTGGTATCCTATCTCTAAGGGTAAAGCCACTCTTCCACCTGAGCATCCTCATCTCTGCCACACTTAACTTAGTATTATGCTTCTCTTTTAATGGCCAACATTCAGCACCATAAAGCATAGAAGGCCTTACTACCATCTGATAGAATTTTCCCTTAATTTTGAGGGGCACATTTCTATCACATAACAAGCCTGATGCATTCCTCCACTTCAACCATCCAACTTGAATTCTGCTGATAATATCCCCATTTATTTTACCACCACTCTGAATAATAGATCCAAGATATCTAAAACATGTACTCTTATTAATGACTTGATCGCCCAAAGTCAAAATCCCCTCACTAGGTCTATTACTACTAAAATTACACTCCATATATTCCATTTTAGATCTACCCAAGCGAAACCTTTAGACTCTAAGATTGACCTCCATAATTCAAGTTTGCCTTCAACTCCCTCTCTAGTCTTATCAACAAGAAGAATATCATCAGCAAAAACCATACACCAAGGTACATCCTCTTGCAAATGTCTAGTGAGAACATCCATGATTAAAGCAAAAAGATATGGGCTTAAGGCTGATCCTTGATGTAACCCAACTGAAATAGAGAAATACTTGGTCAAACCACCTTGTGTTTGAACACAAGTAATAGCTCATGCATACATATCTTTAATGATTTGAATATAAGCATTATTAACTCCTTTCTTTTCAAGAACTCTCCATAGCACTTCTCTTAGAACTTTATCATATGCTTTTTCTAAATCAATAAATATCATATGCAAATCCTCCTTATTTTCTCTATATTTCTCTATCAAACCTCTTAATAAATATATGGCTTCCATAGTCAATCTATCTGGCATTAATCCAAATTGATCTTGAGAAACATTAGTATCACGCCGCAACCTATGCTCCATAACTCGCTCCCATAGTTTTAAAGTATGACACATTAACTTAATACCTCTATAATTCGCACAATCTTGTGCATCACCTTTATTCTAAAAAATGGGAATTAACACACTCATTCTTCACTCATCTGGCATCTTTTTAGTCTTCAAAGTAGTATTAAAAAGTTTAGTAAGCCAATAAATTCCTTCATCTCCTAAGCATTTGCACACCTCTATTGGAATATCATCAGGTCCAACAGTTTTTCCACCCTTCATTTTCTTTAAAGCCTCACCAACTTCAATTTTACTAATACGCTGATAAAAACATAAATCTTTATTTTCATTTAGGGTGCTAAGGTCCCTATAGTCAATCTTATTTTCACAATCTTCTTTAAAAAGTTTGGCAAAATATCTCATCAACCTTTGTTCAATATCATCTTCTAGGAAATGATTTTTTGATCTTCATCCTTAATACACTTCACTTGAACTAAATCCTTACTACTCCTATCTCTTTGTTTGGCTAACTTATACATATATCTTTCTCCCTCCATAGTATCTAATCTATTATATAAATCACTAAAATCTAATTTCCTTGCATCGCATATTGCTTTCTTAGCATCCTTACGAGCCACTTTATATATTTCCCAATTATCATAATTTTTAAAATTAAACCAATTTTTAAAACCAAACTTCTTATTTTTAATCTTTTCTTGCACATTTGGATTCCACCACCAACTATTTTTTCTAATAGGAGCTTTTCCCTTTAATACTCCAAGGACATCTTTTGCAATATTCTTAATATCACTAGCCACTTTTTCCCACATGACATTTGCATCCTCATGCACAGACAAAATCTTAAGATCTAAAATCTTATTCTCAAAAATATTTTTGTTAATATTCTTTAAATGCCCCCATCTAATCCTAGAAAACCATTTTACTTTATTTTTTATATTATACCCCTTCATCTTAAAGTCCAAAACTAATAATGGATGTTGGGTACATAAATTTTTACTCGGAATAACTTTATAATATTTACAATCTAAACGATTTAATTTTCTAATAAGAAAATAGTCAATCTGGGTAGTACTATATCTATTTTTATAAGTGATGAGATACTCATTTCTTTTCTTAAATAAGGTATTAGCAATTGAAAAATCATAAGATAAACAAAAATCCAATATGGTCTTTCCACCTTCATTCGTCATTCCAAATCCATGGCCACCATGAATGCTTTTAAAATCATCTACCTCTCTACCAACATGTCCATTTAAATTTCCTCCAATAAGAACTATTTCTTCAAGAGGTATCTTTTGAATTAATTCTTCTAAGCATTCCAAAATTTTAATTTAGAACTGATATCCAAACCTACTTGAGGAGCATAAGCACTTATAATATTAACAATCTTATCATCAACAACAATCTTTAAAGCTATAATTCTATCTCCAATCCTATTAATCTTTATAACATTATCCTTTAAACTCTTATCTATAATAACACCTACACCATTTCTAGTATGACTCCTACCCGAATACCAAAGTTTAAATCCTAAACTATCAATTTCTTTAGCCTTCTCTCCAACCCATTTAGTTTCCTAAATGCACAAAATATTTATCTTCCTATGAATCATAATATCTAATAATTCCATTAATTTTCCTATAAAGGAACCCATATTCCAAGTTCCTATCCTAATTTTAGTTTCATGGACTAGCTTCTTTGCCCACATCCGTCCTTGATGTGAGAACCTTGCCTGTTTAACACTGCACCCGGGTGTCGGTGCAGCGGTCCTTGCACACTTGTAACTATATTCAGGCCATACAGCACGTCGCTTCCAGGGGATGCCCTAGCATTAACATAATTTCTTAAAGGATTCATGACATTATTGTTTGACAAGTTTTACGCTGGCTGTCGACTACCTAACGCAACCCTCCACTTTTCTCATCCAGGACTTTGGACCTGACAACATAGTGTTAATAGAATATAAGAATAAAAATTTCTAAACTAATCAAATAATTCACTCTTATGTGATAAGAATCTAATCCATGTGAATCTATAATAATCATCAATAATCACATACCCAAAAACTTTCCCTCCAAGGCTTATAGTGCTAACAGGTCCAAAGAGATCCATGTGAAGGACTTTCAAGGGTTTGCTAGTTCTAACATATTTGATTAAATGAAAGCATGACTTGATTTGTTTTCCTAATTAACACACATCACATATGTGATGATTAATAAATTCTAATTCTGGTATGCCTCTAACTAATTCCTTTTGGGTAATCTTCCTATGATTTATTATGCTTGCATGACAAAGTCTTCTATGTCACAACCAAGATTCACCAGTAATAGTTTTTAGATAAAAAGTATTAGAAGATTAAACATAATTTAAATCAAGCATGTAAAAATTATTTATCCTATCTCCATGCAACACTTCAACTCCATTTTGGCTTATAATATAGGTTGTATGCAAAAAAATTATATTATAACCCTTATCACAAAGCTGACTTATACTTAGTAAATTATGTTTTAAGCCTTGCATCAATAAAACATTTTCAATCGGAATATTTTTTTTTGTTACCAATTATAAATGAACCTACCTCCTAGTGGTGTTATCTCCAAGTGTCACTTTGCCTCCTGGCCTCGAGCAATAAAAATTAATTTGCATCTCCAGACATATGTTTTGAACATCTGCTATCCATATACTAAATTCTCTCATGAGGGCTTGTTTGAGAGTGATTCTACAAAATTATCAAATATTAGACTTTGAAACCCAAATAATTTGGGTTCACTTCATGACAATGATAATCCACATACATGTTTTTTATGTTCTGATTGATGCATCTTAGGTCTCGATACTAAATATGGCTTATTATGAATAGTGCAAGTATGGGAAATAAGTCCTAACATGCCATAAGAAAAATATTTAACACCAGAAAAATTATTTATTGATCTATATGAGTTATAATATCTTTTCTTATATTTTAAAAATGTACGCCTTTGGCAGGATTATAAAATTGTTTAAGTGTGAGAGCTGACTTATTTTCCTTAAAAGCTTTTAATTTTATTTGAATATATGAGTTTGCACTTTCCAAAATTGAATTTTTAATCTTCAAATAATGTTCCCTGTAATCAGATTCATCCATAAAACTTTTAAAATTATTTTCAAGCTCAACATAAGTTGTTCTCAATAGTTCATGCTTCTTATTCAAATCATCAAATTCATCTAGCAAGGCCATGTGATTTCTATCTATGTATGCATGATCATTCTTAATTATATTTTCATGATCTTTTTATAAATTCAAATACTTGATACTAAGGTTAGCATTCAATTTTTTAAGTTTCATATATGCATTATGAATCTTCTTAGAAACTTCAAATAATTCATCGTAGGATAGGTTACATACCACATCATGATCTGAATGATCAAGTTTATATGCCATTAAGCACAAATTTGTAACCTCCTTTTCTACTTCTATTTTTGAATATTCTGAAGCTAAATCAACCTAGAAAGCTTTTAACATTCTTTGCTTGCCCTTTTTAACATTTATTTTCTCTTCAACTTTCTCCTCGTTTGGATTAGCTTTGATATTTGGATAATCACTCTTTATATTTCTAAGCTTTCTACATTGATAAAAAATGACTTTTTTTTAGTAAATTTTGGATTCTTATTGAACTTACCTTTGTTCCAATGCTAACATCATCATTACTTTCTCTTAAGAAAACTTTTGAATTGCTTAGTCATAAGTGCAATATCTTCTTCATCCTTTGGCATTGATTGATCACTCTCTATAACATTAACTTTTAAGTTATATTTCTCCCTTTCCTTTTGTCACATGTATCATTCTGTCTTTGATTCTCTCTTTGCTCATAAGCAATAAGTGATCCAAGAAGATTCTCAATAGAATATACATTCAGATCTTTAGACTTAGTTATGGCAATTTTCTTTGCATCATAAGCAATATGAAAACAACGTAAATTTTATTTACTTTTTTTTTTAATTTGTAAGTTCTCTACCTAAAGCATTCAATGAGGTAAAAATTTTAGTAAACCTTGTATTCATATCAAAAATTAACTCATTTGGTTTCATTTGAAATGGTTCACAGTCATGTAATTAAATATTCAAACTTGCTTATTTTATCTCATTTGTTCCTTCATAAGTTATACAAAGCTATCCCAAATTTCCTTTCAAGTTTTGCAAGTAGAAAAACTTGTTTAAATATTTTGCATTTAATTATTCTAATTGTCTTTCTTTTAAAGTCCATTCAGAAAATGGTATTTTACTTCTAATGCCATCAACAATTTTAACTGGTTTAGTATAACCAACATGTACTAACATCTACATGTGATAGTCAAGTGATTACAAAAAAGTAGACATACAAGTTTTCCAAAAATCAAAAGAAATGTTATCAAATAAAGGTGGGCTAGTGATCAAATAACCTTCAGCATTATTTCAGTTTCCAAAATTAGCCATGATCATTTTTAAAAAGAAGTTTAAACCTTAATTTTTGAAATTGGCTATGATACAACTTGAAAGTTCGTGTAGGTTGTTAGACCTTATAGAACTATCCCAAAGCTAACCAAGCGGGGGTATTAAAAAATTTTCTTAGATATTTAAAAACCTTTTTTAAGATCTTGTTAGGAATTTAAGCCACTAATCCTGAAACATGCAATTGTTTAAAGAAATAATTACCATAGATGATTTTTCAACCACAAAATTATAAATATAGTTAAATAAAAAAAAAAAAAAAATAAAGGTAATAGAATAACAACAAACTTTATAGTGGTTTGGTCTAACTGGACCTACATCCACTCTCTTGATACTCCTCTAAGTATTACACTAAACAAAAGTGACTTTCCTTTTACCCTTATAGCAAGGTGGAGAAGACCTTAGAAACTATATTCCACCAACCCAGTGCGGCTTAAAACCATCACCTTTTACACTGTTCAAGTATTGGCAGTGTACTGTCATGTCCTTTTTCACCCTTCTGGTCAAGGCAAAGAATCTTCACCTTTTATACTCTCTAAGTGATGGTAGCATACATTCATATCCTTTTTCACCCTCCTAGTGAAGGCAGAGAAATGTCTCCTTTTACACTCTCTAAGCGATGGTAGTATTATAAGTGATGGTAGTATACCTTCACGTCTTTCTTCACCCTCTTAGTAAAGGTAGAGAACTTTCATCCAATCTTGAAGATCTTCTCTCAAGAGCATCCAAAGAAGTAGGGTTGAAATTTGAGAAGACTAAGATATCCTCACTTTGGGTAACCTTATGAATCCCTCACAAATCCCCTTCAATAGATCTCTCACTTTTAACATACAAAATCTCTCTCAAACACTCTCTCAAAATGTCACTCTCAAGAAAAAAAATCAAAGCAAAGGATGTATGAGACAATTTTTAGGACTTATATCAAAATCATGTGAAAAACCATCCAAAATTTGAAATTTCCAAAAGAATTGTCATACAACAACTAAACAATCATGGATTATCTAGTATGAATATTTCAAAAAATTAGGGATTCATTTGATATGATCTGGTACAAACCTTTTTTCGTACACTATCAGTCATATGAATGAATTCACATAGTACATTACGAACAATTAAAAATGGATGTGTTCGTTTAGTGCAATCTAGTACCAACCTTATTTTGTATAATGTCAGTTAGATATATGCATTAACATCATAATTTACAAACAACTAATAAAATGAACGTGTTTGTTTGATACAATATGGTATGAACATAATTGAATACATTATTAGTCATCTATATGAGTTCACATTGTATTGTACGAATAGCTCAAAAATCAATATTTTCATTCAGTACAATATGGTATGAATATAATTTCATACTCTATTATTCATATGTACGAATTCACATCATACAGTATAAACGGTTCAAATATTCAAGCCAAGATTTGATTAACTGTATTCTGGAGAAAAATATGTCAAATCATACAATAAGATTAGATATTGTACAGTATGATTAATTTAAAAAAATATCAGTCTCCCCCTGTGTGTGCACGGTTACCCAATTATCATCACACTTACTCAAACTTAAGAAATAAAAATAGAGATATACAAACTCTATTATATGAAATCCTATTCTACCTTATCTTAATGTCTTCAGCAATCTGGAGTAGTATATGATTTCTCTAAAACATTAATACACACTAAAACAAACTGAAGTATCCAATATATGCTAAGAGAAATAATAAGATCATAATAATAATACTTTGTTATCATAAAAAATCATAATCTTAATCTTAATTCCTGATTTTAAATAAGGTGGACGGGCTATTGAGTAACCATCTGTAATGTTATAATTACCAAAATGGGTCGTTGAACTTTTTTTTTTGAAAACTTTTCTAAAACCTTATTTTTTAAAACCTCTCTGATGCCACTTAAAAGTTCGAGGAGGTTTTGAGACCTCAATGAACTAGCCCAAGGTGCACCAAGAGGGGATTGAATTAGTTTTTCTAAAAAAAAAATCATAAGCAGAAATACAAATTTTTTTTGTGATTTTTAAAAAATTAAAATGAAGAACTTAATCACCCTATGTGGAAGCTAATAAACTTAACAATAATTATATTAATGGTGAAAATAATCGAATCAACTCAATCTAACAACAACCACAAAATTTCAACCAAGCAATTATTAGGAAAATAAATTACAAAAAGTAAAATATAGAAATTAAAAAATAGAAAGAGCACACCAAAATTTTAAAATGCTTTGGTCAACCTTGACCTCCACTCCCCAGAGTTCTCAGCTCTGGGAATTGCACTAATAAAAAGTGACTCTTCTTTTGCTCCCCAATAAGGTGAAGAAACTTTTACATATTCACTTTCACCAAATCTGATGTTGAAGTGTTGAAATCTGTGTCACCTCTCTCAACGATGGAAACAAATGTTGAATCCTTTTTCTCCCTCCTGGAGAAAGCAAAGAACCACGAATCCTTTTTCTCCCTCTTGGTGATGTTAGAGAACCAAAATCCTTTCATAACAAGAGAATCTCAAATCCTTTCTTCATCTCCTTTAGAAGGCAGAGCATCTTTAGGACTTGACCTTGAAGCCGCTCTCCCAAGAGAGCCATCAAGAACTCAAAAAAGCCATAGGAGTAGCAAGGTTGTCTTCTGACAACAGTGCGATCCCCTCACACTCCTCTCTCATGCTTAACCTTACTTTATCCTTCCTCTCAAACCTTGGATTTCTTTCATAAGCTTCTCTCTTAAAGTACCTTCAATAGTCACATAATCCTCTCCTCATTGTTAAGAGAATCTTAAAGTTTTGCTAAATTATTAGGCTTCAATAAATCCTAAAAATTCAATTTAGTCATCACAATTCAGACAATACGATTTGAGTTTGTACAATATGATCAATTTAAAAAATTAGACTTATCTAGTATGATGTAAATAGCTATTCAGATGGACTTTTCAATTTTTTAAACACATATAAAGTACAATCCAAAGATTGTACAGTATAATTTGTTAGCTATCTCTCTATTTTTACAAGATGAATCTCAGGGTGATTAGAAATTATCTATGTCAATCTTTTTGTACAAATATCATCATATAGTACGATTAGTTCATTTCAAGTAGTTCATCCAATAAAATATGAATATCGTACAGTACAATTAGTTTGGTACAATCTTTAGGACGACCAAATTTCATCTCTGTCAATTATACAATATGATTAATATTATACAATATGATCTTCTATTGTTAATTAAACCATAATTTAATTGACAAATTATAGGGATTAATTTAAGTAATATTTCAAATTTTCATATAGCACAAATCAGATTATATAATAAGAATAGTTCAAAAATCAAATTTTAAATTTCTTTTTTAATTTATCCGACGGCTAGGGTTTTCAAATTGTAAAAAATCATACAGTGCAATTAGTTCATAGAAACTAATTATTCAATTAGTTATTAAGTTCATTCTTTCTATATTTACCATATAGTACAATTTGTATTTATACATTACGATTAATACAAAAACTTTATCTCACTTCCCCTCTATATGTGTGCACGATAACCCAATTTATATACTCTTATATGGCCGAACTAAAGAAATACAAAATATTAAAAATAAAATTACATATTTTGTTTACTTGACATTCCTATTCTACCCATTCTTAAGTTTTCAATAGCCTTGAGTAGTGCATGTCTTACTTTCAATGTTGGAGATCATAGATAAAAAAAATATCTAAAATATTTAATGAAAAAATTTATAATTCAATCAATAATCTTTTTATCATCAAAATCACAAACTAGATATCCTGGATAGCAACACTTCTTATCTAGGAGCTACTAACATAGTTAAGTAAAAATTGTATTTATCTAAGAGTCAGTACCTCATTCGAATTTCAATCCTTCTTGTATTGTATAGGATATCCTAGTCAAGTATAAATTTTATCTACTTGAGAGATGTTACCTAATTTATATTTTAACCCTTCTTAACTAGGAGTCGCTATCCTTGTTAAGTATAAATTTTATCTATTTGAGAGTCAATATTTCATTCGGATTCCAATCTTTCTTGTCTAGCAAATGTTATCCTACTCAAGTTAAAATCAATCTATTCAAGATCCACTATCTCATTCAGATTATCAATCTCTTGGATTCAATTGATTACTTCGGTCAATGCCAACACGTGTTATTCACTTTTAAGTTCATCACACTTAATGAAGGTACATTTGTTAACCTTATTTTTGGATGAGGTCTATGACTTAAATAAAAATTTAATATCCATACATCAATCATTAAACCATTCTTCAAGCTTTAAATTCATCTCTTCACTATGTTTTGGCATAGTGATCCAATCATTGACTTCAAAATCATCACTTAGCAATCACCCTTGATTGTCATATGATCATCCGATCTATCACATGATAATCACCAAATGATTGTTAGTGATATGATTATTGTAAAAACTAAATTTCATTCAATCATTAATCTTTAGTGATTAATTCAAAACCTAAATCAAAATCAAGCCCTAAATCTATCAGTTGATTATCTCTAGTGATAATCTGTAGATCACATGTTCAATCATTAAGTATTCGATAAGGATCGAAGAGGGCGTAATGAGCGTAGCGAAGCGTAGACGAGGTGATCTTGACATTTTAACGGAGCTTTGGAGTTCGGTGGATCTCTGTCGGCCTGGTACAACCGACGAAGTTCCTCGGTTGGTTTTTCGTGTAGAAGGTGATTTATGTGTTGAAGTTTGTTAGGCAGAGGTTCTCTTTCAGCCCATTTTTTCAGAAGTGAGGCGATCTCCTTGGCGTTCATGGAGTTATTGGCATCTTTGGCATTCTTGTGGAGAAATTACTAAACCTTCTTTGTGTTCTTGGCCGAGACGAGGCGATCTTGAAGCTTTGTCGGGGCTTTGGAATTTGGTGGATCTTCGTCGGCTAAGTCTGACTAAGTTTCTTGGTTGGATTTTTGCATAGAAGGTATTTTATGCGGAGAAGTCTTTCAATCTGAGGTTCTCCTTTGGCCTATTTTTATTGTGGCGACCGATTTGAAATCGATTTTGGCGGAGCAATTCCTAACGAAGGTTCTCCGTTGGTTTGATTTGGCAACTAGTTGTGTTGGTTGTGTTTATTACATTGGTTTTAGAGTCTTGATGGAATTTGTTGAGGCTACCAATCTGAAGGTGTTTTTGGAGGAGGTTTTTCATTGGCTCGTCATTTCTTATAGTTTTCTTTGGCTGAAATTTTTGCTTTGCTTAATTTCAGTTTTATGTGTGGTTTTTGGAGTTTGGAGTTATTCTGGTGTATTAATTGTCTTGATTTCATATTTGTTTTAATTGTGTTATTGGTATGTGATCGATTGATGGTCATAAGATCGGTGGTGTTTGGGTGTTTGGATGGCAAAGGTGGATCTTTCTATATTAAAGAATTGTTTTCTTATGGATTCTTGAAGGCTCTTGGATATGATGTTCTTCTGTTAGTTTTGGTTGTGGAAAGAAGAATCGGTTTCTCTTTCTCTATTAAGGGAAAAGTTATGCTACAAGCAGATTTTGGTATGATTGCCACTGGTTATGCAACTATGTTGAAGGCTTTGTCTGTTAAAGCCAGAGATATTGTAGTGATTGATTTAAAGTTATTCGGTTCATTTATGGAAGTTTGTTTGGTTCCTCCTAGAATTATTAGAACTAGCTTTAATGTTGTGGTTGTTGTTTGGACTCTTGATGTTGGAACTGGTGTTATTGTTTCATCGACTTTGTTTGGATCATCCAAGGTGTTTGTCATTTTATGTAACATGGTGGTTGTTGTTGGTTGCATTGAGGTTTCAACAGTTTCTACGATTGATTGGAGCTCGTTGATCTCAAAGGATATTGATGGCATTCCTTTTGATGTTTTGGCTAATGTTTTAGTTGTTCTTTTCCTTGTAGTAGTTTGTTATTGGTTTGGTCTTCTTGTAGGTTTATTTTTCCTTTGATCTTTACTAGATTTCATTTTCTATCTTTTGGGAACTCTGGGATACTAACCAACCTTTTAGGTTGTTTCAAAATTTGGTGTCCCCATCCCCCAATGGATTTAAAATGAGATTTAATGGATCGCATATCCATTATGATAGTTTTATAGGGCTTGTTTGTTCTTTCTCGTTTGTAATAGTTGTTCTTCTTTTTAATGCAATCTGCATTTCTTAAATAAAAAAAAAGACAAGGTTCTATTTAGTTATTTCTACAAGTTTCCTATAAACATATGAGTTCATGGAGTAAAAGTTAGCGTTCACTCTAAAGCTTACAAAGAATTCAAAGAGTAGTTTAGAGTTGAATTAAAAAGGTAGAGTTAAGATAAATTATGAATTGGTGATGCAAAGAGGCCTATAACGTGGTAATTAAGAATAATTTGGTGCAGGATTCATGAAGGTGTGATGTGGACACTTTTAAAATGATGGTATGCAGACTCATCCCCAATTGTTTCAAATAAATCATCAATAGGACGACAAGAGGAGAAGCAAACAAGTTCTCTTTCGACCATCCATAATTAATGTTAAAGCTAGGAATATAAGAGGATAGTAGTTTAGAGATGTATGATTTAATCCTTCAATTTTCCTTCCTTTTATAAGTTTTAACAGGTCGTACAGCATAATTGTAGATCATATATGATTAGAAGAAGTTAAATCATCTAGATGATCTGTCAAAAAAAAATGGTCAAATCATATAGTACAATCATGATCATGATCTTCAAAAAAGAATTCATCCAAAGGAGTCGTCTCGTATGAACTTTCATTTAGGGTTTGTACAATACGAATAAGTGTTCATATTGTATGATTGCATAATTAATATCATACCAGCCAATTTAAATTTGTCCAATGGCTACAAACTTGTGGATTGTACAATATGAAGAGGTGGGTGTATATGTAATTAGTAATTATTAGTCAGATCAGGATCGTTGATTACAAAAGTGGTGAGGATGTACATAATTTGTATATATCATACATTATAAATGAGATTAGTATAGTATGATATGATTTTTTTTTTTATTAAATTTTTTTTTGGTGTGTGATAATCAAGGAACGTTTGTTAACTAGTAACATAAAAAAAAAAAATAGAAATAAATCAAGAAACATAAAAAATATGGAAACACCCAAACCATATAACTACACATGTTGTTGATCGTATAACCCAAATCAAGTATGAATATAAATGACACCTATTATAGTCCTCAGTGTGCTAAAGGTGTCATAGTTTAAGGTTTTGGTGGAATTTTTTGTCAATTGATTTTCAAATGGTACATGATGCAGTCTATATTTCCCTTGGCTAAATGAATTCTAATGGAATGATGTATAGTATCTATATGCTTTATATGGGAGTATTGAATTGGATTCTTAGAAATACATATAGTACTAGTATTATCACATATGATTGGGATAATGCCTACAATGAGTCCAAGGTCAAGAATTTATTTATTTAGCCATAAGACTTGAGCAACACAACTTCCTACAGCTGTGTTGGGCTACTACGTTTTTCTTCCTAGTGGACAAATAAACTAATAATTGCCCTATAAATTGACAAATTCCAGAAGTATTTTTTTTTTTTTTATCTATTTTATACCCTACAAAGTCTGAATCTGAATATCATATAATTTTAAATGAAGAGTTATGCCTATAATACCATATAACTAAGTTTTGGGTACCCATAAGGTATTTAAGGATTCTCTTAACTACTATCATATGGGATTATTTTGGATCAGCTTGGAATCTAGCATAATGATAAATACTAAATATTATATCACATATACTAGTAGTTAAATATAAAAGTGATCCTATTATTCCCCTATACATTTTGATCTACTAATTTTCCACTTACATCTTTGTCTAATTGAATGGTACAGCTCATGGATATATTAATTTCTTCAACATCTTTCATCACATACTTCTTTAAAATTTTTGTGAGGGACTTACTTTTACTAAGAAAGGTACCATCATCCCTTTACTTCACAGTTAATCTAAGAAAATATGTAAATTCTCTATTGACCTCATTTCTGTATGAGTTTGTTAGGACCTACCTAGGTTCCCCTCTGATGACCTAATGACTAGTAGGTGTCCACTTTTCAAACATATAAATCCAAATCAAATTTTAATCTATATTTAATCAAATTCTAACCCACCCTTCCAATACAATTTTTAACTCCAAACTCATGTTCGACCATCAATCAACCTTCAATTAACCTTCAAATCCCATCCAATCAATCTCAATCATTTAATTGACTGAGATTAATATGGGTAGTTCAAACTCAGTCATTTAAACCCAAAATCCAAACCAAATCAAGAATTCCAAACCAAATTCTAGGGTTAAGGACCTAGGTTTTCTGAAACCCTTTCTGGGTGATTTTAAGTCCCCTTGAAATCTTGTCAAATGACCTCAAATTCATGATTTATTAGTTTCATATTAATCAAGCATGTCTTATGGTCAACCCTCTAATTTTAAACACAATCTAACACTTCTAACCCCATAAACTAAATTGATTTTTCAAAGACTGTAAAACCTTCAAATATTTACAATCTATGCCACTAGAGCCTCCACCTTATAGAATTTGGAATTGGGGCCTTTCCCAAGACCTTTGACCTTTCCCATGACATTTAATATGACATGCTATCTAGTAAACTGCACTTTGATGGACCCACTTTGACTCAGAGTTAATTAGGGGTCAAAATGACCAAAATACCTGTAAATAGAATTTTTGGACTTCTCCACAAAACTCAACATGTCACTTTCAAATAAATCATTAAAACCTATTCCAATGCATCCTAAACATCATTAAAAGTGCATTAGATCTAAACCGAGGTCTTGGTTTGACCAGGTTAACCAAAATGCCCCTTAAGGATCCAAATGGCCATTCCATTATATGGGAGCACGTCTATTAGTCTTAAAACACTCATTTGAACTTGTTGGACCCAAATCCAACCCATGGTTTTACTAGGTTGACCAAGTCAACTATGGTTGACCAAATGAACCCTTAACCCAACATTTGTCAAATTAAATCATTTAATCCATTTCAAATCAAATCAAATACTTCAAATCATTTAATTGGACAATCCATACATGCCCAAAAAAAAAATTTCAAGTCAAATATCCTTAGGTTTGACTTGGTTAACACATTTGGAGGGGTCAAAACCCTCTCTAATTTCACGCATTTGCTCAAAATTTTAAATCTTTAGCTTCAAGTACTTAGCCACACATTTAATAAGCCAAATGCAATCCTTTGACTTCCACACCACTCTCATTGACTTGTTTGACTAGTCAAATAATCAAACAAACTCTTATTTAAGCTTAGGTGGCCATGCCCCTTGGCAATCCCAATCCCCCATCCAAATATTGCTCAAACCTAATTTAAATGGTTTAATTTCCTTCCCTAAAAGACCTTAATCCAGCCCCTTAAACCAAGCTTTGCTTAAGTTTAGCCAAATGAAGAAAAAAGGGTGTAGTCCCCCTCCTTATGGACCAAGAGAGGTCCTTCTCACCCACTAGCTTTCCCCTTATTTGAACAGCCTTTGGGACACTTGGCATCAATCCAAGACATCCCCAAATGAATCAAGTCCATTCAATTCAATTAAGTGAAACAACTTGGCCTAAAACCCTTAGATTCCATCACATTTCAAAGAACTCCAGCTCTAGCAGCCTTCAACCCTTCAAAACACTTCTACAATCTTCTCCAACAATTTCCCCACCATCCTTAAGCATTCTCCCACTTTTTCCAAGCTTCAAATCGCTATTTCAGTGAGGAGAGAGATAAAGAGGTTTACATCATCAACTTTAAATCTAGCCACTAAAAGCTTCTGAGGTCTTCAGCAAAGTTGTAGATGACTTCACTAAGAGCTAAAGGAGCCTAAAATCTCAATAATCCATAGACTTGATTGTAAGTTATTCCAACTTTTAGTTTAAATTTCAATTTGAAACTTCTCAATATTTTCATTGCATGGAGCCTCTAAACTCTAGGTAATGAAAAGATTCACTCCCATGAGTCTATATTTAATTTTTTGTTAAACTTGATTAGGTATTTTTGAAGTTATGAGCATTTGATTGTTTAGTTCAATTTTGAACTAAAATAGACTGGATCAACCACAGGCATCCAATTTTCCCCTTGATCAAGATTGCACAGCTCAAGATAAGCAAGACCACATGTCGTTTCCCCTAGATTCAAACTCGGTCAAAATGGGATCACGAGATGCCACATGGCTAAATCTCAATTGTTGGTTCATCTGACGGAGGGATTCATATAATGACATGTTTAAGTGGATGATTTAGATCTTGCCACGTGTTAGGGCCGCACTATCGTACCACAGTTCATCCCAATCATTCCCAATGATTGGTTTGGCAAAGCTGACGACCTGATTTGACAAAAAATATTTATAAATTTAGATTAATGATCAAAATTTTTAAAAATTTACAAAAAAAAATCCATTCTTTACCAAATTAGACATTTTCAGTGTCATTGGAAAGGCATTGAAGTGTATTATTTGTTAAAATTAAATTTAAGTTATTTTGATTAATGATTTATGAGTTATTTATATTTATTCAAAATCCTTTTTTAGTAATTTTCTCACAATCCAATGGTAAAATTGAACCCAAATTTGGGTAGAAAATATTTGGGCATCTTAGGCATTCCTTATAATTTTATTAGTTCGAGATGCCCAATGGATTTATGTGGTGTGAATTTTCAAAGCAATGGATCAATTTTGGACCTAAAACTTTTAAAATTCATAACACTCCAAGTTTTTAGCATTACAATGTGAATTTTTTGTGGTATGCTTGCATTAGTATCAAGGTTAGCTGGAAAGAGATTGGAACTTAATTGAACAGTAGTGACACCTAGGAAAAATAATCAAGAACCATAGCTAGTAAATTTAGAAAATTTCTAAAAAATTATACTCACACCCAATTGGGGTGAAACTTATAAATAGTGAACTTAGTGATATTGTGTACCATAGGATTAAATTTCATTGAATTTTAAGCCCATTAAATCAAAAAATTAAACAAGACAACATTCAGCTCTTTTAAAAACCTAGAAAATTAAAAATTATATTAAATCTAATTTAAATCCAAAAATTATAAATAATATATTAAACTGACTAGAATTAAATCCTTTGCCTAAGAAAAATAAAAGCCCCTTGACTGGAACTCTAATTTGAGTTTTAGTAAAAATTAACAATTAATTAATTTAAAATTATTAAAATTCTAAACAATTTCTAAACACTTGGAAACACTCCCATGAGTTATCCCTGACCTTTAGGAGTGATTCCATGTAGTTTGGAATAAGTTTGGATCAAAATAATCAAAACCTTCTTAATTGAATAATTATAAAAGTTCAATAATTAAGCAAACTTTAAAATATTATAATTAATTCTAAAAATTCCAAATTAACCAAACTCAAAGCCATTCAACTCAATTTAAGGTTTCATATTTTCTAAAAATGTCAAACCACCAGAAATAAGTCTAAGTTAAAGAGTTAATCTTTCGGTCAACTATAGTATAAAACTTTGTCAAAACTTCAAAAATTTCAAATTAAGCAAACCTAGTGTCTAATCACTCATCCAAAGGTCTAGCATTTGGGAAAAATACTAAAAATCTAGAAATCACTCTAATTTTAAAAGTCATCTTTTGGGCACTTAATTAATATAATTAAATAATTCCAAAAATCAATACTTAACTAAAATTCTAGAAAACTCTAACTTGATTTATAAAATCAGTCAACTAATACTTTAATACATAATAAGTACTCCAAAGATGAAGTTTTTAGGATAGACAACCTTGAGCGGCAGGGCTAAGTGTTCTAAGGAGGACCAATTCCTCGAGCCCACCATAGTAACGCCATAAACGGATTCAATGGAGTGTAAAACTTTAAAATTAACTGATTAATAATTAATTAACTAAATTTAAATTATTAATTTAACTACATCAACCTGGTTTGTACACATGACTACCTTGAGCTGCAGGATTATGTGTCTTAAGGTGGCCTAGTTCCTCCAGCCCATTATGAAAATGCTATGAACTGGTTGATGGAAAATCTATACTAACTTAATCCTTAAAATTAGCAATCAACTAAGTTAATCAAAACTTTTATTCCTCTAATTTTCAACCAATTAAATTACTTAATTAAATAGGCTACCACCAACTAACCCGAGCCTACGAGACTATTAAATTAGCCACAAGGAAGATAAAATAAACTTTATGGCCCAGGTGTAAATAAAGGTAGTAATCATTTAACACTTAAAATACACTTTAAAATTAACTTTAAACACTAATATTTAAACTCAAATTTAAAATCCCCTTAAGCTTTCAATAAATCAAAAGATTGGGCAACTCTAATCATCTGTCTAGCTTAGGACACATCCCCACAACACAACCTACTTCACACACTTTAGATTTTTTTATTAGGACAACCAAATCTAGTTTTAGGCTAGGCTGATGTTTACTTTTCTGCAACTATTTGCTGTGTTTTTCATGATTTTCACAGCATACTGAATAAAAGTTGAATGATTGAGTGTTTTTCTAATTATGTAATATGTGAATTTATGTGAGGGGTGATAGACTATCCTTAGGTTAGGAATGATATGTGTTGACCTCATTATTTGAGGTCAATTTCCCCGGAATCGATTCTAGCACCTAGGTCTTCGTAGCTTAGTGTAGACGTCGCCCATAGGATTTCCGTTAGGTGAACGCCCATTGACGTAGCATCGACTCGAGCCTATCACTCAATTCGAATCAAAATCAATTCAATCCAATTTCAATTCAACTCCGAAATTAACTCAAATCAAGCTCGATTTTTTTTAATTCGTCGATATCGATCGACTCAATCTAATTCATTTTCGATCAAATTGATACATCATTGGGCTCAAATCAATTCACCAATCGAATCAAAATCAAATCAATTTACCTCGACTCAATCAAATTCAAATTGTTGTAAATGAGATATAATTAGTATTTTAAAATTATTTCTATTTTAAAATTAACTCAAAATATGTATTTTAAATTATCAATTATTTTCTAAATTAATCTCTAAATCATTTTGAATTATAAACTAACTCCTAAATTCATTTTTAGATATGATTTAATCCTAACCTTTGATTTTGAATTAAAGAAAAATGGTTTTGAATTTGTTTAGATCGGTTCAAACCAAAACCTCCCACGTCTCTCTCTCCCTCATATTTCAAAAAAACTCATAGAGGAAACCGACCCCAAATTCGCACACAGAGAACCATCCAGCACTCATTCTCTCCAAGTTGCATTAGCCCTCAACCTTCCTGATCCCAGTTCGTATGCCTTTAGGTGATTCGCTCCTCTCCAAGTCGCATAAACTCACTGCTCCACGATCCTCCCAACAGTTCGCGCGAAGCCCGATCTACTCCCTGCAGTTCGCGATCTCTCCCAGAAAATACAATCTCTCGATCTCCCTCACTCTGATTCGCGAAACTACCCAGCCTGCGGTCTCCCTCTCTCTTACTCATTCGCACGAACTGCCCTCCTGCCCCTCTCAGTCGCACGAAGCCTCCTCCATCTCTCATTCTCTGGACGATCCCATCTCCCTTCAGTTCGTAAGAATCGTCCAGGCGCTTCCAGTCAGTCGCCCCTCTCTCGCGCAAGAAGCCCAGTTCGCAAACCTTCCTTCCCGTCAGCTCTGAGTTCGAAAACATCAGCTCCATCTGACTCAAAGGAAGACTGAACCAAGAGCCCTAACCGACCCCTCTCCCATCTTTCTTGGTTGATCGAACTCAGGGAATCCAAATGGAATTCTCTTCCTCCCTTGCTTGCGTTGACAGCAACCTCTCAATCATGGGTAAATCTCTTCTACATCTTCATCTATATTCTTCTTTGTTGATTAGGGAAGATTTTGTATATCTTAAGTTTTATAGAACAAAAGAAGAAAGAATAAGAGGTGAAATGTTTGATGTAGTTCTTTGCTTTAAATGTATAGCTTGTTGTTCAAGATATGCATAAGAAACTACATTGTTTTTTTTTTGTTCATTAAGTGTTATATGCATATTTCTTCAATAAATGAATAACTTATGATAGAGTGTTGATTTCGTTTTAAAATACCTTGTTTAATGAGTAGATTCAATGATTTGGGCTACATATTTGACTTATAATCTCAATTGCTTTATATATCATTCATGAGTAATTGTAGCTCCAATAGAATTTTTTCTTTTTTTAATTTTGAAAAGTTTTGTGTTTCAAGGTGGGATTTATCTGAATTTTGGAAAAAGTGGAAGAGTTGTCTAGAAGATTGTTTGTGATGGTGTAATAATGGGGAGTACTAGATTGTAAATGAGAAGTGTCATTAAAAGACAAAATAGTGGCTAAAATGAGAAGAAGACCGAAAATATGTACATGAATTAAAGGTGGCTTATTGGGAATAAAAAGGTAGAAATTGTTTTAAGAGATGAGATGTTTTGGAAAGTGTGCTTTAGAAAATATTGAATTTTGAAAGATTGAGATTCATAAAAGTTGAAGAGTAGAACTTGTGCGAGTTTTGAAGGTGAAAAGTGTATGTGTACATTTAGCCGATCTTGATTATGGGAGTAAGATGTGTGTATAATTATGTTTTATTTTATGCATATATGTTTTCTTTTATGCATATATGTTTTCTTCTCATATTTTAAGAAAAGCAAGGGGTTGGAGAAAAGAATTTGTTTTGATTTGTTTAAGGGGTGCATAAAGGATGAAAGGTGAAAATGTACATTGGAGAGGTTTTGTATAGGAAAGGTGAAAAACAAGTTTTTTTTTTTTAATATTTTAAAGGGTAAATAAGTGTGTGCGCATGAATGTTCGGGAAACGAGATATTTTGAAAAGTGTGTGTTTTGTGAAAAGTAAGAGTGTATTGAAAAGAAAGTTTTTTTTTTAGAAGTGTATCAAAAGGAGAAAGTTTATGTTAGAAAGGTTTTGTGTGAAGATTGTGGAAATTAAAGTGTTTGATTTGGTAAGGAGAAGTGATTTGCATTCATGTATAAAAGTGAGACTTTTGTGAATTTTGAAAAGAGAGATAAAGAGTAGTTTGTGTTAAAGAGTGAATTAGTTGGAATTTATTAGAAAGTGAAAGTGTTGAATGGTTCCAAAAGTACAATCAACACAGCCAGTGTTCAAGCCGAAGAAAGGTACGTCTTTATTTTCAGTAAATTTCAATTATTTCATTATTAATTATTAAATGTGCTTTCTAATCCATATTCTCCCTGTTTTCCTTGTTTTTCCTATTTTATTTGCATAAACTGCGAGGAATGGTATGGGTCGAGGGAACAAAAGTACAAGGAGCTAATGACGTCAGTCGCCTCTATCCAACCGGGTAGAGGTGCTACGGGTGAAACCACCGGGTCGTATCCCCCGGTGACTGTAAGTATTTCTAAACTTATAAAACCTTTAGGGGCCCCTTGATGTGGTGTGCGTAAACCCTTCCTTTTTATGTCCTTGTAGCAACTTCAATTTTATTAGGATTACTTTTATTTTATTTTAGATCCTTAAACATTTACACGCATGCAAAGTCCTAAGGGTTAGTAATAACAAAAAAATTTATCCTATATAACAGTAGTGACACTTAAGGACAAAAATTAAGGACTGAGTCTTAGAAAATCTAGACTTAGGATGCATGCACACTTTAGGATAGAAACTTATAACATAGAAAATCTAGTGACATCTCACTTTAGAATTAGTAAACATCTTTAAATTAGAATTCAATCAATTAGAAAACTTTAGCCAATAATTGACTTAGGACATTTCAAAACCTCACAGCCTACTGCACACACTTAGATTTGTTTGTTAGGACAACCGACTCTAGTTTTAGGTTAGGCCAGTGTTTATTTTCTTACTGCTGTGTGACGGGCTTTTTCTCGATTTTCACTGCATGCTGGTTGTAAAAAAAAAAAATATTGGTGTGTTTGCTTACTTACTCTTACTGCACTCTGTGATATTGGTTTGATTGACGATTAGATTACCCATAGGCTAGGAGCGATCTGGATTGTAAACATGATTTTCTGCAGGTGGCCACACTCGTGCAGGGCAGAAAAAGGGGGCTAATTAAGTAATAATAAATAAATGCTACAGGTGCTTCAGCTGCTTAGCCCCCAAATGAAGAAGAGTGTGGTCAAGTGTGGCTTAATAATTTAAATTCAATTGCATATATATATATAACTGCGTGGGATGATTTTTATTATAAATTGCTTAGGATAACCCTATAGGTGGTTTAGATTTTTCTTTTCTTTCTGTGAAATGTAATGTAAATGTAAATGCGTTTGAAAAATATTATAAATTGTGAAAGTAATTTTGAAAGTAGGATATTACATCCAATTTGGAATCCAAAGAAAGGAGAATATACCCTAAAGGATTATTCTCTTTTATTTGGAAAGCCAAATTAGGATGATTCAATATCCAAATAGAAAAGAAAATACCCCTCTTAGGGATGAGTTTCTTTTCATTTGGATATCCAGAACCCGATGTACCCGAGAAGTTCGTAGAAGAAGAAAAGACAGAACAAGAAGATTGAAGAAAGATGATGAAGAAATGAAGATTTAAGGAACAGTATATCCCATTTCAAAAATCACTTGCGTCATTCTTAGGATTAGAATCCGGGTTTGTTGTCAGTGGTGCCCGGCCACTTTACTTTTCTGCAAATTCTGGGTGTAATATGGACATTGGATATTGGACATTATATTTGGATTATTAAAATGGATTGTTTATATTGTTTGTGCAGTAGCTTTTTTTAGGGCCCATGCATGTCGTGTTTTGTTTTAGTCTGGATTCGAATCGGAGAGATTTTTTTCATAAGGGTACGCTTAAAATTCTTTTACTTGTAATTAAAAATAAAAATTTTTAGGCTCACATAGTAACTCTAACGATCTAAGAAGTAAGCTCGGGACCGCCGAGAGTCAGCATAAGCATATTTATACTTTCTCTTCCTTGTTAGGCACCTCCCCGCCTGCGGGTTCTTGCAGACCACTTGACCTATGAGGGTGCAGTTCTGTCAAGGGGAAGTTGTGCAATCTCTAGGGAAAAATCTATTTTTCTAAGCCTAATTTTAAAACTGCTTCATATTCATTTTATGCATTTGAGTCAATTAGCATGCATTGCATTAGATACAAATTAAAAAGAGTCTAAAATATTAATAGCATTTCTAGGCATTTCTCACCCTACATAAGTTAAGGGGCCAATTAGGAACTGTCTTAGATGTCGGCCCCCAATTCCTTAAAACTTAAATAAACATCCTTACCCATCTTTCATAAGAGACTGGACACATGGTTTTAAAGCGCCTAGGTGGTTAGCTGGCTCCCCAATCCAGGCCGAGTTAAGTCCAGATTTGCACTTCATTAGTTACGTTCGGGTCACTATTTTATAGTACCCAAATTAGATTTAAGTACTGAGGCAGATTCTTTTTATATCTTAAGTCCTCACCCTCTGGGAATATAATCCCAAATTTCTAATAAAATGTCAACTTAAACATAAAATTTTCTCCTAAAATGTAAAGCCCAACATAGGATAGATTGAGGTTGTCTCTGTGCTTCTCAGAATCCGACACCTCCTACTTTTCATCCTTTGACTCGCTAATAAATGTTCAACATTGAGCTTTCACCTTGGAAAATTCCTACTTCTATTTCTTGTCTTTTACTTTGTAGTCAAAGGGTATGAAATCACTGCTTTAATCGAGAGTTTTCTTAGGAGCATTCCTCCTAAGATGTAATTAACTATAGGGGCTTGCCTCTATAGGGATTTGAGAACCCCAGACTAAAATAAACCTTGTTTTATTCGTATAAAACAAGGGAAGAATCTTTGGGAATGTAGATATTTTTTAAAACCTCATTTCTAATTTTGAATAGACTTGTAGAATGTTATTATTATCTTTTCAGATAATATAATATTATACTTATTATATTCAACTTTAGAAATGATGAATTTTATAAAACTAATTCTCGCTTTTGGATATCTTGAATAATGTTATGTTCGTCTTTTAAGATGATATAATATTATTCTTGCCATATCTAAACAAAAGAATGAATAAACTTTTTCAAAAACGTATTTCTATCTTTAAACATATTCTATAGAATTTCATGTTCATCTTTTAAGATGATATGTTATTCTTTGAATTATGTTTGATTATAGAAATATCAATTTTCAAAACCCTATTCTGATATTGAATCCATTGTAGAATATTGTGTCGGCCTCTCGATACTGTACTTTATTCTCAATGCAGTATTTGATTACAAAATAGGAGAAATCAAAATCTACGTGGTGAGACACAATTTTTTTCCCACCAATATGTTTGCTCCTAGGATTTTTTGCATGAGGCCATGCTCGTACATGGCATAATAAAGGGGAAAAATAAAGCTTTAAACTGACAAATTATCTTCAGGTATTAAAAAATGCTAAGCCCTCTTTAAATTAAAAGAGCATGGCCAAGAGTGATTGTGATTTAATTTAATATCAATATATAACTACTTTGGAAGATTTTAATTTTAATTATCTTGGATAACCATGTAGGCCATTTAGATTTTTTTTTTTTGAGGTAATATAATTTAACTAAATTAAGTTGTGATATTAAAGCGATTCTTTGAGTTAGAGAACTACATCCAACTTGGAATCTAAAGAGGAGAGAACATCCCTTAGGGGAGAGTTCTCTTCCATTTGAAGGTCCAAGTTAGGATAATTTTGAGAATCAAAAGAGAAAATAAAACACACCTTTGGAGAGGAGTTACTTTTTATTTGGATATCCAAATTTGATGGATCCAAGGAAATCGTGGAAGGAGAGAATAAGAAGAAGTGAAGATAGAGAGTATACCACTCAAAGTCACTTGCATCACTCCTAGAATTAGAATCTATGTTGCTATCGGCGGTACCCGGGCACTTTTAATTTCTATAGACCCTGTGGTATATTATTAAGTGGAACTTACCACATGGACATTTAACTTATTTAATTTATTTAGTTAATTAATTTACATTGTTAGTACTTAGAACTATTTTCTTTTTCTTGTTTTTTTACTCCATAGGATGACTAAATGAGTATATCCATTCTCTAAGCAATAACTCCTGATGTTCTTCTCTATCTCCTAGGTCAATAAATTCTACTCATTGGGTAACCTCTACCTCTTCTTCTTCTTCCTATAACCTAATATAATTAGATTTATCATATTCATCGAATACAATATGGGTAAACTCCTCTTCAACTAAGATCCTCTTATTAAAGATCTTATAAGTTTCACCTATAGAGGAATGGCCTAAGAAGACTCTTTCATTATAATTAGGATTAAGCTTTCATAGAGGAGATTTTCTATTGATAAGAGCATTTAAACCTAAAGACATGAAAATGTGAAAAATTAGGGTTCCTACCCTTAAGAAGCTCATAGGGTGTCTTATTGAGCTTTTATATAACATTTACCCTATTCAAAATATAACAAGCAGTAATCACCGCTTCAACCCAAAAAATATTTATACATAGTGTAATAAGCTAATATAGTCCTAGTAGCTTCTACTAAAATTCTATTTTTCCTTTAGCTATCCCACTCTACTGAGGGGTCCTAGGGGCAAAAAAGTTATGTTTAATTACTAGCTCCTTACAGAAAGATTCAAACTTATCATTCTCAAATTCTCCAACATGATCAATATGGATAGTGGATATCAATAATCACATACCCAAAGATTTTACATCTAATATGGCTATACTAAAATGCCTAAATAAGTCCATATATAACATTTATAGTGGTCTAGAGGTGGTGATGTCCTAAATGGAATGAAATGATGATTTGAATTATTTTCCAAATAAGCAAGCATCACATAGGTGGTCCTTAAAGAAATTTAATTTTGGTATGCCTCTAACTAAGTCTTTTTAAGTTATCTTTCTAAAATTTTGTATGCTTGCATGACACAGTCAGCTATGCTATAGCAACAATTTATCAACAATAGTTATGAGATATAAGGTATGTGAATTATCAATAAAAGTCAAATCAAGTATGTAAATATTATTTACCTTTTTTTCCTTCTAAAATATTTTTTTATTCATACTAATTACATATTTATTTGATAAAAATTTTATATCAAAGCCCTTATCACAGAGCTAGATAATGTTAAACATATTATGTTTTAATCCTTCTACTAACAAAATATTTTTATATAAAAAAAAAAAATTTTTTTTGAGTTACCAAATATACTTGAACCCACTACTTTTTTGGTGGTGTTATCTCCCATATTACCTTGCCTCCTACCTTGTCCTTCAGTGTGATAAATTTTTTTAAGTCTCCAATCATGTGCTGTGAACATCCACTATCCAAGTATCACATGCTCTTACTAGGCCTTTTGTGAGAGCATCCCTACAAAGTTATCAATGGTTAGATTTGGGAACCCAAGTGAGTTTGGTTTCTACCTTATGCTTTGTTGGATGAGATAAATGCATGACATGTTATAATGCAAATGACTTTGGCCTCTATATTAGATGTGTTTTCTGGTGTAGTGTTTTATGGTGTATAGTGTTTTATGGTGTATAGTGCAACTGCGAGCTATATTTCTTAACATGCCATAAGAATAGAACCTAACACCAAGAAATAAATTCATTAACATATATGAGTGGTAGAGCCTCCTTTTAGGGATATGAGATGCATATTGTGTTTGGGTTTTATCTATTATGCTAGTGTAGGTGGTGGTTTATTGTTTTAAAGTACATAAATTTTTACTCTCAAAAGCTCATTTGCACTCTTATAGCTTTCAACTTCAAATTTTAATGCATGCTCACTAAAGTCTAGTTCAGTTGCAAGTGTTTATAATTCCTTAAATGCATCTTCTAGCTCAACATTCTCAATTCTAAAGGATTAATGAGATTTATTTAATTCAAGATGCTTCTTTTTTAGTTCATCATATTCATCAAGTAAAGATGTATTCTCTTTATCTAATAAAATGTGCTCAATACTAAAATTTATCATGCTCCCTTTTTAAGTTAGAAAATTTTGATTTTAACATTGCATGTTGTTTCTTTAACTTCCTATATGATTCATGCATTTTTTTAAATACCAAATAAATCATTATAGGTATGCTCACATCCCTCTTCCTAGTCGGAGTTAACAATAGAGTTGTCAGCCATTAAACACAAATTTATTACCTACTCCTCAGGTTCTTGTTATGAAGAGTCTAAATGTGAATCTACTGAGAAACCATTTTATTTCCTTTTAATCTACTTTTAGAAATTTATCTTCTCTTCACCCTTCTCCTTAGTAGGGTGAGTTTTCAAGTTTGGGCATTTGGATCTTAAGTGTCCTAGCTTCCTCATTCAAACTAATTCACATCAGATGAACTTTTATTAAATCTTCCTCCTTTTCCTTTACCCATTTTAAAATGGTGCTTCTATTTTTGCTTCAAGATGCTCTTGAACTAACTCATCAAAAGGGTTATGTCATCATTGTCGTATGATCCTGAGCTGTCAATGTCTAAGTTACAAGCCTTCAGAGCCCTAGTCTACTCTTTCCTTTTCTCTCCTACATCCTATAATCTTTGGCTTACATTTTGTTCATATGAAATTAGTGAGCCAATAAGAATATTAATTGAGTATATTTAAATCTTTCGATTCACATATTGAAGTATCTTTTGCATCAAAACTATCAGGTAACCAACGAAGTATTTTATTAACTTTTTTATACTTTGATAGTTTTCCAAGTAAAGAATGTAGGGATGTACTATCTGAGTAAATTTAGTGTACATATAGAGATAGTCTAATTTAGATTCATGTTAAAAAAATTCATAATCATGCAATAGTATGTTAAAATGAGATTGTTTAACTTCACTAGTACCCTCGTAAGTAATACATAACTTATCCTATATTTTCTTTCAAGTAGTACACGTAGATACTCTCATATAGTCTTCTGATTTAAATGCACACAAAAAATAATTTAATTATTTAGCATTAATTTGTATAAGATCTCAATCCCCATTGCTCTATTCACAAAAAGGTGTTTCAATTTTGATGTCATTCACAATTCTAAATGATGCAGAATAATCTTCTTATATCATATGCCACATGCAAAAGTCAATCGATTATAAAAATATAAACATATGAATTTTCTAAAAACCAAAGGGAATATGATCAAATAAAGGTGTACAAATTATTAAATAACCCTCCAATAAATTTTTATTCCCTAGGTGTGTCATGGATCTTTTTCTCAAGGCTTTTTAAAATACTAATTTTGAGACCCGCTCTAATACCAATTGAAAGTTTAAATTTTTGGTTGTTAGATTGACTTCAACTACAAATGCACACTAAAAGGGGGTGAATTGGGGTTTAAAATTTCCTTTAAAATTTTCCTTTTGAAAATTTTATGATTTAATGAATAATTCAACAACACCAATCTAAATAAAAACTTTGTTTTGACTTTAAGAAATATTTGCAAATAAGGAAATATTTTTTTCATTTTTTTATTTCTAAATTTTTTTTTCTTTTTATTTTTTAGAAAAAATAGTATATTAAATTTCTGCAAAACAAAGAAGTCACATATTACAGTTATGGAATAAGTAAGATGCAAGAAATAAAATTTGAAAAAGTAAAAGTAAACACAAGAACAAACAAACTATAGTTTTATAGAGCTTTGGAAAATCTTGACATATGTCTACTCCCCAAAGTCCTCTACTATGAGTATTACATTAACATTAGTGGCTCTCCTTTTGCCCACACGGCAAGGTGGAGAAGCCCTTACAAATAACTTCCACCTCCTCAGTGTAGTGGAGTAGTTGAATCCCTTCCACCTTCCTAGTGCGGTGGAGTAACTAAATCCTTTTCACAGTGTTGTGGAAAAGTCGAATCCCTTTCATCACTTCGATGTGACAAAGTAGCAAGATCCTTCTCATGGAGAGACACTTCTTGGAGTTTCCCTTAAGTAAAAATACTTACCATGGAGAAAGAAGGTCCAAGATCACTGAGTAACTATGTAGAAACCCCTCTCACTCACTTTTTTTTTCCCATAAGAATCTTCTCTCTCTCTCTCTCTCTCTCTCTCTCTCTCTCTCTCTCTCTCTCTCTCTCTCTCTCTCTCTCTCTCTCTCTCTCTCTCTCTCTCTCTCTCTCTCTCTCTCTCTCTCTCTCTCTCTCTTCCTTCAAAGTAATTCCCTCTCTTCAAACCCTTCTTATAGAAGTTCATCCTAAAAAAAAGAGGCAAAAGAATCCCTAAGATGAATTTGGGATGATATTTAAATAAAGGCTCCAAAACCCTAATTTTTTACATTAGTTATTTCGATTCGTACAGTATGATCCAGGATCATATAGTATAATTAATTTAAAAACCCATGTTAATCCAGTAAGACTAAAAAGTATCAGTACAATCTATTCAAAGTTTGCATATTGATCTTGTAGTACGATCATTGGATCATATGATATGATTAGTTCATTCTTCTCAAGATCATACAGGACGTACTTTGGGACAATTAAAAATTGTCTCCATGAGTCATCCTATATGATTTACATCATATTGTAGGATTAATTAAAAAATCAAGGTTTTGTCAAAGATGATCCTTATATCTACCAGTTATCCAGTATGATCAACATCATATTTTACGATTTACCATATTAAATTAAATATTGATTAGATTGATTAATCACAAGAATGATTTAGGTAATATTTTAAATATTGTATGGTAGGAACGTGTTCGTACAGTATGATCTATTTAAAATTTAAAAATTAAAATTCTTACCTAAATTTGATTGGTAGCTAAGGTTTTCGATTTAAATTGATTGTCCTATGCAATCTGGTACTTACAGTACAATTAGTTCAAAAATATTAATTAATCTATTTACCATTTTAATTAATAATTTGAATATCTGATCATACAAAATGATCTGGATCGTATAGTATGAACTTCATAAAATCTAAAATTCATGTTCTCACTCCCCCTTGTGTGTGTACAGTTACCAAGTTAGCATACACCCTTACATGACTTTGACTCAAGAAATATAAAAATAAAGAAATGAAAATTGCATACTACTGCAAACTTCTTCCTATTCTACCTAGTATTAATCCCTAAATCTTCATTGCACCGTGTATTATGTTCATGAAATGTTAATTCACACAAAAATAGATAAGCAATTTAGATACTAGGAGAAATAAAGAGATAATCATTAATGTTTGTTATTATCAAAATCACAAGCTTAGGATCCCATATTACAACACATACTTCTTATTGCGACCTTTATACTGTGATGAGCATGTTTAATTAAATACAATTTGCTTGATAAGATAATGAATGTTTAAAATTTTGACAATTTTTAAGAACCTATATTTTGACTATTTGTAGTAAATGAATATTCTAATGAAAATTTCATTATTTTCTAGTTAACTTATTTTTTTGGTAGTATGAACCTATAGTAATGATGATGGGAAGAACATATTAACCTCTCTTTGGTTGATCTAGAGTTTTCTTTTGGGAGCTAAAAAATATCTTTCTACAATAACTTTAAGCACTGTAGTTAAATTGATTGTCACAATAATTACATTTTAGTATGTAAACATATTATGAAGGATCTTATATAACCTTAAAAAAAAAAAGTAAAAGGAGACCACATAATTGCCTTGTGATAATAAACATGCCATTATTTTTTTAAAGAATATGGCTTATCAATAATTGAGTAAGAGGTTGTCATCATTATATCATGAAGATTATTAATACTGATGATGGGCAGCAAAAGTGTTATAACATTAAAGGCCATGCTACTTTCAAATGCTTTAAAAAATTCATTTCACAATGAATGTTAAGCCACATATTTCAATTAAGGTAGGATGTTAGAATAATTCAAATACTTTAATTTAAAAACTTCTATATTAATTAGGATACTTTAATGTCATGTTAAATTTCATATTAAGTAGGATGAAATGATTAAAAAGTTACATGATTTAAGATTATTTAGATGTAGGTATCTTATATTTAAATATTTCTTAAAAAATTACAATTTTTCTTTTCTATTTATTTTCTTCCTATCCAGATATATTCAACCAAGTTTCCATTAAATGATCGTTACATCATTATGTCAATGCCCACCAGGGCAAGGGTCCAAAATATATCAATACTTCTAAACTAAGGTCATCAACAACCATATAGGTGATTGTTGAGTCTAGTGAATAGGTTGTTAAAAATAAGTTAATGTCCCAAGGCTACCAAGAGGGGGGTGAATTGGTATTTAAAAAATTATCCCTATTTTAGATGAGTTGAACCAAAAATAAACTTTAATGAATTTTTATAAAAAGTTTTTCAACCACAACTTTTTAAACAAAAAAAAATACAGAAAATAGAAAGCAGTAAAAATAAACGACACAAGATTTATAATGGTTTGGTCTAAACCAGACCTACATCCATTCCCTAGAGGCACCCTCTGAGTATTGCACTAATACCAATAGTATCTCTCCTTTTGCACCCACAAGCAAGGCGGAGAAGCCTTTACAAACACTCTTTTCACCACTACCTGGTGCGGCAGAGAACCGTTGTCCTTTTACACTATCCCAGTATTGGTAGAGAACCATCCGTCCTTTCACACTATCCTAGTGTGGGCAGAGAACCCTTCGTCCTTTCATACTCTCCTAGTGTGGGCAGAGAACCCTTCATCCTTTCACACTCTCTTAGTGTGGGCAGAGAACCCGATCTCCTTGACAGATCTCCTCACAAGAAATCTAGAATGAAGAAAGAAAAGAGTGAAGTAATCTCAAATCACAAGTGGGAAATCTTACCTTTGAACATCAAGCGAAGCCTTCACGCTCTAGTGATAGGAATCCTCCTTTGAATGCTCTCTCACACTCTCTCCTTGACTCTTCTTCCAATAAGTACGAAGATCAATGAGCAAAAAGATTTGGTGGCAGTCAAATTTGGACTTTATATAGGAAAGACAAGAAAAACTACCCAAAAATTGTAAATTTTCAATTCTGTAGGCAGTGGATCATCCCGTACGATCGTGGATCATCCCGGACAATTTTACTTAAAGTGTCGGAAATGATCCTAATATATATTGGTACGAACTATGTTCATACACGATCATCATTCCATACGAACTAGGTTCGTTCGGTATGAAATGGTTATTCCATAGGTCGGTTTCCAATCCCTGCAAGACGTAACCAACTGGGGTAAGTCGGATCGGTTCGTCCTGGAACAAACAAGTTTCATCCTAGATGATTTTAAACAGAGAGTTTCATCCAGAGACGAAGGGTAATTTCATCCTGTATGATTTTAAATAGAGAGTTTTGTCCAAGATGAACCATGCATTTCGTCTGGACGAATAGTGCAGAGTGAGAATCGCGATACGTTCATCCCGGGATGAATATTAAATTCTTCCTAGATGATTAGGACTTAGAAAAATTTTCTCCATGCCTGTTTGATTCATTGCTCTTCCGAGGGGTTAATTGACATGATCGTCCCGTACAAATTAGGTTCGCTCTGTACGATCTGTTCACAAAAATTGTTCCCCCATGTGTGTGGGTTGTGATTTTTCACTCAATTACAATCACTCCCTCTCAATTCAAAACTTATAATTTACAAATGAATATTTGCTAAATTTGATTTGAAGTCTTCATAGCTTGGAGTTGATTTTCCTGAAATGTTAGTACACACTAGAGCAAATCTTCCAAAAAGTGTTAGGATATATATATATATATATATATATATATATATATATATATATATATATATATATATATATATATATATATATATATATATATATATATATATATATCATCAAAATAATATAAGTTGCAAGAATATAAAACATGCAAATAGCAACTCTTTTAACAATCTCCCCCTTTTTGATGATGGCAAAACAATTATTGTTTGTATCATTTCAAAATCCAAGAATCTCCTAAACTCCCCCTAAATTTATGAATACATGAAAAATAAGGAGGCATAAATTCAAAATTTTTATTTTTTAAAAATAAATTATACAAAACAAGAAACATACAAAACACACAACTACAATAATGACAAACATAAAAAGGACTATCAAAAATAAATAATACAAACAAATAATTTCTCCCCCTTTTTGACAACAGCAAAAAGTGAAGAAGAAAAGAAGTCTTGAAATGTAAGTGGAAGTATGAAATTTATTTGATAATTTAATCTTAAAGGTGATTGAAATAAGGTATGCAAATAAAATTAAAATATTAGAGAAATCATAGAATTTTATATAATTTAAGAAGTGATATAACATAGATAATAAAAAGAATTTATCAAAGACATGAGTAAATTTAGACATTAAGATAAAGAAAATCATTGCATTAAGGATAAATAAAAATTTTATATTTCAAATTTCAATGTCAATTATAAATGAACATAAGATCAATTTGAATTAAGAGATTAAAAGAGTCCGAAAAGAAGTAATTACCACATGTGGTGCTTTGCGCATCTTTTTCAATTTTATGGCACATTTTTATGCATCTTTTTTAATTTTATGGCACATTTTTGTGCATCTTTTTACTTTGGGCTTATTTTGTGCCTCTTTTTCTTATTGCAAACTTTTGTGCAATTCTTTTGATTTTTGTACATTTGTATAATTTTTAAGATTAATTGAATTCTTTCTGAAATCAATAATCTAAAATTTTAAATTTTTCTAAGTGCATAAATAGTATTTGAAAAGAGAAATACAAAATAAAAAAACATCTAAATTGCAATAATAATATTAAAGATAATGTAGTCTAAATAAGAGACATGAAATTGGAAATTCTAATAATATCAAGTTATAAAGCATTACTTAAATTTAGAATAATTAGATTTTCTAATAAAATTAATTTTAATTTACAAATTAGGTTAATGCACTATTAAGATTAAAAAAATAATAAATGTCATAAAGTCTAACACACATTTTTAAAATAATTAAACAACAAAATATTAGAACATATATTGATATCGAATGAAGATATTACAATTTTAAGTTCAAGATATCAATAACAACACAACTAAAACAAAGAAAATACAACAATCTAAAAGAAATCACTAAACACGTGAACTACAAAGAAACACAGAACAAACACAACAATCATTCAGATGGACCCTGATCTAGAGGAGGAGGTGGTGGTGTTGCACCAAAGAAGTTGAAGTAACTACTCATCATAAGCATGTTGGTATTTATGTTATTTATCTGATCACGCATAAATCTCATATCTTAATTGTACTGAATATCCTGCTGCTGTAAATGAGTTTCAATTTGATCAAAATGAGCCTCTAAATTGTCAAATCTTTGAACCAAATCCTGATAATTTGGTTCAGCAGCATGTGAAGGTTCAGCTTCTTCTTCTATTTCACTCAAAACAACATGAGTTTTGCTAGGCACTTCCTTATTGAAGATAGCTCTAAAGGATGCATCGTTGTAGTAGAGTGGTTCTACAAAATCTTGTACTGGATGAATCAGATCATACTTCTTTTCCAAAATATAGGCAATTAGATGTCCTAAGGCTATGTTCTTCTTTCTTTTATGATCAACATGACCAATGTCAGAGAGACCATAAATGTAAGCAATTAGGTTGTCTAGTCATTATCATGTATGTAACAGTAGAAAGAAGAGGAGTGATGTTGACTCTATCACCTGCTTTAGGTATAATGGAAGTTCTTAGTACGTGCTAGATGATACGGGCATCACGAACTAAAGTTGCTACTTTAGGCAAATGATCCTTAACTTTTACTCCTCTAATCACACGATTAACTTCAGTCCAATCAAAATTTGTGGTGGTTAAGGTGTGTGCTCTTAATCCTTCAGTCCTTAAGTTTAGGAAGATACCAAGGTCAGCTTTGGTGATTTCAATTTTCTTTTTGAAATAAAGGAACTGATGACGGAATGGTCGAAGTTGAACGACATGTTTGCCAAAAAATAATGAAAGATTTCTCTATTGTAGAAGTGTACTAAAGTGAGGATTAAACCAAATTGAGTAGAGGCAAACAAGTGCATTACTTTAAAAGTTAATTATTTCTATAGGAGAACTCTATATGGGGTAATTTTTGCGGAGAGAAACCTAGCATAGGATTCTTCATTGGCTTTAGAAAGGAAATTTTCAGATGTGTTTCTTAGTGAACCCTTAGTCAAAGACTTTTGGAGCTTGCTAGAACTTGCCATTGAAAGATCTTAAGAGAAGAAAGGTTTGAAAGAGATGTGTGAAAGTGACTGTTCAGTTAAAAATGTCGTCAATTTATGGAAAAATGACTGTTCGTACCAGATGAAATTTTTGTTCATCCCGTACAAATTCGATTCGTCCCGTTCGAAAAAATTTCGTATGGACGAACGGATGAGTCAAAAAAGAAATGGCTTTTCGTAATCACACAACTTACGAAGCATCCTTTCGTACAGGCATTTGACAAAAATGATCGTACAAACAAACATGTGTTCGTCCAGACGATCCGAATTCAATTCGTTTTAATGGCAGTTGAAACCCGTCCCTTGCTATGAACCAACATGTGTTCGTCTGGACGAACCAAAGGTTTGTACAGACGAAGTTCGTCTTAAAAATAGTCTTATCCATTCAACTGATATAATCACTCGTCCCGTCGTTTAAAAAATATTTCATCCCGGATTATCGTGACGATCGTACAGATGAATTACATTAAAATTGCTCTTAAAATGGTTCAAAATCACACAGTTTATAATACTACACAAATCATCCCATACGAAACATTTTCGTCTCGGACGATGATGACCACAATTTTACATTTTCACACTCAAAACAAAAACAAATAAAAACAAATAAGACAATACTTAAACACAGACTTTTTAAGAAGAAAATATCACATAAACAAACTAAAAAAAACACAGTGAACACAAAACAAAAATTATTAATGTTGCAGAAAAACATTTTTATCTAAGCATTTAAATTAATCACTTCAAGCCTTGTTCTTAATGTACTGAAAGTATCAAAGGCTATAGGTTTTGTAAAAATGTCTGCAAGTTGATTTTCAGTTGAAACATGGGTAAGTTCAATTTCTCCCGTGTATACATGATCCCTTATGAAATGATGCCTTAGGTTAATGTGTTTGGTTCTTGACTGTTGAATAGGATTTTTAGAAATGCAGATAGCACTAGTATTATCATAATAAATTGGTATAGTGCCTATAGTTAATCATAAATCAATCAACTGTTGTTTTAACCAAAGTACTTGTGCCACACAACTTCCTAAGGCAATGTATTCAGCTTCAAGAGTAGATAGGGCCATTGAATTTTATTTTCTACTAGACCATGAAACTAATGAATTTTTAATGAATTGACATGTTCCAGAAGTGATTTTCCTATCCACCCTACATCCTGCAAAGTCAAAATCTGAATAATTAATAATTTCAAATGAAGAGCTAAACCTAGGATACCAAATTCATAAGTTCTGAGTTCCTAGAAAATATCTTAAAATCCTTTTCACAGCTGTTAAATGTGACTCTTTTGAATCTGATTGAAATCTAGCACACAAGGAAACACTAAACATGATATCGGGCCGGCTAGCAGTCAAGTAAAGTAAAGATCCAATAAACCCTCCAAATTTCTTTTGATCAACAAATTTTCACTTAAGGTCCTTATCCAACTGAACTAAGAAACTCATTGGTGTACTAACAGGTTTAGCATTGTCCATTTCATATTTTTTGAGGATGTCCTTAACATATTTAGATTGGCTAAGAAATGTACCTTCCTCAAGTTGCTTAATGCTAAAGCCTAGAATGTAATTTAAGTCTCCCATTAGACTCATTTCAAATTCACTACTCATTGTTTTAGAAAAATCATCACAAAAATTTTTATTTAAAGATCCAAAAATGATATCATCCACATAAATTTGAACAATGAGTATACCCTTTCTAAATTTCTTCAAAAAGAGAGTTGTATCCAAACTTCCTTTTTCAAAAGATTTTTCAAGTAGGAAGGTGCTCAACCTCTCATACCAAGCCCTAGGTGCTTGTTTTAATCCATTTAATGCCTTTTTTAACTTAAAACATGATTTGGATATTTTGAATTTTCAAAACCTGGTGGTTGTTCTACAAAAATATCTTCTTCAATTACCCCATTTAAGAAGGCACTTTTCACATCCATTTAATATAATTTGAATCCTTTAAAACAGGCAAAGGGTAGCAAAACCCTAATTGCTTCAAGTCTGACTACATGGGCAAAAGTCTCTTCAAAATCAATCCCTTCAATCTAATTATACCCCTTAGCAACTAATCTAGCCTTATTTCTAATGAGTACATCTGAGTCATTTATTTTATTTTTGAATACCCACTTAGTTCCAACAACACTTTGATCTTTTGGCCTTGAAGTTAATTCCTAAACTTTATTTCTTACAAATTGATTCAACTCTTCTTGCATGGCCAATATCCAAAATTCATCAGAAAGTGCTTGATCAATATTAGTGTGTTCTATAGTTGAAATAAAGGCAGAATGATTGACTTCCTTGTTTAATCCACGCCTAGTTCTAACACCCTCACTAGGTTCACCTATAATAAATTCCCTTGGGTGGTTTTTAGAAAATCTCAAATCTCTAGGCAAAGATTTTTCTCTCTCCAAATTCTTTTCCATATTTTCTTCCAAGTTTTTTCTATCAACCTTTTGGGATTTATCCTCAATCTCATCTTCAATAACATTTGGCTCTTCCAAATTTCTAGATTTATCAAATACAACATGTGTGGTCTCTTCAATTATCAAAGTTCTTTTATTAAATACCTTATAAGATTTTCCAACACTTGAGTATCCAACAAAAATTCCTTCATATTATTTTGGATCAAATTTTCCTAAGGCATATTTTCCATTATTATGAATGAACACCTTGCAACCAAAAACATACAAATGAGACAAATTAGGTGTTCTACCTTTTAGCAACTCATATGGTGTTTTATTTAATTTAGATCTTACATTCACCCTATTCAGAACATAACATGCAGTGCTAACCGCCTCAGCCCAAAAATATCTAGGAAGTGAGTATTCTGCCAACATTGCTCGGGAGGGTTCTATTAATGTTCTATTTTTCCTCTCGACTACCCCATTCTGCTGAGGGGTTCTAGGTGTATAAAAGTTGTGATTAATTCCTTTCTCCTTACAAAAATCTTCAAATCTCTCATTCTCAAATTCTCCTCCAAGATTACTTTGTATAGAAATAATTTCACACCCTAATTTTCTTTGAATCCAAGTCAAAAAAATTCTAAATTCCTCAAATGATTCACTCTTATAAAATAGAAATATAACCCAAGTGAATCTTGAGTAATCATCCACAATAACAAATCTGTATACCTTCCCTCCTAGACTCACAGTTCCAACTGGTCCAAAAAGATCTATGTGTAAAATTTCCAATGGTTTACTAGTCCTAAGATCCTTATTGGACTGAAAAGATGACTTCACCTGCTTTCCTAATTGACATGCATCACAAAGGTGGTCCTTAGTAAAGTCTAGTTTTGGTATACCTCTTACAAAATTCTTTTGGGTAATCCTCCTAAGGTTTTTCATGCTAGAATGACAAAGTCTCCTATGCCAAAGCATGACTCATCAGAAACTGATTTCAAACAAAAAGCAGTAGGAGTCTGAATGCAATTTAAATCTAGCATATAAACATTATTTACCCTTTTACCATTTAAAACATCTTTACCATTTAGGCTTAATATGCAGCTAGTAAGAAAAAATTTTACACTATAACCCTTATCACATAGCTGACTTATACTTAACAAATTAAGTTTTAAGCCTTCAACTAATAACACATTATCTATAAAAAGGTTTTTAAGATTTCCAATCATACCTTATCCAACCACCTTCTTTGTGGTATTATCTCCAAGTGTAACCTTGCCTCCACTCCTAGCTTCCAGTGTTATGAATTGAGCAGTATCTCCAGTCATATGCTTTGAATATCCGCTGTCCAGGTACCATATGCTCTCACGAGGTCTTGTGTGAGAGAGACATTCAAAAATATCAAATGTTAGACCTGGGAACCCAAACAAGTTTGGGTTCTCCTTTTGGCAATTTATAATCAGATACATGTATGATATGTCTAGATTTATGCATCTTAAGTCTCTACACCAAATTAGTTTTCATCTTCAAGGTACAGGTGTGAGCTATATGTCTAAGCAATCCAAAATTATTATATTTAATATTAGGAAAAGGATTCTTAAGTCTATTACCATTTGTTTGTCTTCTAAGGGATTCCATATATTTAGGATAAAATTTAGGATTTGTAAAATCTTCAAGTTTTGGGGTATCCTATTATCCTCGAGAGCTTTTATTTTCAACTTATAAAATGAATTCATATCTTCCAAGATTCGATTTGTATAATTGATTCGATATGTTTTTCTCTCTGATTCATCCTTAAATTTTTTAAATTCTTTTTCATGATCAGCAAAGGATGATTTTAAATTCTCATGATTTTTATTCAAGTCATCAAGTTCATCGAGTAGTTTCATGTGGTTGTCATCTATTAAGGCATGATGTTTCCTAAGGATTTCATGTTCTTTTTGAAGTTCTTCAAATTTTAAACTTAGACTAACATGCATTTTCTTCATTTTCTTATATGCATCATGCATGTGTTCTGAAACTTCAAATAATTCATCATAAGTTAAGTCACTTACCTCTTTTTGATCTGACTGATCAAGACTATCTACCATCAAGTAAAGATTGGTGACTTCTTCTTCCTTTTCAGTCTCTGATTAATCTGAAGCTGAGTCCGCCCAGAAAGCTCTTTGAAACTTATTTTTGCCCTTCTTTATAATTGGTTTCTCCTCTACCTTCTTCTTGCTAGGAGTGGCTTTGAGTTTTGGGCAATCAGTTTTAATATGGACAGGTTTCCTGCATTCATAGTAAATTACTTCATTAGAAACCTTGCCATTTCTACTAAATTTACCTCTATTCCATTGATGGCGTCTCTTTTGTTTCCTTTTCAGAAAGCTTCTAAACTGTCTAGTCATTAATGCAATGTCGTCTTCATCCTCAGGTTGTGAGTGTTCACTCTCAGACTCTTCCACTTTTAGTGCTATGTTATTTTCCTTTCGTGGTTCACCTGCATCAATCTTTCTTTGGCTAACTCCTTGCTCGTAAGCAATAAGTGAACCAAGAAGATTATCAATTGAATAAATGTTTAGATCTTTAGACTCTATAATTGCGGTAATTTTAGCATCATAAGTAGAAGGTAAACAACAAAGAATCTTATTAACCATTTTAGCATTCGTTAGTTCCCTACCAAGTGCATGCAAAGAGGTGACTATTTGAGTAAATCTTATGTACATATCAGAAATGGATTCATTAAGTTTCTATTGATCTCATTTTTTGTATGAGGTCACTAAGGCCCTTCTAAACTCCAGATCAATCCTAGATCCTAGGATCCACTCTAGACTTTAAGATTCTTTCCTAGAGCCAGACCTTAGGGCCTACTCTAGAGATTAAGATTCTTTTCTAGACCCAAGATCTTAGGGCCTACTCTAGAGTTTAGGATTCTTCCATATCCCAAATTCTAGAGCCCCTCTAGATCCTAGATCTTAGAATCCCTCTAGATCCTAGGACCAATCCAGACTCAAATCAATCCCTACCTTTGATCTACTCCAACCTTAAATTAATCCCTACCCTTGATCAATTCAAATCTCAAATTTCATTCAATTCAAATCCAAATTAAGTCAAGCTTCAAACACATCCAAACTTTGACCCAATCAACTTGAGAATCCAAACTTCAATCTAGACTTTGATCCTACCTTTGATCTAGCTTTGACCCTATCCATTCAGTAACAATCAGCACATGATTGTAAATGATTTGGATACTTCAATATTAATCATTCAAACTTAAAATCCATTCCAAATCTAGAAATCCAGACTCAAATCCAAAGTCTTAAGGCCCTGTCCTAAAGACTTTTTTCAAGGATTTTTCAAACATTTCAAAACCCAGTCAAGTGACCTCTGATTCAGGGTCTATCACTTACAAAGTGATAAGACATGTCTCTAGAGGTTACCCTTCAATTTTGAGCCCATTCTGAGGTCTCTAACCCTAGAATCTAAATCAAAATCCAAAGGCTGTAAAACCTTCAAATATTTATAGCCTATGCCATTGGACCTAATACCTTGAAGATTTTGGTCTTGGAGCCCTCATCAAAGCCTCCAATTACTTCCAGACCTTTGATTGTAACCCATTGAGCAGTAAACTGCATTTTTCAGACCTATTTTTGACCCTAGTTGACCAATGGGTCAAAATTGACCAAAATACCCCTATGAGATTTCAAATGCCCATTTCAACTCAAATCAACTCCAAATTCCTTTAAACCGCTTTCAACAAGTTTCAAACATTAAACCCAACTTGTTGAGCTCAAACCCAGACCTTAGGTCAACCTGGTTGACCAAGTCAAGCAAGTTTGACCCATTAACCCATACGCCCCTTCTCTTTTAAATCTTTGAATCAAGACCACTCCAAGTCCTTTTGAATGTAAGGGATGACCCCTTGGGTACCCAAGAGACCTCTCTTGGAGGCCCAAGCCTTGGGCTCACTTGGGTTAGCCATTTAGCTTGACCCGAGTGACCAAAGAGAGGTCTCCTTTGAGCCATCTCTTAACCTTAATCAAATTGAATCCAAATCAAGGTGTCATTGGGTTCCCATTGACCCAATGCACCTTTCATAACCAGCCCAACCTGTGGGCTCACTTGGGTCAAGAGTTAGGCTAACCCAAAGTGCCCAAGATCACTTGGGATTGAGCCAATTCTTAACCTAAGCCCAATTAAACTTGATCAACACCTCCCATAGGTGGCCCTAGGTCCAACACATCTCCTCCAGCCAGCCCATGCTCTGGGCTAATCTGGGTCAGGTTTTAGGCTAACCCAAAGTAGCCAAAAACATATGGACCTGAGCCATCTTCCAACTCAGATCAAATTGGACCCAATTGCCACTTGCATTGGGTCCACCAGACCCAGACCCACTTCCCACCTCAAGCCCAAGGTCTGGCCTGACCTGAATTGAGCCCAAATTGACCCGAACAGAGCAGACTTGGATCAACCCGAGCCATCTTTGAACCCAGACCAAATTGGACCCAATTGCCACTTGCATTGGGTGCACCAGACCCAGACCTATCTCCCATACCAAACCCAGGGTCTGACCTGACTTGGATCGAGCTCAATTTGACTCGAACCGAGTAGGTTTGGGTCCAACCCAGCCACCAACTCAATCCAGACATTCTCAGGCCAAATTGACTCCACCCTCGACTTCAGCGTGTCCCCATCGGCCTCCCCCAATCAACCCGACCCAAACCACGGCTGGCTGTGGTCGGAACCACTAGAGAACAAGTTCCGGTGGTCCCCCCCCAGACAACCCCTAACTCAAAGCTGTTGCCCACTGGTTTGATCCCAATAACCTCCCTAGGACGTCGCCTTCTTCAACCTGGCATCAATCCGAGCCCCCTCCAGCTCAATCTCGGCCGTCCAAGCCAGCGAGAGGTAGCCGAATAGGCTCGAGCTCCCCAGAGTGCCAGAGGATCCCCAATCATTTGAAATCATTCCCCAGAGCTCCTTCGACCTCCCAAGGTCTCCCTTAGAGTTCCCAGATCGATCCCTTCATCCGTTCGAGCAAATACCCGTGAAAGCTTTCGGTATCCCGCTCAAAGTCGCACCTCCGGCCGTCCTCCAGTCCTGACGTCTAAAGGAAATCATTTTTCCATCATCCCCTGAAGCTTCCCGATAGAGAAGCTCATCCGTTGAGACTGTCTCTGCGGTAATCTCTTCATCCCGAGCTCCCTAGCTAGGTAGTCCGGTCAAGTGTGAAAAAAACCTTCACCCCAACGGATTACCACCGTTGGATTGAAGGTTTCCACTGTCCTGATCCTCCCTGTGAAATTTCATCGGAGTTTCCCCGGCAGGATCTCCCGGATCACGCCGTAGAAGTCTCACGGTCTCGGATACGTGCGGGAGGTTGAAGACGTAATCTCAACCGTTGATTCTGATCAACGGCTCGGATTAGATCCCGCGGTATCGGAGCGCGTTTTATCCTAGCCATCCGATCCGCCATTCGATGGTTGTGTTTAATCAGACCGTTAACGATCAGCGCCAATCATTGCCCAGCCAATCGGCGCGCGGCGCGTGTAAAGGGAGGCTGACTGTGTAATGGCCGAATTAATAACTCCAGAAATTTAAGAGAACTTCAAAAAATCATAACTCCCTCCACACTTGTTCAAATTAGGCGTTCTTAGGCTCATTGTAATGGTCTCAGTGAGACCTACAAAACCCCTATCGTTCCAGGCCCTGGTTAGGTCAGTGTTAGGTTTAATTTTAGTTTGAGCATTTTATCAATTTCTTCAATTATTCTTTAAATACAATTCCACCAGGACTGGAATTTTGGGAGATTGAAATTGAACATGTCTTTGACATGTCCAAATTTTATCTCCCCATTTTAAGATGTTCAAGGGAACTTTCCCCAAATTTTGAGTTCAAGGGTAATGGTTTGACCCTTATATTCAAAATGGGGTATAGACCTATTCAATGGGATTTAGGGTGTGATTCTTTGTGTGATGATTATGTGTAGGATAAGGAGTGTAGAGCCACTAATTTTATCCCAATCCAAGCTTAGGATAGATCCCTATAGTGATTTGAAGGTGACTTAGAGCTCACCTTGGGTGGTTTAGTTAACCACCTTAGAGTACTCCATTTGAGCTCAAATTTGGTGGGTTTAGTTCTTAGGGTCAAGTGATCATATGGTCCAAATTTCATCAAATTTGGAGTTCATTTGGTTCCCCAAGTAGGAGCCTCAAAAAAACATCCTTCTTAGAAATGACCTATTAACCCAAATCAATTGATAATGAATTACATTTAACTCATAAAATCTATTAAAATGTTTATAATTTTCCTAATTAATCCCCTAATCAATGAGAATTGAAACCCTCTTAAATTGACTTCTAAATTTGTCTTAATTTAGTCTTTAGATAAAATCAAAGGTTAATCAGTTTTAATTAATTCAAAAAAATCATTAAAAATCCCAAAAAGTCTTTAAACACTTGATGATCTGTCCTTAGGTCATTTATGACCTTTGGAACTGATCTCAAGGAGTTTGAGACTCATTTGGGTTCAAACCCTTAAGTCTCTCCTTAGTTGTAATAATTTGGTAATTCCTACGAATACATCAAACTTCCAAAATTCACTATTAATTATAGAAAAATTCAAACTAATCAAACTTAATGGCTAATGACTTCAATTAGAATCTAGTATTCTCTAAAAATATTAAACCTCCATAATTTGGTCAAAATCAAGGAGTCAACATTTTAGGTAACCTTAGGTCAAAACGGGTCAAAACTTCTAAAATTCATAACTCTCAATAGAAAATTCCAAACTGAATGTACTACCTGTCTAACAACTCATAATTAGATCTAGTATTTATTAAAAATCTAAAACCTTTAAGATCAACTCTAATTCTAAAAGTCAAGTTTTGCTCCCTTAGTATACCCGGATAACTCTAAGGATCACCAGTTTTCTCTAAACTCCAAAATTTTCCTAATAGGTTAATAAAATCCTTAACAAACCCTTTAAAATCAGTAAACAATCCTTTTTATATTAATCATCCTTAATTACAACAAATTTGAAGTAACTTAATCAACCCCGATTGCTACTGGTAACCTAAGCCTACGAGGCTATTAGCTTAGCCCCAAGGAAGGTGAAATAAACTTCACGGCCTCGGTGTGAAACAAAGGTAGTAATCAATTAACTTTTAAAATATATTTAATTAAAATTCATAATCTATTAATACTTAAAGTTTAACCTAAATCCCCCTTTTAAGCTTCAACAAACTCAGAATCTTAGACAACCTTGATTAATCACCCAACTTAGGATCTACCCCTGCCACACGACCTTCTACACACACTTTAGATGATGTGCTAGGACAACCAACTCTAGATCTAGGTTAGGCCGGTGTTTATTTTACTATTGTGTGCCAGATTTTTCTTAGTTTTCACTGCATGTTGTGGATGAAATTGCTTTGCTATGTCTGCTTACTTTTACTGCACTCTGTGGATGGTTGATGTGTTTGGGGACTAGATTACCCTTAGGTTAGGTACGATCTGGATGTTCACACAATTTTTTGCAGGTGGCCACGCTCATGCAGGGCAATAAAAAAGGGGCTAAATTCATAAAAATTCATAACTGTTATAAATTTATTTGCACAAGTGCTTCAGCTGCTAAAGCCCCCAAATAAAAGGAGCGTGGCCAGTGTGTTTACCTTTTTTTCTGCATATATATAACTATTTGGGAATAACTTTTTTTTTATATATATTAACTACTTAGGATAAGCCTGCAGGTGAGTCTAGATTTTTATTTTTTGATATAAATGTAATTTGTACAATTGTCAAGTGTTGTGAAAGTTAATTTTGAGTTGGGATACATAGGTCCAAAGCTTGGATTCCAAAGAGGAAAGGATGCCCCTGTGGGAAGTATTCCTTTTACATTTAGAAATCCAAATTTGGATCATACTTTTTCTATACCCAAAGAGGAAAGATTGGCTTTCCCCTTTAAAGGGAAGTGCCCTCTTATCCATTTGGGTAGTTTACCACGAAGAATCCAAGGGGTTTGAAGAAAAGAAGTCCAAAGAAGAATAAGACTGAAGACTTGAAGATTGAGAGTATCTCACTCAAAATAACTTGCATCATTATTAGGCTTAGAATTCGGGTTGTTGTCAGTCGTGCCCGGACACTCTACTTTTTACACGACCCTAGTTTGTAATAAGCAAGAAAATTCTGCCTATGGACATTTATTAATTCGTTAATTTATATTTGATGTGTTGAATTGATTGCCTTTAGGATTACCTATTTTTCTTAGTTTTTTGGCGACTGTGTACCGCTTTTGCTTTCGCCTGGATACGTGAGACTCGTGAGGGTGTGAAAGTTTTCTACTCTAAATCTTAAATGTCTAAAATTTTAGTGAGTCTAAATAACATAAAAAGATAATGAATCTAGGGGAATTAGCTAGGGATCGACCCCGGGGTCGCATGAATATTTATGCATTACTCTTTCCTTGCTTTACACCCTTCCCCACCTACGGGTACAGTCCGGATAGTCTGACCTATGAGGACGAGGTGCCGGACCTGAGGAAGCCCAGTCTTCTAAAAAATTATTTTATAAGCCTGTTTTTAAATTTTCAAGCATATTTGATTTGGAAGTTGTCGACCAGCATGCATTGCATTAGATACAAATTAAAAGAGTCAAAATTTTAATTGCATCAGTTTTAGCATTTCAGCACCCAACATAAGTCAAAGGGGCCAATTAGGAAAATCTCTAGATGTCGGCCCCAACTCTCCAAAACTTTAAATACAACGTCCCTACCACTCTTTCATAAAAGACCGGACTCATCTCTTTTAAATCGTCCTGATTTTGACCTTCTGCCCCTGGATTTCCTATGAGGCGACAGTGTCAAATCAACTCCCTAAATATTATTTTTAAAATTATGATTAACAAATGTCACATTCAATATATTAACCTTTAAGATTGAAAGGAGTTTGAAAAATCCTTGATTTTAAGAAATTTTAAAGGATTTTAGTCTTAACCCCTTTACTCCCCTTTAACTTTTAGGAATGAGGAGGGTTAGACTATTTGCTTTACTTGGGTTTTTTTTTTACAATTCCATAAGCCTTCGGGCAAGGGAAAACTCTATCCGTTGTGTTTTGGGTTTTGTAGGAAAAAAAAAATAACCCATCCTAAATCATTCAAAATTCAAATTCCCTTCAAAACATAGAAAACAAAAATAATAACAATTTTCTTCAAATTCCAAACCTTCATATGCTACCACATACGACCATCTTATGGGCTAACATATGTTGACCTTTCGAGAAAACCCTTCTTTTGGCATGTAATTAGTCTCTTTATCTTCCTAACGTGTGTTGGGTGTTTTCTACCACTCAACATGTGTTGGAAGGTTGAGACTATCCTACAAGCCTTAAGTTTCAAAATAACAAACTCTTTTTCACTTCTCTTAAAAGAAATCTAATTCCAATCCCTTCTTTAATTTTCAAAAAATTCAAATGGCTGGCAAGTTAATTTTCACCTTTGACGGAGAACTGTCATCAACAATCAATGATCAAGGAAGGACTGTGATTTTTGGACTGGGATTTGATACCCTGGATTTTTACATGGATAGACATGAGGTAATCAAACTGGATTCCAGTAAAAATCCTACCCCTGAACTTGAACTGATTGTGGGAGCTACATCTACTATACCAGTAGAGATTGAGACACAGAAACTGCCTGAACCAGTTGTTGAGACCCCCACTGAAGTTAAGTCTATTTTTGAGGAAGGATCTAGTTCTGGACTTAACTTTTCTACTAAGAATCAAAAGAAGAACTATTTGAGGAGACTTAGAAAGAAGATCTCTAAGGCAAAGAGAGTTGTGCCTTTTAAGACTTTAGCTCAAGTAGAGCCTGAGGCTGATGAGGAACTACCTATTCCTACTTCCTCTCCCCTTCTGAAAGGGAACCGCTTTTATCCCTTAGCTTCTGCTCAAGGGGAGGAGAGGATAGCTAGGATAGCCCGTTCCCCACCATGCCCAGTCAACAACTTGAATAAAAAGACTCCAAACAAAAAGTATCTGCAGAAAATAAGGGCTTTGAGAAACATAATTCATACATGTGCCTCACAATCTGGGCAAACAAAGGAGCAGTACATGAAACAGTTGAAGGGAGTGATCTCTCATCGCTTCCAAAAAGAAGTGTTAAAAGAAGAGGCGTCTGAGGCGAAGAATCTAACTCCACAACCTGTTAGGAGAAATAAGAAGTATGTTAGACAGTCCGCCACTTCAGTACTAGTTGATGGATACCACTGGGCGCCACGCCCTCTTTCTTCCAAGACAGAGGGTATTGTGTTGACTGGGTCCGAGAGAAGCCGCCATTCTGTTGGTAGACCCCCCGGTACCCCCTTTCAAAGCTGTAAGGTTGGCCTCAGTAGTTGTCAAACCTGAGAGGAGTGAAACTCTAAAACATCTGGATGTCAAGGGAAAGAGGCCCAAATCCCCTGAGAAGAAGTTTTTCCCAAAAAGGACTAAGTTGGAGAATTTACCACAGCCTCCAAGAATCCCAAAGTTCATTCTCCAACTCCAACGAGTCACAGTTAAACCTCCTCCAGTCTTGATTGAGTTGATGGATGTTCAACCTAGTTCTTCAGTTGTTGCAGTAGATAGTCTTCTTACAGCAGTCCAGTTCCTGATTCAGTTATGATTCCCATTGATGATCCGATTGTTGATAGCATAGATTTATGTGTCATTCCTATGCTTCCTACACAGAAGTCTGAGGACCTTACCTTACCTAATGTAGGAGCTATTTCCCTACAAGCTCCTGCTTCACCTCTTGAGATATGTGCCCCTCTCCTTGTAGAGAATGCCACTCTTCTGACTATCGATCTTGGGACAGTCGAGGAGGAAGGAATTGACCTAGATCTTGAGATGGAAGAAGAGCTAGTTACAGAGCCAAAACCAGATCCTAATCCAAAGCTTACGGAAATAGTTTATAAGTTAGAGAAAGAAGAACTTTTCAACGTGGCTGCTTACAAAGGGTATTTACCTCTTAATCCCAAGTCTATTGGGGATAGACCAATTGATAAGGTAATACAAGAGATAAGAAACATTTTATACAAGGAGGAAGAAGTAGCTACTTTTGACCCAGACCTGGATGATCTCCTTGGAGAGGAAGATGATTGTGTTTGTAGCTTTTCCATGGTCGAAACTAGAGGGTCCAACAAAGAGGCCGAACATGGTAGGCGCCGGCTTGCTAGAGATGATGATTCACATGTTGCTGGGTCTGATTCAGATGAGCCCGTAAGGGTTAAGGATTAGGAGCATATTAAAAACTTGGAAAATCAGTTGACAACTATGATGTCACAAGTTAAATAAATGCAAGAAAGATTTGACAAGTCAGAGCAGGATTCACTTAAGATTCAACAAACAGCTCGAGAGATTGTGGAAAGGGTTAGAAGACAGAATTTAGTCCCAAGCCTCCTGAGTCAACACCAGTGATCCCTCATTGCCTACCAGAGGCATCTCCAGCAGCACCTACAGCTCCCCCTGTTCCTACAACTCTGCCTCATAAGGATATTAAGCAACTGATTGAGGACCAGGTAAGGAAGGCCTTAGCCTTTTCGCAAGGAACCGTATTTATCCCAAAGGGTAGACCCTACCCCGAAGAATATGATTCAGTTCCCTACCCAAAAGGCTTTGTGCCACAAACTTTTAAAATTTTCACTGGAATAGAAAACCCGAGACAGCATCTTGCCCACTTCAGAGCAAGTTGTTGCAATGCGGGAGGGTCGGATGATCTACTATTTTGTCAATTTGTAAGTAGTCTATCCGGCATTGCTTTTGAGTGGTACGCCGATCTGCCCAATGGTTCAGTAAGAACCTTTAGCGATCTAGAAAACCTTTTCCTTAAAATATTTTCTGGAGCGCAACAACGAACTACCGTGGGCGATCTTGTTGTTGAGAAACAAAAGCGGGAGAGTCTCTGGTTGAGTACATCTTGAGGTGGTGAAACCTCTCGATGAAGTGTGAACCCTAGTTACAAGAGCAACATGCGGTGGAGATCCTCCTTAAGAATATCCACGGCCCTGTTGCTTTTCTCCTTAAGGGTTTCACCATTAAAACTTTTGGAAAACTTCTTGATAAGGCTAGCAATTTGCAGGAAGAGGCTCATAGGATGCCATTCCTACGAGAGCAGTCTGAAGATAAGAAAGTTCCTAGATTGGTTAAGACTTTTAGAAAAAGGCAGTAGTGTCGGCAGTTGACAAAGGAAAAAGGCCAATGGCTAGTCAGCCAAGTGTTCCTCCACTACCGCCACCACAGCCAGCTCAGAGACAGCCCTTTCAGATCACTCCTCAGTACACCAGAGACCCTAACTTTGTCCCTTTTAGTGAGAGATTGACAAAACCATATCCATTTAAGAGGGAATCAGTTAAGAGGATTTTTAAGAGTTTGTTAAAGAAACCAGATTTTCAGCTTCCAGAGGCCAGGAGGCCTGAAGATGAAAGTAAGAAAGATGATCCCAAGTATTTTCCATACCACTGGACGCTTAGTCACCCACTTGAAGACTGTGTTGTGTTCAAAGATTGGCTTGAGAGGAACTACACCCAAGGTAACATCATAATTCCTAAGGAATACTTGGTCAATCCAGAGAAAGCTTCCATTAAAACCATTTCAGGTAACCCTCTTAACTCTCCTTGTTTTGTTGAAGATGGTTGGGACATTGCTTTGTCCCGGGCACTTAAAAAGTTGATTAACAAGTCTTTTCATCTTTCTCAACAGCTGACTACGATAGCCTAGGGCCGGGTGTGGGAGGTTGACATGGACGCTTCGAAGGAGGATGTTGAGCCACTTTCCTCTCTAGTAGTCACAGGAACTACTGTCAAATGTTTAAAAGAAAAGGAAGTTGATTTTGTATAGATGAAGTGTGTAGATGAGAGATGTATTAGGATGGCGGATGGGGGTGTTAAAACCCTCTCCCCTCTTTGTTATCTGACTTTTACTTTGCCCCATCAAAGGCGAAGGGTCAGAAGATGATAAAAAAAACATCCTTCTTTGCTATGCATTGATGATTAACCATGGAAAGAAATGCAAATTGATGACTCTTATTTTAAATCAAAG